>CM067167.1:263996886-264296886 GCA_034093135.1 Erigeron breviscapus
ATAAAACACCGCTTACCCAATGAGGAAGTCATTGGAATACATACAATAACAACGAATTGAAAGCATGATGCACACATAAGAAATCTTGAACGTATGATACACGGTATAACAAAACGTGACAAATTTGATACATTTAGAAACAGTTGCCCTTAATCTAGGCTAATCAAACATTAAACACTTTCAATATATGAAATAAGTAAATTAAAATACCTGAAAAAAGGGAAGTCTAGAAGATGAATCAAGAAGAACAAGAACATCAGAAGCAGAAGTATATTGCAATCTCCATGTCCCATCTAAAACACCGAAATCAATTCCTTCTTCACTACCGGCTTCATAGCTCTCCAAGTCCACCTATACCATAAACCATTATATACATATATAACACTTAAAAATACAAACATCCATACACATTTACGATTTGTCCGTTATGGTACTAGTCCAGGACGTCTCAACCATTTTTTGGGGCCTAAAACAAACTTATAAATTTGGAGCCTAAGACAAACTTATAAAATGGGAAGTTTTAGATACTAATACTCCTGTTATATATAAACTTAGATACACTTCCTCAATATTAAAAAACAATATAGAAAGAAAATAAAAATAGAGCTCTTTTTGGTTCAAAAACGAGCTTCTATATCTATATCTATATATACATATATACACAGACTTGGCTAATGGGTCATCTAAATTTCAGTTACACTACACCAAAGCCTCTTTGGTTACAAAACAATTAAATAGTATTTGTAAACCAAAACCCAACGAGTTACCAAACTGGAACTAACTACTAACAACTAACATTTTCAGTTCAAAGAAAAAAAAATTATTTGCAAACCAGATAGTAAAAAAAAAAAAAGACATACCAAAAGCTCTTCAATTTCAGAACGTTGGTTAGGGGTAGTGACAGAGCCACGTTGGGTGTCTTGGATGGCTTTCAATAAGTCATATTTCTTGTTTTCTAAGTCTGTTTCGTTTGTTATTTGAGATGATTTTGAATTAATAGTTGAAGAATTAGCTGAACATCGAAATGGGTTTCTTGTTGGATAAGAAGAAACAGTCAAGGGAGTTTGTAAAGTTGTGGGTGGTGGTCGGAAAACAGTGGTTGTTGTGGGTAATTGTAGATTCATTTTTATTTTTTTCTGGAAATCCCAGTTGGAGATTGGATGTTTATTAAAGAGAAAATGTCACAAATGGTCCCTCTGGTTGTCCAAATTCGCATTTTGCCCCTTGTGCTTCTTTTTTTGTTGCAAATAGTCCCTTGGTTTTTCATTCTCGTTGCCAGTAGTCCCTGTCACTAACTTCTGTTAATTTTCTCCGTTAAATCTGTCATGTGCATCGCACATGAGGGTACTTTGGTCTTTTACATCTAACCGAGGGACGATTTGTGATAATATCCTAAAATCAATCTGTCTCTTCTCTCTCTGTGTATATATCTATAAACAAGGAAAAGAGATCCGTCCATCCGTATATATCATAAACGAATGATTCATTATTACCGTAAGTATAATGGGCAAACTTAATTTCTCTAAATGGGCAATAGCATATTAACTAGATTTTAGGCCCGTGTGCAATACACGGGAGTTTATGACGTTATCAATATTAGATGTTAATTTATTATATTTTAAAATTTAGTTTAAAATTATTATTAGTAAGAAATTGATCCATATATTAAAACTTTGAACTTTATATTGAAATATTTTTTAAAGTTTTTTTCATCGATGTTGTTTACTATGATATAATTATCGATATTTGAATATTACAAAATCGTAATATGTCCATCGAAGTTATAGACTCTAAAATACTTAGCAATATTTAAATATTGAAAATTATAATAGGTCACTATCATTTTATTTATTTTATTGTTACACATGACGTATTACATTTTTATTTTGCACTATAAAGAAATAATATCTTATGCTGAGATGAAACATATCCTAAATATGTGAATTAGAATATGATAATGTTATAGGTGTTTCCTATAAAGATGATATTTTTACATGTTTTGTCTTTCTTATTTCTGTCATGACAATTTTTTTTTTATAAAAAAATTCCAAAAAAGGATAATTATACAATTACTTTTAAAATATTAATATATTTACATTAAGTTTTATTTACTTTTATTTAATTAATTTTGTATTTATGAGATAGAACGTAATATTAGGATATACATTAGTTATTATTTTATTGGATATATATTAGCTATTATTCTATTGGATATATATTAACTATTATTCTGATTTATTATATTAAAATTATTGGTAAAAAGTGTAAATTTGTGATGGAAAACAAAAAAGTGTAAATTAAAGTCAAAATTGAAAACAAAAGTCAACATAAGAAAATTAAGAGTTATGATTGGTCAATAAGTTATTAGAGCAACTGTATTTTAGTATATTAAAAGATTATTAAAGGAAATTAATAGCCTGAATATCTTTGGTCTCACTATTCATCTATATATAAATTGTTTTTTCTATCGGGTATGTTTGTCACAAAAGCTTGGAGCTGGGGCTGTGGTTAGGGGCTTGAAGCTGGAGCTTGGAAATGGGGCTAGGGGTTGGGGCTTCTATTTCAACCCTTCTTACACAAGCTTTTATTTTAAAGACCTTTCGGGGCTTTTAGGAGCTTTTAGGGGCTGGAGCTTTTGATTTCAAATGAACAACCAAACAGGTTAGTAGCCACTACAGTAAAAGCTACAGTGCTAGGGATCCACGGGAAATGTATATATAACAAGAAATTTTAACCCTGACGTTGCCCGGGAACGCCGGGAGACAGAACGATACGTAAAACGTAAAAAAAACGATGAAAAGTTAGAAACTATAACATAGCAACAAAATATAGCATAAATTTAAAAAGTTAGAAACCATTCAAAAACCATTTAAACGGATGAAAATAAAAACCATTTAAACGATATACTATAAATCTTAAAAACTAAAATCGTTGAAAGTTTAAGGAAAAAATCAAACAAAAACACAATGAACAAATGTCTAAACAACATACCAATAATCTTGAAAGCTAAAACCATTAAAAATTTAAGGGATACACAAAGTTGAAAACAATTTTAAAAAAAAGAACAAAAAATAAAAAGGAAACCAAGAAACCAAAAAAAAAAATAAATAAATAAATAAAATTTATGTTACTGTAGCAATCACTGTAGCGGTTACAATAAAAGCTACAATGGTTGCTACAGTGGAATGTGAGAGGGAGGTTGGCCACGGGAATTGTTATAGGCGGGAGTGCGGGATGTAGATTAGTGATTCATAAGTTTTGACGTATTTTATACTGTTTCATATTCTAATGCACATTGATAATGTTGCCTAACTGTTAATGATTTTATTACACCACTTGACGCTTTCGTCACAATCAATTGTTGTTGTCACCATCATCATTTGTTGTCGTCATCATCACCGTCGTTATCGCTGCTACAATGCGCGTATAACTTTCTAGTCTTTTCTTTCATGGTATTTGATTTGTAAGATGAAGAACCATTATTATTATTATTTCCTTTATAAGTCATGTCATATAAATTAATATTTCCGTATTTTTTTTCTTTATAAAAGTAGAAGTATATTAAATATCTATGTTAAATTTTGGTTTATATTAAGCAACGAATTTGTTTTTTAGAATAAATCATTAATCAATTAATTAATCATTTTATATATAAATATATTATAAAATACACTTTATATTATAAATTATAAAAATAAACATAAAATAAAAATCCATATAAAACGTGTAAGATACACTTTACAAACTCCTTACACATGTCTTCCTTTTGTCATTGTGTCATAGTAAAACCTCTTGTCTAGTACCAAAAACCATCAAATGAAAAACCATCTCTCTCACCATCAATAAAAGAGAAAAAAACCACCTAACTTTCTTCACTTTCATTCTTTCTGGAATCAATCGGCTAAGCAAAAAAAACATGTCTTCCTCTCTTATCTAGTTTGATATCCAACGCCCCCAACCTCCCAGGCTCCCACCCACCCTCTTTCTCTCTTCTTTTTTGTTGTTACAGACTAAAAACTAAATGTTGAAAGTTTAAGGAAAAAATCAAACAAAAACACAATGAACAAATGTCTAAACAACATACCAATAATCTTGAAAGCTAAAACCATTAAAAATTTAAGGGATAAACAAAGTTGAAAACAATTTATAAAAAAAGAGAAAAAAACCATCTAACTTTCTTCACTTTCATTCTTTCTGGAATCAATCGGCTAAGCAAAAAAAACATGTCTTCCTCTCTTATCTAGTTTGATATCCAACGCCCCCAACCTCCCAGGCTCCCACCCACCCTCTTTCTCTCTTCTTTTTTGTTGTTACAGACTAAAAACTAAATTTAAATGGCATTAAAAAAATTGTTTTTGTTTTCGTCTACTACAGAACTTTGCCGGCGACAATGGTAGGCGGCCACTGCCTCAAGAGCGAAAGAGCAACATTTTTTTTTGTTTCCAGATGTTGGGTACATCGATATAACTTTATTGCAATTTGAGTTTTGGATTGT
The DNA here is from genome assembly GCA_034093135.1 of Erigeron breviscapus. NCBI lineage: Eukaryota > Viridiplantae > Streptophyta > Magnoliopsida > Asterales > Asteraceae > Erigeron > Erigeron breviscapus. The sequence continues at coordinate 264,001,382 of CM067167.1, forward strand.
TCATTTTCTCTTTAGATTTTTTAATTGTTTTATTTTAAGAACATGGGTATTATTGCAATTGAAGCATGTTTGTATGTATGCGTAAATTTTTTTAAGTTGATGCTGTAACAGTTTGTACGAAATGCAAAAACAGTAAGTACGTAAACAGTCCACAACGACGTGGTTATTTTTGTGGTTGATGCCGGCAGTTGTTTTTCCGGTTACGTTTAATCGAGAGATGGTGTATGACTATGTATATATACAAAAAAAAAAAGTACTGTAGCAACACTGTAGCGGCTACAGTAAGCTACAGTGCACGCTACAGTGTTTTGTGAGAGAGGGCTGGCCACGGGAATTGTATATATTAATAATGTAAAGAATATTTCGAAACTTGACACTAACTATATTAAATTCCCCCTAGTCTTTTTAAAACACTTTACTAAGTATCATACTGTACTATGAACGCCGTCTAAAATGGGATTCCAAACAATCATATTTAAAAACTACCCCGTCATTGATTCTAACAATTTATATTAAACTCTACTTGTTATCTTGGGAAAAACCAAACAAATATACAAATAGGATACAATGTCATCGCTAAAATCTGACCAGAAATTTATAAATTATGGCCACAAATAATGTCTATCGCTAAAATTTGACCAGAAATTTATAAATTATGGCCACAAATAATGTCTATCGCTAAAATTTGACCAGAAATTTCATATTTAGAGATAGAATATAAATAAAATGGTAAACACGGACATAATATGATTAATAGACATGATAGAAGACTGATGTGTGAAATCGAGTAATAAAATTTATAAACACGAACTACCAAAGACTGACTACAACACACTCACAGGCAGTGAACCTGATCGTATGCAGTATAGTAAACTTGGTAAATCCGAGGTCGATCACAAGGACTAAGTTAAGCAATTGTTAAAATGAAGTAGGTTTTGTGACCGAATTGTCACTTTGCAAATAGTTAGAATAAGTTAGTAATCCCGAAAGATTAATCGAAAAGAATCCGGTATGACCTGGGCAGGGTTCGTCGGAAGACGAAAGTAAAAATGATTTTTATGACAATAATATTAAAAGGCACCCATCTTGAATTCGCTCAACAACACGTTCGGATTGCACATAAATGAAGTTCAAATTCAATTAAGTTGACAAAGATAGTCGTGACAAAACAAAGACACAAACTGGTACCACCAACGTTTGTAAAATCATTTCAATCACCTAATTAATTAGTTCCTTTGTAAAAGCCGGTACCACCAATGCTTAAAACAACTTCCCTAACCAACTAGTTTATTTGATTATCAAATTAACAATTGTATCTATGTGAAGACAACGTGGTACCACCAACCGTTAATCAACACGTTGACAAATGATTCATTTTATTAAAATGACATTCACTATCATAACATGAACTAGTGACAATTGATTAAAGATAATTAATTGAAATCACATATATGTTCAACTAGTACCACTAACGAAGAACATACATATCACCAATATCATAAAAATAATTAATAAAGAATCAATTCATCAAGATCTTGACACAACGATAATTGAAATCAACTTTGAATTAATAAAATAGTGCAATCCTTACATATTGTTTCACTTCATCAAGATGGATGATAAGGTGATTAGCTACTCATATTGAAGTAAGAATAACAAATCAAAATAATAGAGTTCATCGTTACCGAATGCAAATAAATGAAAGCGAATAACGGAATTCGTCCAATCGTAATGAGGATCTTCAAAGATGATAAATCTGATGAAAATCTGCTTCAAAGAGCTCCAAAAACGGCTGGGAAACTAAAGATAGGTTTAAAGAATGTTTTTGCAAGCTTATATAGTTTCCCTAAAAAGTCTTCAGAATTCGACCCCCGTTGCGTCGCAATCGCCTTTGACCGCGTTGACTTCTGACTTTCATTAACTTCGAGGCTGCCCTGCATCTACACGCGTTGCGTCGCAACTAGGTACGTTGCGACGCAACCTATCTTTCTGTATCTCAGTTGCGGCGCAACTCATGGTTGCGACGCAACACAGCCCTTGTCAGTTTGACTTTCGTTGACCAGGCTCCAAATGCAGCCTCGGGACTCGTAAATCTTTCGTAAGCACTTATTTTGCCTTAGAAATGTCGTTTCCTCCAGAATTACGCTCAAGTACCTGTTAATACCCTGAAACACTAACAAATACCATAAACGCACCAAATGTATACGAAAACGACTCAAAAACCATATAAAAGCAACTAAATACATTGTGGGAAATGGGTATAAAATACGACATATCAAGCTAATAAATCCAAACCCGTAAACACCTAGCATATCTAGAAGTGAATCAAGAATCTCACAAATTTGGTGTTTTGGTGCTATAAGCGTGCTAGTCATGTTATTAATCCAGAAGGGATTGCCTAATTAATCAATCAAGACACATTCCACCAATTAAACTTTGTACCAAGGATGTAGTTAAATTGCTCATTAATATCTATAATTAGGTGACAAAAGCAATTAACTACAAGGACAAGCATGCAAAAGTTTAAAAATCCTCTAAAATACCCGACTTTTTCCTATTTACCCCCCCCCCCCACACACACACACACACTTGAGTTGGACAATGCCCTCAATGTCCAATGAACTAAGGCAAACTAAGGGAAATAGGGAAAAGTAAACAAAGAGCAAAATCAAGAACAAGAAAAACTTGCCGGGTATGACGGGTGTTCCATGCTTGAATGATGCCAACAAGAATATTGCGCTGAACTTACTGCCAGCATATGCATATGACAAAACTTGCTATTCAACATGAACACACGATTAACGGCCAACAGATTATATAAGAAAGCATGCAAATTCCTAACCCTACTTATTCGAAATGGAAATGGAAATAAAATACGATGTCTCATCACCCCGTGGGGTGGATACAAATCAAACAAATAAAAATAAAGGACTGAAATGGAAATTGTTCAAACAGTGAAATGATACAAGCCATCAATAACCAGCAGACGGCGCTCCTCATCATCACTCACATCCTATGACCAGCTGGAAGGTGGATAACCAGGCATAGTCCCGCCTGGTTGACCAAAGATCGATGCAGCCGCTTGCTCAGCGAAGGTTGGAGATGCCGATCCCGATCCTCCAGCACCTGCGTCTCCAGCTGATGTACCTGCAAAAGAACCAAAACTAACAGGATGATCTGGTCCCCGTCCCCCGAGATCGTGGGAAGGGGGCCGCTCATACTGGCGCTCTGGTGGGTAATAGAAACCATCAATCCTGTGGTCTGGTATAAAGATGCTGGGAGGACGGTAGTCTGGTATAGGATGAGGTGGAGTGAAGGTATCACCTCGATAGTGAGCCTCCCACATAGGCTGGTAACGCTGTTGATCATGCATAACACGACCCATGCCTGAACCTACCCATCGAAAATCACTGTCCATCCTGGACTGGAACTGCTGCTGTGATTCCCACATGTTATTAACCGTGGTTTCTAAAGAAGAGAAGTCTCAAGTACCTGAAGGAGCAGCAGAGGAGGATGCACCAGCAGTAGGAGTAGTAGTGGCACGACGCTTAGTACGTCGTGCGGGCTCTGGTGGCTGCTCGGGTGCATCAGCCATCTCCTCATCACCATCATCACCATCATCTTCTTCCTCGCCTTCAGAGGCGGCATCACCAAATGCAATTAACTCATAGATATCATTCGTATGCTTTTGAGGGCGAAGCAATCCAAAACGTTTCAAATCATTATATGTAAATGGCTTCATAGGCTTCCAGTTCAAATTAACTGTTGTGTTCGCCCTATCATCCTCAACCTCAAAATACTTGACCATTTTTGTAATGAAATGGCCACAAACCAGCTCCCTATCACGCACCCTTTAGTGCCCATGTGTTTTCCCAGCACATAGGGGGCGCAAGCAGTCTTATAATGGTCTCCCTCATCAAACAATCTTAACAACCACAAATCTTCCAAATAAACTTTGTCCCGCTGGTTAGAACGCTGGACAAAGAAATATACCAACATCTTATGAAACAATCTCAAAATGGGCGACTGAATAGTATTCGCCCCACAAGCTCCACGCTAAGGCTTACCCCCAGAAATCCGAGAGTAATAATCTCTCTGATCATCCAAATCACGATGAAATCCCTGAGTACTTCTAGTAGCAATAGTCAAAAGATGCTCAAATGCAGGGTTATCTAACATTTCCTGGGTATACATACCCGTACATAATCCAAACTCAGCAATTGTCAAATGCCTATTCAGACCCCCACATCTAAAGAAAATGACCTTATCATCAAAGACACTTTTAGCGGTGTCAATGTGCTGAACAGAAATAGTCGAGTATACCTCAAGACACCATTCCTTACAAACAGACTCCCTATTACGAAAGATGTCAAACCACATACCAAACTCAGTTTCAATGGGGTTACCATCGGCATCATTAGCCCTACCCATGAGTTGCATATATCTACTAATGTCCGCACGAACATTAAGCACATCAAGCATATTCCTCTCCATATATCTTGGTTGATCAATATCTTTATGAATCAAAGTGGCCAACCTGTTGGTGTACTCAGTCTTGGACTCGGGAGAAGCACGAGGAAATCTGAGCCAAGCATGGGCTGGAACGCCCATATCAACCGCCTCCTGAGTAAGAGCCGGAGGGACATTGGCAGCCCCCTCGGTAGGTGCAGAAGAAGTAGAGGTTCTAGAGGAACCTCTTGGTGCACGTCCGGAGCCAACAGGTTGCTGCACATACAAGAAAACCATCAAAACAATCAACCACGACATAAACATATAACATATATAAGCTAAACATGGCTGGGCAGAACTGGGCCTCGTTGCGTCGCAACTTGCTAGTTGCGGCGCAACTTAACTTTCTGTTTCACCAGTTGCGTCGCAACCCTTGCGGCGCAATTAATTTCTGTTTCACCAGTTGCGTCGCAACCCAGTTGCGGCGCAACTTATATTTCTGTTTCACCAGTTGCGTCGCAACTCCCTAGTTGCGGCGCAACTTAACTTTCTGTTTCACCAGTTGCGTCGCAACTGGGTGGTTGCGGCGCAATCATATATAATTTCTGGGCAGACGCAACAGCAATAACAAAACCGGAAAAAAAAAATTTCCCCCAAATTCAAAAATTCCACACAAATTAATTAGGGGTTAACAATCAAAACAACTTTAAATATCCCTCTATTAATTGAAATAACTCAACACATCATCAATTTTTCCACAAATCACCAAACCCTCATTGTTCTAGACCCCCCAATAATCTCAAATTCGAAAATAATACAATCAATTAAGCATAATGTCAAACAAATTCGTATTAAAACATGAACAATGGCAAGAATCGAATGACAAAGAAGTAATGAGATTAGAGGATGGATTAGACATACCTTTCCTTGTCGAGTCATGGTGATAATTATTCAAGAGGAAGACCAAGAAGTCAAGAAAATAGGAAGAAAGGAAGGGTGGATCGGCTGTGGTTGTTGGGAGAGAAAAGGGAGATTCAAAATAAATGATAAAGTGTGTAAACAATTAAACCCTAGCCCCCCTTTTTAGTTGACCCGATCTGACCCTGGTTGCGGCGCAATCATATATAATTTCTGGGCAGACGCAACAGCAATAACAAAACCGGAAAAAAAAAATTTCCCCCAAATTCAAAAATTCCACACAAATTAATTAGGGGTTAACAATCAAAACAACTTTAAATATCCCTCTATTAATTGAAATAACTCAACACAACATCAATTTTTCCACAAATCACCAAACCCTCATTGTTCTAGACCCCCCAATAATCTCAAATTCGAAAATAATACAATCAATTAAGCATAATGTCAAACAAATTCGTATTAAAACATGAACAATGGCAAGAATCGAATGACAAAGAAGTAATGAGATTAGAGGATGGATTAGACATACCTTTCCTTGTCGAGTCATGGTGATAATTATTCAAGAGGAAGACCAAGAAGTCAAGAAAATAGGAAGAAAGGAAGGGTGGATCGGCTGTGGTTGTTGGGAGAGAAAAGGGAGATTCAAAATAAATGATAAAGTGTGTAAACAATTAAACCCTAGCCCCCCTTTTTAGTTGACCCGATCTGACCCTGGTTGCGGCGCAATGTTATTTTATTATTATTTTTTTTTAAAGATTTTCTGGTTTTCTGAAAACAATACATAGTTGCGTCGCAACAACTTCTTGCGTCGCAATCCAAAAACAGGTAGATAAGTTGCGTCGCAACTTACCATGTTGCGTCGCAACAAAAGGATTCCATTGCGGCGCAACTTGGTAGTTGCGTCGCAATACACCCCCCCACCACACTTACCTTTGCGATCTCCTAGGAAATAACTTACCGGCACGCGTGAGAGTGGCTCCAACCTGCAATTCTTAACAAAAACACATTACCAATGAAAATAGGCAAAATTAATTGAAAACAAGAAAAATGAAACACGGGTTGCCTCCCGAGAAGCGCTTAATTTATTAACGAGTCTTTAGCTAGACTCGATCATCATTACTCATTTAAATCAAACAATGGGAGCTCCTCAATAACAACTCCCTCAACAGCTTCTTCCTCATGATATAGCTTCAATCTATGACCATTAACAATAAACGACCCTCCATTCTTTTTAAACAATTCAATATACCCAGATGGATACACGTGCTTAATTTCATAGGGTCATGTCCAACGAGAGGTCAATTTGGGTTGCTTAATTTTGAACTTCGACAAAAACAATAACACCTTATCTCCTACTTTAAAATCTTTCCTACGGAGCTTTTTGTCATGCCAAACCTTGGTTCTTTCTTTGTACAACATGGAACTATCATAGGCACCTAATCTAAGCTCATCAAGCTCATGCAATTGTAAAAACCTATGTTCACCTGCTTTTAACAAATCCATGTTACAATTTTTCAAAGCCCAATATGCCTTATGTTCGATTTCAACCGGTAGGTGACAAGTTTTCCCATAAAGAAGACGATATGGTGTAGTACCAATAGGCGTCTTATAGGCGGTCCGAAATGCCCAAAGAGCATCATCTAACTTTTTAGACCAAATCTTGGGGTTATCTTTTCTACGGTCTTTTCTAAAATCCGTTTCAAGGCACGGTTGGTGTTCTCAACTTGACCGCTAGTCTGAGGATGGTATGAAGTAGAGAAACGGTGAGTGACACCATACCTTTTTAGCACCTTAGCCAATTGATGATTGGCAAAATGGGTACCACGGTTGTAAGTCCCAACTCGTTAGATGGTACTACTGAAGACACCTCTATGTCGATGGTGGAGTTACTTTGCAATATATGCACTGAACTGGAGACGACCAGTTGCAGTGTGTATATACCAAGTTCTAGATAGATTACTTATATAAAAGACAATAAGTAAAGAACAATGCAATAATACAAATAACTTGTAAGATAACTTGATGAGACAATATGTATTTTTCAATGTGTAATTTATTTATTGATATTAAACAAATTACAAGGTTGATGCGGAACCAAGATAATACACGAATGTAAATATCCTAACAACCTATGAAATACAATTGATCTATACTCGGAATTTCTCAAGACAATCGAAACATTTAAAGTTGTGAAATGTTCCTTTTAGCGATTGAGAGAAGATTGCACAAGTTCACCAAGAATATTGCAGGTTTGCAAAGTGTGAAGTTATTCGAGTTTGTGAATTAACTTTGTGAGATCGAATACTTAAATTCTTGGTTGTGCAATGACTTGTATTTATAGGCAAAGTTAACATTGGGATGTTAACTTTAGCCGTACAAATGTGGTTGAGAGCATATAAGGAATAGCATTTAATTCCTTAAAAAGCAGTGTAAAGTCGCATGATAAAGCAACTTTACACAACCACCTTTATGTACCTTTTAATACTTAAATAATAAGATAAGGCTTATTATCCGGGTAAAGGTACATAAAGCATATAAGTCAATTCCTCGTAATCAGTGTAAAGCTTTGTAAGGGCTTTCCACTGATGGTCTCTAGTTTGTAACTGACTAGAATGCCAACTGGGCTTCGCTGCCATTGCCATTCTCTATCTTCCATTTGTTGTCTTCGACTTCAACTGGAATGATTCTTCAACTGGTCAGTTCTCAACTGGAGGAAGTCTTCAGTTGCGTTGACTGTACGGTGCAACTGGACTTCAATATATTTCTGGACAAATCTTCTTGGTCACCAGTTTTACTGGGTCACCAGATGCAACTGGTGACTGGTCAGTGTGAACTGGTGACTGGCCAGTTCCAGGTGAACTGGTCCTAACAAATTCCCCCTATTTGTCTAGAAATATAGTCTAAGTCTTTTCTAGTTCTTGTATCTGTACAAGTGTGAACTGGAAGGACTTGTTCGATTTAAATCTATTTAAGTTATCTAAGGCATTTTTATAGATCAATAAATGCCTTAGGTTTTTCTTTTAGGTTTGTTAGATTTTAATCTATTATCTACCTTGTGGTTACAAACTGGTAACTTCATTTATACAAGGGAATGAAATTTATACAAGTTACAGAATGTAAATACAGATTACAAGTAGATAACTGAAGAAAGAACTTAATGAGACGGCCCTTCGCCAGTTCTTCTTCTCTTGGCAACTGAAGAGATAGGCAGAGTATCTTCAGGGTCAATATTCAACTTTTGCTCAAGATTTTCTTTATGTTGAATCTTCCCCCTTAGAAAGTTTACCCATGCTTTCTCGAACCTATTCTTTTGTGCCTTAGCATCCAAAACATTCACCATCTCCACCCATTCGCTGAACCCATACTGCATAGCACCAGGATCATCAGTTCTAACCAGTGGCCCACCAGTATACTTAACTTCGATTTGAAAAACCTTGGTGCCTGGCTTGATTGTAACATTGACACCATTAATAGTACCACTATGTCTTCTGGTTGACATGATCTGGGAGTAGTAGTTTCTAGTTTCAGATTCATTTGTGATTTTTATACTCCCAGCACCAGCAGCCAGTACAGCGGACTTAATGTCTTCATTGGATACTTCGCCAGTTGATTCAACGAATGTGCTAAGGTCAGCATCTCTTGCATCTCTTGTCAGTGGTCTTCTTGGTTGTGGAATCCTTCTTCTTGGTGGATTCAATACATCCTTCACAACCTTTTTAACATTTGCAATTCTCTTAAGAATCCCACTGGCCCTAATCTCTTTTGCCTTCTCCACTGAAATGTTTAAGCTCCTGGCATCGAATTCAGCTTCATCCTCATGATAGTGTCTATCCAGTTCTACATCTAGCATTTCATTCAACTGGTCAACTATCCTAGGATCATTCTTAACCCTAACATACTCATCCTTAGTGATACCCAGTAGATTGGCATTACTCATATCCAGCAACTTAATTTGAGCAAGATGTGCCCTGGCCTCAACTTGGTTTCTTTGTTTCATTTTCTTTCTTTCTTTGATGTCATTACCAAGTCTAGCCAGTTTTCTACTATCACTATCTGAAACTGGAGGTAGTATGTCAGCATTACCAGTTTCTAACATTTCACCAGTGGCCGGCTGGGCAGATGCATCACCAGCTAATCCTTTACCTTTGTCCAAACCAACATTCCCCCTATCACTCTGCTCACCAGCTTCAGTACTGGTAGCCACAACCAATTCTCTTCCAGATCCAGATGGAGTCCTTCCAGGTGCAACTGGTCGTGTAAGGACTGAACTTCTTTCCCCCTTGGCAGCATCTAGCCTGCCCTAATTGCTTCCCATTCAGAGGGGTGAGATGGCAACCGGTCAAGAGGCTGCCATGACTGCATGTCCTTACACTCTTTGAAGATGCCACACATCATCCTGAAGGACCTCCATAAATAGTTCGTCTCCTTGGACTGGGTCAAGACATTTGCAAGAACTTGGTCTTGACCAGTTTTCAATTCATTCATAATCTTGGAATCCTCATCCAAACCGGAGACAACCTTATCCTTAACTTCATCATCCATCTTCTTCAGATTTTCCACTTCAGTTGTCAGTTTCTCTATAGATTGAGCATGTAGAGATACTTGGGTGTTCAAACTTTCTATGCTGCCTCTCAACTGATTGATCTCACTGGTAAGTGGGGCCAGATCAACCTGAGGAGTGGCCAGCTTGGTGATCTCAGACATCACCCTTTCAACCAATTGCTCTTCTCTAGCACCCAACGTATCCTCTATTTTCTGACCAACCGAAGTCATCAACTGCTCTCCAAGGCCAGTTACATCTAGGCCAGGTCTTTCAATAAGTTCCTTGACCTGCCTCTCAATTTCCTTCAGATCCACTTCAGAAGTTCGAACAGTGTTGCCAAGTAGATTGGAAATGGAACTGGAGACCTTGGAGTGAGTTAGGTCAAAGGCTTCCTTTAGAGTACCAGCCAGATTGTTGCAGCCAGTGACCAACTCATTAAGCTTTTTGAACACCAAGTCTTCATTAGATGAAAACTTGTTTATCCCCAGATCGACCACCTTAATGTTTGTCAAATGATCTTTGTGGTATCTGGAGAATGACTTGGTGTTCTTGTCAAGTGTCTTCTGAATCTCCTCCACCCTGGTTAGAAGGTTTTGGAGATCGGCTTGTAGTGAGACAACTTGACTGTCCAGTGACAAAGGAGAAGGTGTCACTGGACCACTAGCAGTTACTACTGGAGCAACTGGAGGAGGCAAACTGATGGAAGTCTCCCTAGTTGTCAGGCCAGCAGTTGAAGAAATTATTGGAGTGGTGGTTGAATAAAGGACTGGAAAATCAAATTGTTGTTCATGCTGAGAATGCTCAGGTGTGAACAACGGCGACGGTGGGGGTGGCATTTCTCGAGCAAGTGAGTATTGCCCAGTTGGTAAAGGAGCGGAATATATTGGTAAAGATATATCTATGGGCACATTTATTTGTGGTGGTGAAAATGAAATTGATGGGTCTGGAGGTAAGACTGGAGATGAAGGGTCTTGAGCTTGTACAGAAGCATCAAAAATCTCCAAGTCTGTTTCAGTACCTTCAGAATCCGAAGATTCTATAAGGATTTCCTCGTCATTAACACTCATGTCCAGATCCATGAATGTGACAGAGGGCTGTTCAGTTACCTGGACAGTCTCCAGATGACCTTCCCCAGTTTCCTGGATGGGTGCATCTGTTGGAGGATCAGATACTGAAGTATCTTCACCAGGGATAGATGAGATTGGTGTTGCTTCAGTTATGGTTGCTCTATCCTCAACCACAACATTAGACATACTGGAGGGTCCCTCATTATTTTGAGGCCCGCCCAGTTGCCTTTCTGACTCACCTACAAGAGGTGCATCAGTTGAAGCGAATGCCAGTTGCATTCGTTCAGGAATTTCAACCTCACCAGCTTCAGATACCAGTGAGTCTAGATTCCTTAGCATATCTGGAGCAGTGTACGGAGAATCTGTACTATTATATGCTTCCCTGCCCAGAATTTGCTTAAAACAAAGTGAGAGGAACCTTGAAAAGGGAATACAAACACCCCTTGAGCCCTTCAGCTTTTGAACCAGGCTTCTATACAGAATATCTGCAAAGTCCACTCTCAATCCGTTCTACAAGCAGTAAGCCATCTCTGCTTGCGAGGAGTTAATCTGGTCAAGTCCACCAGAACTCCCACCCATGCTCTCCACCAGGTGGATAAAAAAGTACCTCCATGAAGGTGTAAGGCCCTTCATGGTCATCGCACCTTTTGTCTTCAACACCCCATTCTCCAAACACTCCCTGTGTCCCATTTCAAGGAGTACTTGGTGAAAGTTTATATTTGGGGGCAAGACGACTGGAGATTCACCCTCTCTCCAGTAATTGAGGCGTAAGGCATCCCTCAATGTATCAGCTGACAAGGTACACTGGATTGTTCCATCCTTTAATGTGAAACTGATGGAGGAACAATCGGAAGAAAGAACGTAGTGTACCAAAACTCACATAAGTAGTTGTGAAACATCTTACGTGGGTTTAGAGAGAATGAGGGTCCTATTGGAGAATTCTTCAAAAACTTTTGAATTCTACCAATAAGGGTATCGGACCCTTGAGATCCTCGTAGGCTAGCCATAGGATTATTTGGATTTAGTTTTATGACCGAAGCACTATTAGGGGCACCAGGTGCCTGTGTGACATCTGGGGAGGGATTGTATGGAACAGTCAAGAGATTTACATCTCTTGAACGAGATGATCTAGGAGCCATAGAAGAATGAAAAATGAAATTTGGGATTTAGGGTTCTTGATTTATGAAGCAAAGAGAAGAATGAAGCTATTTTGATGATTGGAAAGTAAATGAAAGAATGTAAGAAAAAGAAGTAAATGAGTTCGAAGTAAATAAGGGTATTTATAAGGATTCAAGATCCCAATGTAACACCAAAATTATATTTTAATAAACAAAATCCCTTTTTGAAGATATTTTCACAAAAGTTGGTTTGAATTTTGAAATAAAAATAATAATTTGCCATGTAAACATTAAATGCTTCCATGTCAGCATTAAATGCTACGACGGCTTATCTTACCCACGCGCCCACTCACTTTTGTTTTCCCAATACAAACAGTTGTCAAGTACTAAAATGGTTTCAAACACGTCAGATCACGATATCAAGTGGTTTAAAACACTCGAGTATCATCACGTGTCACACATATTGACCAAGTATTTGTAACGTTATAACAAAAAAGACAAGACTGAACCTGGTAACTGGAGGATCAGTCCAGCGCCAGTTTCCAACTGAAGAGTTCTCCAGTTGCATTTTCAAACAAAAACGAATTTTAGTCAGAAAATTATTTTGAGTCTTTCCCCCTAAAATGATGATCCAGAAATCAATTAGTGCCAAGATAGTATCACAAAGGCGTTCGATAGCCTGGCGAGCAAAGATTATCTGGACCTCCTCAACTGGAGAACTTCATCAGTGTCACTGACGCGTTCAATAACAAAGAAAGCTCCAGTTAAGGGTTTAACATTCCCAGTTCGCTGATGAGATGTTTAAAGGTTTTCTCATCGAGAGGTTTAGTAAAAACATCAGCTAACCGTTTGTCAGTGGGGATGAAATGAATTTCAATATCTCCTTTCATAACATGATCTCGAATGAAATGATACCTGATGTCAATATGCTTTGTTTTGGAGTGCATCACTGGGTTGTGAGATATAGCAATTGCACTGGTGTTGTAACAAAAGATTGGGGTCTTAGTAAATTTCTGACCATAATCTAGTAACTGGTTCTTGATCCAGAGAATCTGGGCACAGCAACTGGCCGCAGAAATGTACTCTGCCTCAGCAGTGGACATAGAGACTGAAGTCTGCTTCTTGCTGGTCCAACTTACCAGTTTTCCTCCAAGGAAAAGACAACCACCAGTTGTTGATTTTCTATCTATCTTACAACCTGCATGATCAGAATCTGAATAACCCATTAGATCTAATCCTGAGCCTTTGGGGTACCAAAGACCAAGATTAGGACACCCTTCAGGTATCTAAAGATACGCTTTACAGCGTGCAAATGTGATTCTTTAGGGTTAGCCTGAAACCTGGCACATAAACATGTTGCAAACATTATATCTGGTCGACTGGCAGTTAAGTACATCAGTGAACCAACCATACCTCTATAGTCAGTTATGTTAACTGGCTTGCCAGTTGGGTCAGAGTCCAAATTCAATGGTGCTGCAATAGGTGTGTTTTTTGATGGGATTGAATCATATTTGTATTTTCTTAACAAATCTCTGACATATTTTCCTTGGTTTATGAAAATTCCATTTTCAGTTGCTTAATCTGAAGACCTAAGAAAAATGTTAATTCACCCATTAAACTCATCTTATACTCAGATGACATGATTTTAGAAAACTTTTTACACATTGCATCATCAGTTGAACCAAAAATAATGTCATCAATATAAATTTGTACCAATAAGATATTACCTCTTTCTTTCAAGATAAACAAGTTATTATCTATTGCACCTCTTTGAAAGCCATTTTTAAGAAGATGTTTAGTTAAGTATCATACCAGGCTCTTGGGGCTTGTCTTAGACCATACAATGCTTTGTTCAGTCTATAAACCCAATGAGGGTGCTTCTCATCGATGAAACCTGGAGTCTGCTTAACATAAACTTCTTCTTCCAATGTTCCATTAAGGAACGCACTTTTGACATCCATCTAGAAGACCTTGAACTGCAGATGGGCTGCATAAGCCAAGAATATTCTTATGGCTTCAAGTCTTGCAACTGGAGCAAAAGTTTCATCAAAGTCAACGCCCTCTGCTTGACAATAACCCTGGGGAACTAGTCTGGCCTTGTTTCTTACAACATGGCCATCTTCATCCATTTTGTTTCGGTAGACCCATCTGGTACCAATAGGTTCTTTCTTTACAACATGGCCATCTTCATCCATTTTGTTTCGGTAGACCCATCTGGTACCAATAGGTTCTTTCTTTAACCCTGGTGGACAAGGAACAAGCTCCCAAACATTGTTCCTTTCAAACTGAGGAGCTCTTCTTGCATAGCTTCCACCCAGCTTGGGTCTGCCATAGCCTCGTCAATCTTCTTTGGTTCAATTAAAGATAAGAAGGTGATGTTTAAGCATTGCTCACTGGTGGCTCTTCTAGTCTGAACCCCACTAGTTGGATCACCCACAATCTGTTCAATTGGGTGGGCTTTAGTCCATCTAGTGTATTGACTAGGCTGGTGTACTACAATATCAGTGCAAGTCACCTGGCGATCTTCTTCAGTTGCAACAGCGTCTGGAGAAGGATCAGTCCAAACAACTTTTACATCCTCATCAGAGTCAATGAGGTCTCGATTAGCATCATGAAATTCCCCAGTTGAAGGTATTTCATGAGTAACTGGAGAAGTAGGTGCTTGAACTGGTGCTGATATTGGAATGGCACGAACATCAGATCCAATCACAATTCTTGTGGTAAGTTGAAATTGATAGAAGGATAAAATGATGTGTCACTAGAGGTGTTCTTCTTCTTAACTGGTTCCAGTTTGTTGTAACTGGAAGCATTTTCTGGTGAAACAACTGACCGATGAACTTGGTCAGTTTCACCAAAATTGATTGGAATGACTGGAGAAATATCAAGGCTTGGTCTCTTGTTGATTGCTTCAGTTGATTCATCGAATGTGACATGAATTGTCTCATGCACCTTTTTGAGTCTATAATTATAAACTCTAAAGGCCTTTTGAATATCTGAATAGCCTAAAAATACCCCTTCATCAGCTTTTGCATCAAACTTTCCAAGCTGACTGGAATCGTTCAGTATATAAACTGGACAACCAGATACATGGAAATATCCAATATTTGGTTTACGATTCCTGAGTACTTCGTAGGCAGTCTTCTTATGTCTCTTGATGTTAGACTGACCGGTTTTGGGTGTGACAAGCAGTTGCAACTGCCTCAGCCCAAAAACTGGTGGGAAGACCAGATTCAGATAGCATACATCTGGCGGCTTCTATCAGTGTACGATTCTTTCTTTTCAACAACTCCATTTTGCTCTGGAGAGTGAACTGATGAGAAGTTTTGAGAGATGCCAGTGTCATTGCAAAATGTTTCAAGTACTTTGTTTTGGAATTCAGTACCATTATCACTTCGCAACTGACAAACTTTTTCGAGTATACTTGAGCTCAATTCGTTTGATAAGAGAGATGATTTCAGCAGGAGCATCACTTTTGGATCTGATGAATACCACCCAGCAATATCTGGTGAATTCATCAACCACAACTAGAGTGTACTTCTTTCCAGCTCTAGTTTGAACATTCACTGGACCAAAGAGATCCATATGTAGCATGTGAAGAGGTTCAGTGATGCTAAAATTTTGCCTAGTTTTAAAACTGGCTCTCTTCTGCTTACCCATCTCACACCCTGGACATGGCTTTTTCTTATTGAAGGAAATTTGAGGTATCCCATCAACCAGTTGTTTGCGAGACAACTTGTTAATGTTCTTAAATTAAGATGGGATAATCTTTTATGCCATAGCCAGTTGGTGTCCTCATCAGCTTTGGTATAGAAACATTGCTCTTTTGGAGCTGGTTCCATATCCATGATGTACACATTTCCTTTTCTTGGTGCAATCATCACCACTTTCTAATCCTTGTTAAATATGGTGCCTTGTGCAATATCGAACAATACTCTGAAGCCATCATCGCAAAGTTGGATGACACTGATCAGGTTGTATTTCAAACCATTCACAAATGCAACTCTTTTGAATTCGACTTGTCCATTATTGAGCACACCATATCCTTCAGTCTTTCCAGATTGATCGTTACCAAACGTCACTGTCGGTCCATCTTGGACAGTGAACTCTTCCAGTAGGGGCTTACATCCGGTCATCGTCCGGCCAGCAGCGCTGTCCAGATACCAGATATTTTTCTTTCGATCGCCCTACACACACACAAAATCATTAGTTCTTTTTGTGAACCCATCTTTTCTTGATGGGTCCACTGGACTTCTCTACAGAAGCCACAGTTGATTGTTGAGGTGTTGAACTGGAGGCTGCATCTGGAGCATTATCACCAGCTCCAGGTGCAGAAGTAAAAAACATGTATTTCCACGTAAACATATCACGGACTTAGAATTTGACCTAACGACGTTAGTCAACATATACGTTTAAGTTTTGGGATGTTACAAGAAGAGCCACCAGTGAGCAATGCTTAAACGTCACCTTCTTATCCCTAATTGAACCAAAGAAGATTGACGAGGCTATGGCAGACCCAAGCTGGGTGGAAGCTATGCAAGAAGAGCTCCTCCAGTTTGAAAGGAACAATGTTTGGGAGCTTGTTCCTTGTCCACCAGGGTTAAAGAAAGAACCCATTGGTACCAGATGGGTCTACCGAAACAAGATGGATGAAGATGGTCATGTTGTAAGAAACAAGGCCAGACTAGTTGCCCAGGGTTATTGTCAAGCAGAGGGCGTTGACTTTGATGAAACTTTTGCTCCAGTTGCAAGACTTGAAGCCATACGAATATTTCTGGCTTATGCTGTAACAACCCTCAAAATCCCGACTAGGATAATTTACTTGACTTGTCTAGACAATTATCCCTAAAGGTTTATTAAGAGAATTGACCTTCTAGACATTTGAGGCATAGTGATAATTGCCCTCTAGTTCAATGAAATACCGTAAATGACTAGCTATCTTAGAAATGCCATAAATAATAACTATAGACAATCTCAAACTATAAACTAATCCTAATTGAACTTGACGAAAGGTCAACAAACCAAAAACCTTATTTCGAGAAGTTAAGTTATATAAATAACAATGCGAGTCTCACAAGTTGAGATAACAATCAAAATTCTTATAAATGTCCAACAAATTGAATCATCAAGCCAACTAAAGTACATTTGGTCATGAAAATACCGTGAGCATCTTAAAAATAATTAAAACTCCTTAAGTACATGAGAAAGCTTGAATAATAATAAGTATATATGTACAAGTCCAATATAAATACAAGATTACAACCAATGAGCCTTGTAACAAATTAAAACACCAAAAATATATACATACATACATATATGTACGACCCATATATATACATACTAACGCAAATTGCTTAAATCACAAATAACTAGTTAATAATAATAAGCATGCATCCATATTTTTATGTACAACACATGCATACACACCTACACTTAAAAATACAAAATCAAAACCTAAAAACTCCCCCCTTTTTGCCCTTTGGCCGTCCCCCCTTTCCCCCCATACAACTCCACCAATTAGAAACCATCTAGCTTCTTTTATTCTTGTGTTTTCCCATACTAACTTCACACCACACTCAAATCCCTTCACACTCCCAACACACACAACTTTTACTCTCTCAAAACAACTTTCTCCCTTCTTCTTTTCTCTCTTATTTTCGGTTCAAACAAACAAAGAACAAGGCAAGAAAAATCAATCTAAACTTATAATAATAATAAGGGTTCAAGCTAGATTAAACAAGGGTTAATTCAAGGTAGGATTAAGGGTCATTCAAAGCTTGGATTAAGGGATATTAGGAGCTCATAAGCCACGAATTTTCTGCCCATTTTCATCATCAAAACCGAATCCAAGAGGGTATAAATCTTCATCCTTTTTACTAGATCTAATCTTGTTCTTGTTTATATTCAAAGGTTTTATCAAAAGTTTATGTTTTCTTCTTGATTTCTTTGTTATATACACTTGATGAAGGCAAGTTGATAGGATCTTTCTCCTCATGCATATGCATGTCGAAATCTATGAGAAAGATCCAAGGATTCAACAAGTTTAAGACCCAAAAGTGTTGTTATAGATTAGTAGCTTTTAAAGTGATTTTTCCTTTTGATAGATCTATATGTTTTTGTATATTTTGAAGAATATATTTCTGAGATTTTTCATTAAAAAGATGTTTTTATATTGTTGAAAGTTAGATCTATAAAGATTGGTATTGAAAAGTGTTGATTTGAATGAATACATGTTAGATCTAAGAAAGTTGAATCTTGTTGTTGGATTATGAGATGGATGGACTTGTGTTAAGTGAAAAATATGTTAAAAGAGGTATAATAATCTGGAAATTTGATGTTAAGAGGTATAAAATAAAGTATTAATCTTGTAAATGATGAACTCAAGTGTTAATAAAGCAAGAATGGTCATTGGTGTGTTGTTTGGACCCAAATGCTTCTGACAGAATTACTCTTCTGTCTTTGGACGGATAAACTGGGCATGTGAGGGCCGTTTCAAGCAAAACTTTCAAAATAAAAGTTGTAGATAAAAGAGTTAAGATTAACCTCCAACTGGAATCACTCAAAAATACTAAACCAAACCAAAGATATGATTTTTCTACCAAAAGTGGTCAAAACTGGATTTTTGTCTTAATGTTGAGTCGACTTTGACGATTTTTAATTCCTTAACTAATAGGTTTCAGAAGTTTAAACTTGGTGTGAACTGAGTTCAAAGTGTCCCTAACTTAAAATAAAATTGGGAGATTTTTCTTAAATGTCCATCATAGAAATCTTTTATAAAATATATTGAGTCGCACAGCAGCAAGCTTTCTGACCATCTTTGGTTTTGTAATTTTTAGAGGTAGTAAACAATGTCTGAAAATTTAGCAAAAATTCACATAAATATATGACACATATATGTCTCTGTACAAAAATCACCAACGTCCAAATAATTCAACTTAACCAAAAATGACTACTCAACATTCTATGAAAATAAGGGTTAAAACAGAAAATTCCAAGTAAAAGTTCTTCACAACAAAATAAGCTAAAAGTCACTAGATTGCAACTTTAATCAACTCCAACAATCTCGTAACAAAACGTATTATAAACCTACTGAGAATATGTCAAATGAAAGTTATAAAACTTAACTTGGTTATTAAATGGCAAAGGCAAGCCTACAAATCACAAATTCGGTTCATATAAGCACTAACCGAAAGCTTTAAATTGCACACATCACACCACCACCACGATCACAACTTAAGACACCAAAATATAATGAACATTCTGTAAATAATGGAATAAGGATGAAAATCCATTTTGAAGCACTTTAATTGCTTGAGAAATGAGGCTAAAATCACCATTTCGGTAAACGATTTTTAATCATAAAACCCTCAAAATAAGCAAGACACAAGAGAGGTTGAATTGATATGATTTTGTATGGATAAAAGTTGCCTAAAAGGCCTGAGATTTTTGACCAAAATGTTTAGTGATGATTTCTAAGAATTTCCATGAATTATTGAATTTAAATAGTAATTAAAAGACATAAAAATCCATAAATAAATTATGCAAATCAAGAATGAAGTTAAATCATCTTAACCATTGATAAAAATAACTAAAACCTACTGGAGAAAAATAGTTAAAAGGCAAGAGACATGTGTTACATAATTTAAAGATAAATAATTGAGTAAAAATAATTGATTAAAAATTTTCATTAAAATAAATGGAAAATACACAAATAAAAGTATAAATCATGAAATTATAAATTAAGGAGCATATATATCAGAAGATAATTCAAATGAAATTATCCATAATTTATAAAGGCAATTATGACACTTAAAAGTATTTTTAAGGAATTATTTAATTAATAAATCAATAAAATGAATAAATAATTAATTAAATAATATTAAATTAAATATATAATTACAAATCAGAAAATATACATAAAATATTAATATTGTAAGACCACTAATGTCAAATATTATCACTAAGCAAAGTATACAATGGAAATCATATAAACCAAATCCAAATTACCGAAATTCCAATAAACGTACAAAAACGTATAATGAGAAAACGACTCTTACCACCAATCTTTACAACCAAAAAGATGTGAATATTAGCAATACACTTGGATCCCATAATTGATAACAACATAATAAAAGTGGCATTTCTAAGTGATGGCTTAAGATAGGAACTTACGTATATTAGTCCTCTCGTAGGGATAGTCTTGGCTTTGAAATGTGGTTGAGGACCATGATGGAATGTATGATCAAGGAAGCAATAGATGGGAAGTACCCATTTTGGATAGGTATATATCATGCTCGGCATATCAAGGTGAGTCATAGCCCCCTTTCAAACTCTTTTATATGTTTTACTTGCGGGGTGAAAAGCATGATTAATTAAAATGACTTTCTCTTATGAAATGATTCTTTGAAATAAGGATAATGATATGGGAATTATATTGTATGTTCAACGTGTTATATGTTATATGATGAGCTTGAGTACTGTCAAACGGAGGTCCCCTGTACACTACTATTAACTCATTTGAGGCCTGTAGTTAGAGGGTTGCGCAACTAGGACTTGTCCCCTCATCCACTATTATAGGTAACGGTGGGATGTTTGGTCTGCCTTGGTGGCCACCTTCATCGCCAGTCTGGCCTCGCGGTGCTCTAACTACTATATATTTATGGGCGTCTCCATGGCACGACCCTTGGTTATCTTTATGCACGTGATTGACAGCATGTGCTTATCATTATCTTATCATTTGGGACACAATATATCTGATTATTGGGACATAACCGGTCTTAGTAGTGGCTCAAGAGCAATCTCATCGAATTACGTCATGGTAGTCTTACCATTGACCAAGTGGTATTGATATTATTTATGGTTGGATATTATGAATTGAACATACGGTTTGGGTATTGGACCTTATATGGAATCTTGAAAGTTGTTGAAATTGGCGATATTGAAACATTGATGACCGAATGGTTTTGGTATGATGAATGATCAATCGATTGATATATTTTTCTCTCACGATAAATGTGACAAATGAAAACTTTATAATTTACCATGGATTTCTCAACTACTTTGAAATGGATATGTAATGAGATTTACTTGCAAACCTATGCACTCACCAACTACGTTTTGTAGTTGACACTTTTTCTTCATGCTTTTCAGGAATTAGCGTAAGCTTTGAGGAGTTATATGCATCATGATTGTTTGCATTGCATTTTGGAGTCAAAGATTAAACCTTGTGACGGGCAATGGAATCCGCCCTGAACATTGTAGTATACCATCTCATGTGTTTGTTATTTGTTTTGTGGACTCAATATCCAAGTATAGTAGACGTATTGTACTTGGGAATTGGTTCACATGCTTGTGCATTGTAAATTATTTTTTTTATTCAATAACGCTATGGTGAATGTTATCTGTTATCCTTTGTTTTGAATACTCGACTTTCTGTATATCTCAACGTTCCGCCTTAGTTGGGGTGTTACAGAAAATGGTATCAGAGCCTAAGGTTATAGAGAACATTGGGGTTCCTCCGGGAATTCCAAAACTATAGCCTCTTTTCAAAACGAATTTTATAGTCGAGTCGAGCATAAGGTTGAGCGGACTAGTTTGAGCTTTACATGGTAGGACCATAATTAAACGTAAAGTCATGAATCTACGTTTACTTATGAGAGGACCATGTAAAACTCAAACGACCACTTGGACTTATGTTCAAAAGGATTCCTTTTCAAAAAAAAAAAAAGATCTTTATTAAACTCGTTTTAATGAGAATACGTGTTGCATTTAGACATTCACCTAAGCATATATAGCGATTCGAGACTTGCCTTACTTGGGGATTATGCTAGTTTAGTAGGATTCCCCTCTGCACATTAGAAGTGAAATGAATAAGATTGAAAGATATTCGTCGATACATGCTACTCTATGCTATAACATGTGAATTTGGGCATGATTTGATTGCAATGTGAAAGCTTATAGTGTGCAATGTGAAAGCTTATAGTGTGCAATGTGAAAGTTGTAATGTGCAATGTGAAAGTTGTAATGTGCAATGTGAAAGTTGTAATGTGCAATGTGAAAGCTTATAGTGTGCAATGTGAAAATTGTAATATGCAATGTGAAAGCTTATAGTGTGCAATGTGAAAGTTGTAATGTGCAATGTGAAAGCTTGTAATGTGCAATGTGAAAGTTGTATGCAATGTGAAAGCTTATAGTGTGCAATGTGAAAGTTGTAATGTGCAATGTGAAAGTTGTAATGTGCAATGTGAAAGCTTATAGTGTGCAATGTGAAAGTTGTAATGTGCAATGTGAAAGCTTATAATGTGCAATGTGAAAGTTGTAATATGCAATGTGAAAGCTTATAGTGTGCAATGTGAAAGTTGTAATGTGCAATGTGAAAGTTGTAATGTGCAATGTGAAAGCTTATAGTGTGCAATGTGAAAGTTGTAATGTGCAATGTGAAAGTTGTAATGTGCAATGTGAAAGTTGTAATGTGCAATGTGAAAATTTGGAATGTGCAATGTGGAAATTTTGTGAGGAATGCATGCGTAAAAGCCTTATGATTCATGATGTTGAACTTTAAGTTGCATATTCACTTTAAAATAATGAGATTATTCTAAGGCACGAAATCATTTTGGGGTATGACTTGTTCAATTTATTGAGTAATGACGTTGGCTATTTATGATCAATTTAGAAAGAAAATATGGGCCTGACGAGTTGATATGAAATTTCATGGACGATATGGATGTAAGAGCCTTTACTCTCTAAGTTGGAGCTATTTGAAATTAGTGCGTGAATATTTTGATGATTTAGCAGTCATGCCTTTCTATTGAGATAATTATTGCGCCCTAAGGTTGAGCTAATTGAGGGCTAGTGCATGAATGATTTAATGATTATATAGTTATGCCTTATCATTGAGATAGTTATTATACTCTAAGATTTGACTATTGAGAACTAGTACCTGCTAGATATGATGATAATGTGGCTAGTCCTTACTACTGATGTAGATATTGCGCGTTGAGGTTTGACAGCCCGGGAACTAGTGATTGTCCCTGAGAAATGCAAAATGAATTAGAAATTTCCTAAGTATGGAAGTTGTCATTAAGTACCCCTCTAATCCAATATTCGTTCACTCGTGCTCTTTTGAAATTATCCCACATCCTATTTCTTACGACACCACCATTCATTATGGACATATGACGACGGCGATATCATCGGTGGAGCATCTTTCCACGAACGTTGGACGATATACTCTGAGAATTGTAGACCCAAGATATGACGCGACTCTATCCTCTTAGAAACTACGCATAACCTTGGTATTCGATCTGAAATGGTGCGAAACATATGTAAACATCGAATGAAGTTGGAGACTTATGAAAGACGAGTGGTGTTAAAGCCAAATTACGATTTGACGACGCCGATAG
The DNA here is from genome assembly GCA_034093135.1 of Erigeron breviscapus. Taxonomy (NCBI): domain Eukaryota; kingdom Viridiplantae; phylum Streptophyta; class Magnoliopsida; order Asterales; family Asteraceae; genus Erigeron; species Erigeron breviscapus. The sequence goes on from CM067167.1 coordinate 264,024,876, forward strand.
AACACATTCCGATATACATTCTAGAAGACACATTCTGGGGATTGTAGCTCCGAAATTTGGTGCGATATCTCTATAATAACACGCGTACACGAACGGTTATCCATATTATCTAAGTTGGTGCGGCATATATTGACGTCATCGAAAGTTGGAGTCCATTGAGCAATGATAGACATAGAAGTGATTTCTTTAAACCGCGCAAGGAGTTTGATTCGAGCCTTAATGATTCTTTTGTTTTTGTTTTCTTATTCATTCATTCAAAACCAAATTCTGTATCCTTGATTTTTCAAAGTAATGGTCACCACCGCTTCTCTTCAAAAGTCAGTAACCTAACAACATACAATTCACTTACGCAACACTCAACAATGGCGAAATCAAGTAAGTAGTACCCTGCTCTCGCTGCGACGTCAAGGGATGCGAAAGACTTTCAGACATCAGTCGTCCACAAGTGGAATACTTGGGATAACGATATAGCATAGAAGATGTTATTGGATCATGTACATAAAGTAGGGCGGAGAAGATTTGTGGTGTATAAGTCAAAGTACATGGAAGCACAATCGAAGAATATACTAAGCCTTAACTTGGAGAAAGAATTGAAGGTCTTCCCTATCTATGTTCATCGACCAAAGAGAAAGATTGAGTGGTCAACGAAAAGAAGGTCGTGTGACATGAAGGTCACCTTCGGTTAAGTATAAGGACTCCCCTAGAACTTGGGAGATCACTAGCAATGTTGGAAGACGAAAGTGGTTAGAAGAAGAAAACCAAGGACAATGAGATAATTAGGATGTGTCGAGTAACCCTCATAATTAAAGAGTAACAAAAAGGATTCCGAGCTATCCTTTCTTTTTCGAAACAAGTGTGTAGATGGAGACTTGTTACACGAAGGAATAAGGAAACTGCTAAGTTGAAGATCGTCAAGGAAGGCGAGATGAAGTGAAGAGCAGGAGATCCCTCACATTTTTCTGGAGGAAAAATGTTAAGGGGGTAATCACAACAAAGGTAGATACTCGAACAAGGAGTATGAAGCGCAAGATTATACTTTATCTTTCAAGAAGAGTTATTCACTAGCATCATTGAAGATGATTTGGAGTAGAATATGAAGCGAAGAAACGTCATTTGACTCAAACAAATGAAGTGAAGGCATAGACACCATTTACCCGATGTGGTTCCGGTAGCGTTCATCTTTACGACACTCCACACGTTAGTCTCTGAATATCAATTGGAGAACCTCTATCGAAAGACAAGCTATTAGTAGAACATGTCAACCAAGCCAAGAGAAAGCGATATACGCTCAACACCCAAGTTTAGAAGCACGGGGAGTCGTGAAGAGTAACCCCTCAAGTTCAACGGTCGTAGGGAGGTAAGCTAAAACAAGATGAATTTGAGTGAAAAACAATTTGCAACACATGGTTAATCGTCAAGGAAGGCGAGATGAAGTGAAGAGCAGGAGATCCCTCACATTTTTCTGGAGGAAAAATGTTAAGGGGGTAATCACAACAAAGGTAGATACTCGAACAAGGAGTATGAAGCGCAAGATTATACTTTATCTTTCAAGAAGAGTTATTCACTAGCATCATTGAAGATGATTTGGAGTAGAATATGAAGCGAAGAAACGTCATTTGACTCAAACAAATGAAGTGAAGGCATAGACACCATTTACCCGATGTGGTTCCGGTAGCGTTCATCTTTACGACACTCCACACGTTAGTCTCTGAATATCAATTGGAGAACCTCTATCGAAAGACAAGCTATTAGTAGAACATGTCAACCAAGCCAAGAGAAAGCGATATACGCTCAACACCCAAGTTTAGAAGCACGGGGAGTCGTGAAGAGTAACCCCTCAAGTTCAACGGTCGTAGGGAGGTAAGCTAAAACAAGATGAATTTGAGTGAAAAACAATTTGCAACACATGGTTAATCGTCAAGGAAGGCGAGATGAAGTGAAGAGCAGGAGATCCCTCACATTTTTCTGGAGGAAAAATGTTAAGGGGGTAATCACAACAAAGGTAGATACTCGAACAAGGAGTATGAAGCGCAAGATTATACTTTATCTTTCAAGAAGAGTTATTCACTAGCATCATTGAAGATGATTTGGAGTAGAATATGAAGCGAAGAAACGTCATTTGACTCAAACAAATGAAGTGAAGGCATAGACACCATTTACCCGATGTGGTTCCGGTAGCGTTCATCTTTACGACACTCCACACGTTAGTCTCTGAATATCAATTGGAGAACCTCTATCGAAAGACAAGCTATTAGTAGAACATGTCAACCAAGCCAAGAGAAAGCGATATACGCTCAACACCCAAGTTTAGAAGCACGGGGAGTCGTGAAGAGTAACCCCTCAAGTTCAACGGTCGTAGGGAGGTAAGCTAAAACAAGATGAATTTGAGTGAAAAACAATTTGCAACACATGGTTAATCGTCAAGGACCATCGACCCAAGGAGTAGTGCGCCCAAGAAGAGTGAAGGAGAAAACAACATGGAACTGCTAAAGTTAATAGTGAAAGCAAATAAGGAATACGACGTTAGAAGTCAAGGCACATACTACCACAACGATCGAGGAAGTTGGTCGTTGAACCACTCTTCAAGAAACTACAAACTCCGGGAGGAGCTAGTTATGGACTTTTTGAACGGAAGGGTGATAAGGATAATTCGCATTTGAGATGAGTTAGGATCGAAGGACCTGTATCAACATGATGTGAAAAAGAATAATGGAATTAACTTCAAGGATTAGCGACTGTGCGTGTGTCATTCAAGACGACGATTCCCCTAGTAAGAGATCGGCCCGAGTGGCGAAACAGTAAGGAGTATAGTTACCCCTAAGAAAACGGAAGGAAAAGGAAGGGAACCAAATGGTTGAGGAAAAGGATAAAGTAACCGATGTTTCCCCTGAATTATATTATGTCACAATTTCTAAGGACATTAGGTTATTGTATTCGAAAAGAAGCTTAGCTTAGAAAGCTGAAAATGGATATGAGGCTCAGGAGAGCAAAGTGATTAAAAGTTTTGTAGAGGTCAGGAGGACCTAAGAAGGACTATTTTAAAGAGGAGTTCATACAAATAAGGACATCGAAGTGGTTACCTTGAAATGATGATGGTGATATGATTACTTAAGAGCATAAGGATTGTGTAAATCCTATCATGAGGAATGCGTAGGTATAGCAAGAAACCAAATAGGTTATACGTGTGATGTTAAAAGAGATTTGTCGGTGATGAGTCATAGATAATGGTCCTTCTAGCGTAAAAAGGAAGTAATTAAAGGTACCTTAAAACGATTTGAAAGCCAATATCGACAAAAGCAAGAGAAACTAGTAACGATATGACTGAGCGAATGATGAAAGATGTGACTTTGGGAAAATAAGGGCGAAATTGAAAGACAAAGGTGAGTATGAGGAGTAAGATGGAACTAGCATCAACCAATTCATGACTTCCTTGCACGCCATAAAACAACAAAGTCGACACTGGAAAACCCTACAATGGGGTACAACAAAGATGTACCTTGGCAATTTTAGTGCAATTTGGCATAACGGGTTAGTATCACTCTTGTTAAGGGGGTAATACCTTAACAAGTGATTAGTCACCAATGAAGTCAATATTTTCAAGTAACGACAAGCATGTCCAACGTCAAACCAAAGAAGAATGAAAGTAGGTGAGAAGCCATTGGGACGATTCTTTAATTGGTAAAGAGAACGATAAGGGAAGGTACACCAAGTGACAATGGAAATGAGTAGCCACCAACGAGCGATAACCCAACGTTTCTCACTATTTTATTGTAACTCACGTTACGAGCCGTTTGCTCATCTTACACCTCCGTATTGCCATTCTTATTATCATCCCATTATTTAGTATTGATCTATACAAGATTGACAGCCCGCAACGATTACATACGATTAATCCCCAGTCGTCTCAAGAAGTGAGCGACATTCGTAACCTTTTTCTTTTTCGAAGTTTCAAATCAAGAGGAATTTTAGGGAACCGAGGAATGGATGCCCCCAACCCTAAAGTTAAAAGCTCGCAAGAAACCAAGAATCGTGATAAAATCTTGTTTGACTTTCACACATTTTATGTCTCCGTGTAGACACCCATACCGTTGGTCCATCCATTTTTACTACCATATGAATGATCGAACTTCGAGGACGAAGTTTCAGTTAAGGGGGTAATGATGTAACAACCCTCAAAATCCCGACTAGGATAATTTACTTGACTTGTCTAGACAATTATCCCTAAAGGTTTATTAAGAGAATTGACCTTCTAGACATTTGAGGCATAGTGATAATTGCCCTCTAGTTCAATGAAATACCGTAAATGACTAGCTATCTTAGAAATGCCATAAATAATAACTATAGACAATCTCAAACTATAAACTAATCCTAATTGAACTTGACGAAAGGTCAACAAACCAAAAACCTTATTTCGAGAAGTTAAGTTATATAAATAACAATGCGAGTCTCACAAGTTGAGATAACAATCAAAATTCTTATAAATGTCCAACAAATTGAATCATCAAGCCAACTAAAGTACATTTGGTCATGAAAATACCGTGAGCATCTTAAAAATAATTAAAACTCCTTAAGTACATGAGAAAGCTTGAATAATAATAAGTATATATGTACAAGTCCAATATAAATACAAGATTACAACCAATGAGCCTTGTAACAAATTAAAACACCAAAAATATATACATACATACATATATGTACGACCCATATATATACATACTAACGCAAATTGCTTAAATCACAAATAACTAGTTAATAATAATAAGCATGCATCCATATTTTTATGTACAACACATGCATACACACCTACACTTAAAAATACAAAATCAAAACCTAAAAACTCCCCCCTTTTTGCCCTTTGGCCGTCCCCCCTTTCCCCCCATACAACTCCACCAATTAGAAACCATCTAGCTTCTTTTATTCTTGTGTTTTCCCATACTAACTTCACACCACACTCAAATCCCTTCACACTCCCAACACACACAACTTTTACTCTCTCAAAACAACTTTCTCCCTTCTTCTTTTCTCTCTTATTTTCGGTTCAAACAAACAAAGAACAAGGCAAGAAAAATCAATCTAAACTTATAATAATAATAAGGGTTCAAGCTAGATTAAACAAGGGTTAATTCAAGGTAGGATTAAGGGTCATTCAAAGCTTGGATTAAGGGATATTAGGAGCTCATAAGCCACGAATTTTCTGCCCATTTTCATCATCAAAACCGAATCCAAGAGGGTATAAATCTTCATCCTTTTTACTAGATCTAATCTTGTTCTTGTTTATATTCAAAGGTTTTATCAAAAGTTTATGTTTTCTTCTTGATTTCTTTGTTATATACACTTGATGAAGGCAAGTTGATAGGATCTTTCTCCTCATGCATATGCATGTCGAAATCTATGAGAAAGATCCAAGGATTCAACAAGTTTAAGACCCAAAAGTGTTGTTATAGATTAGTAGCTTTTAAAGTGATTTTTCCTTTTGATAGATCTATATGTTTTTGTATATTTTGAAGAATATATTTCTGAGATTTTTCATTAAAAAGATGTTTTTATATTGTTGAAAGTTAGATCTATAAAGATTGGTATTGAAAAGTGTTGATTTGAATGAATACATGTTAGATCTAAGAAAGTTGAATCTTGTTGTTGGATTATGAGATGGATGGACTTGTGTTAAGTGAAAAATATGTTAAAAGAGGTATAATAATCTGGAAATTTGATGTTAAGAGGTATAAAATAAAGTATTAATCTTGTAAATGATGAACTCAAGTGTTAATAAAGCAAGAATGGTCATTGGTGTGTTGTTTGGACCCAAATGCTTCTGACAGAATTACTCTTCTGTCTTTGGACGGATAAACTGGGCATGTGAGGGCCGTTTCAAGCAAAACTTTCAAAATAAAAGTTGTAGATAAAAGAGTTAAGATTAACCTCCAACTGGAATCACTCAAAAATACTAAACCAAACCAAAGATATGATTTTTCTACCAAAAGTGGTCAAAACTGGATTTTTGTCTTAATGTTGAGTCGACTTTGACGATTTTTAATTCCTTAACTAATAGGTTTCAGAAGTTTAAACTTGGTGTGAACTGAGTTCAAAGTGTCCCTAACTTAAAATAAATTTGGGAGATTTTTCTTAAATGTCCATCATAGAAATCTTTTATAAAATATATTGAGTCGCACAGCAGCAAGCTTTCTGACCATCTTTGGTTTTGTAATTTTTAGAGGTAGTAAACAATGTCTGAAAATTTAGCAAAAATTCACATAAATATATGACACATATATGTCTCTGTACAAAAATCACCAACGTCCAAATAATTCAACTTAACCAAAAATGACTACTCAACATTCTATGAAAATAAGGGTTAAAACAGAAAATTCCAAGTAAAAGTTCTTCACAACAAAATAAGCTAAAAGTCACTAGATTGCAACTTTAATCAACTCCAACAATCTCGTAACAAAACGTATTATAAACCTACTGAGAATATGTCAAATGAAAGTTATAAAACTTAACTTGGTTATTAAATGGCAAAGGCAAGCCTACAAATCACAAATTCGGTTCATATAAGCACTAACCGAAAGCTTTAAATTGCACACATCACACCACCACCACGATCACAACTTAAGACACCAAAATATAATGAACATTCTGTAAATAATGGAATAAGGATGAAAATCCATTTTGAAGCACTTTAATTGCTTGAGAAATGAGGCTAAAATCACCATTTCGGTAAACGATTTTTAATCATAAAACCCTCAAAATAAGCAAGACACAAGAGAGGTTGAATTGATATGATTTTGTATGGATAAAAGTTGCCTAAAAGGCCTGAGATTTTTGACCAAAATGTTTAGTGATGATTTCTAAGAATTTCCATGAATTATTGAATTTAAATAGTAATTAAAAGACATAAAAATCCATAAATAAATTATGCAAATCAAGAATGAAGTTAAATCATCTTAACCATTGATAAAAATAACTAAAACCTACTGGAGAAAAATAGTTAAAAGGCAAGAGACATGTGTTACATAATTTAAAGATAAATAATTGAGTAAAAATAATTGATTAAAAATTTTCATTAAAATAAATGGAAAATACACAAATAAAAGTATAAATCATGAAATTATAAATTAAGGAGCATATATATCAGAAGATAATTCAAATGAAATTATCCATAATTTATAAAGGCAATTATGACACTTAAAAGTATTTTTAAGGAATTATTTAATTAATAAATCAATAAAATGAATAAATAATTAATTAAATAATATTAAATTAAATATATAATTACAAATCAGAAAATATACATAAAATATTAATATTGTAAGACCACTAATGTCAAATATTATCACTAAGCAAAGTATACAATGGAAATCATATAAACCAAATCCAAATTACCGAAATTCCAATAAACGTACAAAAACGTATAATGAGAAAACGACTCTTACCACCAATCTTTACAACCAAAAAGATGTGAATATTAGCAATACACTTGGATCCCATAATTGATAACAACATAATAAAAGTGGCATTTCTAAGTGATGGCTTAAGATAGGAACTTACGTATATTAGTCCTCTCGTAGGGATAGTCTTGGCTTTGAAATGTGGTTGAGGACCATGATGGAATGTATGATCAAGGAAGCAATAGATGGGAAGTACCCATTTTGGATAGGTATATATCATGCTCGGCATATCAAGGTGAGTCATAGCCCCCTTTCAAACTCTTTTATATGTTTTACTTGCGGGGTGAAAAGCATGATTAATTAAAATGACTTTCTCTTATGAAATGATTCTTTGAAATAAGGATAATGATATGGGAATTATATTGTATGTTCAACGTGTTATATGTTATATGATGAGCTTGAGTACTGTCAAACGGTGGTCCCCTGTACACTACTATTAACTCATTTGAGGCCTGTAGTTAGAGGGTTGCGCAACTAGGACTTGTCCCCTCATCCACTATTATAGGTAACGGTGGGATGTTTGGTCTGCCTTGGTGGCCACCTTCATCGCCAGTCTGGCCTCGCGGTGCTCTAACTACTATATATTTATGGGCGTCTCCATGGCACGACCCTTGGTTATCTTTATGCACGTGATTGACAGCATGTGCTTATCATTATCTTATCATTTGGGACACAATATATCCGATTATTGGGACATAACCGGTCTTAGTAGTGGCTCAAGAGCAATCTCATCGAATTACGTCATGGTAGTCTTACCATTGACCAAGTGGTATTGATATTATTTATGGTTGGATATTATGAATTGAACATACGGTTTGGGTATTGGACCTTATATGGAATCTTGAAAGTTGTTGAAATTGGCGATATTGAAACATTGATGACCGAATGGTTTTGGTATGATGAATGATCAATCGATTGATATATTTTTCTCTCACGATAAATGTGACAAATGAAAACTTTATAATTTACCATGGATTTCTCAACTACTTTGAAATGGATATGTAATGAGATTTACTTGCAAACCTATGCACTCACCAACTACGTTTTGTAGTTGACACTTTTTCTTCATGCTTTTCAGGAATTAGCGTAAGCTTTGAGGAGTTATATGCATCATGATTGTTTGCATTGCATTTTGGAGTCAAAGATTAAACCTTGTGACGGGCAATGGAATCCGCCCTGAACATTGTAGTATACCATCTCATGTGTTTGTTATTTGTTTTGTGGACTCAATATCCAAGTATAGTAGACGTATTGTACTTGGGAATTGGTTCACATGCTTGTGCATTGTAAATTATTTTTTTATTCAATAACGCTATGGTGAATGTTATCTGTTATCCTTTGTTTTGAATACTCGACTTTCTGTATATCTCAACGTTCCGCCTTAGTTGGGGTGTTACATATGGTTTAATATTTTGTTTGAAAACTGGAGGTAATAACCTTCCAGATTGTTAATCCGGGCAGTACAACTCTGAACCTGCCGAGACAAAAGTTGGAGTTGTTTTTCCAGATTAACCAAAATATTATTTTCTTCAGGCAGTTGAACCTTGGACCTAGGTTCAACTGGTGCTTTAGTCTGTCGGGTCTTGGGCATCTTAGACTTTTGAGGTAAAGGCTTGTTACCAGTGGCCTTTTTGACTGGAGCTTTAGCCTGTTCGGCTCCAGTTTTAACCTCAAAGGGGGTGGTCTCAAAGGTTTTAGTTTCAATAGCTTCAGGTTGATCATAAGGTGTTTCAACCTTGAGAGATGGAGGCAATGCATGAAGATCTGGTATGAGAGCTGCCATCTCCAGATCTCCAGATTTCCATGCATTCTTCTGGGCATCGATAGTTCTTGAAAATGCATCATAGTTTTACCAGATGCTTTTACCCATGAGTTGATAATCTTTTGTTCTTTTTCAAGATCAGAAAATAGTTTTTGATTATCAAGTTCTAAAGCCTCAATCTTTAAAACTGACTCTTTGAGAGCCAACTGGACACTTTGCAAATCATTTAGTTGTGGTTTAACATTGTTCAGTTCAATTAGGATAGTGTCAAGATATCTTTCACTATCAGCTTTTACAGTTTCAACAAATGCCAAATCACCACTTAATGATTCAGCCAGGTCCAGTTTTAGTTCAGGGTCAACCTGGTTATCATAGTCACATACCTTCTTCAGTATGATATCCACCCATCTTCCAGAGATGACATCTTCTTTCACCACGTGTTGCTGTTGTTGATCTTCCAAGGCCATGAAGCACATGTCCCTTTCCTCTTCTTCATCATCAAATGAGTCATCAGAGTACTCCCATTTTCCCTCAGTTTGTGCCATTAAGCACTGATCCTTTTTCTTTTCCATGGACAGGAGGGCAATCTGGGCCTTAAGCTTCTGTATTTAGCTTTGTAGCTATCATCAGGCCGATTGAAATTAGGGACAGAGGGGCCAGTTTGGTTGTTCAACTGACTAGATCTGCATTCCCTCATAAAATGACCTTTCTTACCACACTTATAGCATGTAAGATTGGTCTTATCCAGAGAGCTGGAGCTGGAAGCATTGTTGGGGCCATTAAATCTTTTGGATTTATGCTTAAACCTATTAAAGGTTTCAGCAATCATGGCGACCAGATCATCATCGTCAGTTTCATTACAACCATCACTGTTTTCAGTGGTCAGTCCAGAGTTTAAGAAACTGTTCAACATCTCCTTCATCGAGTGTACCTGGACACTCTCAGCAGACATTAAAGCAGCACAAGGTCGCTCGGTTACACTAGCAACCTTGGGACTCTGGGCATGGTTCATGGCATCTTGCTCAGCCACAAGTCTTGCAGCATTATTATCTTCAGTGAATATGAAGGCTCCATAGAGCGATGCAAGAGTATGAGTGTGCAAGGTTTTACCTTGTCTTAAGACAAGAACCATGTTTTCCCATTTGGAAGGAAGAATATCACAAAACTTCTCAAGAAGAATATCCTTATCCTTCTCTACACCCAAACCTCTCAACTGATTGATGAGGCGAGAAAATCTGGTGTATGTACCAGTTAGACTTTCATTGGGCAAGGCAAAGAAGGATTCATACTTCTTGTTCAAAGCAACTTTTCTGGTGACAATTGTGTCATCACCTCCTTCAAATTGAATCACTAATTCATCCCACATAGACTTGGCACTGAGAAACAACACAAGTGTTGGAATTAGGTCTTCAGGGACAGCCCCAAGGATCATGTTTTTCAGTCTGGTGTCCAAGTCCACCAGTCTGCGATCCTCATCAGACCAATGGTCTTCAGGCTTTTCCCTTGAACCTCTTCTTCCAGTTGGATCAAGAAGATGACTAACCCCAAGGGACATGGGTATATATGGTCCATCCTTAAGGATTTTCAACATATACCTTTCAATCCCACCAAAATGCAAAAGCATTCTAGCCTTCCATGTACCGAATGTCTCACTGTTTCCATCAAATTTTAGAACAGGAGTGTTAGAGTAGTGTACATGGACATGGTTTGGGGCAGTAGGAGGAGGAGGGTTGGTTAACATTTTGAAAAGGTTGTGCATTTGTATTCGAGGGGTTTTCACCTGAACCAGAACCATCTCCACCTTCAGTAGTGTTCATCTTAGCAGATCTAGGCAAGTTTATTAGCCTTCTGCTCTGATACCACTTGTAAGTCCCAACTCGTTAGATGGTACTACTGAAGACACCTCTATGTCGATGGTGGAGTTACTTTGCAATATATGCACTGAAATGGAGACGACCAGTTGCAGTGTGTATATACCAAGTTCTAGATAGATTACTTATATAAAAGACAATAAGTAAAGAACAATGCAATAATACAAATAACTTGTAAGATAACTTGATGAGACAATATGTATTTTTCAATGTGTAATTTATTTATTGATATTAAACAAATTACAAGGTTGATGCGGAACCAAGATAATACACGAATGTAAATATCCTAACAACCTATGAAATACAATTGATCTATACTCGGAATTTCTCAAGACAATCGAAACACTTAAAGTTGTGAAATGTTCCTTTTAGCGATTGAGAGAAGATTGCACAAGTTCACCAAGAATATTGCAGGTTTGCAAAGTGTGAAGTTATTCGAGTTTGTGAATTAACTTTGTGAGATCGAATACTTAAATTCTTGGTTGTGCAATGACTTGTATTTATAGGCAAAGTTAACATTGGGATGTTAACTTTAGCCGTACAAATGTGGTTGAGAGCATTTAAGGAATAACATTTAATCCTTAAAAAGCAGTGTAAAGTCGCATGATAAAGCAACTTTACACAACCACCTTTATGTACCTTTTAATACTTAAATAATAAGATAAGGCTTATTATCCGGGTAAAGGTACATAAAGCATATAAGTCAATTCCTCGTAATCAGTGTAAAGCTTTGTAAGGGCTTTCCACTGATGGTCTCCAGTTTGTATCTGACTAGAATGCCAACTGGGCTTCGCTGCCATTGCCATTCTCTATCTTCCATTTGTTGTCTTCGACTTCAACTGGAATGATTCTTTAACTTGGTCAGTTCTCAACTGGAGGAAGTCTTCAGTTGCGTTGACTGTACGGTGCAACTGGACTTCAATATATTTCTGGACAAATCTTCTTGGTCACCAGTTTTACTGGTCACCAGATGCAACTGGTGACTGGTCAGTGTGAACTGGTGACTGGCCAGTTCCAGGTGAACTGGTCCTAACAAGGATGAAGATTGCAGAAAGTCAACAAAAGTCAAAGCTGGCAAAAGGACCATTGCGCCGCAACTAGGAGTTGCGCCGCAACCAAATTACAGAAAGTTGAGTTGCGCCGCAACTATCCTAGTTGCGCCGCAACGCCTTCTATACCTGGCCAGCCACGAGTCAACAATGGTCAATGGTCAACGCAAGTCAACGCTCCATTGCGCCGCAACAGTTCATTGCGCCGCAACCATTTTATCATCTTTAAGGATTTCAAACACGATTGGATCAATTTCGTTTGTCGCTTTCGATTATTATCATTCGGTAACAATGAATTCTTCATATTTTATTTGTTATTCTTATTTTAATATGAGTGGCTAATCGCTTCATCATCCATCTTGATGGAGTGAGACAATATGTAAAGATTGCACAATTTTATTAATTCAATGTTGATTTCATTTAACGTTATATCAAGATCTTAGCGTATTTCTTCCTTAAAATTTATCTTGAATTGATTGGTGATTTATGTGTGTCTTAATGGTAATTATTGATTTCATATATTTCATTTTGATTGTTTGGGTACAAACGATTGGGTCTATGACGGGTACGGTAGATAATCGTTTATGATAATAGGGAGGAATGTGTTAACGGTTGGGTACAATCGATAGGTATAATTGTTATTTCAATAACCAAAACAATTGTTTGATTAGGGAAGTTATAAAAGATGTCTTGGGTACCGGTCTTTGTAACGAAACTAGTTTAAGCAAGAGAGTCAAATGATGTCATTAACTTGACGGGTACGGGGTTGGTGCTTTGTTTGAGTCTCGGTTATTTAATCAACTTAATTTGGATTTGAACTTCATTTATGTGCAATCTGAGCGTATTGTTGAGCGAAATCAATATGGATGTCTTTTAAATTATTGTCTTACAAGTCATTTTTACTTTCGTCTTCAGACGAATCCTGCCCCGGTCATACCGGATTTAAGTTATTTACTTTTACTTCTGCAAAGTGACAATTCGGTCACAAAACCCCTTTTTATTTGAATTACTTAATTTTAACAATTACTTTCAAAGTCCTTGTGTTCGATCCTGACTTACCATTTAGCTATACTATACACGAACGGGTCCACTGCCCGAGAGTGTGCATTAGGTAGTAAAATCGGTATTTCTTGTTTATAAATTTAAAACTCGATTTTGCACATCAAGTTTTTGGCGCCGCTGACGGGGACTTTTGTTTAAGTAGTTGTTTTATTTTGTAGTTCGATCCTTTTTCACATTCATTTGTGAGAAAGTTATTGTTTACTAGATAGATTGTATTTTATTTTCTTTTATTTATACCACAGGTGCGGTTGACGGTTTGTTTGTGGTGATTGTGCAGGTTTTTGCTAGTTGATGAACACTAGAGCTTCTGGCCGACCTTTGCTTAGTCCTTTATCTAATCCGGGGAAAGTCAGACGTCGCCTAGTGTCTAGAGACAACCAGGAACTATCCACATCAATCAAAATAGATCCAGAAACCGCAAGTAGTGTTCCACCCACCCCGAATTCAGAGGATCAGTTGGTTAATAGGTTAGAGCAAGCAGCTAAGTTCTTTAAAACATGTGAAGACTCAGACTCAGATACAGAAGAGAAAATTCAAACACCTGAACCAAACAGTATTGTCATACCTCGAACCAACCTTAATATTAATCAACAACCAAGGAGAAACGGAATGGGTGATGAACAACTGGTAGATCCGAACGCCCGTCCTTACGGGGAACGAAGAAGAAACATACCGAATAACCGGGGCACAGCTATCCGCCCTCCGGCTATTTCGGTAGATTTCTCTTTGAAAGGTAATCACCTCAAGAGTGTTGAAGAGGACAAGTTTGATGGGATTCGAAGAACTGACCCTTATGCACATCTTGAGAGGTTTGAGAAGATTTGCAGGTTATATCAGTATGGTCAAGGGCAAATTGAAGCTGTTAAACTTGAGCTATTTCCATTAACTCTCATTGGAGATGCAGCTGGTTGGTTTAAGGAGTTACCCAATAACTCATTTACCACTTGGGCCGAACTTTGTGAAGGATTTATTGATGAGTTCTATTCATTAAGAACTCAAAGGAAATTGGAAAATAAAATCAGAGGATTTACTCAAGACAGTGGTGAGGATGTGGTTGATGCATGGAAACGGTTCAAGGAAATGCTAAGAAATTGCCCCGGACATAGTATGGGTACTGAAGAAAGTTTTGAGATTTTCTATGATGGACTGGATAGAAAGACTAAAAGGGAGATCGGTTATGCATTTGGGGAAAGTCTAAACAACATTTCCCCGAATGAAGGATACAAGATCCTTGAAGATATGGCGAAGGAGTATTCAACCAAAGATGAGGACCGAGATAGGAGATCCAGTAGAAGCACCGTGGCTAAGGTTGAGAGTAATGAGGATTCAAAGCTTATTACTGAAGTCAAGGCTCTCTCGAAGCAAATGAATGAGAGGTTTGATAATCAAGATAGCAGATTCAAGAGCCTTGAAAGAGATGTTAAGGTTATGGCTGACAGTTGTGAGCATTGTGGGGACTTGCATTATACGGAGGATTGCCCGGATAAACCAGTTCAAGATGTTAGTTACATTCAGAATCAAGGGAATTTCAACCAAAATATCGGTTATCAAAACCGGCCATCAGGTAGTTCTTACCCTACTTCTTCTTCTTTTAATACTAACAGTTCTGGTTATGGTGGTAACAGGTTTAGTAGGTTCAACAATCAACGAGGCTCGGATCCAGAACTAAGAGATATAGTGAAGGATTTCATTAGTGCCCAGAAAGCAACTAATGAACATGTTGCAGAAGAGTCCAAGAAGGTGATTTCTGTGTTGGACGCATTGACTACTCGTTTGAACGGATTGGGGAACAAGTTGGATTAAGGAGCAAAGAATCAACAAGCCACTATTAAAGATTTAGAAGGAAGGATTGAAAGGCTAGGAAACTCCAATAGGCAGCCCGATACTTTACCGGGCAACACTCAACAGAACCCAAAGCCTCAATTCAACAACCAAGGGCAGAATACTCAAGGAACAGGGCAGAAGTACACCCCTCCTAATGCTCGAAATGAGCAAGTGAATGCCATCACTACGAGGGCAGGTAAGACTTATAATTCTGCAAACCCTTTACTTGATGATTCCACTCCACTTGTGCAGGTTAATGAAGCTGATGAAACTGTTGATGATGAGATTGAGATGGAGCCGAACCCAGCCGTGCCGATACCGGCCGTTCCATCCAAACCCGCTGAGAAACCGACGGTGAAGCCTTATCAACCAAAGATTCCATTTCCTCAACGGTTGAGGAAAGAAAAAGTCAAGGAACATTTTAAGAAATTTGTTGATCTTATTCAGTCTGTTAATATAACTGTTCCTTTAGTTGATTTGATTGCAGGTATGCCAAACTATGCGAAGTTCCTCAAGGAACTTGTCAGTGATAAGAAGAAGCTTGAAGAGGCTAAGACTGCAGTTATGAGTGCCGAATGTTCAGCAATCATACAGAATCAGATTCCTCCCAAGTTGGAAGATACAGGGAGTTTTCTAATTGCTTGTTATTTTGGTGCTTATTTGTGTGAGGCATTGGCCGATCTTGGGGCTAGTATTAATTTGATGCCTTATTCTGTGTATAGAAAGTTATCCTTAGGAGAGTTGACCCCTACCCGCATGAGCATTAGGCTCGCGGATCGTTCTTTCCAATATCCCATGGGGATAGCGGAAAATTTGCAAATTAAAGTAGGGCACATGATATTTCCGGTTGATTTTGTTATTCTTGAGATGGAGGCGGACGCCAAAGTCCCCCTCATTCTTGGCCGACCATTCCTTATGACCGCGGATGCTATCATCCGAGTTAAGGCTAAGGAAATTTCCTTAGGGGTCGGTGATGACCGAGTCATTTTCAATGTTGATAGAGCACTATAGCACCCTTACTCTTGTGATGAAACTTGTTTCAGGTTAGATGTGATTGAAGAAGAAGATGCTTTGGAGAAGGAGCTCATGGATTTCTTGGACATGGAAGAAGGTGAAGCATTGCTAGCTTGCAGTGAAGAAGAGCAAGAGTTGGTTGGAGATATGATGTAAGAGATTATGGCATTAAGTGTTGATGAAACTCCACCGGAAGACGAGACCTTTGAAGAGATCACGGTTAGTAATAGCACACGGGTGCTAACCTCGGTAGAGAATCCTCCTACCGACTTGGAGCTCAAGTCGCTTCCGGACCATCTTGAATATGCATATTTGGAAGGTACATCTCTTTTACCCGTTGTCATCTCATCCTCATTGTTGGAGGATGAGAAATCTAGACTTATGACCGTCCTAAAGGCCCATAAAAAGGCCTTTGCATGGAAATTTCCGATATTCCGGGTATAAGTCCAGAATTTTGCAAACATACCATAAACTTTGTTGATAATGTTAAACCGGTTGTGCAAAGGCAACGAAGGTTGAATCCAAATATGAAAGATGTGGTTAAAAAGGTGATAATAAAGTTGCTTGATGCGGGAATCATATTCCCCATCTCGGATAGTTCATGGGTAAGTCCGGTACATTGTGTACCGAAGAAGGGTGGGATGACCGTAGTTTTAAATGATAAAAATGAATTGGTTCCCACTAGGACTGTCACGGGGTGGAGGGTATGTATTGATTATCGGAGATTAAATGATGCTACCCGCAAAGACCATTTCCCTTGCCCTTTATTGATCAAATGCTCGAACGGCTCGCCGGTAATGAGTATTTTTGCTTTTTGGATGGGTTCTCCGGGTACTTCCAAATACCCATTGACCCCAAGGACCAAGAAAAGACCACCTTTACTTGTCCCTTTGTCACTTATGCCTATAGGAGGATGCCATTTGGTCTTTGTAATGCCCCTGGAACTTTTCAAAGATGTATGCTTGCAATATTTCAAGACATGATCGAAACTTCCATGGAAGTTTTCATGGATGACTTTTCGGTATTTGGTAGTTCTTTTGAGAGTTTTTTAATAGTCTTGATAAAATGCTTGAAAGGTGTGAAAGGGCACACTTGGTTTTAAACTGGGAAAAATGTCATTTTATGGTGAAAGAGGGTATAGTGTTGGGACACAAAGTTTCAAAAGCGGGTCTAGAGGTAGATAAAGCAAAAATCGATGTTATAGCTAAATTACCTCCACCCACTAATGTTAAGTCAATAAGAAGCTTTTTGGGTCATGCCGGGTTCTATCGTCGGTTTATAAAGGATTTTTCAAAAGTCACCCGGCCGATGACCAAGTTGTTAGAGAAAGATGTCCCATTCAACTTTGATAAGGAGTGTCTAAACGCATTTAACTTGCTTAAAGAGAAGTTGACCAATGCACCCATTATGTCTCCACCTGATTGGTCATTACCGTTTGAGTTAATGTGTGATGCTAGAGACTTTGCTTTAGGGGCCGTTTTAGGCCAAAGGGAGGATAAACATTTCCGCCATTTTCCTTGCCCTTTATTGATCAAATGCTCGAACGGCTCGCCGGTAATGAGTATTTTTGCTTTTTGGATGGGTTCTCCGGGTACTTCCAAATACCCATTGACCCCAAGGACCAAGAAAAGACCACCTTTACTTGTCCCTTTGTCACTTATTCCTATAGGAGGATGCCATTTGGTCTTTGTAATGCCCCTGGAACTTTTCAAAGATGTATGCTTGCAATATTTCAAGACATGATCGAAACTTCCATGGAAGTTTTCATGGATGACTTTTCGGTATTTGGTAGTTCTTTTGAGAGTTTTTTAATAGTCTTGATAAAATGCTTAAAAGGTGTGAAAGGGCACACTTGGTTTTAAACTGGGAAAAATATCATTTTATGGTGAAAGAGGGTATAGTGTTGGGACACAAAGTTTCAAAAGCGGGTCTAGAGGTAGATAAAGCAAAAATCGATGTTATAGCTAAATTACCTCCACCCACTAATGTTAAGTCAATAAGAAGCTTTTTGGGTCATGCCGGGTTCTATCGTCGGTTTATAAAGGATTTTTCAAAAGTCACCCGGCCGATGACCAAGTTGTTAGAGAAAGATGTCCCATTCAACTTTGATAAGGAGTGTCTAAACGCATTTAACTTGCTTAAAGAGAAGTTGACCAATGCACCCATTATGTCTCCACCTGATTGGTCATTACCGTTTGAGTTAATGTGTGATGCTAGAGACTTTGCTTTAGGGGCCGTTTTAGGCCAAAGGGAGGATAAACATTTCCGTCCCATTTCCTATGCTAGCAAGACCTTAAACCCGGCTCAACAGAACTATATCGTGACTGAGAAAGAATTGTTGGCCGTGGTTTATGCCTTTGATAAGTTTAGACCCTATTTGGGTTTGAATAAGACTATTGTGTTCACCGATCACTCGACTTTGAAGTACTTGTTCTCGAAACAAGATGCTAAGCCTCGTTTAATTCGTTGGGTCTTACTTTTACAAGAATTTGATATTGAGATTAAAGATAAAAGTGGGGCTGAAAATGTGGCAGTCGACCACTTAAGTAGGCTCGAAAACCCTCACCTGGAGGAGTTAAAGGAGCATGATATTAATGATGCGTTTCCTGACTAGTTTCTAATGCAGGTGGATGTTGAGGAGGAACCATGGTATGCAGACATTGCTAACTATTTATGTGCAGGTGTTCTTCCTAAGGAAATGTTTTATCAACAGAAAAAGAAATTCTTTTCTGAGATTAAGCATTATTTCTGGGAAGAACCATATTTGTTTCGAATGTGTGCAGATGGCATGATCAGGAGATGTGTGTCCGGTGCTGAAACCCGGAAGATTTTGGATGCATGCCACTATGGACCAACCGGTGGTCATTATGGACCATCTGTAACCGGTAAGAAGGTTTTCGACGCAGGATTTTATTGGCCTACAATCTTCAAGGAAGCTCAAACATTAGTGGAGACGTGTGAAGTTTGTCAACGTCAAGGTACCATTTCAAAGAAGGATGAGATGCCACAGAACTTCATTCAGGTTTGTGAGGTATTTGATGTTTGGGGAATTGATTTTATGGGACCCTTTCCGCCTTCAAATAAGTGTCTTTACATTTTAGTGGCGGTTGATTATGTTTCGAAATGGGCCGAGGCTAAGGCCTTGCCAACTAATGATGCAAGGGTTGTCATAGATTTCTTAAAGCAATTGTTTTGTCGTTTTGGTTGTCCTAAGGCCTTAATTAGTGATCGTGGAACTCATTTCGCGAATCACCAACTCGCTAAGGTGTTAAAGAGGTATGGTGTTCATCATCGTTTCTCTACTTCTTATCACCCGCAAACGAGTGGCCAAGTAGAAAATACTAATAGGGCTTTAAAACGAATCTTAGAGAAAACCATAGGTGATAATCCTAAAAATTGGTCTAAGAAGTTGGATGATGCGTTATGGGCTTTTAGAACCGCATTTAAGACTCCAATTGGTACTACACCTTATAGGTTGCTTTATGGGAAGACATGTCATTTGCCTTTAGAAATAGAGCATAAAGCTTATTGGGCTCTTAGGAATTGCAATATGGACTTAGTTGAAAGTAGTGAATTGAGAATGTTGCAATTACATGAGTTAGATGAGTTGAGGTTGAATGCTTATGAAAATTCTAGGCTCTACAAAGAGAGGACTAAGGTTTGGCATGATCGTAGGATTAGAAAGAAGGATTTTAAAGCCGGTGATAAAGTTTTGTTGTTCCTTTCCAAGTATAAGTTCAAGCAACCCAAGTTGACTTCTAGGTGGACCGGCCCTTTTGTGATCAAACATGTCTATCCGTCTGGTTATGTTAAATTATTTAAATCGGATGGAGCTACTTTTGTTGTTAATGGTCACAGGTTGAAGCTTTATTATGAAGAAGAGGAAAATGTGGGAGTCGTCGTTGACGAGCTTCCATTTTTCGGAATGGATCAATGAAGAAAGGACTGTGAGTCGAGCTAAAGACTCGTTAATAACTTAAGCGCTTCGCGGGAGGCAACCCGTGTTTCTTGTTTTAATTATTATTTATTTGTCATTGGTAATGTGTTTTAATAAGAATTGCAGGTGAAAGCCCCTCTCACGCCCGTCGGTAAGTCGTTTCAAAGGTGAAACAAAAGGTAAGTGTGGGGGAGGTGAATTGCGCCGCAACCTGGGGTTGCGCTGCAATACTTCTGTTATGTTGCGCCGCAACTATACGTTGCGCTGCAATACTTCTGTTATGTTGCGCCGCAACTATACAAGTTGCGCCGCAACCTATCTCACTGTTTTTCAGTTGCGCCGCAGGGAAGTAATTGCGCCGCAACATGTATTTTTGTCAGAAAATTCGAAAATCCAAAAAAAAAAAAAAAAAAATCGAAATTCAAAAATAAAGCGTTGCGCCGCAACTATAAGTTGTGCCGCAACCCGGGTCAAAGCTTGTTAAATCAAAAAGGGGATCGCGGGTTGTGTTTTCTCACACACACATTCATTCATTCAATTATTGAGCCTCTTGTTTTCTTGCAAAACCCATCCGATCTTCTCTCAATTTCTTCCCTATTCCCTTTAAATTTCAATCTTAAAATTTCTCTTTAATCATCACCATGACAAGATCAGGCAAGGTATGTATCTTCTTTCAATCTCTCATTGTTTCAAATTGGTAGATTTTCTCTCTTTTAATTCGAATCTATGTGAATTTTTGCTTAAATTGTTCCTTAAATTTCGAATTTGAAATTGAGTGAGGTAAAACAATGAGGGTTGTGTTCCTTTGTTGAAAGAATTGATGATTTGTTCCATGAAATTGTTTGTCAATTTAATTAGGGTTCAATTAAGAATATTTAATTATTTGAAGATAAACCCTAGACTTAAGGTTATTGTTTGAGTGTTGTGGGTATTTTTTGTTCATACATGCTGCTGTTCGTATCCTGCCCAGAAAACCCAGAGTTGCGCCGCAATGCCCAAGTTGCGCCACAACTGCATTACAGTCAGATAAGTTGCGCCGCAACCGGGTTGCGCCGCAACTGGTTCTGTTAGGTCCAGATTTACTGGACCCACTCCAGACTTGAAGACTGGAGCGGCACTGAAGATTTGTCCAGAAATAATAGAAGACCAGTGAGCTGTTTACTTGTACAGGAATTTGGATTCCACCAGATTAGCTCACTGGACTTCACTCCAGTCAAGATCGTTTCTACTGAAGACATTCTCACTGAAGTCAAAGACTGAAGTTTGAAGAAAGAAGACTGACAAGCAGTGGAGCCCACTGACAGTCTTACCAGATCTCCTGACTGGAGCTTTATCAGTGTTCTAGACCTTACAAGTCTGAACACTGATTACGAGGAATTGACTTTATGCCTTTACACGCTTTTACCCGGACAACCCATTTGTCTATTGATAAAAGTACAATACGTGTGTAAATGTGGTTGGTTAAAAGAATAACAAGTCACATCAATATGACTTTATCCTTGTACTTTAACCAATGCATTTAAGGAATTAAAGTAGTTGCCTTAAATGCATGCAACCATATTTGTACGGCATAATAAATTCACTATTGAATTTATTTGCCTATAAATACAAAGTCACATACCTCGTACAAATTACTTTTTTTTGCAATTTGGTTAACTTGCTAAAATACTCTCCATCAAAATAGTTATACTTCACAACTTTAAGTATATCGATCCAAGGAGATTATTTAGCAAGTATAGATCACTTGTAATTCAAAGATTGTTTAGATAGTTACATACTTGTAATATCTAGGTTCCGCAACAATCTTGTATTTTGTTTATCATCAATAAACAAAATACACTTGAAAACTACATTTGTGTTCCACCATTTATTTACTTGTTTAAATATTGCTTTAAGTCTTTATTACTTTATTTATATTCTTGCATTTGTATTTAAAGTAATACTAGTCCAATCTAGTTCATACTTAACTTGTTATTTTACACTCGTGGGTTAAACCATCGTGTGAGGGACTCTACAATTGGTATCACAGCAGAAGGCTAATATACTTGCCTAGAAGAAGAAGTGTATGTCAGAGTGCCTTTTTGAATGAAAAATTAGAAGAAGAAGTGTATGTCAGACAACCACCAGGTTTCGTTGATGAAAAGCATCCTCACTGGGTATATCGTCTGGACAAAGCACTTTATGGTCTCAGACAAGCCCCACGTGCCTGGTATGATACTCTGACTATACACTTATTGAAAAATGGTTTTAAAAGAGGTGCAATTGACAATACCTTATTTATTCTTCGTGAAAAAGGTAATATTCTGCTGGTACAAATTTATGTTGATGATATTATTTTCGGGTCTACTGATGAAAACATGTGCAGGAAATTTTCTAAAATCATGTCCTCTGAATATGAAATGAGTTTAATGGGTGAATTAACATATTTTCTAGGACTCCAGATTAAACAAACCAAAGATGGTATTTTTATTAATCAGGAAAAATATGTTAGAGATCTTTTAAAGAAATATGATATGAACTCTTCACCATCAAAACCCACTCCAATTTCTGCACCACTGACACTGGACTCAGATCCAGATGGAAAACTAGTGAACATCACTGTCTATAGAGGCATGATTGGTTCACTGATGTATTTAACTGCCAGTAGACCAGACATAATGTTTTCAACATGTTTATGTGCCAGATATCAGTCTAATCCAAAAGAATCTCATATGCTTGCTATAAAGCGCATACTGAAATACCTTAAGGGTGTCCCCAGTTTGGGTCTTTGGTATCCCAAAGGCTCAGGCATGGATCTAATGGGTTATTCAGATTCAGATCATGCAGGTTGTAAGATAGACAGGAAATCCACTACTGGTGGATGTCATTTCCTTGGTGGCAAACTGGTCAGCTGGACCAGTAAGAAGCAAACTTCAGTTTCATTGTCCACTGCTGAAGCTGAATACGTGTCTGCAGCCAGTGGTTGTGCTCAGATACTCTGGATGAAGAACCAGTTGCTTGATTATGGTATTAAATATTCAAAAACTCCTATATTTTGTGATAATACTAGTGCCACTGCTAACTCAAACAATCCAGTCATGCACTCAAAGACAAAGCACATCGATCTCAGGTATCACTTCATTCGTGACAATATTATGAAAGGTAACATTGAACTCCATTTTATTCCCACTGACAAACAACTCGCTGACATTTTTACTAAACCACTGGATGTTAAACCCTTAAATCTGGAACCTTGGTATTGAACGCCTTTATGTACTATCAGGGATCCTTGATTTGAAGATTTATACATCTATGACTGCTTAGATATCGAACGCCTTTGTGTACTATCTTTGCATTAATAGATTTCTGGATCAACATTACAGGGGGAAGACTGAGGCCATATATTTTCTTGTCCTTAAAATGTTTTAATTTCAGGGGGAATTTATTAATTTATTTTCTCACTGGACAAAATTTTCTGGAAAATATCACTGGTACCTTGTAAATGTGTCCCTCTCACTGGTACTTAGTTAGGTTGATGTGCATGTTTGAGGTAACTTCTGTCTCCTTGTAAATGTGTCCCTCTCACTTGTCTGTATTAGTTGATGTGCATGTTTGAGGTAACTTCTGTCTCCTTGTAAATGTGTCCCTCTCACTTGTCTGTATTAGTTGATGTGCATGTTTGAGGTTGCCAGTCTATTTCAAATGGTTTTCGTTGGTACTTTACTGGAGTGTCCATCCAGTGTACCATCAGTGCATGCATCACTGGCCTAATCCACCAGTGATACTGGAGTGTCCAGTCAACCTTCAGATGCACTGAAATGAGTCATGGTATGTCAGTCATAATATTTTAATACTTGGTCTTTGTGCATGCCACGTATGCAAACTCTTTGAAAAGATATTTATCTTATTATCCTACGTGGCATGTAATTTTTCAAACCTAATGATGGAACTTTTTACCTTGGGAAGACAAAAGGTACAAGTGGGTAATGTTTGTAGGTTGTAAACCGTCACACATTTATGTGTGATGTGATATATTTAATGCGGATTTCAAAATCCGATCAAAATTACATTTGATAAATTCAAAAATAACCGTTTGAGTTCCACACTCTCTCTCCTATATAAATACCCACATTCACTTTCATTTTCATTTACTTCGAAAATCATTTACTCCCAATTTTTCAAATTCCTTCATTTACTCCATTTTTCATTCAATTTCCAATCATCAATCTCTCTCATATTTACTTCATAAAATCTTCATAAACCCTAAATTTTCAGTTTCATATCATCTATCTACCAAATAAAATGCCCCTCGACAAACAACTTCTGCCAAAAATCTTCTCGCTGCTGAATATGCTCTCGTTGCCACCATAGAAAAGGCACCTCATATTACTTTAGAAGCAAAGGAGATCAGAATAAATATGAATAATTGGATGGCTAAACTCTCTAGCACCACTCATGCTCCCACTTCTCTCATTGGACGACTGAATGCCTTTTTCCTCAGTTGTCCACTCTACGGTGCTCTTACTCTCAATCCCGGAAAAATGTATCACGATTACTTATGTGAATTTTGGTACACTGCTGTGTATGTTGAAAACACTCAATCCATCAACTACACATTGAAACAAGGCACTAGGGCCTTAACTCTCACTGCTGACTCTCTTAGAGATATTCTTCAGTTGAATTATTTGGCTGAAAATGAGATGGCCATTACTCTCCCTACTGGTCTAAATTACAGGGATGTGTGTAGACTGATGGGACATACTGATATACTGGATGAGCATGGCCAGTTATCAAGAAAAGGCAACATCTACATGAGCAAGCTTACAGACTCATGGAGATACTTCTTCACTCATCTTGCTGAGTGTTTGGGTGGAAGCTCTGGAGGGTTGGACCAGATAAATCAAATGCAACTCCAGATTGCTTACTGCTTATGGTTTGGATACAGGGTCGACTTTGCTCAGATTTTCTTCGATTACCTTGTTGAGCGTCTAAAAGTGAAAGGTAGAAAACCTCATATTCCATATATTCGTTTTCTGTCACTTGTTTTTCAAAGAGCTCTGGGTGATCAGTATGATTACGATACAAACCATTTTTCTGTGTGTGACTTTCTGAGGGAGTTGACTTCATTAAAATCAAGAGCTGGTGAGGTTGAAATTCCTGTAAATATGCTAAACCATTTTAGAAATGATGCACCCGACGCATCATCACCAGATGAGCCAGAAGAGGCTCCAGGTGGGAACCAAATTGGTGAAGGACCCTCTAGAGTCCTCAATGCTGAAAATAGTGCCACCAGTAACCCAGGTGGCTCCTGACTCTCAGCAGACTGAAATTGTTGTACCTCAAGAACTCCCCACTCGACCAAGAACTTCCAGACGTCTTAGGAAGGATGGAGTTCAGGTCAATCCTAATAGAGCCGAATCGAGCCATCCAGATTCCTCCCAACAGGAGTCTGGAGATGTCTTAAGGGAAAACATACAAGTAGCCTCTCTTGAACAAACTGGCGTTACTGGAGCCTCACCTCTAGTGATTCCAGTCTCTCATTCTTCGGCTGGTGATATCATGAATGAAGATGGGTCTCTAATTGTTGAGCAAGTACAAAACGTTAAGCAGGAGGAAAATGTTGTACAGGATGATGAACAGGTGATTGGTGAGCAGGATGCTCAGTTGGATTTAAATAGAGAAGTGGATGATCAGACAGTTGGGACGGCTCCAGATTGGGATGAGGTAGATTCCCCAATGTCTGAAGGTAATATGTTTGATGTAAATATGAACTTTCTGGGTGATGAAGTAGATGTTGTTACTTCAGTTATTGCTTCAGTCAACCCACCACTTGTCTCTACAGAAATGCCACCACCACCAGAATCCATTAATGCACCACCACCACCTTCAAATCTGCAAAACACCTCAACTATTTCACCAAGTACTCTCCAGATTTCCTTCAATCAACCACCACCTCTTGAAGCTCCACTTGATTTTCCTAAACACCGTGTGCTGGACTCCACTATTGTAACATCTGAAACTTCCACTGAAGGGGTCCAGGCACAAGTACCTTTGGTGACCAGGATGGCTTCTGAACTGACACCTCCCAGTGGTCTCTCCACCTCTTCTTCAGCCGAGGTCCAAGGCCTTTTGACTAAGGTGGCGGACCTGGAGAGATCACTCCAGTCATCTTCTCAGGTTGTTTCTGATTTTAAATCTCTTTTATCAAATAATCTTGCATCAGAAATGAACCTCTTTGCTGGTAATGAGAAGCTGGTGTTTGAGAAAATGAATGAACTGGTACTGGCCACAAATAAAAATTCTGAAAATATTAAAGTGGCAGTTCAGGGATTAGAGGCAAAGCTGGTGAATTCTGTTCAGACTGCAGTGAAAGCTGAAGTTGTTCAACCACTGGCAGGTCTGACAGATGAGGTTCAGAAGTTGACCACCAGGATTAGTAATCTGGAAAGCAGGCCAACCCTTGACCAGAATTCTGTTGTTAGCACCCTCAGTGATGCAGTTGTACGCAAATTTAGAGGTGATATGCTGAAAGAACTTACTGAAGAGATTTCTGGAGTCAATCTTAAGGAACGTACAAGATGGGTTGGTGCCTAAAATGGTAAAACTATTTGAAGATGAGTTGCCAAAACACTTGCCTAAAGAAATAGAATTTATTAAAAAGGAAGTAACTCAACTCAGGCAAACTGTCAACATCACCACTCCAGTGGCAGGTAGAACATTTGGGTCCTCTGAGCGTCATACTCTTGACCAAATATGGAATCATCTCAAGTCCCAAACTGGAGATAATTCCAAGGGGGAAAAGTCCGGTGATGCTGAAAGTCTGGCATTGAAGAAGGAAGCTGTGGCCACTGAAATTGTCAAGGTCAGAGAACTGAAAAAGGCCCTTGGTACTGAAGCCAATGTGCCAGAAAAACAAGTGACTGGTATTGATGCCAGTGCACAAAAAGCACAAGAAGCACTTGGCACTGAAGCCACAGTTCAGGAAGAAGAAGAGGCTGCTGGTACTGATACTAGTGAGCCACAATTTGAAGAATTCCCAGACATCACAACCACAATGAAAAGAGTCAGAAGAAAGCACGTGGTGTCTGGAGGTGAAATTGAAGAAGTTGAGAAATTTGCATCTGCTGATGAAGCTAAGTCTAAGAGATTGGAGCAAGAATGCATCATGATTGAAATCTGGAAGAAAAATCAAAAGGATAATCTGCTTGCTCATAAGATGGAAATGGCCAGTCATGGGACTCTGGATTCTTACAATGCTGGAAGACTGGGAATTCATATTGATGTATATAAAAAGATGAAGGAGGATCCCAGAGTTCATCAGTGTCTGGATGTTTTGGATGATGTTCATATTCGATCCTTGTATGCACAAGAGGAACAGATGTATGATTCTGAAACGTATGGGGTAAGCATACTGGATCTTATTACTCAGAGAAAGGAGGAGTTGGTAAACCTTCAGAAACAAGTTAGGAAGAATGCTGCGGCTCTGGAGAATGAGTATAGAAGGAAGATTAAAGGTCTGCCCAAGGCACCTACCAGACAAACCAAGGCCGCCAGAGACGCAGATCTCAGTACCTTCATTCCTTTGGACATTTCCAAGAAAATCAATAGGGCTGAAATTCAAAGAGCTCTTGAACAAGTAAAGGTGTCAAGGGAAACTGAAGATATGATCCAGGTTGCCAAATTGAAAGATAGGTATAATGAACTGATGACGTTCAGGGCTGATGTCAGAAAGATTATAAGTGCTGAGATTAAGTTGGCTGAAAACCATGAACGTATGACCAAGTTTCATGTGAAGTTGACCAGAGAAGGTAACTTCGTGGATGAAAGGAAGAACGCTTCACCCCAGTCGTTTGGATGGACTGAACTGAAGGAGATAGGCTTGACATTCAGGGGGAAAACTGATTTAACTCCTGATGTCAAAGCATTTATGAAGAGGATTGAGAAGGTCTGGAAGAGAATACAACAGATGGAGGTTGCTCTGGGTATGCGACCAGCAGATTCTGTACCATCCTCACCATCTCCCAAGAGAAAGGCCACTGAAGATGCTCCTGGACAGACTTCAAAGAGAAGGGCCTAACTCTTTTATCATTTACTTGTATTGTAATTTATTTTTGATCAAAATTGTAACTGTTTATCAGTTGATGTATGTAAATATAGTTGCAATTTTTGATTCACAAGTAAGTGATCAGATTTAGTCTAAGTTAGAACTAAAAGATGAAACTGGAACACTGATGATCTATAAAGTGTTTTCCAGTAACTTAAATTTTTAGACTAAGTCAAAACAAGTGTTTTTTTAAGCATACAATTGTATAGATAAAAGCTTGAAAAACCTTGCATTATTTCTGAACAAATAGGGGGAATTTGTTAGGTCCAGATTTACTGGACCCACTCCAGACTTGAAGACTGGAGCGGCACTGAAGATTTGTCCAGAAATAATAGAAGACCAGTGAGCTGTTTACTTGTACAGGAATCTGGATTCCACCAGATTAGCTCACTGGACTTCACTCCAGTCAAGATCGTTTCTACTGAAGACATTCTCACTGAAGTCAAAGACTGAAGTTTGAAGAAAGAAGACTGACAAGCAGTGGAGCCCACTGACAGTCTTACCATATCTCCTGACTGGAGCTTTATCAGTGTTCTAGACCTTACAAGTCTGAACACTGATTACGAGGAATTGACTTTATGCCTTTACATGCTTTTACCCGGACAACCCATTTGTCTATTGATAAAAGTACAATACGTGTGTAAAGGTGGTTGGTTAAAAGGATAACAAGTCACGTCAATATGACTTTATCCTTGTACTTTAACCAATGCATTTAAGGAATTAAAGTAGTTGCCTTAAATGCATGCAACCATATTTGTACGGCATAATAAATTCACTGTTGAATTTATTTGCCTATAAATACAAAGTAACATACCTCGTACAAATTACTTTTTTTGCAATTTGGTGAACTTGCTAAAATATTCTCGATCAAAATAGTTATACTTCACAACTTTAAGTATATCGATCCAAGGAGATTATTTAGCAAGTATAGATCACTTGTAATTCAAAGATTGTTTAGATAGTTACATACTTGTAATATCTAGGTTCCGCAACAATCTTGTATTTTGTTTATCATCAATAAATAAAATACACTTGAAAACTACATTTGTGTTCCACCATTTATTTACTTGTTTAAATATTGCTTTAAGTCTTTATTACTTTATTTATATTCTTGCATTTGTATTTAAAGTAATACTAGTCCAATCTAGTTCATACTTAACTTGTTATTTTACACTCGTGGGTTAAACCATCGTGTGAGGGACTCTACAATTTAATTATTTGAAGATAAACCCTAGACTTAAGGTTATTGTTTGAGTGTTGTGGGTATTTGTTGTTCATACATGCTGCTGCTCATACCCTGCCCAGAAAACCCAGAGTTGCGCCGCAACCCAGTTGCGCCGCAATGCCCAAGTTGCGCCGCAACTGCATTACAGTCAGATAACTTGCGCCGCAACTGGTTCAGTTTCGACCCTGCCATGCCTCTGCTTATATTTATATGCTTATATCAGGGTTTGAATGTTTTAATGATTTCTTGTATGTGTAGGCACCCGCTTCCTCTAGCCGTGCAGGACGAGGCAATGCAAGAAGCTCGTCGGCTGCTGCACCTGCTGAGAGTGGTCTTACTCCTGAAGCCACTGCTATGGGAATTCCATCCCACCCTTGGTTATGATTTCCTCATGCTGCACCCGCGAAGAAGGTTGAATATACCAACAGGTTGGCCACTATTTTTCAAAAAGACATAGTTGAACCAAGGTACATGGAATCAAGTATGTTGAATACGTTAAATGCTCGTGGGGGTATAAGTAGGTATATGCATTTGATGGGTAGTTCGAATGATATTGATGGTAATCCCGTTGCCAAAGAATTTAGTTTGTGGTTTGATATATTTCGGAATCGGGAGGTAGTTTGTAAGGAGTGGTGTTTGGAGGTTTATTCGACTATTTCTGTTGAGGACATAGAGAAAGCAAAGGATGTGTTTGCTGATCAGGTCATTTTCTTTCGTTGTGGGGGTGTTAATAGAAACCTAACTATTGCTGAGTTTGGGTTATGCACGGGGATGTACACCCAAGAGATGTTGGATGATCCTGCTTTCGAGCGTCTCTTAGCCATTTCTGTTAGGACTACTTCTGGTTTTAATAGGGATGCAGGTGATTTTAGAGAGTACTACAACCGAGTGTCTGGGGGTCGCGCTTGGCGCGCAGCTTGTGGGGCGAATACACTTCAGTCGCCTATTTTGCGTTTGTTCCACAAGATGTTAGTCCATTTCTTTGTCCAAAGGACTAATCACCCGGACAAGTTATATATGGAGGATTTATGGTTATTGAGGTTGTTTGATAAAGGTGATGTTTATAGGAAAGCTTGTGCTCCCTATGTGTTGGCCAAACATATGGGGACAAAGGGAGTTCATGATAGGGGGTTAGTATGTGGTCATTTTATTTCCAAGATGGTGAAGTATTTTGAGGTTGCTGATAATGCAGTCGCTTTGAACTGCAAACCTATGAAGCCGTTCACTTGGAATGATTTGAAGCGTTGGAAATTGATTAAGCCTCTAGCTCATAAGCATGCTAATCCAGAGTTGATTGATTTTGGTGGTGCTTCCTCTGATGATGAGGAGGAGGCAGAGGCAGATGATGATGATGATGATGCGGAGATGGTTGATGCACCAGAGCAGCCGCTAGAGCCCGCACGACGTACTAAGCGTCGTGCCACTACTACTCCTGCGTGGCCATCTTCTTCTTCTGCCGCCCCTGCAAGTACTTGGGACTTCTCTTCTTTGGGAACTTTGGTTAGTAACATGTGGGAATCTCAGCAGCAGTTTCAGCATTCCCATGAGCAGTTCCAGCACAGGATGGATAGTGATTTTAGATGGGTTGGTTCAGGTGTGGGGTGTGTGATGCATGACCATCATCGCTATCAGCCCATGTGGGAGGCCCAGTATACGGGTCAGGAGTTCCATCGACCTGATCCTATTCCCGACTACCGCCCTCCCAGTATATTTATTCCAGAGCACAGGGCTGGTGGTGGTTTCTTCTTTCCACCAGAGCGTCAGTTCGAGGTTACTCCTTCCCATGATCTTGGGGGAAGGGGTCCAGATAACCCTGTTAGCTGTGGCACTTTTGCAGGTACGCAGGCTGGTATGGATGCTGGAGGTTCTGGTTCGGCAGAGCCATCGTTTGCTGAGCAGGTGGTTGGATCGTTCTTTGATACAGGGCCTATGCCCGGTTACCCTCCTCAGTGATGTGTTTTGGTTTGATGATGCTGCTGCCGTCTATTGGTTGTGATGGCTTGTACCCTTATTTGTTTGAACAATTTTAAATTCCGTACTTTTATTTATTTCTATTTGTTTGGTTTGTATCCACCCTACGGGGTGATGGAACATCGTATTTTATTTTCCATTTCCGGATTATTTCATTTGCTATGAGTGTGCCGGTGATTGCGTTGATTCTAGAACTTGTCCTGGTTGATCGTTCCGTGTTATTTATCAGAAGAGGCAAATTTAGGATAAAACCATTTGTTCTTTGTATATTCACCCCTTGTTTCGTAAATAATTGTTATGTGCATGTTTTGTTAATGTGCTTAGTAGCTAACTACACTGGTTAGTGAACCACCTGTTTAAACCTTTATGTTGCACTCACTTTTAGTGCAAGAAACAATAGAAAACTTGTTGTCACTAGCCTGTTCTTTGTTATTAAATCCACCCTTAATATACACCTTTTCCTTGCCATACCGATAGTCGAAGTCCTGGTGGGTCATTGGTTGCCTATGCTAGTGGATGGTTTGGGGTTGTCCTTTATGTTGGGTTGGGATATTCTCGGTTTCTGGGAATAGATTGATTTCGTCATGTTTGTTTGGATAAAGTCTGGATCGTTCATTTGAGCATATGAGTATATGATTTGTCACTGTTTCAATATTATTAAGAGAATACCAATTAGTCAGAGTAAAAGTAGCTCACAAAAAAAAGAGAATAAAAGAATTGAAAAACAGAAAAAGAAAAAAAATATTAAAAAATGAAAAAAGAGCTTGGGCTATCAGTTGGTATTTCTCAATTTTGGTCAAATCATTTTTATTAGTTGGTTCGTAAATTATAACCAACAAAAGGATCTTGAAATATCATACTTTGTGGATATCATATTTTGGTTGGCAAGTTTGTTTAAGCCAACATGGGTAGTCTTGGTTGATGGAGTTGTTTGATTGTCATACACCACAATGGTGTCGGTTTTTAATCGTTCTATTGGGGGTATTGTCGGGATAACTTCTCGGGTTTTGGACCGTTGGCAACTAATGACATGGGATTTAATGGATTAGACTATTATGTAAAACTTTGTTAAATGTTGTGTTATTTCTTTTTAACACCCTTGGTACAAAGTTTAATATGTGGAATGTGTTTTGACTGATTAATGTGGCAATCCCTTCTGGATTAATAATATGACTAGCACGCTCAAAGCACCAAAATGCTAGGTGTTTACGGTCTTGGATTTATTAGCCTTTTGGATTTATCCAAGAGTAAGGGTTCTATTTAGAGCTCTGAACTATGATGTGCAAGTTTGAGGTTGATTTTCCATTTTCGGATTATTTCATTTGCTATGAGTGTGCCGGTGATTGCGTTGATTCTAGAACTTGTCCTGGTTGATCGTTCCGTGTTATTTATCAGAAGAGGCAAATTTAGGATAAAACCATTTGTTCTTTGTATATTCACCCCTTGTTTCGTAAATAATTGTTATGTGCATGTTTTGTTAATGTGCTTAGTAGCTAACTACACTGGTTAGTGAACCACCTGTTTAAACCTTTATGTTGCACTCACTTTTAGTGCAAGAAACAATAGAAAACTTGTTGTCACTAGCCTGTTCTTTGTTATTAAATCCACCCTTAATATACACCTTTTCCTTGCCATACCGATAGTCGAAGTCCTGGTGGGTCATTGGTTGCCTATGCTAGTGGATGGTTTGGGGTTGTCCTTTATGTTGGGTTGGGATATTCTCGGTTTCTGGGAATAGATTGATTTCGTCATGTTTGTTTGGATAAAGTCTGGATCGTTCATTTGAGCATATGAGTATATGATTTGTCACTGTTTCAATATTATTAAGAGAATACCAATTAGTCAGAGTAAAAGTAGCTCACAAAAAAAAGAGAATAAAAGAATTGAAAAACAGAAAAAGAAAAAAAATATTAAAAAATGAAAAAAGAGCTTGGGCTATCAGTTGGTATTTCTCAATTTTGGTCAAATCATTTTTATTAGTTGGTTCGTAAATTATAACCAACAAAAGGATCTTGAAATATCATACTTTGTGGATATCATATTTTGGTTGGCAAGTTTGTTTAAGCCAACATGGGTAGTCTTGGTTGATGGAGTTGTTTGATTGTCATACACCACAATGGTGTCGGTTTTTAATCGTTCTATTGGGGGTATTGTCGGGATAACTTCTCGGGTTTTGGACCGTTGGCAACTAATGACATGGGATTTAATGGATTAGACTATTATGTAAAACTTTGTTAAATGTTGTGTTATTTCTTTTTAACACCTTTTATGTTGCACTCACTTTTAGTGCAAGAAACAATAGAAAACTTGTTGTCACTAGCCTGTTCTTTGTTATTAAATCCACCCTTAATATACACCTTTTCCTTGCCATACCGATAGTCGAAGTCCTGGTGGGTCATTGGTTGCCTATGCTAGTGGATGGTTTGGGGTTGTCCTTTATGTTGGGTTGGGATATTCTCGGTTTCTGGGAATAGATTGATTTCGTCATGTTTGTTTGGATAAAGTCTGGATCGTTCATTTGAGCATATGAGTATATGATTTGTCACTGTTTCAATATTATTAAGAGAATACCAATTAGTCAGAGTAAAAGTAGCTCACAAAAAAAAGAGAATAAAAGAATTGAAAAACAGAAAAAGAAAAAAAATATAAAAAATGAAAAAAGAGCTTGGGCTATCAGTTGGTATTTCTCAATTTTGGTCAAATCATTTTTATTAGTTGGTTCGTAAATTATAACCAACAAAAGGATCTTGAAATATCATACTTTGTGGATATCATATTTTGGTTGGCAAGTTTGTTTAAGCCAACATGGGTAGTCTTGGTTGATGGAGTTGTTTGATTGTCATACACCACAATGGTGTCGGTTTTTAATCGTTCTATTGGGGGTATTGTCGGGATAACTTCTCGGGTTTTGGACCGTTGGCAACTAATGACATGGGATTTAATGGATTAGACTATTATGTAAAACTTTGTTAAATGTTGTGTTATTTCTTTTTAACACCCTTGGTACAAAGTTTAATATGTGGAATGTGTTTTGACTGATTAATGTGGCAATCCCTTCTGGATTAATAATATGACTAGCACGCTCAAAGCACCAAAATGCTAGGTGTTTACGGTCTTGGATTTATTAGCCTTTTGGATTTATCCAAGAGTAAGGGTTCTATTTAGAGCTCTGAACTATGATGTGCAAGTTTGAGGTTGATTTTCCATTTCCGGATTATTTCATTTGCTATGAGTGTGCCGGTGATTGCGTTGATTCTAGAACTTGTCCTGGTTGATCGTTCCGTGTTATTTATCAGAAGAGGCAAATTTAGGATAAAACCATTTGTTCTTTGTATATTCACCCCTTGTTTCGTAAATAATTGTTATGTGCATGTTTTGTTAATGTGCTTAGTAGCTAACTACACTGGTTAGTGAACCACCTGTTTAAACCTTTATGTTGCACTCACTTTTAGTGCAAGAAACAATAGAAAACTTGTTGTCACTAGCCTGTTCTTTGTTATTAAATCCACCCTTAATATACACCTTTTCCTGCCATACCGATAGTCGAAGTCCTGGTGGGTCATTGGTTGCCTATGCTAGTGGATGGTTTGGGGTTGTCCTTTATGTTGGGTTGGGATATTCTCGGTTTCTGGGAATAGATTGATTTCGTCATGTTTGTTTGGATAAAGTCTGGATCGTTCATTTGAGCATATGAGTATATGATTTGTCACTGTTTCAATATTATTAAGAGAATACCAATTAGTCAGAGTAAAAGTAGCTCACAAAAAAAAGAGAATAAAAGAATTGAAAAACAGAAAAAGAAAAAAAATATTAAAAAATGAAAAAAGAGCTTGGGCTATCAGTTGGTATTTCTCAATTTTGGTCAAATCATTTTTATTAGTTGGTTCGTAAATTATAACCAACAAAAGGATCTTGAAATATCATACTTTGTGGATATCATATTTTGGTTGGCAAGTTTGTTTAAGCCAACATGGGTAGTCTTGGTTGATGGAGTTGTTTGATTGTCATACACCACAATGGTGTCGGTTTTTAATCGTTCTATTGGGGGTATTGTCGGGATAACTTCTCGGGTTTTGGACCGTTGGCAACTAATGACATGGGATTTAATGGATTAGACTATTATGTAAAACTTTGTTAAATGTTGTGTTATTTCTTTTTAACACCCTTTGTTATCCCAAATTTCCATACCCTTTTAAATACCTTGTTTAGCCTCATAGTTCATTAAAACCCTTAAAGACCTCTTCTGATTAACGCTGTGGTGCTTGTGCCATGGTGGTGAAGGAACGAACCTAGTACGAGCCTATGGTTAAAAGATTATGCATCACAACTTGGCATTGAGTGATTATTCAAATATTCAACCCCAAAAGTAAGTTAGTTGGAGTAGGATAGACGAGATATCACTGATTCGATTCTTTTGTGCTTAGTCGTGTTATTGAGGCTTGTGTATCAGTCAAGTATTGTCAAACATTCCAGTTTTCATTTAAGATTAAAACTGCCTAACCATCTCGTTTCATTTTCAATGATGGTTTAGCTTCTTTTTTATTACTGTAATGTTGTTCCCATATGTACCAAAGTAAATTGAGTTTTGAAGTTTGGAATTGCTTGAGGACAAGCAAAGCTTAAGTGTGGGGGGATTTGATATGTCGTATTTTATACCCATTTCCCACAATGAATATAGTTGATTTAGCATGTTTTATGAGTCGTTTTTGTATACATTGGGTGCGTTTATGGTATTTGTTAGTGTTTCAGGCTACTGACAGGTATTTAAGCGTAAATCTGGAGAAAACGACATTATTGAGGTGAAATAAGTGCTAATGGATGATTTCCGGAGCATTTGAATGAAGATTGCAGAAAGTCAACAAAAGTCAAAGCTGGCAAAAGGACCATTGCGCCGCAACCAAATTACAGAAAGTTGAGTTGCGCCGCAACGCCTTCTATACCTGGCCAGCCACGAGTCAACAATGGTCAATGGTCAATGCAAGTCAACTCTCCATTGCGCCGCAACCATTTTATAGTGAATTAAGTTGCGCCGCAACTCCCATAGTTGCGCCGCAATGCATTCAAGTTCAAGCCGGCCTTGGTCAATGAAAGTCAAAGTCAATGCGAAAGTCAACCATAGTTGCCCTGCAATGCTTAGCTACGCCGCAACTGGGTCCGATTCTGGACAGATTTTAGGGAAGTATAAATAGCATGCAAAAACATCCCAAAATCCTTCTTCTCTTCCCCCAGCCGATTTTGAAGACTTTTTCAGAGATATTTTCATCTATTTATCATCTTTAAGGATTTCAAACACGATTGAATCAATTTTGTTTGTCGCTTTTGATTATTATCATTCGGTAACAATGAATTCTTCATATTTTATTTGTTATTCTTATTTTAATATGAGTGGTTAATCGCTTCATCATCCATCTTGATGGAGTGAGACAATATGTAAAGATTGCACAATTTTATTAATTCAATGTTGATTTCATTTAACGTTATATCAAGATCTTAGCGTATTTCTTCCTTAAAATTTATCTTGAATTGATTGGTGATTTATGTGTGTCTTAATGGTAATTATTGATTTCATATATTTCATTTTGATTGTTTGGGTACAAACGATTGGGTCTATGACGGGTACGGTAGATAATCGTTCATGACAACAGGGAGGAATGTGTTAACGGTTGGGTACAATCGATAGGTATAATTGTTATTTCAATAACCAAAACAATTGTTTGGTTAGGGAAGTTATAAAAGATGTCTTGGGGTACCGGTCTTTATAACGAAACTAGTTTAAGCAAGAGAGTCAAATGATGTAATTAACTTGACGGGTACGGGGTTGGTGCTTTGTTTGAGTCTCGGTTATTTTAATCAACTTAATTTGGATTTGAACTTCATTTATGTGCAATCTGAGCGTATTGTTGAGCGAAATCAAGATGAATGCCTTTTAAATTATTGTCATACAAATTATTTTTACTTTCGTCTTCAGACGAATCCTGCCCCGGTCATACCGGATTTAAGTTATTTACTTTTACTTCTGCAAAGTGACAATTCGGTCACAAAACCCCTTTTTATTTGAATTACTTAATTTTAACAATTACTTTCAAAGTCCTTGTGTTCGATCCTGACTTACCATTTAGCTATACTATACATGAACGGGTCCACTGCCCGAGAGTGTGCATTAGGTAGTAAAATCGGTATTTCTTGTTTATAAATTTAAAACTCGATTTTGCACATCAACCATGAAGTGACATTTTTCCCAATTTAAAACCAAGTGTGCCCTTTCACACCTTTCCAACATCTTATCAAGACTATCTAAACAATTTTCAAAAGAACTACCAAATACAGAAAAGTCATCCATGAAAACTTCCATGGAGGTTTCGATCATGTCTTGAAAAATAGCAATCATACATCTTTGAAAGGTTCCGGGGGCATTACAAAGACCAAAAGGCATTCTCCTATAGGCATAAGTACCAAAGGGACAAGTGAATGTGGTCTTTTCTTGGTCAATTGGGTCAATGGGTATTTGGAAATACCCGGAGAACCCATCAAAGAAGCAAAAGTACTCGTTTCCGGCAAGCCGTTCGAGCATTTGGTCAATGAAAGGCAAGGGAAAATGGTCCTTACGGGTGGCAACATTTAACTTCCGATAATCTATACACACCCGCCATCCCGTGACAGTTCTAGTGGGAACCAACTCATTTTTCTCATTCAAAACAACGGTCATCCCACCATTTTTCGGCACACAATGCACCGGACTCACCCATGGACTATCCGAAATGGGGAATATGATTCCCGCATCTAACAACTTAATGATCTCCTTTTTAACAACCTCTTTCATGTTCGGGTTAAGTCTACGTTGTCTTTGCACTACCGGTTTGACATTATCAATAAAATTAATGGTGTGCTTACAAAATTCAGGACTTATAACCGGGATATCGGAAGTTTTCCAAGCAAAGGCCTTTTTATGGGCCTTAAGGATGGTCATAAGTCTAGATTTCTCATCTT
Source organism: Erigeron breviscapus (assembly GCA_034093135.1). Lineage (NCBI taxonomy): Eukaryota > Viridiplantae > Streptophyta > Magnoliopsida > Asterales > Asteraceae > Erigeron > Erigeron breviscapus. The sequence goes on from CM067167.1 coordinate 264,063,109, forward strand.
CCAACAATAAGGACGAGATGACAACAGGTAAAAGAGATGTACCTTCGAGATAAGCATACTCAAGATGATCTGGCAAAGGCTTGACCTCCAAGTCGGTAGGAGGGTTCTCAACTGATGTCAACACCCGTGTGCTTCCATCCGCCGTGATCTTTTCGAAGGACTCATCTTCCGGTGGAGTTGTATCCATGCTCAAAGCCAAAATTTCTTCAATTTGATCATTGGTGATAGCTTCACCATTTGCAATCTCGGCCTCAACAACTCCATCCGCTTCCATAGCTTCTTGCATCTCCATATCCAAAGCATCATCTATCACATCAATTCTAAAACAAGTATCATCAGAAGAATAAGGATGCTTTAATGCTCTATCAACCTTAAAAATAATCCGGCCATCACCGACCCCTAAGGAAATCTCCTTAGCCTTAACCCGGATGATAGCATCCGCGGTGTTAAGGAATGGGCGGCCAAGAATTAGAGGGACCTTAGCGTCCGCCTCCATCTCTAGAATGACAAAGTCGACCGGGAACACCATATGTCCTACCTTGATTTGCAAGTTTTCCGCTATCCCCATGGGATATTGGAAAGAACGATCCGCGAGCCTAATGCTCATTCGGGTAGGGGTTAACTCACCTAAGGCCAATTTCCTATAAACAGAATAAGGCATTAAATTAATACTAGCCCCAAGATCGGCCAATGCCTCACACAAAAATGCACCAAAAGAACAAGCAATGAGAAAACTCCCTGGATCTTCCAACTTGGGAGGAATCTGATTTTGGATTATTGCTGAACACTCGGCGCTAAGTACTGCAGTCTTCACCTCTTCAAGCTTTCTTTTGTCACTGATGAGCTCTTTAAGAAACTTAGAATAATTCGGCATCCCTGCAATAAGATCAACTAAAGGAATAGTTATGTTTACCGATTGAATCAAATAAACAAACTTCTTCAAATTTTCCTTAATCTTCTCTTTCCTCAACCGTTGAGGAAATGGGATCTTCGGTTGATAAGGCTTCACCGTTGGTTTCTCAACTGGTTTAGATGGAACGGCCGGTGTCTGCACGGCTGGGTTCGGCTCCATCTCAATCTCATCATCTACCGTCTCATCGTTCTCATTAACCTGCACAAGTGGAGTAGAATCATCAGGTAAAGGATTTGCAGAATTATATGTTTTAGCTGCCCTGGTTGTGATTGCATTCACATGCTCATTTCTAGCATTAGGAGGGGTGTATTTCTGCCCTTGGTTGCTCGACTGAGGCTTCGGGTTCTGTTGAGTATTACTCGGTAGAGTACCGGGTGTTCTATTAGAATTTCCTAGCCTTTCAAGCCTTCCTTCCAAGTCCTTAATCGTGGCTTGATGATTCTTTGCCCCTTGATCCAACTTGTGTCCGAGCCCATCCAATCGAGTCGTCAAAGCGTCCAATACAGAACTCACCTTCTTTGACTCTTCTGCAACATGCTCATTAGTTGCTCGCTGTGCACTAATGAAATCCTTCATGATCTCTTTTAGTTCTGAATCTGGAGTTTGTTGATTGCTGAACCTGCTAAACCTGTTACCACCAAAACCAGAACTGTTAGTACTAAAAGAAGAAGAATGATAAGAACTACCTGATGGCCGGTTTTGAAAACCGGTGTTGCGGTTGAAGTTACCCTGTTGTTGGTTCTGAACAAAACTAACATCTTCAGCTGGCTTATGGGGGCAATCCTCAGTGTAGTGCAAATCCCCACAATTGTCGCATCCATCAGCCATAACCTTCACATCTCTTTCAAGGCTCTTGAACCTGCTTTCTTGGCCATCAAATCTCTCATCCATTCTCTTTGAAAGAGCCTTAACTTCAGCAACAAGCTTCGAATCTTCGCTACTTTCAACCTTAGCGACAGTATTTCTTCCGGATCTCTTGGTTCGGTCTTCTTCTCGGGTTGAGCTCTCCTTGGCCATATCATCAAGAATTTTGTAACCTTCATTCAGGGAAATGTTGTTGAAACTACCCCCAAATGCATATCCGAGCTCCCTTTTAGACCTTCTATCCAATCCATCATAAAAGATCTCCATAATAACTTCAGTTCCCAAGTTATGACCCGGGCAATTCCTTAGCATCTCCTTGAATCGTTTCCAAGCATCTACAAAATCCTCACCACTGTCTTGACAAAAACCCCTGATTTGATTCTCTAATTGCCTTTGAGTTCTTATGGAATATAACTCATCAATGAATCCTTCTCTGAGTTCAGCCCAAGTAGTGAATGAATTATCCGGTAGCTTCTTGAACCATGCAGATGCATCTCCAGTGAGAGTCAATGGAAATAACTCTAGTTTCACAATCTCTGCTTGCCCTTCCCCATACTGATACAATCGGCAATCTTCTCAAATCTTTCAACATGAGCATAAGGATCACATCTTCTTACCCCGTCGAACTTATCCTCCTCGACACTCTTGAGATGATTGCCCTTTAAAGAAAAGTTTACCGAAATTGCAGGAGGACGGATAGTTGTGCCCCGGTTAGCTGGGATAGTTCTTCTTCGTTCCCCGTAGGGAACGTTGTTCAAGTCTCTCGGTTGTTCGTCACCCATCCTGTTTACCCTTGGTTGTTGATTTCTGTTGAGTTGAGGTATTACAGTTCTATAAGGTTCGGGTGTCCGAACTTTCTCCTCTGTGTCAGAGTCTTCTCCTGTCTCAAACACTCTACCTGCTTCTCTCAACTTATTAATAAGTTGATCTTCTGATGTTGAACCTTTCTCGGTATAGTGTTCATCTAAAGAAACGTCCTGTTGGACTTGGTCTGCGGTTTCTGGATCTATTTTGTCTGATGTGGACGGTTCTGGGTTGTTTTTCTGCACTAATCGACGTCTGACTTTCCCCGGATTAGATAAAGGACTAAGCAAAGGTCGGCCAGAAGCTCTTGTGTTCATCAACTAGCAAGAACCTGCACAATCACCACAAGCAAACCGTCAACCGCACCTGGTGCAAATGAAATGAAAATAAAAATAAAGTCTAATTAATAAAGCAATAACTTTCTCACAAATAGATGTAAGAAAGGATCGAACTACAAAATTAAACAACTACTAAAACAAAAGTCCCCGGCAGCGGTGATGTGTGAAATCGAGTAATAAAATTTATAAACACGAACTACCAAAAGACTGACTACAACACACTCACAGGCAGTGAACCTGATCGTATGCAGTATAGTAAACTTGGTAAATCTGAGGTCGATCACAAGGACTGAGTTAAGCAATTGTTAAAATGAAGTAGTTCTAGTAAAGAGGGGGTTTTGTGACCGGATTGTCACTTTCAAATAGTTAGAAAATAAGTTAGTAATCCCGAAAGATTAATCGAAAAGAATCCGGTATGACCGGGGCAGGGTTCGTCGGAAGACGAAAGTAAAAATGATTTTTATGACAATAATATTAAAAGGTCACCCATCTTGAATTCGCTCAACAACACGTTCGGATTGCACATAAATGAAGTTCAAATTCAATTAAGTTGACAAAGATAGTCGTGACAAAACAAAGACACAAACTGGTACCACCAACCGTTAATCAACACGTTGACAAATGATTCCTTTTATTAAAATGACATTCACTATCATACCATGAACTAGTGACAATTGATTAAAGATAATTAATTGAAATCACATATATGTTCAACTAGTACCACTAACGAAGAACATACATATCACCAATATCATAAAAATAATTAATAAAGAATCAATTCATCAAGATCTCGACACAACGATAATTGAAATCAACTTTGAATTAATAAAAATAGTGCAATCCTTACATATTGTTTCACTTCATCAAGATGGATGATAAGGTGATTAGCTACTCATATTGAAGTAAGAATAACAAATCAAAATAATAGAGTTCATCGTTACCGAATGCAAATAAATGAAAGCGAATAACGGAATTCGTCCAATCGTAATGAGGATCTTCAAAGATGATAAATCTGATGAAAATCTGCTTCAAAGAGCTCCAAAAACGGCTGGGAAACTAAAGATAGGTTTAAAGAATGTTTTTGCAAGCTTATATAGTTTCCCTAAAAAGTCTTTAGAATTCGACCCCCATTGCGTCGCAACCGCCTTTGACTGCGTTGACTTCTGACTTTCATTGACTTCGAGGATGGCCTGCATCTACACGCGTTGCGTCGCAACTAGGTACGTTGCGACGCAACACGGCCCTTGTCAGTTTGACTTTCGTTGACCAGGCTCCAAATGCAGCCTCGGGACTCGTAAATCTTCCGTAAGCACTTATTTTGCCTTAAAAATGTCGTTTCCTCCAGAATTACGCTCAAGTACCTGTTAATACCCTGAAACACTAACAAATACCATAAACGCACCAAATGTATACGAAAACGACTCAAAAACCATATAAAAGCAACTAAATACATTGTGGGAAATGGGTATAAAATACGACATATCAAAGACCTATTAAAATAGATCTCGTAAAAATCGTAACTAATAATCCTTTATAAGAATCCTACAAAATATTATAGAAGTCTTAAATATTATTGTACTAGATTTTAGGTCCGTATCTAATACACGGGCTTACGATGTTTTCAATATTAGAAGTTAATTTATTATGATTTAAAATTTAGTTTCTAATTTTTAATAATAAAAATAGTGCAATCTTACATATTGTTTCACTTCATCAAGATGGATGATAAGGTGATTAGCTACTCATATTGAAGTAAGAATAACAAATCAAAATAATAGAGTTCATCGTTACCGAATGCAAATAAATGAAAGCGAATAACGGAATTCGTCCAATCGTAATGAGGATCTTCAAAGATGATAAATCTGATGAAAATCTGCTTCAAAGAGCTCCAAAAACGGCTGGGAAACTAAAGATAGGTTTAAAGAATGTTTTTGCAAGCTTATATAGTTTCCCTAAAAAGTCTTTAGAATTCGACCCCCATTGCGTCGCAACCGCCTTTGACTGCGTTGACTTCTGACTTTCATTGACTTCGAGGATGGCCTGCATCTACACGCGTTGCGTCGCAACCGCCTTTGACTGCGTTGACTTCTGACTTTCATTGACTTCGAGGATGGCCTGCATCTACACGCGTTGCGTCGCAACTAGGTACGTTGCGACGCAACCTATCTTTCTGTATCTCAGTTGCGGCGCAACTCATGGTTGCGACGCAACACAGCCCTTGTCAGTTTGACTTTCGTTGACCAGGCTCCAAATGCAGCCTCGGGACTCGTAAATCTTCCGTAAGCACTTATTTTGCCTTAAAAATGTCGTTTCCTCCAGAATTACGCTCAAGTACCTGTTAATACCCTGAAACACTAACAAATACCATAAACGCACCAAATGTATACGAAAACGACTCAAAAACCATATAAAAGCAACTAAATACATTGTGGGAAATGGGTATAAAATACGACATATCAAAGACCTATTAAAATAGATCTCGTAAAAATCGTAACTAATAATCCTTTATAAGAATCCTACAAAATATTATAGAAGTCTTAAATATTATTGTACTAGATTTTAGGTCCGTATCTAATACACGGGCTTACGATGTTTTCAATATTAGAAGTTAATTTATTATGATTTAAAATTTAGTTTCTAATTTTTAATAATAAAAATATGTTTTTATATATTAAACTTTGAGTTTTATATTGGAATAATTTTTAAAAATATGTTCATCAAAGTTGTTTACAGTAACATGCATAGCGATATTTGAATATTACAAAATCATAATATGTCCATCAAAGTTGTAGATTGTGACATACTTAACGATATTTGAATATTAAAAAAATCATAATAGGTCATTATTATTTTATATGTTTTATTGTTACACATGATATATTACATTCTTACTTTACACTATTAAAAATAAAGGGAAAATTTCATATATGCCATTGTTAAATTACAAAATATCATATTTGCCCAATTAAAATTTGAAATATCATATATGCCATTTCTAATACCCTCAAATATCAAATATGTCATTGTTAAGTAAAAAAAATATCATATGTGCCTAAATACATTATTAGATATTATATGGGGCCATTAATTATTTTCGAAATATATCTAACATGTTATTGAAATATATCAAATATATGTCATTCTTAATCTACCAATATATCTAATATGTCATTGTTAAGTAAAAAAGATTAAATATCTCCAAATAAAATTTTAAATATTATATATTTTGTTGTTAATTTTGAAATACATCAAATATGTCATTGAAATATAAATATGCCCGATTAAACTAATTTAGTCTAAATTAAAACATAAAAATTCTTTAAATTTATTAATAAAATATTTAGAAATCATAGTTACACACATTTTTTCTCTTGCTTTTATAATTCAATCCATGTTATTTTCCTCTAACCGTGTAAATTTAATTCAATGTTACCGACATGATTAATTTCATTGATATTCTTAAATCCGTTATTCAATTCAATTCATTGTATATAATTAAGTGTTGCGATCTTGGTTTGTAAGTGACTCAGCTATGTAACGCTTTTATTTTTGCAGAGTAATTAGCCTCCACGACATTTAAAACTCATGAATTAAAGAAAAAGTGGATAAATGCAATTTAAAGTTTAATGATAAATTTAAAGTATTTGATATATTTTAATGACATGTTAGATATATTTCGAAAATAATGACCCTATATATAATATCTAATAGGGATTATTACCTCTGAATGTAACTAACTATTAAAAAAAATCTATGTTATCTAAAGATCTTGTAAAATGTCTATATTATGTAATTAACTACTAATTCTGTCCAAAAGATGTAACGGGTGACCTACTGAAAAGGTTACAGTTGGTTACCATCCTTTTTATGTATCTGATTTGGCTGCTGACTCATGTTATGTGGCTTGTTGACTAATCTTAATTTGCTTAGGTGGCTAATGACTGAATAAATAAATATAACATAAATATATATATATATATAACATAAATATAATATATATTAACAGCAAGAAATTCATCACCACCATACCACACTGACCCCCACGCGCCACGCCACCCACTAGTATCACCACCCGTCGGCACTCGCCGGTAACCACCACGCCACCACAGCACATCTGGACATTTATATATCTACATCTAAAGTTGTATCTATATATCTGGCGAGATTAATTTTCTATTTCTACTTCTGCTTATTCCATCAAAAACACACACACACACACACCCACACATATAGATATATGAATCGGATATATATCTATATCTTCTTATGCTTCCTTTTCACTTTCCTCACTCCTACTTAAATTGGTAAAACAGAATGTAACCTTTTTTCTTCAAGATCTCGCCAGAAAACGTCGCTGGAAAAAGTATCCCCTACAAAAATCAACGAATCAGATGACGAAAAGCGTGGGTAGATGCACAATCGCACCGTGAACAAAACCTACTGATATGTAGATTGAATAGATGAAAGAAAACCAACTAATCTGTATATATATATATGTTGAAACCGATGTATATATGTGTTTCCAGAATTTTGTATATATATATATATATATGTGTGTGTGTGTGTGAATTTGAGGTTTGATTTGTATGATGATGAGATGGATTAGTTATTCGCCCATGATCATATTAGTAATACTACATCCATGCTCGTAATCTGTTGTATCATAGAAATGAACAATTACATATGTAAAAGAAAAAGAATAGATAAAAAAAGAGAGTAGATATCATATCTATATATATCGATATATATCAGATCTATATATATGAAGATGAGTCACCAATGTCATGTAAGCATTTTTTTAACATGTCATAGCCATAGGTGAGTCAGCAATGTCACGTAAGCATTTTAACCTGGTCACCAAGTAAGTTACATTACATAGATAGATTTTCTAAGTTAATTACACTGCATAGACATTTTACGAGATATTTACATAACATAGACATTTGGTCATAGTTAGTTGCATTCGTAGGTAATAATCCCTATCTAATAATGTATTTGGGCACATATGATATTTTTTTACTTAACAATGACATATTTGATATTTGAGGGTATTAGAAATGGCATATATGATATTTCAAATTTTAATTGGGCAAATAAAATATTATTTTTAGATGAAACATATCTTAAATATGTCAATTAGAATATGACAATGTTATATGTGTCTTCTATAAAGATTATATTTTTACATGTTTTATTTTTTCTTATATTTGTCATCACAATTAATAAAAAAAAAATCAAATAAGGATAATAGTACAATTACTTTTAAAATCTTAATACCTTGGGGGAATCCACCTGGGTTCGAATCTCACTTCCCACATTTGTGGGGGTAGATTAATAGGGATTTTTCGAGAGTCCTGAGTTTCATCCCAAACATGCGTGTAATTTAGGAGTAGGAGTAGAAAAAATAAAAAAAATTTTATTTATTTTTAAATAATTAGTTTTATATTTATATAATAGAACGTAATATTAAGATGTGCATTAACTATTATTGTATTGAATATATATTAGCCGATTATTTTATTGGATATATATTAGCTATTATTCTTAATTTATTATATTAGAGTTATTATTGGTTAAAAAGTCTAAATTTGTGATGGAAAACTAAAAAAATGTAAATTATTCTATTAGATATATATTAGCTATTATTCTTTATTTATTATATTAAATTATTATTGGTTAAAAAGTGTAAATTTGTGATGAAAAACAAAAAAGTGTAAATTAAAGTCAAAATTAAAAACAAATTTCAACATTAAAAAATCGAGAATTGTGATTGGTTAATAAGTTATTAGAACAAGTGTTTTAGTATAATAAAAAGAAAAGATATAACAATAATAATCCTTTTATCATATAATCTTTATCGCGATAAAAGTTCGTGGAAACTTTTCAAGAAAAAATTAAAGTTCGTAGAAGTCTTATTGAGTCATAACAGGTTTAACGGTTGGGTCAAGCTCACATTGGATCCACGATGAACATGCTACTACATATAATATGAAGTTTGATGAGAATTAAATTAAATGTAGAATTTTTTTTTCTAATTTGACACTAGCTATTACTACAAATAATATTGCAATTATTCATATTGTTACTTAACGTGAACAATTTATAAAAATTTATCAGGGTTTATGTATGTAAAACTATATTGAATTAAAAGTACGTAGTAATTTATTCACACTGAAAAGTGTGAATTTTTATAAAACGCACAATTTTAGGTGTGGAATTTCATATTTAATTTGTCACATCACTTTTGTCTACACGAACTATGTAGTGTGGACAAAAATAGTGTGACAAATTAAATAGAACGAAATGCATTTTTGGTCCCTGTGTTATCATGTCATTTGCAATCTTGGTCCAAACATTTGCAAAGTGGCGATTCTGGTGCCACAAATGGAAAAGTTTCGCAATTTTGGTCCATTTTTAACTTTCCGTCCATATGTCTTCGTTATTCGACCCACGTGCGTGTCACGTGCGGGGTAAATTCGTCCTTTCAATGTTTTTGGACCAGATTTGCAACAAAAAAAACAAAAACCCCATAAATAGATAATTGTGTATATATATATAATCTATAAAGTAAGAAAAAAAAACAAAAATCATCAACACCACCACCACTCTCCAACACCACTGCCAGTGGCTGCCACCGTCGTGACACCCTCCACCGCTAGCAAAACACCACCACAGCACCATCACTGTCGCAACAGCCACCCAAACAACCACCACAGTCAACCACTGCCGCCCACCTCAAACAATCTCCAACTACAACAACCACTACCACCAGTCAACCGCCTCCAAATAAAAAAAGAAAAGCAAGAAAACAGAGGATGGGTGAGGTTTTACCGTTAAACTTTATTCAATTTTTTTGGGTTTCTGGTGGTGCTGGCGGTCGTTGATCCGGGGAGGTCGGCTGGATCTAATTGGTGGCGGTGCTGGATCTAATCGGTGCTGGATCTAATCGGTGGTGGTGGATCTAATAGGTGGCTGGATCCTAATCGGTGGTGGTCTAATCGGTGGCTGGATCTAATCGGTGGTGGTGGTGGATCTAATCGGTGGTGTATGTATGTATGTATATGTATACATACATATATAATGATGATGATGATGATGATGATGATGAAAATGCTATACACCAGATCTGGCCGGTCTTCTTGGCCATTCTTCGTCGTCGCCGGTCCTTTTTGCCGGATCTTCATCGCCGGATCAAGAAAATCAGGCCAAAAAAGAGGGAGTTTGAGAAAGAGAGAGAGATAAAGCAGGCCAAGAAGCATAAGGGTTTTGTGGTGATTAATATGTAAATCCATATATGTATATCTATACATAAATAATGTTTGGATAAGGATTTGAACATTTGATAAGCTTTAATATGGATTTTAGTGTTTGAAAATAAGTGTATGTATTAGTTTGATAAAGTGTAAGGATCTCTGAACATTGAGATGATGATGATAACATGTTTATGATTTCTGCAAAAATCAAATAATTTAATGGTTTATTGAAATAACAGGTGGGATAATCTTTTTTTGCAAAAATGGTCCATTAGAATTAAATGGACGAATCTACCCCGCACATGACACATACATGGAGTCAATAACGAAGTCAATAGTTAGTTGCATTCGTTCAATTAAATATATAAGTCCACACTTAAAATTGTAAAATTTTAAAACTTTAATGTAAATAAACTTATTGTACATAACAATAATAATCCTTTTCATATAATCCTTTATCGCTACAATAGTTCATAGAAGTCATAAGGCCGGTCCTTATAGGGTGTCGACCCCCTCGTCCGACGGCGTCCGACGCCAAGGAGGGGGAAGACACTAGTAGCAGCGGTGGCGTCGAGGCGCCGGCAGGTATTGGTGAATGCACTTCATGAAACTCTCAACCAGATCTCCTCGGAAACAATGCAGCTCATGGCATAGATATCCGCCCACACCTCCATCGTGCTGTAAGTTCTCCTCCATTGCTGCCCCATTGATCATTATATATCACACACAAGGGTCCCCTAGTTATGCTAATTGTTTGCTTTTCCTTGTATCTTTGGGGGGGAAAAGTGGACAACATGGCTTTTGGGCTGGCGAAAAGGAGCGGATGATGCACAAGGAAAAGCAGAACTTATAATTATTATGATAATTATGAGCAGTGGCCGATTGTTACCTGAGGAACTATTATCTCATCCTCAATACAAGCAACTCTCTTCCATCACAGATGACATCTGTCACCAAATCTCTCGTGAGGTACATCAGTACTATATTGTGTTTTATTAGTTTATCATCTCTTAATTGGCAAATCGTTCTATTTAAGAGAGAACCATATGCATGATTTCAGGGGAAACATACCATGGGCTCTGGAATTGAATCCAAAATGCAAGAACTTGTGCAACTCGTACTATGTCACTCCCCTGGGGATCTTGATCCTGATTTGAAGCAGACTTTTCTGTTAGTAGCCAAAACGTTCTACTACAACGCCTACTTCGATCCTGAAACTATAAACCGCCACATTAACAAAGTACTGTTTGAAGATGTAATTTGATGTTGATCACCATATGATATATTGCAACTATTATGCTTTAATTTGACATTGAAAATAAATGTATTTATTTCGATTGAAATGTAGGATGGGAAATGTTAGCAATGACACATATCTTGAGATGGCCAAAATGGACTATAGTCACTGCCAAGCAATTCATCAATCAGAATGGCGCCATATTCAAAAGTATGTTTTTTCTAGTTTATCCTTTTTTGTTGAGCTAATGTACTTTCTAGTATGTATATTGTATGCAGCAGCTGCAAAAGATTTGCTAACTAGAAAGGGTGTTTGTGATTGTGCTTACATTTATAGGTTTATAATTAATTAAATTCTTAACAGATGGTATGCAGGTCTTAATATTGAGGAGAACTTAAGCACAAGTCTTTTATGGTCATACTATGAGGCAGAGGCGAACATATTTGAACCAGAAAGACGCACTGAGCGACTAGCTTGGGCCAAAACCACCATCCTACTCAAAGCCATTACCTCATTTTTTGCCGGACCTCAAGTGTCGAATGATGACATACAAGCATTCGTAGATGCATTCACAAATTCCCAGTTCCATCATGAAGGCGAGAAACAACGGCAGGTGTTGGTGAATGCACTTCATGAAACTCTCAACCAGATCTCCTCGGAAACAATGGCAGCTCATGGCATAGATATCCGCCCACACCTCCATGGTGCTGTAAGTTCTCCATTGCTGCCCATTGATCATTATCACACACAAGGGTCCCCTAGTTTTGCTAATTGTTTGCTTTTCCTTGTATCTTTGGGGGGGAAAAGTGGACAACATGGCTTTTGGGCTGGCGAAAAGAAGCAGATGAAGCACAAGGAATAGCAGAGCTTATAATTAGTACGATAATTATGAGCAGTAGCCGATGGTTACCTGAGGAAATATTGTCTCATCCTCAATACAAGCGACTCTCTTCCATCACAGATGACCTCTGTAGCCAAATCTCTCGTGAGGTACATAAGTACTATATTGTGTTTTATTAGCTTATCATCTCTTAATTGGTAAATCGTTCTATTTAAAAGAGAACCATACGCATGTTTTTAGGGGAAACATACCATGGGCTCTGGAATTGAATCCAAAATGCAAGAACTTGTGCAACTCGTACTATGCCACCCCCCTGGGGATCTTGATCCTGATTTGAAACAGACTTTTCTATTAGTAGCAAAAACGTTCTACTACAACGCCTACTTTGATCCCGAAACTATAAACCGCCACATTAACAAAGTACTGTTTGAAGATGTAATTTGATGTTGATCACCATATGATATATTGCAACTATTATGGGCAACACTATGGGGTCCTAATAACAAAGCAGGCCAAAGTAAGCATGGATGATTCATAAAATATTGTTCATTGGATATTAAATGTTGTAGCTTATATCATAAAAGAGCTTCATCTTAATTAGTTGAAGCTTCAAGTCTGTCCATTATGATATAGTATATTTTATTTGCCATTTGGGTCATAGTCAAGGTATGTAAAATATGTTCTGTTGAACTAGTCCCTATATTTTATGTATATGTATATATATAGAATCAAGTACATGTAAAATATGTTCTGTTGAACTAGTCCCTATATTTTATTTACCATTCGATTTGTGGGTTTCATGCAAGAAGCCTGCAATCTGACAATAGTTCCTACTATTTGTACCAACCTAAACTCAATTTCTATCCCATTTGGTTCAAGTATTCGTTAACACCGTGCAACAGCCTCCATTGTACTCATACATGCATCCACCAAAAGGTTCCTTCCTAAATTTTAAGGCAGAGCTGAATATTGTTTCTCCACCCCTACACACGAAATTCCACTCTCCTCTGTCATCAACATTAACATCATAGCTCAAACATACCTGAGTGTGGCAAACTTTGACACGAATGGAAAGCTAGCGAAAACCATTTCCTTTGAATTTTTCCATATCCCATCGAAAGCAATAAGAACAAATTTGTTCAAATCAACATCCGGAGTTTGATCTGTACCATAAAGTAATACATATTAGCAAATTAACGTTTTTTCTTTTGAACAGCGGCAAATTAACATATGTCGAGAGCAGATTTACTGAATTCCAAAAGACACCGTGCAAATCTGAACTTCAGGTCTCATAACTTTTGGGATTTGGATAAGTTTACAGCTTAATTATGCTTATCAAAAGATAATCAACTTACTGGGAAAACAAATTCTTACACCCTAAGGGTAAACTTGTAATATTGAATACAACAATTTTGAAGTAAGCAATCTCAAACTGCTTGTTATCAACAACTTAATTATTTCACCCTAGAATAAGCAGACCTTATATAAGCATAAGTAGTTTTCTTCATCGTAACACTTTATAGACAGATAATATATGTTTTCTGCTTACTTTAGAGTTGCATTAAAAATATGCACATAAATAGCTCATTCAGATATATATCAATCGTTAAAACCAAGTGTGATCTTTAATATTACAAGACTATTTCTTTACTTGCACACAACACATTCTCTGATAGCATGAGCCAGGAGTAACTTTCTAACCTAATAGGCTTATACACAGACGACTACACTACCTAGTCAAAAAGCTGAACAGAAAAAAAGTGACTCGCTAACTGACACCATTTATCCTTAGACGGCCAGAACGGCTTAACCTTCAGTTGGGGGTGTGACACACGGTTAAGGAAATTATAAGTGTTCTTTTCTGCCATTCATAAACCTCAACGGGTGGGATATGGGTTCATAGATGACTTGCTTCACGATATCATGGATGGCATTTCCAGTGAACCCGTCATCTGTTGCATAGAAAAGATTCACTACGTTGCACATATTCCAAAATGCATCTTTGCAAGCTCTAGGGACAATGCTTCCCTTGGCCTCTAGAACTAATTTTATCATTTCTCTCCTTTTAGTTTTGACCAAAGTCTTCATCTCCTCTACGACCTCTTCTTGCGCAACCCCACTCTTCTCATGGCTCATGTGCAATGTTACAGCATTAAATTTGCCTTCTTTAAATTCTCTCTGCATTAACATGCAACACGATGCATTGGTATCGACTTTGTTGATATCAATACAAGTTTAACAAGTGAAAGAAAATTGACCTTGAAGCTTTGAATATCATTCAAAAGCCGACCCTGAGTGCTCATTAGCTCAAATAGATAATGGTATTCAGAGCTTTGAACAATCTCCTCTGACAATATTGGCCCAATAAAGTAAAGAGCCGGGAGTACAATTGGACCTAATGCAAATGATACATAAGCATTTTCCATATACTCATTTATTGTTGGAACATAAGCATCTTTCGTCCATATAGCTTCTCTTAACATACTCTTCATCAAATCCAACCACTGTTCAAACATTTAAATACATGAATACCAACTTTAACTAAGATTCTTATGTGTCACATGTTTTTGGAAAAGCATCTCACATACAGACTCGAACGGAGTCAACAGAACCCTGTCGTAGCTCATCCACTTAGCTAAATGGATGAACAAAATTACCCCTGTTTCCAAAAGTCCAAATTATGCTTGTCAAATGATTGGATATTAATTCAATCAACTAGTTGTCCAATCTGACCCATGATGCAACTAAATGAATTGTACTTGCTCCATTATCTTATGGGTCATGACGTAACCAACAATCCAGCTAATCTAATAGATGAATCGCTCCTCTTACCACGTCAAAGACAGCAGGTCAAATCCCCCTATATTAAATTGGGCCATATGGATCATAAATCGACTCATGCATCAGTCAACCTAATGGGGTCGATCCATCGGATCTGGTGAGGTCAATAAATCAAGTTTCTCTCCTCAGTTCAAGTTATGTGGCAGTGGATAAGGAGTCTCGGACGCTGTAAATTTGGTCTGCTATTGGTCTTACACGATGCCAAACAAAGATCCACATCAATTTGAGGTCTTAATAAGTAAAGTAAAAAAGCTTAAAATGTTTGGAAGGGCTTTATCTTACAATTTGAATTACATGGCTTGTTATGTCCCGTCCTTGCCATTTAAAAGCTGTGTCTCCAATCCAACAGATTGCATCCTTTAGTGCAAAAAATACAATGCGAACTGTCTCTGAACAGCAATCTGTTTCAACATTCACATTCCATCTGCAGTGAAAACATAAGAACCCCTAAACCACTATAAACAAGACTGCCCGTTATATATAACTGTGGACCAAAATGTTATACACGGATCATATACTTTTCAACACACTGAATCAGGTTAACCAATTCATCCATAGAGCCTCCAACATCAAAAAAGTCATCAACCACTGTAGTAAGAATGGCATTTTTGGCCCACGAAATACGGGCATCTGATAGTTCAGGAGACGAGAGTGTTGCAGCAACAGAGAAGTAACAGTAGGCTGTCTTCTGTCTAGCAAACTTGAGTTGGTTCAATCTATTCTCAACCACCCACCTGATGACATCGGTAATTTCTTAGTGAAGCATAAATAAAAATCTTTTTGGTTACAATGAAATCCACATCAGGTGCATACCTTTCAAGACCTTCCACTTCTCTACGATAAATAGATTGGCATGCATTAAAATCTTCCACTGCCAACCTCAGATAATCCTGGTTACTAGTGTTTGATGAACTAGCATTATAGTACAACATTTAGAACTATATATGCACTGTAAAAGTCTAAAGTTTAATTAAGACGTGCAATCAAGGTCTAACCGATATGTAGTTTTCAAAATTCTTGTATTATCTATGTTGTAATGTTCTATATTTCTTCTAGAGGATATGCGTTCTAAACAGCCATTGAAGGGAAACTTGAGAGCATCTTCCACCTGAATTATTAATCAACTTAGATCAATTACAGCATACATGAAAACAAAACAAAGTAGGGAATTATATGTAAAGCATCATAACAGCATAAAGTCAAAGTCCAAATTAAAACCTCTTTGTGAATGTTTGAAGGGACTGTTTCAGCGGATAATCTCTGCATTAGGAATTCAGACGACCTCAAAACTTTATCTCCCAAAGTTAGTTCCTCTTGATACATAATTTGTGATGCCCGATGCACTTCAAGAGCTGAATATATGTCTTTGAAAGGATCTTCAGGTGCATTTATGTAAGCGCCTTCTTTGGTAGTTTCAGTCAACAGGTCTACGCCACAAGCCAGGCGTTGAAACTTAAAACAAGAACGATAATTTGATTTCAGAAGAAAACCACATATTCATTTTTTTAAGAGATGCACCTGAGGAGACTTCATAGCCGCTGATCCTTAATACCCGGAAAGCTAGAGCACAAGTGACAACGTCCGTGAAGATCTGCTCATCCTTCTGCACCCAACATCTAAATTTGACCAACTTTCATGAGTTGCATTGAAGGCTCTCAGATTGCTTTGATTTGATGACAATGAAAACATTTGATTCAACCAAAAGAAACAGTAACCAATTACCTGTAAGTTTCATCTAAAACATTTTGAATTTCGACCCTGAATAGCTGTGCAATTCCCAACTTTTGAAGTGTATCGACCATGGAAAGTCGCAAATATAAGTCAATGGGGTAGATAGTTGGCACTGAGATTCACCATACACAATCACTTAAACTTGTTAGCAATATGTAGGATTCGTGCATAAATATATATCATACAAAAGAATATGAATACCTGCATTGCCAAACTGGTTCAAGAGTGAAGTTAGATAACTAAGACAACCATTGTTATGATGATGAATTAGAACAGCTGCTGTTGCGGAAGGTGAGTTGAAAATAGAACCATTCTTCATCTGATATTTCATCACCGTGTTCCAGTCATGGATATTTTCAAGTCCTTCTGTAATATATGCCAAGTATGCTTCTTTCTCTTTTGAAGCACATCTAAGTGATGACAACATATAAAGATAATGATTTACATTGCATTGGAAACTCACATGCTGAAAAAACTCTAGTATGCAATTTCATAATAAATAAGATGATTACGTAGTAGAAATCATATATACCTTTGTAGCTCCGATGCTCTCTCATGTAGCAACAAACTCAAATCTGTTTCTTTTAACGGAAGGTCTATGTTCAAGTATTTCGCATACTTGAGCATACCAGGAAATATGATTTCAAAACCAATTGGAGATGGTTGACTCTTGTCAGTCGCAGAAGCAAAATTTGAGTCGATAAACTGTAAAGCTGCAAGAAGAGTTAACCGTAAATTATAAAAGCATCATCATTTTAACAGAATATCAAACCAGAACAAAGCGAACAACCACAAACCCTTGTTAATTTGGTCTTCCCCAACATTCCATCGTTTTAGTGCAACAATACATGCTAATGTTGAAGATAGAGAATCTTTGGGTAACGGTTGATTATGTTGTAAAAGGCCCCATGAACCATCTTCAAGCTGATTTTCCATCAACCAGTTCAGACACTTGGGGAACCGAGGAGATTTAGGAGAGTCTGGAGAAGGGACCATGGCCACCCACGCTGTGTCATATGGAGATACAGAAAGGTCCACGTTGTTAAATAGCCTCCGAATTCGTTCTTTGGTCATATCAAGGGTCTACATAGAAATTTGGAGATATTGTTGAACTACTATAAGAAGTATAACGATGAAGAAAGAGAACTGAATGTATATAGGCATACCAGTACCATGGGATTAGCTTGTGCAACATGTGAAGAAGCTGCTCAAACACAAAACATGAATTAAGCGAAAATAGAGCAAAACCCGAAAAGATCCATATTTTTACTCTCTCGTTTCAAACCAGGATTTGCATAACTTACCCATGTGAAGAGCTGAAAGAGCCCACGACCGATCTGCTTTAGGTGATGAAGGGACAGTCCCAACAGCTGGCATGCTCGGTAAAATTACCATTGATATTTCTTTGAGCAAGTTTTTTGTTAATTCGCTTTTTCCCCTGCTCCAATTTACTTAACAAACTTGAAATGTATTCAGAAACTCGATATAGATTTATAAAAAGTACGTACTAAAATTACTGTAGATAAAACTAAATATTAAGAATTGGATAATCTCACACAAAACTTAACATTTACTTCAAATATAACTAAACAACCAACCACTAGGAGGGCAGTTCATTGGCAAGGACTTGCCCCTCTCAATGTAGAGGTCACAAGCTCTATCCTTGACATAAACCCCCTTGTGGCCACGGAGGTTCACCTGACTCCGGGCCCGCAAAACGAGTCATGCCAAACCACAAGGCACATCACATGAGCGACAAATCAATTAATTTAATAACCAACTGAGATGGTACCATTCAAAAATCATATTCCTCTAATCTAACAAACGATACAAAATTTTCCAAATCTACATTCTACTATCATCTATACTAATATATAAAACATTCAACTCACCATGCAAAATTCTCGAATCTACATCTATATCTATACTACGGTTATAAAGCATTTACCTTTACCCAAAACCCAGTCTAAGATTTGTAAACAATAATAGCTATTTATTATACTAACATTTATATAAAGCTTAATCATCGAGAATTTAATCTGGTAACACAAAATTAACCATAATGACACTTAGCTATAAATACTTTTATAAAAAACGTTTTGAGAAAAAAGATAGAATGCATGGCATAAACCCTAAATAAAATATGAAATAAAATCATGGGGTTTAAAGAGAAATGAATGAATTAGCTACAGTACCTGATAATTGAGAACAAGAAGAAGAAGAAGAAGAAGCAAAGATGCTCTGTTTTTTTAAATAGTACTGTGAAATGAGAATTGGAAGTAGTGATTTAAATAGTACTGTGAAATGGACTATGGTTGGTACTTGGGAGTATCAACATTGATTTTTTTTTTATTTACTCTATTTTGTAGTTTTGTATGTATAGCATAATAATAAAGTTTGGGTCCCACTATAGTAAAGTCAAATACTTTATATTTTCTTTTTAAATAATTCACCAAAAATCATAAATGTTCCTTTTATTTTCGAAATGTCGTTGGCGATCCTTATACGAGAAATAAGTATCATCGGTAAATCTTTTATTAAATGTTCGTTTGTTTGTGGGTTCAGTCAAACACTGCTACGTATCTTTCATGCGATTGTGATAAAGTTTTTCTATTAGAAAAACTAAATGACCACTAATAAACTTAAGTTGTATTCTGAAGTATGTGTAACATTATTTATTATCATTTGCAATTGTATATAAAAAATGATTATACAAAAATGTACCGTGTTATTTCAAAGTGTCGTATGGAGGGAAAGTCGATGGTGATAAATTTTCGCGGGTGTATGTGGTGATGCGACAAGTATAGGCGTTGGGGATGAAGGCGCAAGGGTCGGAGGTGGTGTGGTTGTGACCAGTGGCGGAAGATATGAAGGACCAAAGGGGGTTATGGTCCCTCCAAAATTTTTGGTCATATTTAGCAATTATATATTATTTAAGAAAATAAAAGTTTTTATGTGTTTTTACCCCCTCGGAAACAAAACATAGATGCAGAAAAGAGAAAACCTAAAACCCCAAAAAAATTTTGACCCCTCCAGTATTGTCGTTCAAGTTCCGCCGCTGGTTGTGACAAAGGTAGAGATGATGATGGTGGAATGGAAGGAGTTGTACCATGATAGTGAGTATGCATTGTTGATTACTTGAGAAATATGTATATATTATAATTTTTAAATTTATTAATGATTGATAGGATATTACTAGTGGAAGACAATGTTGAGGGTGTTTACGGAACGCATAACGGACGTCCATTATTCCATCAAGATACTTTTCACGTATAAAAAATCGATAATACGAGTATATTTTAAAAATGAAAGGACAATACTTGATCTTTTGTTAAAAGCACAAGGTCTTAAAAAGTAAAATAAATGAATTATTATTATAGTTTTACCATTAAAATAATTTCCTAGTATTTTGTTTTTAAATATGGGATTAATTTAGTTGGAACTTTAGTGGATAGCGGGTAAAAATACCCATAAAAATAGAAAAGGGCGTGACACTTAGAAAAAGTGCCAGCCATATCTCTTGTTTGACTCATCCTCCATTTTACCTACTTACAATTTCTTCTTCTAATCTTCCCCTATGTCATTGTGTGATACTTCTCATTAAATCAAATAATCCCCCCATAAATAATAATAATAATAACCATCATTTTCTACTTGATTCTTGAGATTAGGAGATGGATTAAATCCGAAAATTTTAAAGAGAATTAAGAAGAAAGGTTAATTGGCTTGCATGAATTATAAATCACCATCCATAATTGTTAATTGAGGTATTGTTCTTAATTCTTGTTATATTTTATTAGGGTTCATATTATATGGAATTTGGGGATTTTATTAAAAAGGGATTATATTGATTTAACTAAAATTAGGGTTCATGATATTAATGGAAATTGGGGGTTTTTAATAAAATGAGTTATTTTGTGTTAAATTTCAAATTAGGGTTCTTGAAAGTTGATAAATTGGGGTTTTTGGGTGGGATGATGATTTGATATTGTTTCCCTAATTTCTACTTAAAAATTTGGTATATGGTTATAATATTGCATGAATGTTTTTGATTAGAGTTGTTGGTGACCATCATGATCAAAATGAGATTTTGATAATGTTTATTAGTAAAGTGGCATGGTCACATTGTGATGGATAAAATGAGATTTTTAGTAAAATGATAGATGGTTTGAGAATAAGGATTATAAAAAAATGAAAATAATGATTTTGGGTAAAATGGCTTTGACATGTATAGACTTGGAATTTTGTTGATATGGTCATATTTGGATGAATTGATAATAAAATGAAATTGGTAAATTTGGTATTAATCAACCCAATGTCCATGTGAGAATGTAAGAGATGGGTTGGGTGTTGAAATGCTAGTAAAGCTAGTAACCTATGACTTGATGGCCTTGTATATGTTGCGATTGTGTTAGATGACTAAATATGCGATTGTGAATTATTGGTTGAAAGCATTGTTGTACTTGTGGTCATCATGATTGTTGATTTGTGGTCGCGAAGGAAGTGAGTATTCTTGCATACCTTTATGTATACGACGGGTCGATTACCATATGATGATGGATTTCATGTATGGTATTCGATTTGGCGTTAAAGCCCATATGGGGCAATGTGATGAATGAGGCCTAAGAACCTCTTGTTATGTGATTTATGAGGCCTAAGAACCTCTTGTGAATGAGGCCTAAGAACCTCTTGTGAATGGGGCCTAAGAATCCCAAGTATATGATATTGTTGTGTTGGATTACTTATATGGATCCATGTAATGCGTTAAAGTACAAAGGTGAGCATGTAGATATGGTACGACGGTGTCATAGGCTACATGTAATAGTCCTTTGTGCATTGCCCTCCTTCGTGTGTATAAACGTATGCAAGATTATTCACTAAGCTTTGGCTTATTCTTTTAGTTGTTACCCTTTTTATAGGTTGCCCCGGAAGTGAATCAAAGATAAGTGCTTGAAGTTTGAAGTTGCTTTGGAATTATTAACTATTTGCGTTAAAATGGTATTGTTGATAGAACCCATTGTAACAACTGTCAAAAATCCGGGTAAATTTAAAATTTAATTAACTTATTATTTCTGTAATATTCTAAAAAGAGCAAATTAAATATATAGATTCTGTTATAAAATATATGCTGATATATATATATATATTTAACGTGCGTGAAATTATTAATTTTTCACAGAGATACTTTGAACTAACTTATAAATAAAAAGGAAATACTTTTTCATACTTATACTATCAATAACCGTATTTATGAATAGTATCATATTCATGAATAGTAACGTATACATGAATAGTACCGTATCCGTGAATAGTAATCGTATCTTGAAATCGTATTCATGAATAGTGATCGTGAATAGTGACCGTAAATAGTGAATGTGAATAGTCCCGTGAATAGTGACTGTGAATGGTAACGGTAAATAGTAAAGGTAGAAAGTAATTCTAAATAATAAAGGTAAAAGGTAAATCTTAAATAGTAAAGGTAAAAGTAAATTGTAAAAAGGGTAATAAAATAAAATAATATAAAGGCGGGACCCACGTCAAATAATTTAAAGTCTACGTTGAATTCAGAATTCGAATAAATTCAAAAGTGAATAGTGCTGAATAGTAAACATCGCTTTCATACTTTATTCTTATAATATAAAAGTCCAAAACCCGCTCACAGGGGTTAGTTGAGTAAAAATTATTAAAATGAAAGTTGTAGATCTTAATTTTCTGATCTTATAGAAACTTGAATTTTCTCAATAGGAGCCCGTATGCATAATTTAGGATTAAAACAATGTATAAATATATACTACTAGTATAAAAGAAATCTATCATTAGAAACGTCCAAGAGGTAGTGGGAAACACACTTTTATCTACTTTATAATTTAAAAATTTATAAATTATGAATCACGGGTTTAGTTCACTAGATTATGGACAAAAAGAATACTATATATATACATACCCCTTATTCATGATTAACTTTATAATATAATAATAATATAATAATAATATAATATAATAATATTATATATAAACGTGTTATGTTGAAATCTTCTTCGAAGACGTTTCTTTTTCTAAAACGGAGTGTAATTTTAATAATATAATAATCAAACGAATGAATTCGTTCGTCTATAAATAGCAGACGATATTAAACTTTAAAACACACACCACAACATATTCTCTTCTAAATACTCTCTGGTATAACTATACAAAGCTTATTTCATCTACTTGATTTCTGCTATTATCACTAAGTGAGTTTCCATATTCCCCTTTTTAATTCTTTTATATGATTTATTTCGGGGACTGAGATACATGCATAATAATTATTTTATGTTATATATATACGAAACTTTGAAGAACAATTGCAAAACTATATGATATATAATATACTATGTGAGTTTCCATATTCCCCTTTTTAATTCTTTTATATGATTTATTTCGGGGACTGAGATACATGCATAAAAACTGTTTGTTATACTTATATGTATATTTACAAAATTATATATATTATATATATTTTGTAACTCCACTTTATTTATTTTACCTTCGGGGTAAAATACATACTCTTTACTGTTATGATGAACACAAGTACTCCAGAAATGTATATATGGTTGATTCTAAGTTGCTCTGTTCGCTCAAAGTCCTCACAATCATGAACGATTAATTATGGAAACATAAACGTGGGTATATTGAATAGTACTATTGGGGTAGGCACCCCCATTCGTGTTGGTCATACCAACTGGATACGGATGCATTATATTTGGAAAGCTTAGGGTACCCTGAACAAGGTACCTACTCTGGAGGCAAATAAACACACACTTGTCTAGTTTCGGTTCATGAGCTTAGAACTTGTTATATACAGTATCTACTCTTTTATTCTATTTGATCCATTGTGTGATCAAATAGTTACTTTAAATCTTGTGGTTCATACTCTTTATTTTGATTAAAAACATATGATACTCTTTGCTGATATTGTATCATAACTACTTGATATTGCGGTAAGGCAATGATCACACTGAACTCTGGTTTTTGGAAACTATATTTTCTATATGAAAAACTTATGGAACTCACCAACTTTATGTTGACGTATTTTAGCATGTATTCTCAGGTAACTAGACGATACACTATACATGGGACACTTTCCGCTGCATACAACATACTGGACCCTGACCTACCCTCAGACTCTAGTAAAGACTCATCAATTTGCTAAAGTCTCAAGCTACTGTTTAATATTGTTTAATATTAAATAAATGTTTTCAATAATAATATCTTTCATAAATTGTAATATAAATTTGTGAACAATGTTTTATATAAATGTATTTTAAAACGACAACGTTTTGTGTCGTTCAGTATATCTTGTGTTGTGAATCCATGTACGTCATGCCCCGTCTAGGGCGGGTGTGACACCCATAGTGACCCTTTGAACTTTTGGCTCTTGATATGGTTTGGGTCATTTTGGAATGATTATGGTTATGTCAAGTGGATGAGTCTTGATGTCAAGGTTTAAAGTCAAATCGCCCCTTTGTGTCACTTTGGGTGAATGCGGGTAACTGACCCGCTTGGTTGATTATGTATGTTTTGTATGCAAATGAAGAAATGAAAATGTTAGTTATGCATTTATGTATTGTTTTGGGATTTTGGCATATGTTGGGGTATCACTACTAAAGTTTTGTGTAAGAAGATGGTATAAAGCTTTTTAGTGTCAAAATGTATTTTTAGTCCACTTTGATGGCTCTTTGTTTGAAATGGGTCTAGCTTTGGTCAAAACTAAACTTGTGGTTGGAATGTAGACTTAACTAGCTTCAAATCGGTATATGGCATGTCTAACTTTGTCAAAGGAAAGGTCATGAAAAAAAAATTATCTTGTAAAAAAAGGGTTAGTGTGCAGAATCTGCGGATGCTGCGTATCATCCGCAGATTTTGCTAAGCATCCGCTGTTCGCTGTCTTTGACCTCACTTTTCCAGAGCCTTCGTTTGAACTTCTCAAGTCCTGAAACTTGTAAATTAGTCTTATTATATCATTATAAGAATTTTCTATTTGTCATTTCTTCAATTGGAGTATTTTAATTTTTGACGAAAATTGACAATATTTTTCTAAGTGTTGAAAATGGTCAAACAAAGTCAACTATAAATACAAATGTACATATATAAATGGTCGAGTCGAGTCGGGACCTTTCAGGTAGTTTAGGTATTCTAAAAGTTGAAAGTTGAAAAAAGATGAAGGATAATTTGTTTTATATAAGAGTAAAGATAAATATAGTTTTATAATCAATATTATTTTAAAAACACATTAAACATATTTCTTAAATCCTATAAAATTTTATATACATTTATTATAGAGTTGTTTTATTGAAGTGTTAATATTAAGTTAAGTATTAAATTTTTTTTGAACAGTTGTTAAGTATTAAATTAATACCTACAATGCCTCATTTGCGTGATAATATACCTATAATATAACTAAAATAGAAAGCTGGGTACATTTGACACCCCTTAAAGCTTTTTTATGCCTAAAACTCTCTCCTAATCACTCTAGAGCTCTCCCTTTTTTTCTAGATTTTTTTTTTTATTTCTTTATTAAATAAATAATTATATTTAAAACTTTATCATAAATCTTTTTCTATCAAAACAAATATTTTTAAATTTTAAAGATATATAATATCCTTAAAACTCTCTCAATAAATTATTATATATACAACCTAAATTTTTATTGATCATCCTCATTTATAATTATTATATATATATATTATATATATTATATATATATATATAAAAAGATATATATATATATATATATATATATATATATATATATATATATATATATATATATATATATATATATATATATATATATATATATATATATATATATATATATATATATATATATATATATATATATATATATATATATATATATATATATATATATATATATATATATATATATATATATATATATATATATATATATATATATATATATATATATATATATATATATATATATATATATATATATATATATATATATATATATATATATATATATATATATATATATATATATATATATATATATATATATATATATATATATATATATATATATATATATATATATATATATATATATATATATATATATATATATATATATATATATATATATATATATATATATATATATATATATATATATATATATATATATATATATATATATATATATATATATATATATATATATATATATATATATATATATATATATATATATATATATATATATATATATATATATATATATATATATATATATATATATATATATATATATATATATATATATATATATATATATATATATATATATATATATATATATATATATATATATATATATATATATATATATATATATATATATATATATATATATATATATATATATATATATATATATATATATATATATATATATATATATATATATATATATATATATATATATATATATATATATATATATATATATATATATATACTAATGTGATTTTAGTAGTCGACGTTTTCATCTTCTAAGAAAAGCTTTCAAATTTAAACTTTTATATATAAATATTTGGATAATGCTTATTAGTGTACGAGAAGAGTACCAACGCGATGCGTCATGTGAAACCTAGTCACACATTTGGGTAGCCCCTAGAAAAAATGGGAGTGAGGCTATTTAGGAGGGTGAAAGACTCTTGCCATGTTTCTTCCTTTAATCATTGATTTTTACTTTTTTTCCTATTTTTTTCACTTTTTATACTTAAAATTAAAATTATACTATTATAAATAACACATAGAAAATATATAAAACACATTATAAAATTCAATAAAGTCACACATTACACAAAATATAAACATTACATTTTAAACTAAAAAGTGTAGATTCATTTGTTGGATCACTTGAAACAACACCGGGTTGTTAAGCAAGTTGGGATCGTTCATATCGGATTGATTTGAGGTGTTTGGACTTTGAAAACGGTAAATATTGTTAAAAGGATTGTTGAAGTTATTGTTGAAAAATATGGTAAAAATTGAAGAAAGAAATTTGTTTGTTAAAAGTTGCCAACGTATTTATAAGCTAAACATCCAATTGTCATTGATATCTAAAATATTTATGTAATTGGTCTAAAATTTTACTATCTAAGTATTAATCTATACAAAGTATTTATGTTCCATGCGGGTATTATGGCTAAAAATATTTATCCACTTTGACAATATTTGTTAATCATCACTTATCGAGTCTTGGTCATGTTTAAAACACAGGATGATCAATTTAAAGTATGTGTGAGTGTGTGTAATCATTACGGGTGCATTGCTAAAAGGATTATCCATGAATGAAAGATAATCATCAATATCCGATCCACTGCTAACACGAAACATCTACATATATCCATATGCGTTGTTCATTCATTTCGTCTATCCATATCCACCTTCAACTCAAAACAAAAGATGGTAACCAATACTATTAGTTAAGCTCAAGAAGTCAAGATCGGTATACATAAAAATCTACAATCACCAAAAGTTTATTTATTCTTCTAACACAAAACTTAAAAGTTAAAACCCTTAACATAACCAACTTTATATGATAAAAAAATTTAAAAAGTTAATGGCAACCCAAGTTATGTATGAAGTTAGGAAATTTACCATATCGTCAAAGAAAGATAACAATTAGATAACAATATGTAATTACATGACTACTTTGTTATAACAACATCAAATGTAACATCAACATGCGAAATCTAGTAAATTTGTTACATGTTGTAGAGATTAATTCTTATGATGGTGTGGAGAGCCATGCAGCGAATCATCAACAAACATGATCGATTTTGTGAGCATAAGAGGGCGATCTTTGGTTTCTTCATCGTCGTCAAGATCATCATGAGAGGTGGTCAGGTTAATACAAGAACAATGTTCCAAGGACGCGAAGAAGGCTGACACGACGCTACTTCCTAGCCAGTTTGCCATTCGATCAATCTTGTCGCATGATTTGACACCACAATTATTATTGTGTGTCATCACGGCTTGATCGGATGCCATTCTATTAATCTAGCTTTGAAATGAAACAATATGTTGATGTTATAATTTTAGAAAGATTTGGTTTAAGAGGGGAAATTCCCAGGCTACATTTTTGTTTCTTGTTTTTATCATTTTATGCTTATGCTATGTTTACGTGGATTCTTTGCTTCCATAATGGATACGACAATTCCCCATTAATTTTTGACTCTCTTATTTTTAGTATATTCATTAGTTAAGATAGAATAAACTAAACATATTATTATCTAGAAGATGGCATCTAAAAGGGTAAATGAGTGGGAACCCTCTGGTCCCATGTACCAAATTGGTACCCTGATGTCACTACCGCATAGACCCAGCCCGGTGACTCCCCAAGGATTAGGTGGGAATAACGAATAATGGGTTGCGCCATCTATCAGTATCTATGTAGATCTCGATTGGATTTGTGCATGATTTAAGTGTCTAAGGGATTTTTCCAAATTTTCTAACATGACTAGTCTATCATGTTAAGAAAATCATGACCTTTGAATTAAAATCAAGAGTTAAGATTTAAAGATCATCTTTGAATCTTAACATTTTATTTTAATCCAAGGGTTGAGATGTTTCTAACTTGACCCCTCAAGTTAAAAACAACTTGAAGGGATCCCTTCTCAGTTCATTTTATTTTTTTCCATAAGATGTCTTCTAAAAAAATTACTATAACAATTGACGGAACTTACACAACATGAAAAAACCATGTATTTCATGTGCATCTTCAAGGTTCGACACCATACAACAAAATATTTAGACTTTATTAGTCATCGAAGGTATTTAAGCAAAGATATTAAGAGAAAAATGTTATATTTACAACAATTTACAAACATAATTTTACAAACTAATATGACATATTAAAAAGACAAGTCATATTTTAAGCAAAAATATTAAGAGAAAATTGTTATATTTACAACAATTTACAAACATAGTTTTACAAACTATATTATAGTTTGTTTGTCTTTTGTTTGTTTATCTTTATTTTTCATAGATGGACTATAAGTTTGTATGAATTTGTTTGTACATTGTTTATTACCTTAGCGTTTACCAGAAATTAAATAACATGATCCCGCGTAATACACGGTATAAAGTTATTATGTTTTCATAATAGCATACTTAGTAATTATAAATAAAACATGTTTTGGTTAGTATTGTAGATGGTTCAGACGATATCAGGATATCTTTTATTCGAAAATGATGATATTTTTATTCGAAAATGTTTGTATTATTATTGTAGATGGTCCAGACGATATCAGGATATCTTTGTTATATATCTGTATAATGAGAATGTTATATTAAATATAGATAATTTCTGCTGAAAAATGATAATTATTATTTATACAAAATTAAATATCAAATTAGTGAATTACTAACTATAAAATATTTATCTATCTAATAAAAAGCAACATAACATTACAATGACCAAGGTCATAAATTCTACCCCATCTGTCTCAAAACAAAACATTGAGTTAATTACATAAATCGTCCCTGTCGTGGACTTCCACTTGCAACTTTCGTCTCTAAGTTTAATAAATTACAGTTTTAGTCAAAAAACCTTTGCCCCGTCAACATTTTTGGTCCATGACCCAAACGGACGTTTCAAAGTATGGTCACATGACCAGCAAGTCGAGGGTATAATGGTCATTCCATTGTTTAGGGACCAAAAATGTAAATAACACTCTCTTTATGTTTCAGACTCTCTATCATCTTCATCATCATCATCATCAACAACAACAACCATCTCCATCATCTTCAATATCATCATCAACAACAACAAGTAATAAACAAAAAAAAAAAGTAAAATAAAATATCAGTATCATTATTTCCACTTATTTTTTGTACTATCTAAAAAAGTAAAGAATCTTTATAGTTAAATAATATGTCATATACATTCTCGTATATGGGCATTTTATTTGATTCTATCATACTCTAAACATACTTAACTAAAGTTAGCCATGCGTATTATCATTTGTGTTTGCATCAAAACTTGTAAAATTTTCCATCAGAAAAAAACAGCTTTGCAATTGCTTAAACCCAAAATAGATCTCGATTTCGGGTCTACTACTATTATAGATCTCGATTTCAGATCTCGTTGAATCTCAGCACAACAAAATCAATATGCTTAATTAGAAGAAGAAGCTTTTGAGATATATATATATATATACATATATCAGATCTCGTTTTTATATATATATATGTTTAATTAGAAAAAAAAGAATAAAAAAATAAGAGTTCTTGGTTGATGAAGGAGGCTACTCATAGATGGTGATGAGGTTACTACGGAAGCTACGACAGATTCCGGTAAGACTCACAACCACCGCCATCTCCGGTGACTCCAACCCCGGTAACTCCTCCTTCCCCTCCACTGTCACCGCCAAGAATAAGCCTCCCCACCACCGCCACCACCAAAATTCGACCTCCCCATACACGTAAGATCTTCGGTGTATTTGCTTAGATCTGGTATTATTCAATAAAAATAAAAATTGCTTAGTTCTGCTCAGATCCTCTTGTGGCTTACCAAAAGGAAGTCAAGGATGATCTATTAAGCAAGCATAAAGAAGCAGATTAATGGATGGATTGTTGTATGTATACATTGATTTCTATATATTATAGAGATATGAATGTATGAATATTTTTGTGAGAGATATATAGATGGTTGTATGTATATTGTATATAAAGAAGCAGATTTTGGATATATGAATGAATTTTTTTTGAGCGACGCGATGCGTGACGCCCATGCAGACGTGCCCTCAGCCAAACTCGATGGTTCACATGATTCTGCAATTCACACCAAGTATCGCATTTTGCTACTGATATGAATGAATTACTCATCAATTTATCTTGGTTGGATTTTGGGGATATAATTTGTGAAGAATAAACAGATACTGATAGATGATGGTATTAACTAATAAAAAATCCATTTTTATATAAGTTAATTACACTTTTAAATGTTAAAAAAAAAATTACACATTTGGTCTGTGTTAAGGAAATGACGAAAATACCCATCACGTGGCTGGCACGTGATGGGACTTTAAACAGACGTTACTACCCAGGACCAAAAGTGTGGACGGGGCAAAGTTTTTTGGACTAAAACTGTAATTTATTAAACTTAGGGACGAAAGCTGCAAGTGGAGGTCCACGACATGAACGATTTCTGTAATTAACTCCAAAACATTTAATATTACAATAACCAAAGTCCTTAATACTATCCATCGGTCTCAAAATAAGTGTTTACAATAAAAAAAATACAGTTATAAAAATATATTATATAATGATATATATAGTTATTGGATGACAATTTTACTAATTACTTTCTACGGGTATCATAGTTTAATTGACAATACGCTAGTTTTATGGTATGTATAAAATAATATTGTTTTTTTTTAATATAATAACAATATGTTTTGTTTAATAGTAAATCTAATTTTTATTCATATAATTTAATTATAATCAGTAATTATAGTGATTAACTAGATTTTAGGCCCGTGTCTAATACACGGGGCTTACGGCGTTATCAATATTAGATGTTAATTTATTATAGTTTAAAATTTAATATACTATTTTGAGTAATGGATAAATATTAGCTATTATTTTATCGGATATATATTAGCTATTATTATTTATTTATTATATTAAAATTATTGGGTAAAAAGTGTAAATTTGTGATGAAAAACAAAAAAATGTAAATTAAAGTAAAAATTGAAAACAAAAGTCAACTTTAAAAAATCGGATGTGTGATTCGTCGATAAGTTATTAGAGCAACTGTGCTTTAGTATAATAAAAGATGCCATTATACACGAATTGTCGTAGCGTGTATTGAACTTCAATTTTGTACATTGTATATAACAAACGTTTAAATCCCGATAATTGTGTATATATCAAGGGTTGTGATCATTGAAAACTATAATTTGTGTGAAAAAACATAAAACTGGCCAAACACACTGTGATTGACAACTTAACACAATGTGTTTATAGCTGAACACCACCACAACTACCATTGTCGAAAATTGTGATACGGTATGGGCGAAGCCCTTAATTGAACAGTTGTGCCGTTCAGGGGGGCTTCGTCCTTCTCGGTCGCCGATCTCGAGGAATTTATAAAAGGGTTGGAAGCCGGACACATATGAGAATGGTGTAGATTGATGGGCGGCAATCAAAAGATAGTGTGGTAGTTTGATACGGTACGGGCACTTCCCTTACTGACATGCCTCCGTCATGGCGTCACCGGAAGAGGTGAAGTAGAGAGAGAGAGAGAGAGGGAGAGCATGAGAGAGTGTGACCGGAGATGATGGTGGTGGTGGTGATTGACAACTATAAACACATTATGTTTAGTTTCTAATCACATTATGTGTAGTTTTCAATCACGGTGTGTTTAACTATTTTCAGATTTTCACATAAATTTTGGTTTTAAAAAAAGGTAAATGATTAATCCTCCTAACTAATCAATCTAAAAATCCTTCTAATTACAAGATCATGACATGTGACATGATCAAAAGACAAGATTAAGTAAAAAAATTAGTGGATGAACATGTCAAGTTTTGGAGGTTTTAGGAGGATTTTTAAAAGAAGATTAATTTTTTTAGGAGAATCTATCTATACTCCTTTATAAAAATTATTCACCCCCTACAAATAGAAAGTGTTACTCAAATGTTACATACAAAAGTACTAAATTGCCTTTAATAAACACCCAACTATGGAAAGAGTTTTTATAAATTACCAAATTTGTTCTTAATGAATTAATTTACACCCTAAACCCTTATTTTAATAATTAACACTTTAAGCCCTTATCTTTTAAATATTCCACTATCACCTTTACATCAACCTACACCACTTGACACCGACACCACCACCAGTAATACCGTCACCGACCCCACTAAACCGCCGTCCCCGCCGTTACCGCGCATGCTAGGATTAATTATTTTCCTTAAAATTGGAAGGGGAGGTGCTAAACAGTAAAACCCACGGTTAATTTGGAAAATTTTGACGACCAAACCCAGTTTCAGATTTACAACTATTCTTATTTTCATCAGTCACTAAAACCACCAGAAAACCATAATGCACCACCAAACCACCGGCGCCGGAGATCCCACCACCACCACCAACTTACCATACCAACTCATCAAATCCGAAACTATCCCACCTGCTCCAACCCGACCCGAATCCGGAATCGACTGGTTACCGGACTATCTGGGTCACACATGGGTTGCATATGCAGCATCATCCCTTTTGGTGATCTCCCACTTTCCATCTCCATCAGAAAACAAAAGTGATCCGTTTGTTCGACAAGTTATCGAGGTTTCGGGTGATGGGTCGGGTCATATTTCGTCGGTTTCTTGGTCTCCAGCTTCTAGTGGTGAAGTTGCTGCCTCATTGCATAATTGTATTGGAATTTTTGCACATAATAATGGTTCTAATCATAATTCACAAGGTTAGCTCTCACATACATACATACATATATATATATATATATATATATACACATAATCTATATATATATATATATATATATGGAAAAGATAAAATGAGTCCAGCTTATTTTGATTCCAATTTGAGTCCATTGATTTTCTTCCATCTCCTCAAATTCCAACCACCTCCATCATCTCCGACCACCACCATGATTTTCCGGCGACGGCGACCACCGCCACCACGACTTACACATGTGTAAGTTTTAACTTACACATGTGTAAGTTACATGGACCCTTTTTGGACTCAAATTAAGTTTGACTCAATTTATCCCACCCATATATATATATATATATTATGAATTTGACTGTTTAGTGTATATTTGTATGTATAAATGTGATTAGAATATTGAATTTGAGATTATAAC
The DNA here is from genome assembly GCA_034093135.1 of Erigeron breviscapus. Taxonomy (NCBI): domain Eukaryota; kingdom Viridiplantae; phylum Streptophyta; class Magnoliopsida; order Asterales; family Asteraceae; genus Erigeron; species Erigeron breviscapus. Next base: position 264,096,837 of record CM067167.1, read on the forward strand.
TGATTGAAATCTATGCAATTGTTGTGTAAAACCACACTGAATCTACTTTTTGTAAACTTTAAAGATCACACTGAAAATTGGACCCCACAATACAATTTAAACAAAAATAGAAAAAAAAGCTGCTGAGGTGCCGCCCGAGTCACAGCCATGCTTAGTATGTTATATTGTTATCTGGTATTTGTGTTCGGTGCTGAAAAAGGAGATTCGTTAAGGATGCTTTAAGTATTGCTAGTATGGCACCCTAGTAAAGCAGTGGTGGCGAAGAGTTTTTGGCGTTTTGTTGGGGGCGCTCGCGGTGGTATACCCGTTGAATGGGGTATGGGGTGGTTGCCAGCAATGCCTGGTAAATGTGAGGGGTTAAACGTTATATATAATACGGAGTAGTATAGAGTGTGGGTCGTGTAACTTTGAAGTTTGGCTTAAGAGTCTGTGAGGTGAGTGATAAATTAATTAGGTTTTGGGCTCTACATCTTATAGTGGACAAATTGTAAATTTGTGTGGATGTGTGAGAGATATTTCCCTGTCTAGAAATAAAATAAAACTAAGGAGAGCGTCTGCAACCGCATTGCACGGCTTTGAATGTTTAAAAGTAGGTCTTTTGTAGTGTGTTGTATAAGATGTATTTGAATGTTCAATAGAGAGGATCTTGTTGGTGTTAATGATTGTAAAATGTCAATGGTGCAAAGATAACTAGTGAACACTAGATATTGAATGTTATTTGAAGATGGTGGTGTGTAAATATGCTATCTTGACAGATTATGTAAGATATACAATTTATATGGTTAAGGTACCCGTGGAGAAAATCCTGAAGGTTTATGTATATTGATAATTGTGTATAATGAGGTTATAGTGGAGTGAGTTTATAGGGTTCACGTTTGCATATTGGTATCCTTTAGAAATGTGCTAATTAAAACAAGGTACATCATTTTAATATGTGGTGTCGGTGAATGGGTGGAATGTAAGCTTGAGTAGCATTACGTCTGAGGTTCAGAGCATGTAAGCTTGAGTAGTATTACGTCTGAGGTTAAGAGGCTATTGAACAGGACGTTTCCAGGCCACCATGGAGTAATTTATTGCCACTCTGCCAGCTTGGTTGCCAATATAAGATTGCTTTAGCTAGTAAAAAGGAATTATATTTTAGAACATAAATAAAATGATCAGCTTAGCATGAAATCAAATAGAATTAAGTGCTTATGTAGATTAGTCACCTAGTTCTCAGTGTAAATTTCCAACACGTACAATCTTCAGTTTTCCTCAACTATTAATTGATGAACACCACACAGTAAATTGAAAATTGTATGTTTAATGAAAATTGTAGAGTGAACCACCTGCATGTTAATAATTCTATTACCTTGTTATAAGCGTTGTGGGAATGACAAATCTTCCACCTTCATTTGTATATCCAAGACTTAGGCTTCCAATATTGCGATATGTATAGTATGTAGTAATTTGATGTTATAAGTTATAACATGACAATTTACTGTTATTTGAATTCAATAATGATATTATCTCTTATTTTCAAAAATTGTCCGGAACTAAGTGTTATTGGCCCAATGACACCAATCTATTCAAATGATGTTGAAAGACAAGCGTGTTGTAGATGTTCTTGTATGTGTATAATGGACAGAAAGATAGAAACTCAAACATGTTTACCCTGAAATGGTTCATGTTTTACTATTAGACTTGGATGTTGTACATTTGAACTTTCTTACTCATATTCAGGTTCTTTTTGTTGGAGCCAGACTGCGATACTTGTGCAAGCCACAAACGTGGAGGCCATCAAATGGACAGGTTCAGGAGATGGTCTAATCTCAGTTGGAATTGATGTTGTCTTGTGGAAAAAGAACTCGTCTTGGGAAATAGCTTGGAAATTTAAACCCGAGTTCCCCCAATCCTTGGTTTCCACTACCTCCTCCATTGAAGGCCTGTTTGCAACTGCACCCCAAAATAAATTGATAAATGAAGATTCAACATCCGTGTTGATTTGTCATGGAAAATCAAAATGCATCAAAGCTGAGCTCCATCATCATGTTCCTGTTTCCATGATTCAGTGGAGGCCTTTGGTAGCAAACCAATGGAAGGAAAAGCCCAAACATCCATTGAAGCTGATATTATTAACAAGCTGTGCTGATGGGACTGTAAGGTTGTGGAGTGAGATCGATGATGGACGGGCCAAGAAGAGCGGGAAGATCCATAATGATCAGAGACCAACCGGGTCATCTTTTAGGGTTGCTGCAACAATTGAGATAAATCAAGCAGTAAATGGTATTCTGGGTTCCGATGTGTTTGTAAGATGGGCTACTGAGCTTGATGGTATTGTTAATATTGGTAAAGAAGGTAGTCAATATTTTCCTTCCGAAGACTATCACCTTGGCAAAGCTGGTAAGTGTGATTGGTTAATATGTTTTGGGCCTAAAATGCTGGTAACCTTCTGGGCTGTTCACTGTATTGATGACATTTCTCCATTGAGATTCCCACGAGTTACCTTGTGGAAAAAACGAGAGATATTGGGTTCTAAAGTAGGAACAAGCTTTCCACTAAACAAATCTGTTATATCAAGGAATGGGTTCTTTGGCCCACCAGATGTATGCTCTATAATTTACTTATCACCTTGTAACCATCTGGTGTGGTCACAATTTCATAAAGACATATCATCAGATGATTCCTTGTCATCTGTTGCTAATGGAACCCTAAACATAGATGGTCACACTGGAAAGATTTTACAAATTGCATTACATCCGTACGGGTGTTATCCTGAACTAGCAGCTTCTTTAGATACCAATGGACTGATCTTATTTTGGTCACTTTCCAACAGTGCCATGGGTTTATCACCATTAAACTCTGGCTGCAAACTGTATGGCTATTTTGTAGATCAAGATTCTCAGTGCAAATACACCAGTTTGAGGTGGGCTCCTGCAATAATAGATGACCATAGGGTTCTACTCATGGGGCATGCTGGAGGCATAAATTGTTTTCTAGTTGGTCAAAATGAAGACGTTATATCATGTCATAAATTGTGTGCTATCCCTTTCATCGGTAATTCTGATGAAGACTCGCCGCCGAGTATATGGTCGATTCCTTTGACTTCTATATCTAACACCTTCCTAAATAACAAGTTTATGGTCTTAGCTATATGGAAGTGCCGCCTTCGGGCACTATCCTGGACTATCACAATTAATCCTTTAGAAGTTGACTTTAACAAAAATGCAGAATTTGGTGCATATTCTTTTGAAAGTGATTTTTCCGTGAAAAGATACTTTACAATTGTTGATTGTGGCTCATCTAAGTTTCCACTCCCGTATGAGAATGATAATGTTACAAGCTTTGCTGTTCCATCTCTGCATAACCTCTATACAGCTAAAACAGAAGAGCAAGTATTCAACAATTATGCTGCATATCACATGGTTACTGGCTGTTATGATGGTAGTTTTAAACTATGGAGATGTGTGGCTGCTAAATCCCTGAATTTGGATCAGGAGTGGGAACTAGTGGGCGTAGTTGCTGCTCAGGAGGGCCCCATCATAGGAGTAAGTCCAACTGATTGTGGTCGAAAGATTGTAACCATGTCGACCCCTGATGAGTCAAATGACCATAGTACCCTTCACATATGGGAATCCGTGTACGTAGGAGAAACTGGGAGTTTTTTACTAGAAGACACTATACAGATTCACGGGCGGGTTGTTGCTTTAAATTGGTTAACAATAGGTAATGGTCAGCTACTGCTTGGAGTTTGCTTGCAAAATGAATTGCAGGTGTACTCGATGAGACGTTATGGGGGTCAGATTATAGTAGAATCAGAAAAAACCGAGAATAGAAATATGTGGATTTGTCTCGCAAAAACTCGTACTCTCCCTGCTATTCGAGATTTTAATTGGGGACCTAAAGCAACAGGTGTAATTGTTCATGATAACTATTTTTGTCTAACCACCCAGTGGTTACTCCCAAGCAACAAAAAAGACATATCCAAATGTATGCTTCCTGAAATATTTAGTGATTCCGATACTCATGATTTTGAAACATTGATAAATAGAAATGAACCATGCCTGACCAGATATCCTATAAAAATGAACACCGAGAACTGTATGTCCTATAATACGAGTACATTGATTGGTTCTAAGAGAATCTTGGAAGTAGCAGCACGTGTTGGTGGATCTCTGCCCTCCTACCTTCCCGAAGCTCTTTTGGTCCATATTTATTCAGGTTCTTCAGTTTGCTTGAAATATTTTGGTTATGCAGTTTGCTGTTTATAATTATTCTTCTGGTAGACCACTCGTTAATACATATGTTTTATATATAGATGCATGCATGCATACATATAGTATTTCCCTAATATTTTTGATGTGTTCAGGGAATTGGAAACGTGCACAAAGTGTTCTAAGGCATCTTGTTGAGCATCTTACTTCTGATAATGTTGCTTCAAAAAGAAATCCGACTGTTAATTCTAGCCACAGAATACCACAAATCAGCCTCTCAGAATACGTTGAAGGACTTCCCACTACTAATTTTAACAATAAAGCGTTCGCATGGAGTGGCAATGCGGATTTAGGCACATCTTCGAGCTTTCAGTTTGATCAACTCGATTACTCTGCTTGGGATTCTAATGGTTCCAGCAATACATTCAACTCTACTTCTACAAAATCTGGACTGAGTGGACTTACTGATTCTCTCGAGAAGTTACAGGACATTTCAGCTATCACCAACATTGAAAAGGTGCAGATTCTTGCTGTTAATGATCTACTTGATGAAATTAGTAATTCAAATCTGTCTTCACCATATAGTGGCCTTGATGAACCTGGTCGCAGGTAACTATAACTTGTTGATTTTACTAATATTACATTGATTCTAAGATTGGTATTCAAATTTCAACTTATTAAAAATGTCATTTACGTTTGTTTTCTTTGAAGGTTTTGGGTTGCAGTAAGGTTTCAGCAGTTGTATTCTGTCCGTAGACTTGGGAGATTGCCATCAGTGGGGGAGTTGGTCCTTGACTCAACCCTTATTGCTTGGGCATTCCACTCTGATTGTCAAGAAAGTTTGTTTGAATCTCTTTTGAATACTGAATCATCTTGGCTTGAAATGCGCAACATGGGTGTTGGATTTTGGTACACGAATAAATCCCAGTTGCGAGCAAAGGTACTGTCTTTGGCCACTTCCACTTAAACCACTTTAATAGCTTAGTCCTGCAGTATAGTAGTATCCACTTGGAAGAACTAATGGAAACGTGAATTAAATATCTAAAATTTGGGGATCAGTGCAAAACCAAGATATAGAGCTTTTAAGAACTCAAACGAAGGTCACACTTTTTGAGTGTAAGCATAGTATGGTATTTTGCCTTGTTGGATTTTGGTTCTCTTTATTACTTCCCATTGTTTGTGACACATCACTTATACTCAATGTTATAATGGTTATGCGTAAAAATTTTGTTCATGTCAAAATGGTTTATTGCTCGAGTATAATTAAGTTGACCAAATATTATACTTTTTTTTTATGGATCTAAACTTATATCTTTACAGTGTTAAGGTTCTGCTGTTCTGATATCCCACTCATAAAGCTAATCTATCAACATTTTTATTATTCTTTCAATCTCAATTTTGCAAAGTTTCAAGTTGTTTGCAACTTTTCGTAATTAACACATATCAATTTGTTTGTTGCAGATGGAGAGACTGGCAAAACAGCAATATCTGAAAAATAGAGATCCAAAGGCATGTGCACTTCTATACATAGCTTTAAACAGGGTGCAAGTTTTGGCAGGCCTTTTTAAAATCAGCAAAGACGAAAAAGACAAGCCATTGGTCGCATTTCTTTCACGCAATTTTCAGGTTAGTACAACTTTAAGCCATTGCTTTAATTATCACCTTTGTCATGCAATATGACGAATTTGAAGCAGTTCCAACAATTTGGTACAGGATGAGAAAAATAAAGCTGCTGCATTAAAAAATGCGTATGTGTTAATGGGCAGACATCAACTGGAGCTTGCTGTAGCTTTCTTCTTGCTTGGAGGTGATACATCTTCTGCTATCAATGTCTGCACAAAAACTCTTGGAGATGAACAGCTTGCTCTTGTAATTTGTCGTCTTCTTGAAGGGTATGGTGGGCCATCAGAACACCATATCACATCGAGGTTCCTGCTACCATCCGCTTATGAAAATGGCGACTACTGGAAAGCAAGCTTTCTGGAGGTAATAAGATATGACTACCTTTCTTCTCGTCAGAAAAAAGAGCTTTCTCACTTTGTTTTTCCTTGTAAGATTTTTATTGTTTTTGGTTTTCAGTGGTTATTAGGTAATTACTCTAAATCTTTCCTGAGCATTCTTGGCGAGCAAGTTAACTCTCCAAGCTTCGCTATCTTGTCCAACCATGTAGCTTTTATAGATCCAAGTGTTGGCCAATATTGCTTAATGTTGGCAACTAAAAACGAGATGAAGAATGCTATTGGTGAATATAATACCACGATTCTTGGTAGATGGGCAATTTTGATGACCTCGACTGCATTAAGCAGATTTGGTTTACCCGTATGTTCACCTCTATGTGGTTTATATTAAGCATTATCTTCATATTTTTTAGAAGTATAACTTTTTCTTTTGTTTACTACCTTTTAGGTTGAAGCTTTGGAATGTATGTCATCTTCTCTCAGCATGTTCAGTGTTTCTGAACCAACAAGTACGTCAGATAGTTTGGAACCGAACATTCTGAATGAGAAGCTGAAGCCATCTTTATCTTCCTCAAATTGGGTATCTGGTGATGTGGCATTGTGTATGCTGCCACTTGTAAAATACAGTTTTGCATTGCAATACATGACAAATCTGTTAACAGAACATCCGAGTTGGCCGGAAAGCATTACACGATCATCTGAAAATCATCAGTTTGATATGCTGCTTTCAGCTTTTGAAAAGAAATTTGATGCAGGAATTGCATATTTTGAGCAGAAGTATTCCTTGATTCGCTACCATCTAATTAATATGGTAATATGCATTATGGTATCCAGTTATTAATTATTATCCTGAAAGATTATTTAGTAAATGGTATTTCTTTAATTCTGTTTTTCTTTATGTTTCAGATTATTGTTTCCTTGTATAATCAGGGCCTCATGTTCGTTGGTTCCCATATATTACAAAATGAGTGTATATCATTAAATGGAAATTCATCCTACCGTTCACTACCCATGCTCATCATGAAGGCTATTGAAGATTTTTCCTATCTATATTCGAGGTATAACTTGGTTTGTAGGATGAATTGCCATGACACAAAACCACAATTTGAGGCTAGTGTGATGGTTGGCGATACTGGTTGCTGGTTAAGCTCATGCGGGATTTATATGAAGGATTTGTTGCTGTTGGTTTCAAAGATAAGATCTGGACTGAAATTGCTCTATGGTTGTTACGCTGAAAATCTTTTACAGACACCTTTGTTTATTCTGGATTTATGTGAATACTACATATATTTTGCATCTGCTTGGTTTCAAAAAGATTTCAAGAGTCTTTTTCTTGTTTTGAAGCCTGTTTTGCTAACATTTTCTAGTGAATCTGTATCATTGGAGGCTAACATGAAAACTATGAACAATATCCTTCCGGAACTATCAGAGTGTCTAGATCATAATGATATGATCAGTAACACCACTAGCTCAACAACTCATGACCAGATTGGACATGCCATTCCTGAGACTGATAGATGGTATATTATACGGGCTTCTTTATGGGGACTCATGTCAGGCTTTCTGAAGCATCAATGTGATTTATTGGCCGAAAATGTTAAAGATGATTTTTCTGTTTCTTCTCCATGCAATCTTTCTACCTACCTATCCAGCTTTACATTATCTGATCATGATAATGACAACACAAAAACACAATTACAGATAGTGTCAGCGGTCTTGGTTAGGTTGCTGAAAGTGGAATCAGAGCATGCGTCATCTTATTGTGCAAAGCAGCTTGCATCATTTTTGTTGCAAAAAGTGAAGGACCAGTCAAATGAATCTACAATTTTGTGGTTAGAAGATCTGTGTAGGTCTACACCAATAACCAATTATCAAGGCCTTGCTCAAGGTGTCGACATTGATCTTTCTACAATAACGAATAATGTAGAAGGGTCATCACCTTTTGAAGTACTGTGGATTATGTTTGATAATCAAAAAATGCTATGTGGAGATTTTGCAGTGGAATATTCCAAGTGGTCACAGCTTATTAAGCAGAAACATTCTAGAGGATGGTGTGATGCATATACAAGCATTACAGGGGAACATGAAGCTTCTGAAAATGACAGTCAAGAAGTTGGATCACCCATTGACCCCTTAAGTAGTAAAGACTCGGCTATGAAGATGAAACACACTCCTTTTCAGAAACCTAAAGAAGTACATAGAATAAATGGAGAACTACTCGAGGTAACTCTTTTCCTTCTACACAGAAAATTGCTTCAAGCGATGGTTACTAAATTTTATATTGTTGAGCAGGCATTGTGCATCAACTCAATTGATCAACAGCAAGCTGCAATTGCTAGCAATAAAAAGGTCAGAAGTAACACTCGAGTATATCCCTTTTCGATTGCTTTTAAAGGAGGTCACAAGTTTTGACCCATCGCTTATGAATGATCGATTTGGCTTTTGGTTTATCTCTATCGGGTCAAACCTGTAAAAACAACAAGTTGAAAGGAACTGCTCAAAAATTGCCCACAAATATATTTATAATTCATAAAACATCATAAATCATTATATTCTAAGTGTTAGATTATTGTTGATATAATATTATTTGTTGTAATCATATTGGACACAATTTTTTATATTATGTCTGAAACTTTGGGCTAAAAGTATCCGGTGTCAACCAACCTGTACCGAAAAGTACCTATTACCCAATTATTACCCAACCCGACCGTGTTGTCATCTCTAGTTATTGTAGTACTCTATGTAGTTTTTAGTTGCAGTCTCTTTAAACAATTTCTTTTGATGATTCTATTGATCCAGGGAATTATTTTCTTTGATTGGGAAAATGGGCGAACTTCCTTTGACAAGTCAAACTATATCTGGACAGATGTTGATTGGCCGACTGATGGGTGGGCCGGAGCTGAATCTACACCTGTTCCTACATGTGTTTCTCCTGGCATTGGTCTTGGAAGTAGGAAGGGGACCCACCTTGGTTTGGGTGGGGCGACCATCGGTGTTGGTTTAGCAAGACCAGTAAGCACTTCTAGTCTTGGTTGGGAGATTCAAGAAGATTTCGAGGAGTTAATTGATCCACCTGCAACTGTAGATAATATTAAGACACGTGCATTCTCAAGCCACCCTTCTAGACCTTTCTTTTTGGTTGGTTCAAGTAATACACATGTATATCTATGGGAGGTACACATTTTACAAGTTCGCATGGTTCACATAACATATTGTAAAAAGACTCATGGAAATAAAGTAATAGTCAAACTTGTATGGTACAGTTTGGTAAAAGTACAGCTACAGCTACATACGGGGTCCTTCCTGCTGCAAATGTCCCTCCACCATATGCTCTTGCATCAATATCAGCTGTGCAGTTTGATCATTGTGGGCAACGATTTGCTACTGCTGCATCGGATGGAACGGTTTGCACATGGCAGCTCGAAGTTGGTGGAAGGAGCAATGTTCGTCCAACCGAATCATCTCTCTGCTTTAACAACTACACATCGTACATACTCTCATTATTAAATACTTAAATGGATTGTCTAATCCACTTTCCTTCTACACATTTTGGAGGTAGCAGAATGGGTGGGTTGACCCAAAACATCTAATTCTTAAAACTTTTAAACTTTTTATAAAGTGTTAAAGAGTGTTGAATATGATCACAAAATATGATTTAGGAGGTTTTATGCATGTAAAATATATACTTTAGGAGACTTTGGGGTTTTGATCGATTTGATCTGTTTCTACCAAAGCTGCTATGTTCTTTAATCTATTTTAAAATCTTGTGTTTGACAGCAAGAGAATATAACCCGGATCGACTCATTTAAATGGGTAAAAATGGCCACCTCTAATCTATTCGTGTAATTTCTCTTTGTTGATGGTTGCAACCTGATTGTTTTGCAGGGATGTGACATACGTTACTTCAAGTGGATCAATTGTTGCAGCATCAGGTTATAGTTCCAACAATGTTAATGTAGTTATATGGGATACACTTGCCCCACCTACTACGTCTCGAGCTTCAATCATGTGTCATGAAGGTTCAGAAAGTTCACATTTACTGTTATTGAATTAAACAATAATGACTTCATAAATTATATCAATTTGGTGTTTCTCCATGCCCAGGTGGTGCACGCTCAATTTGTGTTTTTGCTAATGACATAGGAAGTGGTTCTGTTTCTCCTCTAATTGTGACTGGTGGAAAGGGTGGCGATGTTGGAGTTCATGATTTTCGTTACATAGCTACTGGAAGACCAAAAAAACATAAGAATTCAGATAACAATGAACAAAAGTTTAATGCATCTTCAACGGCAGGCTTGCAAAATAAACACGGGGACCAGAATCGAAATGGGATGCTTTGGTACATACCAAAGGCTCATGCAGGTACTAAACTATACGTCTATACTCCGTTGTAGAGGTTGTAGGTTGGATAATGGGTCAAAATGGGTAATTTTGCTTTCTGACAGGTCAGGGTAACCCGAAACACTTACTGTACAGAATATAATAAAACGTTAGTGTGTCAAATATGATTACAATGTTTATTAAGTTTAGTAAATGAAACAATTTTGCGAGGTTTTATGCATTAGAAATACACTTTGGGCAACTTTTGACCTGTCTCGTGCATTTTATATGTTTTTAATGAGCTATTTTTTCTCTTTGACCAGTTAGATATAAAACACAGCCCCTATCGACCCATTAAAAAATAGGTAGAAATTGGCACCGCAAACCTACTCTATCCACAATTGCAATACACCACATATTTACCCTCTTTTGTTTGTAGGGAGTGTTACCAAGATATCAGCTATCCCAAATACCAGTTATTTCTTAACCGGAAGCAAAGATGGAGACGTTAAGCTTTGGGATGCTAAGAGGGCCGAGTTAGTATATCATTGGCCAAAATTGCATGATAGACACACCTTCATTCAACCTAGTTCACGAGGATTTGGAGGCGTTGTTAGGGTACCATTTTTACCCTTTTACTTCAAAATTTTGTTGTATATATAAGATACAGTTTAAGCTTGAACTTATGACGAAAAGTTTGAAACGCTGCAGGCTGCTGTGACTGATATTCAAGTTGTTTCTGATGGTTTTCTTTCATGTGGGGGAGATGGTTCTGTTAAGCTGGTTCAACTTAGAGATTTTCTATAGATCATCCCATGGCTCGTCCCATGTTCATCATAGAATATCACCATGGGTCCATGGCGCTATGTGGGCATGATTCTATTTTTTGACGAGCTCCTTGGTGAGTTATGTGCAGATTGTATGTATATATATATAACTATATAAGGTAAATCATCCACATCACCGTCTATCAAAATTTTTGTACTGGTCCCTGATAGTTATAGTCACCGTTGTGGGATTTTTTTTCTAGAGTATAAGAACAAATTCTTAGTCACTAAATCAGAAGTACAGTTCTCTTTGTCATTTGGTTTTTTATTTCGCTATAATGTATTGTTTGTTCTAAACACATTTTTATACTGGTCCTTCGGTTCACTTTATGACCATTGATGTTGGACTGGTTAACCATGTGTTATTTGTTGCTTCAAGAGACAAGTAAAAAGAAATTTGATACAATCAGTTTTATTGTAATGTACAGGAAAATGTGTATGTAAAACAATATTATTTTTAGTCATAAGAATTGGTTACTTGGTGCAACGATGTAATTTTAGGGTTTTCCGAAGGGTATCTGCATATAATAGTCACGAACTTTGCTTTATATTTTGGATAGGTATATGTATAGGTACTATATCTGAATTTTAGATTTGGGAAAAATCAAAAGCAGTATTCTGTAATTGATAAAATTCGAAATATGTTTCTAATTTGAGTAATCCTTATACTTTTCTGGATTTGAAATTTATACAAACTTCACTGGTATTTGCAAATAACCTTTTTTAAAATAGAAAGTAACATCCCAACTTATATTTAAAATAGAAAGTATGATGATATTACATACGAAAGAAGTGGGGTTTGCAAAACAAATGGGGCATAAATTTGAATAATATTCAATATTTAAGTCTCTTTTAATAAATAAGATAAAAGAGAAAATGGAATAAAGTTGCACTAAATTTGTTCTTATCTCTTTCTCTAAATGATCAATGTTCCCAATTTCCAATTTATGATCTATTCCTTTAACTCAAAAAAGAAATAAATAAATAGAAAACAATATCAACTCCTTTATTGTCTGTGTCTCTTCTATTCCACTTCTGCCATGTGGTTTGATGCCCTTTGGAATTTAGACTTTAGACGTACAATATGGTATATTATTTAAAAAATATATATATATATATATAAGTCATTGAGATATATCACCCATTACCCATGGCCATAGATATATACACACCTGTATGTATCACCGTATCTAGTGTTGTCTCAGCAGCAGATTATCTAGTTTCATGTTTGTATTTATTTCGAATGATAAGAGACCTTATCATTTTAACTTCTGAACATTCAGAATTTCAGATGAATGGATTATGTACCACCCACTCATGACACAATCCTTTAAACGTAAAAGGAAAATAGTTATGATAGAAAAAAGAAAAAAAAAGTAACATGTCAAACTTAAAAGGTAAAAAATAAAAGTTATCTTAAGTGCCGAAGAGTGACGCACATATTTTTTTTTAACGTTCGAATGGTCAGAACCTATTCGTCTAATTTATCGGCCCCTACATCCTTCAGACATGATGTTATTCAAATTTTCAGGAAACCACGAAAAGAGAGAAACTTTCTATTAATCCGCCAAATGACACACATGTTAAATGAGTGGTTTGTGCTCGTTTGGAATAACAATGATAACGTCAATAAATATAATATGGATATGATAGGATGAAAAAATAATGTAACAACGATATAAATTTAATATATTATATCTAGTTAAACTAATAACACATGATGCTCTAATGTGAGTTTTGTGATGTTCATCACAAATCTTAAGCTTTCAAATTATAAATATATCGTTTCAATTAACAAACACATCAAAACCTTATGATAAATAGCTATTGCATGTTTTCTACTTATTAACTTAATATTTCCAAAAAATTATAAATTATAAAGTTTATATTGAAACTTGAAACACCACTAAAATGTTTTTTCCTTTACTTATTAACTTAATATTTCCAAAAAATAAATAAATTATAAAATTTATATTGAAACTTGAAACACCACTAAAATGTTTTTTCCTTTACTTATTAAGTTTAACCACGTTGTATAACCAGATTCCAAGTCCCAAACTTACATGTCCTTTTAAAATAAATTCATTTGTTGAACCTAACGACGTCGTTTTCTAAAATACAAATTATTGTTACTCTTTTTCTATATCTCATAAATAACTAACCAACACTCAAAGAAAAACAATACAATATGATCATTTTTTTCCTTCTTGAAACATGATCATTAAACATCATTATATAAATAGAAAGAACATTAATTCCTGTTTCTTGATCCAAAAAAACACACAATTGTTTCATTAATATCTGGTAAGATTCTTTACTTTCATTATTATACATTTCATATCTTTATATATCCATATCTATATCTATATAGTCATTATATTATAGATATCAAATCTTTTTATGTTAATATATTATAACTGTTTGATTATGTTATATAGATTTAGTGCACTTTTGTTAATCAAATTCATTTCCTGCAAATTTATCCACATGATGATGTGTTTCCAATTTCTATATAGTCATTATTACCATTTGATCAGATAAAGGTTTGATCTTTTTAAATCCCTGTATTAGTTATCTGATTTAGAGTATGATTAGTATATGTTTATGTTTATGTTTCTTGAATTTATCTTACAATAAAGTCCAATTCTTTGCACATTGATGAAATATCTTGATAGTTTCTCTGATATGACGAGTCTTTTTGATTCAGATGTACGCGGTCCGGTATCCCATGACCATTTATGAACCCTTTCTTTTCTTTGGTGTGTTCATTACTATTTGATGATAATGATAAACTCTTTAGTTGTTTGTTTTGAATATATGATAGTGGATTTTCTTAAGGAAAGTTTTTGTAATTCTATAGAAATGAATGAATCAAGTACTCAACTTTGATGCTTTTTTTTCTTCTTATCAGATAGTGTTATTTATGCAAGAGGTGATTGAGTGATGGCTGCAGCCGAAGCAAGGGCGGTTTGGCAACGAACTGCAAATCGATATATCATTCAAGAAGATGCAAAAAGAGCTACTAAATTAGCATGTTGTCCATCAAATTCGTCTTTGTTATCTAAAGTAGACACAAAACAAGATATCACTGCATATGTGTATGATGATGGTTTTCTCCTTCAGGACGACAAATCTTTTTATTCGAATCTCTCTTGTGAATCCAAATGGTGGCTTCAATCACAGCCAGATTATATACATCAAAGGGGTTTGAGCTTGACTGGTGAACAAGTTAGTGCGTTAGAGGGTCGAGAATCTCATCAATTTGTCGAAAATCAAGATGTTTGTAGTATAAATTCGGGTTCAAAAGAATCTTATGAGTTTGTAGATATGGGTTCTGTTGAGATTCCTTGGTTGCAAAAGGCTGAAAAAGATCATTTTGATCCATTTTTTCCGAATAAGTCTCATGATTTCATTAAAAACTGTGATCTTTCTAAGCCTATGCACAAGGGTTTGATTTCAAAGCCACAAAAAATCAAATGTTGTCAAAATGGTGTTTCACAAGTTCAAGTGCAGCGTGTTGAAAGCAAGCCCAATAGTGAGATTGACTCGAGCAAGTCAATGATATTAAAAGCCCTATGTCATTCTCAAACACGTGCACGAGAAGCAGAAAATGCCGCTAAACAAGCATATGCAGAGAAAGAGCATGTGATCAAGCTTCTATTTAGGCAAGCATCACAATTGTTTGCATACAGGCAATGGGTCTATCTTCTACAGCTTGAAAACCTTTGTTACCAAATGAAGAGCAAAAATAGCAATCCAATACCTTCCAAAAGTGGAAAACTACACAAGAATTTGAAGAAGGCGACACCTGCAAAGAGGAAAAGATCACGAACTAGACGTGGGTTTGGGCTATATGAACATGATATAAGAAAATATGCTGTTGTTTTTGTTATGGGTTTGGGGATAGTTAGTGCTGGTTTGCTTCTTGGGTGGACAGTTGGATGGATGTTGATTTAGTGCTCAAAGATAGTGTACAAAGTTAGGTTCTCTGATAGGCATACATGTCTAGTTGTTTCATCTCTCTGGTCAATTTCAAGATTGGGTCAGCTCTTTATCAGAAAGCTTTTGGTTTGATTCATTCATTTCCATATTTTTCATTCTTTAGTAAAGATTGTGTTGTGATCTGAATTTGGGGGAAATGAATTTGTGGGTCTTCTAGTGTGTTTATATTGATCAAGATTTGTGTCTTTCTATCCATTACTCATTTTTGTACAGACATTCTCAATCCAATATTTTCTTTGAGGCCTTGTGTAAAGATTTCGACAACAAACCAAAACTTATATTGAATCTAAATTCAAGAACAACAAAGAACACTAAACCGATCTCAATCAGTCACTCAAACACTCAAAACTCACAAAATAGTTTACCCCCGATAATCGGTTGTAAACCTATTATCTAAATTGATAATAGTTCTATTACAATCATTAAATCTAATAAAAAACGAATAAATATTAGGAGAGAAAATACAGATGAAAAATAAGAGTATAAAAGAACAGTTTCTCTCAAGAAACCCTAAACGGGTATAATGCCCATTATATAGCAGCCACATCTTCAAGTTACACTCTACTCCCCTCCTTTTCTTCTTTTGACACTTTTGGCACCAAACCTGCAAGAATAACAAAAAGGCAAGAATGGTCCCTCAGGTTTATAAAGTTTCAGTTAAGGCTACAATTTAACACCTTGTCATGGGCATTTTGGCATGTAGACGCTTTGTTGTTTACGGTATCAAAGTCTTGAACTCTAGATTGAATATTATGGGTTAAGGAATTTCTATAAGGGCTTAAGTTTCCGACACTGGTTACGCAAAACTCTTTGTAATTTGTATATGTAGAGAGTTTAGAGACATACCAGTTAAAGTAGCATATTTAGACGAAGGTATAGTTTGATTTGGCCTAGTGGTAAGCATCCTAGAAGGTCTTAGAAAGTTAGAAGTGGTTCGAACATCACTGAACAAAAATCTTTGGATGGTCAGAGAAAGATTATAGAATACTGCCACGGAAATACTAGTTAACCTGCATACATCAAAGTCAGAGACACGACTTTTCCCGGTAATTGGAACAGGATCCCTCTCTGTTTTGTGTGGTTCCATATGGCTTAGTTTAAGAATAAATGTGTGCATTAAACTAGCAACCTCAACGTATTATAGCGGGCTAAGCTGAACCATTCCAAATTAACCCAAAAGTACAACAAAATACAATGTGATCAGATAGACTAATAGTTAGAGCCGTGGTAAGTTGAGTCTTCGATGTTCTTTTTAATACTACTGCTTTTGCACAATAAATATCAACAAGCCGAATCACATAATATCCATTAAAGAGTAGTCTGGCCCAATACTAAGGAATTTAGAAATGTGGACCTTATATAAGTTCTAAACTAAAAAAATATAAAAAACAGACGCCTGATTTTGGGGTTTTCGTTGGATATTTATGCCGGTTTAGTGATGCTTGATTCTCTGCCAAACAGTGTAGAAATGAGAAAGCATATTTTTCCATCTAGAAGGAAGGTATAGCCGGAAAAAAAAAAGAGAAAAAAGGAAAAAACAGAACGCAAAATTAGTACTAATAGTGATATTACGACACTTTGCACTGGCCATTGTAGCACGTGTCGCTCAAAGCATAAAGCGCATGATGGGCATTATGCAACTAAGAGGGAGCGTTAGATCATCGATAGGATAGCCATGTCAGCAAAAAGATTGATGTTCTTTTATAGCATATTGTCATTGTTTAACTAACAAATAAATAGGGAGTGCATAAGTTTGCAATGGGCTACGAGTATATAACAAGATTGGAAGGCTGTTAACTATTAGTAGATAGAGATCCTCTCTAAAGTTGAAATCACTGTCGGCTTAAATATTTTAGGGGCCTTAAGCGAGATCAATTTTAGGGGTCTAATTCATTCAATTACATGATCTTGTTTCGGGTAATATTGAAATCATTTTGTGCATCTAGAACAGAAAATTCATGAGGAAATTTAAATTCTTGTTATGCTAAAGAATAAAATTACTAGAACGTAATGAATCATCAATAATAATAAATGATATTCTAAACCACATACACTAGGTCACAGTATCATTTAAAACAAAAAACCAACATACTGTGAGGCCATAAAGGGTTGGAATCTATGCAACAATTTCACATAAAGATAAAATAGATGGTAAAAGATATAGTAAATGCTTCAATCATATAAATACAAATCGGCTGTTGGTCACTTGGTTAGACACTCTTCGATTTTTTGACTGCGGGTTGTTTTTCTTCTCTTAAGATAGCACCTGTGAATTTTATTTTGTTAATGCCTATTCTTTTATTTAATTATTTATCTCTCTATATAACAAAGAGAGGATATGAAATATCTTATGTGTCATCTTTATCTAACTTACAAGTAAGATTTTTGCTTATTTGTCATTATTAGATAAACAATCTTTATTTAAGTGTCATTAATATATACACTCATCTCATTTAATTTTACATCACATTCTTAGTTGGCAACCTTAAATAAATAAATATTTCACCTATAAAAAACCTACCATATTATCTACGTGACTTTTTGCTTAAGCATATATCATATATTTTTTTTCAATAAGATAAATATTTTTAAGTAAATACTATTTACTATTTTTTTTCTTTGAACTAATGTTGATGATTTTTTTGTTAAGTATATTTTATAATTTATTTTTTGATTTCATTTCATTTGTTGTTACATGGTTGTATGGTTTAGACGTTATTAAAAAAAACAAGTTCATTGATTAGTATCAAAATATATTCATTTATGATGTAACTCCCTTTAATAAATAAGTTTACATTTTGATACATTGTTGCTACAATTTTGTAGTATATAATTTAAATTTGAAAGATGCGTTATTTATTTTTAACAGATTTTTACGACAACAATTATTCACTATGCAACGCATGGGTTTAATCTAGTATTTATATATATGTTGTTTAAGTTAATCGTGAGGGAGAGGAACACAATTTTTTTGAACGGGGACAATTAGCGAGTAACGAGTTATCACTAGTGTAGCCCAAAACTCCACATATTAAGCCCAACTTTATAAAAATTGGGGCCTTTGGATTTTGGGGGCCTTAGGCCTGTGCCTAACCCATATATGTTATTGGGCCGGCCCTGGTTGAAATTAACTTTATTAGTAAAGTTGGAGAGATCTTGACTTTTGGACATTGGAAAAAAAAATAGAGTTTTAAAAAGGCTCTTATTATCATTTTTATTTTCTCAAACACACCCTTCAATTGGAACGACCCATGACAATTGGGGCGTCAGGTGGCTTATTTTGAGGTGTATTTGGAAAAATTAGGATGGTTATAGATAGACACTCAAAAACATGATCAACCATTCCAGCGGATCTTGTTTACTTGATTTGATTGGTTTCGGCCAATATGTGCCCACTCATAACTATATTGGGTCACCATTGATAGAGAACCTTGATGCTATAATCCCTACGCATAAATAAACACATCACACCTCCTATTTCTCTCTACGTGCCTTCATTAATTTACGCCAAACTTTAGTGTCTTGCCTTTGGAAACCCTATCCCACCACATTGAATGTACAAATAGGCTAATAAAATGACAAATTGATTTCACTTTTATAAGTTTACATAATTTGTATTATACATTTATACTGTAACTTAGATGCGCTCAATAATATCCGTAACTATGAGTAAAGCTACATATGAGTAGAGGTGCAAGAAGCGGTTAACCGATTTCGGTTATTAATTTTAATAATCGATTTCGGTTATTTTTTGAAACAGTAATAACCGGTTATGGTTAACTTGTACCGGTTAATAACCGGTTTCTAGGTTTTAAAACTGGAACCTATCTAACCGATTTCGATTAATAATAACCGGTTAACCGATATCGGTTAACCTATTCGGTTTTTTTTAACCGCCCATTATAATATTGAGAAAGTGGTGAACAATGGGGAAAACAATCATTTCCGACAAGTCTGAGCGACGAACCCATATTCCAAATAAACATCATTTTCTAAACACAAAACAAAATTCATCATCCCAAATCTCAAAAACAACCAAAATTTGATGTTGGATCTGATGAAAGAAGCATTAATCTATATATAGTATAGATATATTGAAAGCTTACGAAATCATCTGATAGTGCGATCTTTCCGATTATATATCAGTGTATGTATATAATATGATTGATATTGATATATATATATATATAATATGTGATTAACCGGTTATTATTTGGAATAATTAACCGGTTATAGGTTAACCGGTTAATAATCGGTTTTGGTTTTGAAAAGAGTAATCGGTTAGTAACCTACGGTTTCTGGTAACCTATAATCGGTTTTTACTATTTCGGTTATTAACCGGTTTCGGTTACCGGTTACAATCGAGTCGGTTCGGTTAATCGGTTTTTTCTTGCACCTCTACATATGAGAAGGTGCAATAGATTTTAAAAAAATGAAAAAAGAAGAAGCTTTCTTCATAACTCTAAAATAAAAATAGTGTAAATTTCATATGAACTTGTATATTTAAAAAGCTTTTGTATGTAACTTTCAGTTACAGCTAACATCTACCAGCCATCGACTACCAACTACCAGCTTATAGATATAAGCTAGCCACTAATTTTGCCAAATATGCCCAAAGTCATTCGTTTTTATGCATACGTAACTCCTGAATTGGCGCCTCCATTCTATGCGACGTCTATTTCTATATCATGGAATGAAATGAAAGAACAAAGACAAATGCTAATCTTGGTATTATACCTTCATAAAACACAAAGACAATAATAATGAATTTACATAACACATTTTGTATCAAATTACACGACAAACATCTCCCATTTGGTTAACATAGCTCGTTTTGAGTCTAGATGAACCCGATCAAATGATCACGGCTTCACGTGGTAGACAATCAAATCAAAGACTATCAACGCTTTCCTTTCTTCTTCCATGGAACTACTACATGCTTAAATCCTTCAAAGATAGCCACCTATACAGTAACAAAAGTACAAAACCATTAATCAATATTCAAAATCACTTTATTTTTTGGTGTAAGGACCGGAAACGTCATCAATGGCTTAGTGTGAGGGCCAAAAATGAAAGTTTGGGAAAGTAGTGAATGGCGTGCCAGCGTATATGATTGACGTTTTATCCTGTCAAAAACATCTTGGGCCCATCTGGTTCCCTTTCTTCTCCAAAGGCCCACTTTTTACTATTCTTTTTCTTTATATACTCTTTTTATTGCTTGACTTACCAATATCATAAGCATAATTTTATCTATTTTTATTCACCAAACGGCAAATAGTCAAATAGGACGGACGACTAATAACAATAAAGTTCATCAGATTAGATTAGATTATGATTATTAATTATTACATATTTTAAGTATAATAAAACAACTAGTAAAACAAATAAAACATAGGTTTCTTTTCACTGAAAATCATGAAAATCATTGTGCAACAATATATATAAATGTATTTTGTGAATATTCAGTGAATCAATTTTATAATGATCTAAGGGTCAAGATCATGTCTTATTTGTTTTACGTTAATACTTGTTTTACAATAACCAACCTCTGTATTTCGTTTATAGGTTTGGGAGTAAAAAAGATAACTTTCATTCTTATTGAAAATGCTTTGTTAACAGTATTGGAATTATAATTTGAAAACCGGACGACTAGACCCATGGTTATTATATAACGCAATTGTATCTAATCTTTTTTTTATTTGATTTAACTCTGTTTGGTGGCCATTTATATATGATATAGTAATAGTAATAGTTGGTCCTTTTTTGAAATTGATTCTCATTTTCACTTTAAACCTAGTGTTTCAATAGGAAAAACCAAAGACCCCGCTTATATTACATTACATTAAACTAGAATATAATTGTGTAAAATGACAACAGATAGTCTTCGACTTTGTGTAGTCGCCAACGATGATAGGTGTCTTGGTATATTATGATTATTTAAACCTAGTGCACTAAAGAAGGCCTGATCTTGTGTATACCAGTGAGCATACCCAGAACTCGTGGTTGTTGTTCGTGTTGACTTTTGAAGAGCCATCGACAAAGTGATGAAGATCCAAGCCGATTAGGGGCTGATAGAACCTGTTTCGTTAGACTGGGGTTGGACGGAATAGTGTATGATAGCAGGGAATGGGGCTCTATCTTTTTGGCTGATTGACATTTCAACATGACGATTGACCGGAAAACAAGGTAAGAGGTCTATGGCTCTGGTAGTCTAATAGCATAAAGACTTCATTGTATAATCAAAGGTAAAGAATGTCTTTTAATAAAATATCATGATAAAATATAGTCATGTGTTTTAATAAGATATGTAGTTCAATCAACAATAAAGAAAAAGTAGCACTCAATTGAAATTACAATAAATCTACCATTATATTTATTTTTTTGTTATATTTACTAAAGTCAACTTTTTATTTATATATTTAGTAAGTGTGTTGAAGGTAAAGTAGCAGAAGGGGAAAAAAAACTAAAATGATGACCAGTGTCAATGATATTTGGTATAATATGATAGTTATTGGTTGATTCTTGTGTAAATTTATATTAATATAGATGATAAATATAAATAAAAAAATTGTCGTGAAAACAGTTCATTTTTAAAAAATTAATGATATATCTTAAAAATTATGAAGAATTATGGTATATACATACATTTTCAACATGTTAATTATAGTTTTTAAGTCTTTTATGATTATCAATACCTGGTGGTGATATATAATTTGTGTAAGTTTTTTTACCCATTTAAATCCTATGTTTTGTATGGTAGAATAGATAGTTTAGGACTCACTAGCGACTTGCTAATAGTCGTTGAATAATATAATATATACTCTTCTGTCTTTCAAACAAAAATAAATAATAGATAGTTCATTTGTGTCCTATACTCCTGTCTTCTCACTGGATTAACACATAGGCCATGTCAGTAATAATATTTTAGGCAAAAAACGTCAAGATGATTATAATTAAAAAGAAACAATAAGACAAAACGTATTTTAATCAATTAAACTTTTTTTATTCAAATTTGTAGAAGAAAATTGTAAAACATGATTAACGTGCGGATAAATAATGCAAAAATACGATCCATATGTACCTAATCAAGCACTAAAACTCTTTTCACTAATTAAATACCCCATTCCCCTATATTTTTATTTTCTTTCAGCTGTTTCACAAGATATGACGAATTATAATATTTTACAATCTTTTCCTTTTAATAAATTGAGATGTGGTGCTTAATTTTTCTTAAGTTTATTAACTCAACACTTAATTTAATCATTGCAAACATATTTCTTAAACTATATATAGTTCCTAATCACATGGTCATTAATCTTAAGTCTAATATATCTAACAGCATAACTAAACTAATCTATATCTAATTCTAACCACATGGTTCATTAATGTAGTTCCAACTTATTTTCCCGTTTTTGTGTATCTACTAGTACAATTGCATCTTTATTCAATGCTTTCTATTTTTGAAATGCCTAGATTTTTTATAAATGTCAAATGTGCAAGTAATAATTTCAAAATTATTGACTATACATGCAAAAAATAAAATTAAAAAATAAATTTCACATAGAAGCATAACAATAACTTACCCAAAAGTGAGACCTTGTAATTTTTGATAAACTTGAATTCCTCTTCAACTTTTTCATTTTCTTCTCTTCAAAACCACCATTATCAACTAAATGATGATTTGCATCCATTGATGTCAATGAAATGACGAAATTACCCTTCTCATCATCATTAACTTTTGACTTGTTACCACCACTCATTAATCTAAATGACCCAAAAAGACTTTTATGACCACCATAACTTTGATGATTCTCATTTTTTTTACCACCAAGTAACATAGTCTCATCATTATTATTATTATTATTATTATTATTATTATTATGACTCCATCCACCACTACAACTACTACTATCAAATGACCTTTGCCTTTGCCTATATCCAACAATACGACGTCGTTTCTCCTTACTAAACCTACAAGAAACCGACAAAAACAAAGATTTACCTCCAAGATCTCCGGGACCATCTAGTACAGTTGTCGGGGAACATGATTTTGAAGATTCCAACATGGCTAGTCTTGGAGGAAGGTCTAAAGATCTTTCGGGTCGGGTTATAGTTGGATGGATAATAAGGTCAGTACAGGGTCGGGGCTTACCCGGTTGTTCTTCCCATTGGAATGGAACCGAAGCTGAGGTTTGGAGTGGTGGTGTTAACATTCCTGATGGTTCGGAGATGTGTGGGAGTGACATGGAGAAGAGTGGGAGTTTGGGTATGAAATACGGGTCGGGTTCTGCATCGGATCTCATTGTTTGAGATGGTGGCCGGGAGGGAGAAAAAGTGTGGTTTTTATAAGGTGTTTGTGTGAGTTTGAGTGTGAGTGTATGAATAAATGTGTTAATCATCTACAAAAATAGGCCAACGGTATTGAGTCACGTGACTTGTGCATGCGGGAAGTTGAGAAATGAGAATAAGAATGTCTTGCTGACTTTAGGTAAATAATAGAGTTATGTTCGCGAAATGCGGCGGCGGTGGGGTAGTGATGGTGGCGGTAATGTCGGCAGTGGGGGCGGTGGCAGAGGCGGATGTAGGATTTTGATATAACGGGGGCAATCAAAAATTTTCGGACCAAATGGCAAAAGTACAATTAGACAAGTTGTTAATAGTGAAGGAAAAGAAGCCGTGAAACTTACATGACGTGATAAACATGCTAGACAAGTAGAAAGAATGGGTCGGATCGGGTCTAACAATGAATTATTTTATATGTGTTAAAGACTAGTCACTCGGTATATAAACAAGTTATGAAAACAAATTTTGAATACTAATATATGATCGAATAAATTAATCAATTAGTATAAATGTTCTTATATAACTTAATCAAGTACTTACTTTTTTTTTGATAGTTTAAAACGAAACAATAGTGTGACTACTCTTGTATTTCATTTATCTTTTTTCTCTAAGGGAAAAAAAATACAGATAATCAACTGTATTAAATTAACTAGTTATATGATTGAAAGTTTGAAACAATAAAAGAGAGGCCACGGGCCCAGATAGTAAAATAATGCATAAGCCCATTATCTCTTTGTCTTATACTTTCAGCACCTCTTACATTTATCACTCCATCACATCATCTTCTTTGAGACCTCTCATCCGCCATTAACACGTGTGAACAGAGATTTCACTTTCTTTGAATTAAACTTTTAACATAACGAGGGCATGTAAATTTCCGTGCGGGGGCATGTTAGAAGAAATATTAAGTTCCTATGTTATTTAGGACCAAAGATTTACAACAACAACAACAACAACAACAACAACAACAACAACAACAACAACAACAACAACAACAACAACAACAACAACAACAACAACAACAACAACAACCACCACAACAACAACAACAACAACAACAACAACAACAACAACAACAACAACAACAACAACAACAACAACAACAACAACAACAACAACAACAACAACAACAACAACAACAACAACAACAACAACAACAACAACAACAACAACAACAACAACAACAACAACAACAACAACAACAACAACAACAACAACAACAACAACAACAACAACAACAACAACAACAACAACAACAACAACAACAACAACAACAACAACAACAACAACAACAACAACAACAACAACAACAACAACAACAACAACAACAACAACAACAACAACAACAACAACAACAACAACAACAACAACAACAACAACAACAACAACAACAACAACAACAACAACAACAACAACAACAACAACAACAACAACAACAACAACAACAACAACAACAACAACAACAACAACAACAACAACAACAACAACAACAACAACAACAACAACAACAACAACAACAACAACAACAACAACAACAACAACAACAACAACAACAACAACAACAACAACAACAACAACAACAACAACAACAACAACAACAACAACAACAACAACAACAACAACAACAACAACAACAACAACAACAACAACAACAACAACAACAACAACAACAACAACAACAACAACAACAACAACAACAACAACAACAACAACAACAACAACAACAACAACAACAACAACAACAACAACAACAACAACAACAACAACAACAACAACAACAACAACAACAACAACAACAACAACAACAACAACAACAACAACAACAACAACAACAACAACAACAACAACAACAACAACAACAACAACAACAACAACAACAACAACAACAACAACAACAACAACAACAACAACAACAACAACAACAACAACAACAACAACAACAACAACAACAACAACAACAAAACCGTGCGGGGGCATGTTAGAAGAAATATTAAGTTCTATGTTATTTAGGACCAAAGATCTATATATATTAATTGCTTGGCCCAAAGTCATAGGGGCATTGCCCCCCCGGTTCTTGACACCTACATCCGCCCCTGGGCGGTGGTGGTGAATGTAAAAGTAACTGATGTTAAAAGTGGTTGTGTAGTTATTTTAAAGGTTGATGGATCTAATTGTAAATTATTTCATTAAGGGTATTATGGTAATTAGGTGTTTAATTCAGTGAATAAAGGAGAGGGGCATATTTGGTTTTTCAAAGGCTGAAAGTTTAAGGGAAAAAAAATGATTTGTTTTATAAGATAGTATAGATAATTAATTAGTTTAGAAAACGAAAAGAATGATGATTTTTACATAATTACTTCTTGCTATTGTGATCTTAAACCCTTAAAAAAAGGTACCATTGTTATTACTGCTCATAAAATGAATAATGTTACTTTTGAAGATATGTGTTTAATTTGGCCAGAGTTAAAGATAGATAAGTGTCTAATATTTTATTCACCATATCCTAAAGCTAGTTGTATTTATATGACATTGTTTTTTTTATTCACTTTCTTTCCCGTAAAACTAAACCTGAAGTTACAATCCTGACTTCTCATAAGTCATAATTAAACATTAACACTATGATTACAAAACTTAATTTTTAACTGCTGACAGTGAGTGTCTCTACTCTCTAGGATATACGAATCATACAAAAAAATGTTAAATGGACTTTAAAAAACCTATGGCAATATTTGGTTTTTCAAAGGCTGAAAGTTTAAGGGGAAAAAAAATGATTTGTTTTATAAGATAGTATAGATAATTAATTAGTTTAGAAAACGAAAAGAATGATGATTTTTACATAATTACTTCTTGCTATTGTGATCTTAAACCCTTAAAAAAAGGTACCATTGTTATTACTGCTCATAAAATGAATAATGTTACTTTTGAAGATATGTGTTTAATTTGGCCAGAGTTAAAGATAGATAAGTGTCTAATATTTTATTCACCATATCCTAAAGCTAGTTGTATTTATATGACATTGTTTTTTTTATTCACTTTCTTTCCCGTAAAACTAAACCTGAAGTTACAATCCTGACTTCTCATAAGTCATAATTAAACATTAACACTATGATTACAAAACTTAATTTTTAACTGCTGACAGTGAGTGTCTCTACTCTCTAGGATATACGAATCATACAAAAAAATGTTAAATGGACTTTAAAAAACCTATGGCAATATTGGTAAACTGTGGTTGGTTTTAAATGAAATATACTATAGAAACATTGGTAAAGTATGAAAATGAAATTTACATTTTGTATTTTTTTTAACGACAATGTGTTTTATTGTTACCTTTAAACTATATATCCTAAATATTATAAATTCACAAATGGCAGAGATTGCATTCCAAACTCCTTTTTTCAAAATATATATGAACTTTTACCAAATGAATTAATGTCATATTAGATTATGATACTTAATTATTTAATTAAAAAAATTACAATAAAATATTGAATCATTTTGAAAAGTTGTATTGATTATTCGAATCATATAGAGGGAATTCTTATAAACCATCCATTCTCTCTTTACTCTTTTTTGACGTATAAAGTTGGAAGAAAACTTAATTGAAGATATTAAAGCTAATTCTAAGTTCAAGTACGAGTAAAAGATTTCCTTTTTCTTTAAATATTTATATGTCTTTTAAATATTTATATCTGTGTTATGTTTTATTTCAAACTAAAGGACATAAAAGAGAAAAAGAATAAGGTTTTTTTTTTAAAACCACATTGTGACATTGATATACAACGTCTATTTATATTTATATATTCGTTATTGACTTTCTTGTTTTGAGCTTGTCTTAAATGTGAAATAAAACTCCAACAACAACAAATTAAATATAGATTACGTATGAAATCGGCTGTTGTTCGTCACCGTTTATTTCAACAGCAACAATAAAAGATTACCACAATAACCAAGCCATAAAAGATGCGACTTAATATAATATAATATATATAACATATAAATGTAACACATTTCATAATGGTGAAAGGAGATCACCAACCACTAATAATGTTTAGTTGATGTCTTATGAGTTTAATACATGTACTTTCTTTTTCTTTAAATATTTATATGTCTTTTAAATATTTATATCTGTGTTATGTTTTATTTCAAACTAAATATTTATATGTCTTTTAAATATTTATATGTCTTTTAAATATTTATATGTCTTTTAAATATTTATATGTCTTTTAAATATTTATATGTCTTTTAAATATTTATATGTCTTTTAAATATTTATATGTCTTTTAAATATTTATATGTCTTTTAAATATTTATATGTCTTTTAAATATTTATATGTCTTTTAAATATTTATATGTCTTTTAAATATTTATATGTCTTTTAAATATTTATATGTCTTTTAAATATTTATATGTCTTTTAAATATTTATATGTCTTTTAAATATTTATATGTCTTTTAAATATTTATATGTCTTTTAAATATTTATATGTCTTTTAAATATTTATATGTCTTTTAAATATTTATATGTCTTTTAAATATTTATATGTCTTTTAAATATTTATATGTCTTTTAAATATTTATATGTCTTTTAAATATTTATATGTCTTTTAAATATTTATATGTCTTTTAAATATTTATATGTCTTTTAAATATTTATATGTCTTTTAAATATTTATATGTCTTTTAAATATTTATATGTCTTTTAAATATTTATATGTCTTTTAAATATTTATATGTCTTTTAAATATTTATATGTCTTTTAAATATTTATATGTCTTTTAAATATTTATATGTCTTTTAAATATTTATATGTCTTTTAAATATTTATATGTCTTTTAAATATTTATATGTCTTTTAAATATTTATATGTCTTTTAAATATTTATATGTCTTTTAAATATTTATATGTCTTTTAAATATTTATATGTCTTTTAAATATTTATATGTCTTTTAAATATTTATATGTCTTTTAAATATTTATATGTCTTTTAAATATTTATATGTCTTTTAAATATTTATATGTCTTTTAAATATTTATATGTCTTTTAAATAATATATATGTAATTAATGAAATGTTTAATCTATTTAATACAAATATAAGTTTGCGAAACTACAACAATGGTAATTATTTAAACATGTAAACAATGGTGATTATTTATGAAAAATGATAAATGAATCCTTAGGGTCAATTAACGTGTACAAAAAAATTATACATTTTCATCTTAAAAGTTCACCCTTGAATTTTATGATAATTCAAAGTTGCCATCATAAATTAATTCAACTTACAATAAAATGTTGGTTAATGATAATTCAAAGTTGCCATCATAAATTAATTCAACTTACAATAAAATGTTGGTTAAAATGAAATGCAGCTACATGTGAACAAATTTTGTCATTACACGCAGAAAAATAATCAACATTAAGAAACAATTACTTTTCAAAAAAAAAAAGAAACATTAGGAAACAATTGTTAGTCACATGTTAGAAATCGATCCGTCAAACAATGAACATGTTTGAAAAAACTAAATGTTATACTGAAATGTTTAATCTATTTAATACAAATATAAGTTTGCGAAACTACAACAATGGTAATTATTTAAACATGTAAACAATGTTTTGTTTTGATTATATGAAAAGTATATTAAAAATCTTTAATACCTTCATTCAATTGAATGGATAAGATAATGGTCCAAGTCTTAATATATGGGTTTGATACTTTTTGGGTTGAATAACTTGAGAATATGTTCTCAAATGAAAGACCAGAGAAAAAGAAGCGGAAAAATGGCCCAATCCAGTAATAACATCCACTTACAGTAACATAGCTCCTAAACACATCTATGTTGAAAAAGTACAGCCCAATATTTGGCCGAAATAGATCTATTGGACATTTGGCCTATGGCCATCGCCCATCAGGCCATGTTTTTAGTTTAATGCTTTATTGCTTTAATGATAGTTCTTTTTCTTTTTTTTTTTTAACGGCTAATGATAGTTTTATAATGCAAACTAGTTTTAATGATAATTCAAAGTTGCCATCATAAATTAATTCAACTTACAATAAAATGTTGGTTAAAATGAAATGCAGCTACATGTGAACAAATTTTGTCATTACACGCAGAAAAATAATCAACATTAAGAAACAATTACTTTTCAAAAAAAAAAAGAAACATTAGGAAACAATTGTTAGTCACATGTTAGAAATCGATCCGTCAAACAATGAACATGTTTGAAAAAACTAAATGTTATACTGAAATGTTTAATCTATTTAATACAAATATAAGTTTGCGAAACTACAACAATGGTAATTATTTAAACATGTAAACAATGGTGATTATTTATGAAAAATGATAAATGAATTTAGGGTCAAAAACCCTCTGAATCTGTTCGTCCTCAAAAAACATAACTAATTGAATATATATGTAATTAATGAAATGTTTAATCTATTTAATACATATATATTAATTTGGTAATTAATTAAGGATTTTTGGCTCAAAAACCCTCTGAATCTGTTCGTCCTCAAAAAACATAACTAATTGAATATATATGTAATTAATGAAATGTTTAATCTATTTAATACAAATATAAGTTTGCGAAACTACAACAATGGTAATTATTTAAACATGTAAACAATGGTGATTATTTATGAAAAATGATAAATGAATCCTTAGGGTCAATTAACGTGTACAAAAAAATTATACATTTTCATCTTAAAAGTTCACCCTTGAATTTTATGATAAGTGTACAACTATTTAATACACGAGCAGTTTTGTTTAGCAAAACTCATTGTTTAAACATGTGATTGGTAAAAAGTGAATAGTTAACGTTGAAAACCCTCTGAATCTGTTCGTCCTCAAAAAACATAACTAATTGAATATATATGTAATTAATGAAATGTTTAATCTATTTAATACAAATATAAGTTTGCGAAACTACAACAATGGTAATTATTTAAACATGTAAACAATGGTGATTATTTATGAAAAATGATAATTTATGTAATTAATGGTAATTAATTAAATAGATTATTTATGTAATTAATGGTAATTAATTAATGAATATATATGTAATTAATGGTAATTAATTAAATAGATTATTTTGGTGGTTTTAAAAAGCTTTAATGTATAGGATTTTTGGCTCAAAACCCTCTGAATCTGTTCGTCCTCAAAAAACATAACTAATTGAATATATATGTAATTAATGAAATGTTTAATCTATTTAATACAAATATAAGTTTGCGAAACTACAACAATGGTAATTATTTAAACATGTAAACAATGGTGATTATTTATGAAAAATGATAAATGAATCCTTAGGGTCAATTAACGTGTACAAAAAAATTATACATTTTCATCTTAAAAGTTCACCCTTGAATTTTATGATAAGTGTACAACTATTTAATACACGAGCAGTTTTGTTTAGCAAAACTCATTGTTTAAACATGTGATTGGTAAAAAGTGAATAGTTAACGTTGAAAACCCTCTGAATCTGTTCGTCCTCAAAAAACATAACTAATTGAATATATATGTAATTAATGAAATGTTTAATCTATTTAATACAAATATAAGTTTGCGAAACTACAACAATGGTAATTATTTAAACATGTAAACAATGGTGATTATTTATGAAAAATAACCCTCTGAATCTGTTCGTCCTCAAAAAACATAACTAATTGAATATATATGTAATTAATGAAATGTTTAATCTATTTAATACAAATATAAGTTTGCGAAACTACAACAATGGTAATTATTTAAACATGTAAACAATGGTGATATTTATGTTTTAAAAAGCTTTAATGTATAGGATTTTTGGCTCAAAACCCTCTGAATCTGTTCGTCCTCAAAAAACATAACTAATTGAATATATATGTAATTAATGAAATGTTTAATCTATTTAATACAAATATAAGTTTGCGAAACTACAACAATGGTAATTATTTAAACATGTAAACAATGGTGATTATTTATGAAAAATGATAAATGAATCCTTAGGGTCAATTAACGTGTACAAAAAAATTATACATTTTCATCTTAAAAGTTCACCCTTGAATTTTATGATAAGTGTACAACTATTTAATACACGAGCAGTTTTGTTTAGCAAAACTCATTGTTTAAACATGTGATTGGTAAAAAGTGAATAGTTATTGTAAACATGACTGTTCGTCCTCAAAAAACATTAATTGATATATATGTAAAAACCCTCTGAATCTGTTCGTCCTCAAAAAACATAACTAATTGAATATATATGTAATTAATGAAATGTTTAATCTATTTAATACAAATATATTAATTATGGTAATTAATTAATGAATATATATGTAATTAATGGTAATTAATTAAATAGATTATTTATGTAATTAATGGTAATTAATTAAATAGATTATTTATGTAATTAATGGTAATTAATTAATGAATATATATGTAATTAATGGTAATTAATTAAATAGATTATTTATGTAATTAATGGTAATTAATTAAATAGATTATTTATGTAATTAATGGTAATTAATTAAATAGATTATTTATGTAATTAATGGTAATTAATTAATGAATATATATGTAATTAATGGTAATTAATTAATGAATATATATGTAATTAATGGTAATTAATTAAATAGTTCTTATTTTTTTTAAAAAGAAAATGTTTTTTAATCATATTGAATTTCAGGTTACCACGGACCTGCATCTAAGCAGGTCTTTTTAGATTTTTTATTATTCGTGTTGTACCTTTTATTAATTTATGGTACGTTTTGTGATGTACGTATCACTGATTTTGTACATCATGCAAGTTTTACGTATCGTTATGTTTTCCGGACCAACGCCCGGTAAATATAAACTAGTTTAAAACAAAACGAGAGAAGGTAAGAGTTTATGGAGAAAAATAATATGGAGTAAAAGATAAAATATTACATGAGTGCATGCTAATATTTAAAAATGCGAACTATGACATTTCCGCAAGGATTACGACTCACGCAAATTTTTGAGATTTTGAGAGTCAAAGAAAATTATAGATTATTATTAAGAGGGTGTTTGTGATTGCATTTTGAGTTGATTATCTGATTATTGCGTTTGCATAACGCAAATAATGAAAAATGTGTTTGGCAAAATAAGTGATTATCTGCGTTTTATTATAATAAAAACGTAGTTTTATAAAAACAAGTAAATATTCATTTTCAGAACGCATTTTTACCACACATAATATATTTTATAAACGCGAACACAAACATTCCCAAACATTTCTTGACAAGTAATATAGAGTACTATTTTACTTGTGATTTCTTTTATGATTTCAATAAGACATATATTTATAATATATTTATATTTACAATACAGTACTTGAAGCCGTGAGTTACATTTATTATTTATGCATCACGAGATCCTACCGATGCACGCCAAACACGTGAAAACCTAGCCTTTGGTTACAAATGGCCCCGTCTGGTTTAAACGACTGGTCTAGCTTTTAAAATCACACATCA
This sequence comes from Erigeron breviscapus, assembly GCA_034093135.1. NCBI lineage: Eukaryota > Viridiplantae > Streptophyta > Magnoliopsida > Asterales > Asteraceae > Erigeron > Erigeron breviscapus. Next base: position 264,129,947 of record CM067167.1, read on the forward strand.
AACAGTAACCATAGTTTGAATAATTTAAGGTATTTAGTTCAAGTTGACCGGTGTATTTGGTTTCGTTCAAGCCATGTACATTATATCAAGCATGTGGCTAGATATTTGTCTTTCACAAATATATTTTTCGTCTTATATTAAATGTCCAATTTTGACTTGTTAAGTTTTTTTTTTCCAACTTTAACCATAATATTTTTGTTTGTGTTTTGTAGTAGTTGATAAAAAGTTATATTAATGAAAAGTATATTTAAAATTCAATCCGTCCATATATTTTATATGAAGTGTTATGTAATACAAACAAAAATTTTTATTGTCAAAATTATACATTTTATTTGAGACGGAGAAAGTAGATGTATTGGATCGAACTATATACAAGAAATTGATTCCCTAGTTCTCAAACTTTAGCTGCAACCCCAACTTCAATCATTTTTGTCAAACATATCCATAGTTTTATTTGGATATATTATTGAGGGGAAAAAAAACTCTAACCCGGAAATGCTACCAAAAACCTTGTAAACTTTTTAACATAAAAAATAAAGTTGAAGCAAAACACTCAGCTCCTAACCCTCGGCTTCTAGTTCCAGCTTCAACCAGTCATTTTTCTTAAACATATCCCTAATCAATTCAAATATAGCTTTCTTTTCTATATCTAAACATCATCAGAATCAAATATGGAATTTTTTGTGAGATTTACATAAAGAAATAATCCGTGAAAAACATGTTTTCTTGATTTTAATTGCACTTTACCGATTCTATATTCTCAAAAGATTTGTCTGGGTCCCCAAAGAATAGACAATAGAAAATTCATATTTTCCACTTTCAATTTTTCAAATCTCCAGTCGGAGACGATGTATGTTTTCCATTTTTTGAACGTGGAGACCATGCTTACCAGGGGATAATATGTACGCTACTTTAGTTTTAAAGTCGTACCACCGATTAATATTTTATGATGTTATACATTTGGTGATGTAAAAGATAAAAGTAGTGTCGTGTATGTAGAATCAAAAACTATAAATTTTGAATTTTAAAAACATAAAGTTTATAGTTGGAACATAAACCGTAAGCAGCAAAAACTCACTGATAGACCAACAGGTTCTGGTTAATATATCAAATCTTGATTCCTCATTATTTCGAGCATTTACGTTTTGAATGTACTGTATACATGTTATCACTATTATTTCAATCAATCTTTTTACAATCCTAACCGTTAAAATGTTTGGAAAAAATCTAGGTATAATTATTTGCTGCTTATATTTTTTATTTTTTTTGACAAGTGAATTTTACCTCAGATGCGTATGATGTGTGCAAATCGCACAACGAAAGGGTCCCGCACTAAGCGGATCTTAAATAGCCTTTCTCACCATACCACCTCCTTAATTGGAAAATACCTTCGAGGAGAACCTACCAAGGTTCGAACTTGAGACCTTGGAGTAAACTCCCCCGGGGCCCCGCATAGCAGGTTTAGTGAAACACCCCTGTCCACTGGGTTTAACCCAGTGGTTATATAGATTATTGTAGTTGATTTTTATTAGGGCGGACGGAGTGCCCCGGGGAGAGGAACCGGTACTGGTCCAGTACCTATTTGAACACCACTCCGTCCCACCGGTACCGGTAGGGTGGGGAGGAGGTGGGGAGGGCGGTCCCCGGGCTTGTCTCGATTCTTTTGACCGTTACATAAAAAAAAAAATAAGCTGCAGCGGGCTCACACCAACGGTCACTTTCTCTCTCTCTTCTCCCCCGATTTCTTCTTCTTCTTCTTTTTTCTTTCTCTTCTTCTTCTTTTTTCTTTCTTTCTTTTCTTTCTTTATGTATTCTTTTCTGTTTCTTTTTTTCTTTCTTTTAATCAAACACCCAAATAACAATTACAAAAACCATAAAAATGAATAGAGAGAATCGCAATCCAAGACGTAAAGATCCAGTATTCAGTCAACTTCCCAAACGTCGCAAAAACCCACCGCCCCCAAATACTCGCGATTCAATGCCACCTCCTCCTCCGCCACAAAACACCGCCGATAATGTTTACATACCCATGCCCGCTGATGATTTCTTGACTCAGATGGATCCCGGGTTTTTCGATACTTCCGGGTTTTCGCAATATGCGGGTGAAAATCAATCCGGGTTTTCACAATTTGGTGGTTCATCACAACAATACCAAGATGTCGAAGAAGAAGAAGAAGAAAAGCAGGAGGAGGAGCTGGAACAGGAAGAAGAAGCAATACCCGAGACCCAAATCGCGAAAAAAGAAAAAAGAGAGTGTCGTAATTGGGGGAAGGATGAAGAGGCGGCACTTGGCAAAAGCTTGGTTAAACGTTTCCCCCCCCCCCCCCGCCCCCCACCCCCCCCCCCCCACCCCCCCCCCCCCACCCCCCCCCCCCCCCACCCCCCCCCCCCCACCCCCCCCCCCCCACCCCCCCCCCCCCCACCCCCCCCCCCCCACCCCCCCCCCCCCCCACCCCCCCCCCCCCACCCCCCCCCCCCCCACCCCCCCCCCCCCCCCCCCCACCCCCCCCCCCCCCACCCCCCCCCCCCCACCCCCCCCCCCCCCCCACCCCCCCCCCCCCCCACCCCCCCCCCCCCCCCCCACCCCCCCCCCCCCCCACCCCCCCCCCCCCCCCACCCCCCCCCCCCCCACCCCCCCCCCCCCCCACCCCCCCCCCCCCCACCCCCCCCCCCCCACCCCCCCCCCCCCCCCACCCCCCCCCCCCCCACCCCCCCCCCCCCACCCCCCCCCCCCCCCCCCCACCCCCCCCCCCCCCACCCCCCCCCCCCCCCACCCCCCCCCCCCCCACCCCCCCCCCCCCACCCCCCCCCCCCCCACCCCCCCCCCCCCCACCCCCCCCCCCCCCCCCCCCACCCCCCCCCCCCCACCCCCCCCCCCCCCCACCCCCCCCCCCCCCCACCCCCCCCCCCCCACCCCCCCCCCCCCCACCCCCCCCCCCCCCCACCCCCCCCCCCCCACCCCCCCCCCCCCCACCCCCCCCCCCCCACCCCCCCCCCCCCCCACCCCCCCCCCCCCCCACCCCCCCCCCCCCCCACCCCCCCCCCCCCCCCCCCCACCCCCCCCCCCCCACCCCCCCCCCCCCCCACCCCCCCCCCCCCCCACCCCCCCCCCCCCCACCCCCCCCCCCCCCACCCCCCCCCCCCCACCCCCCCCCCCCCCCACCCCCCCCCCCCCACCCCCCCCCCCCCACCCCCCCCCCCCCCACCCCCCCCCCCCCCCACCCCCCCCCCCCCCACCCCCCCCCCCCCCACCCCCCCCCCCCCCCCCCCCACCCCCCCCCCCCCCCCACCCCCCCCCCCCCCCACCCCCCCCCCCCCCCCCACCCCCCCCCCCCCCACCCCCCCCCCCCCCCCCCACCCCCCCCCCCCCCACCCCCCCCCCCCCACCCCCCCCCCCCCCACCCCCCCCCCCCCCCCCACCCCCCCCCCCCCACCCCCCCCCCCCCCACCCCCCCCCCCCCACCCCCCCCCCCCCACCCCCCCCCCCCCCCCACCCCCCCCCCCCCACCCCCCCCCCCCCCCACCCCCCCCCCCCCCCCACCCCCCCCCCCCCCCCACGGCCGTGACAGTGTACATGCGGAAATACAATAACAAGTCCGGGTTTCCACATGTAGAGGCGTGGAATGTTGTGAAAAACGCGCCCAAATGGGCGGAAGTTCTTACCTTGGAGGGGATGGAGGATTCGGGCAACAAAAGGGCAAGAACGGAAGGGTCAAATGTTCGTTCATCTGGGGAGGCGTCTATCCATATTGACTTAAACGAGGACCAGTGTGATCAAGAACAAAAAGGTGGGAACGACGTTGAAGAACCACCACGGCCTGCTAGACCTGTGCCGCCCTGGAGTAGAGGTAAGCAGCCGGCTATATCCGCCTCCACCACATCTGAAGAATTCTCGAAGATGGTCGCCGAGTTGAAATGCGAAAATGAGGATAAAAAGCGAGCTCGGGAGGAGAAGCTTCAGATTCAGAAGCAAATGATGGATAGTTATATGGCGGCGGAGGAAGCTAGGAAAGCACGAGAGGAAGAGATGACACGTATGGTCCAAAGTCAACAACGCCAGAACGATATGGACTTCGTCATCAGGTCACACGATCACCTCACCGGGCCGATGTTGGAGATAGTGTTGGCGCAGAAACGTGACATTTGTTTGAGATACGGATGGCCGATGCCCTAGTTTATATGTTTAAGTTGTTTATGTTTATGTTTTAGTTATTTGTGTGTTTTAATAAAAGTTTATGTTTTTTAGTTGTATTTTTAATTTATTAAATAAAAGTTTTAGTTATTATTTGAATAATAAATAGAAAACAAATAAAATAGAAAAGGGTGGGAGGGGCGGGGAGGTATTCCCTGCAATTAGGGAGGGCGGGGAGAGGAGAAAAATCAGGGAGGGGCGGAGAGGTACTCCCCCACCCTTAAGTTTGGGGAAGTGATAATTGTAGCACAATCTTTGATTAATTTACCCCACATATGTTTCAATGGCTTGTACAGTGTATTTTAAAAGTTATATTGTGTGGTAAAAATATCAATATTTGTGGCTATTTCTGAAAGTATGGTCAAAAAAAGAAAAGGGCGGGGAGGGGCGGGGAGGGCGAGAAAGTATTTTGTGTTGTAGTTTTAGGTATATTGAGTATTTTAATATTTTATTTTATGGTTTAAGCCATATATTACTTATATACTTTCTGTTTTGTCATGTAGGTGATTAACTTTAATATTTTATTATATGGTTTAAGCCATAGATTAGTTGTATACTTTCTGTTTTAATTTTGTAGGCAGGGTTTTCATTTATTTCCTCCATATTGATTCTTTAACTTATATTAATACTAAAGATATTTATAACGTAAAAACTATATCCTGATTCAAACGTGTATTATGCTTCGATTGTTATATCTTTATACTTAGTCTAATTATGTTTGATGAAACAAGATTTTTAAAGCACCAGTCGCTCATGGGCGGATCTTATTAAGGACCGGCGGCCCCTCCGTTTTTTGCTACGTAGTGTTATTTTATCCGTATTTTCTTCGAAAAATATATTTTTTAGTATTATTTTTTGTTCCCGTTACTTACGGACCCCTCCGTAACTTCTCTCGAGATCCGCCACTACAATCGCTTATACTCCTACCCATTCTTAATTGTCTTTTTAACTTTTTATAAATGAATATTAACTTACAGATCTAGGACAAACATTATCGCTAGCTTCCACCCTTTACTTTAAGTATAACAATATTTAATGAAAAATGATTAATAGACCTTAAGTGATGCCTGAAAATCAACCGAAGACTTTAAAACTTTGACATGTGTATATTCTATTTATTCTCTTTCTATCTTTTGAACAGTGCCGTCTCCGAAGATTTATGGGTCTTGGCCGAGCGCTAAAAAAGGGCCCATAGGCTAAGCGCAACAAATTATATCTATATATATATTTTGAACAACGAGTTTATATTATATAACCTAATCTTTAAAAACGACGATAAATGTTATATCAATAAACATAGCAAAAGTTATTCTTCAAGAAACTAAAAAAAAAAGCAAAATCATACTATTGAATTAATATATAGTAATAGCTAGCCGAGAATTCGAGTAGTTCTCCTAGCGTTTTTCATAGCAAATTGGTTGATCAACTCTTCATAGTCTATATCATCTAAGATTTCATTCTCAATCGCTATCATCGCCGATCCGCTTAGTCTTTATATAATAATTGTATTACTAATTGTATAAAATATTATACTTTTTATATAATAATTAATAAATTATAAAGATAAACATTGATAAGGTTTGCAATTAATCATTATCTATTTATCTCCATAAAATAAAAATAAAAAAGAAGAGAAAAGCATCAGTGCATCACCTGCAACTTAAAAGAAAGTGGGGACAAGGGATTTGTGTGATCAATTTGACAGAATGAGCACCGCTTAAGATTCGATTAACTGTGTAGACTTTTTCTTTTTTCCTTTATAAGCCGTATAAATTTTAATTTATATATATATAACTTTAAAAAAAAAATCGGGCCCCCTAAAAAAACGGGCCTCGGCCCGTCGCCCACTTTGCCCACCCTATAGACCGGCCCTGGTCATCATCTTATTATTAGATTGATTTTTAAGCACATCAATTAGGTTGATTTATCATTATCCTTATTTAATTGATACTTATACAACAATAAAGAAAAGTAATTTGAAAACACATAATTTTAAGGGATAAGGGAATAAATTTTAGTCATTTATTTGTCATCCCCCATCAATTTGAGTAATCAATTTCTCATTATTTTAATGTGTTGTCGTTGTCACCGCCAACACCACTACCTTACCTGATCAAACCAAGGACGGAGTCCGAAGCATATATCATTATTATCATTGATCACCATCTCTATTTCCTCTTTATGAAAACCCTAAAAGGTAGAGCCCATATGTATCATCATTGGAATAGACGACGGCGGCAACAGTGATGAAGGGGTAAAAGAAGGGAGACGTTGGAGGTGGTGGTGGTTGCACAATGGAAGAAAGGAGAGCGGAAGCTCAAATCTAGCTCAGATTTGTTCCATTATTTATCCTTAAAATGTTTTTTTTCTTAAATAACTTATCATATAATTTATTTGTTAAGTAGCATTACCATTACGGTTAAATTATTAATTTTGATACTATGGACATGAGTTTGTAAAAAATACTAGTAATAAAAATTCATTAAATTTAGTCGCATGCACATCACATGAGTAAAAAATAAAGATATTTATGCCAACCACTTTCTCAATTTAGCATCATACCCCTTGAAATCTAACTATGCATATGATTTAACACAAAGTCACTCTACAAACCGTTATACACATACACATATTTAAGACAGTGACTTACTATTTTCTTAATTCTTACAAGTCCTCTAAGAGTATATGCTTGATTTTTAATTACTTGCATATCAAAAAATGTTATTTCGACAAATTATCTACCTAGATGGATAAAGTACTTACTACTTAGAGTATGAAGTATTTTTGTTTGGTTAATGTGTTAAATAAGTAAGAAACAGATACTGAATCACATTGTTTTAAGTGATATAACATTTTTTTAAATTAATATAACATCACATCGTTATAAATTAAGAGTTAAGTTATTCTACTTCATATGTTAACTTTATTAAATTATATTTACTTTAGAACTAGAGAAATAAAAAACACGATTCGATACCTTAAAATGTCTAGTTGTTTCAAGTTTTTACATTTTACAAACCGGCGAACTAAATTGCATGTTTAGAATAAATCGCTAGCAAGTACTTGGGATTTGGTTTGAATAAGATGTCAACATTGAACCAAATCATAATCTTTGAATTGCGATTTGATTGGTCTCGTAATTTTCGTGTTGTGATTTGATTGGTCAACTAGCAAAGAAAAAAAAAACATATAACCGGGCACTCAAAAATATAATATTGCATATTGCATATTCGGTTACTTGAGTGTTTTTCGTTATAACCAACAAACCTTCATCCTCAACTAACATACGAGTAGTAATTTAGGATGAAATGTATAACTTAGTCTTCAAGGAATTGTTATTAGGATAAAAATTGAAACAATAGAAAAAGGAGGGTAAACTAGTGACACATGTGATGATTAAAAAGAATAAAACAAAATGATAAAAAGATAAATATATAATTTATTAATGGTAAATGCGCGTTTCTTGTGAAAGCCTTTTTCACGTTGTCGTTTGAAGAACACACGGCATTCACGTTCTCATCACGTGTCTATTAACTGAATCATCACACGTCCCACCACCACGTGCCTTTCACCTTACTCCATACATCCAAAACGCCTCTCAAGTCTCACCTCAACCACCCTTATTTATTTTATTTTCTTTCTATTTATTTTTGAAGATAAAGATATAAAATATATGCAACTCTACTAGGTGGTTTTGGCTTATGGTCGATGTGCCACAAGAGGGATCATGTATACTTTTTTGGACGTACATCATGCATGTGTGAAAAAAATAATGTAGTAAATATAATACACGTAGTTTTATTTTATATATTTCAAACATTATATCTATACTCCTTCATAAAAATTATTCACCCTTTACAAATAGAAAATGTTACTCAAATGTTACATACGAAATTACTAAATTGTCTTTAATAAACACCCACTATACAAAGAGTTTTTTTAAATTACTAAATTTGCCCAATTAATTTACACTCTAAACACTTATTTTAAAAATTAACACTTTAAGCTCTTATCTTTTTAAATATTTCACTATCACCTTTACATCAACCTACACCACTTGACACCGCCACCACCACCAATAATACCGTCACCGACACCACTAGACCGCGTCCCCGCCACCGCCGCCGCATTGCGCGGGTACCATGATCGTCTATTTTTAAAAAAATACAAACTTATAATTCATTTACATAAAATAATTATACATTTACCATAAAATTTCAAAAAATGTGTACAATTTTTTTATACGTTGTAACAACAACCCTTAAGATTGTATCTAGGGACGCTTTGTTCAAAGTGAAAAATAGAAAAAGGAATGGGAAAAGAAATGCAAAGGAATATTAATGAATATTATCATTGCATTAATTAACGTTAAATTGATTAATATATATCATTATCGTTAATGTTATTTGACTACTACACAATAATATATATAAAAGAGGTGGTGGTGATGATGGCAGTTGGTCGTGGTGGTGACGACAGTAGAACAAATGGTGGTAGTGGGAGAAGTAAAGAAGGTGGTGGTGGAAGTAATTGTTCAGGACTTCAGGTGGTGGTGGCGGCTTAGCACCGCTGCATATCTATACTATATTATAAAAATAGTAGCTCTTTATTTATGGAAATGTTGAAACTTATGTAATATTTACACATAGCACCCCTTAAAATGTTTTTATCTACACTATTCACTTAACATTAATAATTAAATTACACTATCAATCATTTATCTTTTAAAATATTTCCATTAACCCTTTACATCAATTACTTTTACATCAATAACTTACATCACTCGACACCGCATCCGTCACTAACAATCGCCCCAACATCACACCGTCGCCACGACAACTACCGCCGCATTATGCGGGTACCGTGCTAGTTATACTAACACAAGTATAGTCACGTAGCTTAGTGAATTTAGTCAAAACTAAATCTTACTATGGTCATATAAACTAAGAAGTATCAGTCATTATAGTTTAGTAAGAACGATGTTATAATGACAAACTAATTATAAACAAATTTATACAAACTCAATATTTCTCATATAATAATAAAGAAAAAGATGTTGCTAAACGAAATCCTAAGGGTTTTCGTCGAGACGCATTAAATAGTTATACACTTACCAAGTTACCATAAAATTCACGGGGTGGACTTTTAATATGGAAAGTTTTTATGCATGTTAAGTTAAGCCTTAAAGACTTCATTTTGCATTTTCCTAAAAAAAATGATATATTTTTACATGTGATTAGTTCACTTGATTTGCCGTTGCACATAATTTGTATGTGTTTGTACGTAAACTTACAACATCTGACATCTCCAATGAACAAATATATACAAATTAATGTGGCAAAATATAAAAAGAAAATCAAAACCTTCTTACCATTGGTGAACATGACTTTTTTATTGAAAAAATTGAAGTTTTTAATCTATTGATGAAAATAAACTCTCTCTTTTATCTATATTTAATTGTAATAAAAGTGTTCTCTTGTTAAAAAGTTCTTTCAAAATAATTCTATTATTAGAGTAAAAGTTTTTAACTTTTTTCTATAGCTTTTTGTAAAAAACAATTTACATAACAATTTAACCATTGATGATGACCTTAGCATTTTCCATTATAATTCTACCTGGATTTACTTTCTAAAATTTGAACATGTCAATATGACGTTTTTAAAACAATAAGTTTCGTCTTCTTCTAAATTAAATTTACAAAATAAAGGGATTGAAGAGTTGGATATATGTTGTTTGAATTTGGGTGCAATTATATTTTAATGTCTCCTTTCATGAGGTAGAATGCAAACGTTTGTTTCATGATTCCTTAACCATCAACAATTTCCTTGAATTGTTACAGCCCTACCTCTTACGTATCTAACCCATATTTTCCTTCTTACTTATCATGTTTAAAACATGTCTACCAATGTTGTATAATCGATATTAGATAATATTATATTAATATTAAAATAGTAATATAATATGGAAAATGCTAAATAAAGCCCTTAGGGCTTCACTTAACGTGCATAAAAAGGTTGTACATTTTCATATTAAAAGTTCACCCCTGAATTTTATGGTAAGTGTACAACTAATTAATGCACCTTAACGAAAGCCCTTAGGGCTTCGTTTAGCAAAACCCATATATTATTAATAGATATTAAGACATTAATACAACTAGTTACCATGTATTTATATTTTCAAACTAATATTCATAAAACAGAAATTCAGTTGAAATTAAAGAAAAGTTCCAAAGAGAAAATAATCAAATGAGATTTTTATATATATTTTTCTAATTGACAAGTATGAATATAAGTTTATCTAACAAAAAATGGGATAAGATTATTGGTAATGGGACCAAGGTTTTTGCTCTTTCTTTACTCAATTGAGGGGGCCTAATGTCATCTAATTGTGACCCTGATTAGTCTCATTCACACTTTTAAACAGTATTTAAACTTGGTTATATTAATCATTTTATTCATTTAAACCTCATATATATATCTATTATATGGGTGTGTAAATGTGTGTTTGACATATAACTTATTAAAAGTTTGTTGGAGTTTGAATTTGTTAACATGTGGTTTACTGTTTTCATCAATCAAACCTTATAAGTTTTATAAGGCTATTAAAATTTTGGTGGTTTTTATAAATTCCAAAATCATAAGCTATGTGAAATAACTTGTACCTTATGAAAAATAGGAGAACATAAATACCTTCCAAGTAAATAATCATCTTTTTAAATTATCTTTTTTTTAATCGATTTTAAATATGTTATACGAGTATAATATTGATAAAACATGGATACAACCATACTACTACCACGTATATATATTATTTAACTACTATGTATAAGAAATAGATTTTAGTTAAAGTTAAAGCCAGCCCCAAACAAAAAAAGTAATAATAATAAATTAAATAAGATGATAATTGTTATATGTATATTGTTTGAGCATGGAATGTTAAGCTCAATCACAAAAGGGGTTTAACCATGAAAATCATCAAAATCTCCTCAATATAAAAGTGCAAACCTACTAAGTTCTTGACGAACCTAAGGTGAATGATGATTTTCCCAAAGAGATGTTTCGATCTTTGGAGGATATGAAATATGTGTGATTTTATGTTATGAATGATTGATGAATGATTGAATGTATTGAATGTATGTGAATGTTTCTGAAGATGAATTGTATTGAATGCCCCCCTTCTTGACAACCAATGATGAGGAGTATTTATAGGCCTCCAATTAGGTTATCCTTGTATTTTGGGGCTGTCAGAAATGGGCCTTTACTTCGTATTCAAAACACATGTTGCTAGTCATTTTGACTCGGTATACTTCAGAATAAAATATGTAAATGTGAAGTTGAGATTAAGGTGAGGCTTCGAAATATATGTATATATTAAATGTCGAAGCTTAGACATAGGCTTCTCATGTCGGCCCTTGAACTGCCATGGTGAAATTCCATCATTCCTTAAGCTCAGACAAATGGGCCCAGGCCCAGTTGGTTTCTTTGCCCTAGCTCGTGTCTCTCATTTTCTTGAAGGCATTCGCTCTAATGCCTCTCTAGGCTGCGCTTGGAAACTTGACATTCCTTGACTAACCTTAGCCTTGCCAAAGCTCAAGCCTTTCCACTGTTTACCTTCGCTTAAGTGTTGTCCATAATCTCTTTTGTCTTATTTGAGCCTCGCAAAGGAGTGAGACCTCGCTAGCTTTGTCTGGGCCCCCACTGAAGACTCACCAAAGGCCCGATCTGTTTTGTCTTCTTGTGAAGGCTCACCTCGGCTGGGACCCACTTCAAAGGATCTCTTTAAGCTTCGACATAAACCTCTCCTCCCTAGAAGCCTCGCTGACCTCTCTCTTGTCTAGCCTTACACTTCGATTTCTTATATATATATTAGTTAATTATCAAGCTCCCCTCTTTCTTGCCTTTCCCTAAGCTTTGCTAGAGGCTTTCCAAGCAGAGGGCTTACTAGAGGTTGTCCTGGGCCCCACTTCCAACCTTGTAAGGTTAGATGAAGGCTCTCTTGGGCCCCACTTCCAGCCTAGACACTCTTTGTCTTTTCCTAAGGTTAGACGAAGTGTAACACCCGTCGTTTAAAAATACGGATTTCCAAAAACTTTTCACCTAACGGTGTTAAAGAATGCGGAATAACGTTTTAAAAGTCCAAACCATAAAATCCAGTTTGGTTTGTTCATAAAATAGGAGGTGTTACTCGTCACATCATCAAAATAGTATAAATGGAAATCCTACGGTTGCCCAACATAAAACAACCGTATACAAGTCATATCAAAACATAATAGTCATAATGAAATAAAATGTCTAAAAGGAGCAGCAACTATGGGTAACTAATAGCATCTTCAAGTATTCTACCCATGCCTCGCTCTTTATTCATCGACACACTTCTAGCTTGCTAAACCTGAGGGGACAACACATTTCAAGAAACAAGTGTTAGCTAACGAATTAGATAAGTAAGATAACACTAAGTTAATAAAACGTTTGTCCAATTAAAACTTGGTAAAGCAGCTTTTCATATTAAAGACACATTTCACATATCATCACATACTCAACATAGCATCAACATCTTTCATGGTAGGATTAATCATCCTAAATGTGCCTAATCATCATTTCATCATCACATATCATCACATTAGGTGCGACATAAGTCACGCATATCATATAAGGTGTAAGTTTGTGTGTAGGCGGTCATAAGACCTAACGGGAACCTCACACCCGACTAGATGGATGAGCCATACGGCGGTCCATCAAGTGTCGTTAAGGAATGACAAGCCACTCCAGGAGTAGTCCGTATGTTCAAGACATTGGTGGGTAATCACTCCACCCAGAGATACTCAAACCACGTAATTACGTTGCAAGGAGCCACCCAAGCAACAACATATACGCACCCACCCGGCTAAGGTGAATACGGGTTAAGCTTAACACTTCATCATAAATACGAGCTCGATTTCATCACATATAGTTTAGGTGACAAAGTTACCTAAACATAACATATAATCATCTTTTACGTTTGGTCCCTTAAACGTGCACGTGACATGGCAACTTATAAAGTCTAGTGAACTAGATGTCCAAGCCACACATAGATGTACATCATAATCAACATATACTTGCATCACATTTCATTATATTGCATATCATTTCATAACATAACTTTGCATTGCATATAAAGGAAAATGCATTTCAGGTCTCATAAGTCGAATACATATCCCATATAACCTCCCATACAACCCGAATACCCTTAAGTATACAAGATGAGAATAGAGAAGTTATATTCTGAAAACTATGCTTTTGTTGAATCCCTCAGCGTGTCAAAGTAGTGTATCTTACCTCGAAGTAGCACACAATTAAGGATAGCTAAGTTACCGAACAAAGTAACAACTCACGTCTACCTATAATTAGTAAACAGCCATTAATACACTAGTCATTTAGACCATAATCTGGAAATACACATCTACGGACACACTCTAGATTTCAGGAGTAAACTATGTGTCAAAACGAGGTTACGGTTCAAACTATAACATTTGCTGAAAACAGCTGAGTTGCGCCGCAACTCAAGCCTCCAGTTGCGCCGCAACACTTTATGTTGCGCCGCAACTTATTCCTCTGGAATTTAGTTGCGCCGCAACTCGTTGCGATTCTGCACCACTTTGCTCGATTGAACCCCAACCCAACACCAAACAATACCAAATCAAATATCAGACCTTAATACATCAAAATCCTTCATATTAAGATCTTAACGACGCATTTCAACCTTTAGGAAAATCATACATGCCTTATTTCATCAAAACCATCGCTAATTACACATTAATTGATTCCCTAATGCCCAATTATAAATCCTAATGACTCTTATAATCAAAAGGATCAGAAATCAATAAAATTATACCTTCTATACCTGCAACTCACAATGGGAACGAGAAAGGCTAGATTAACCACTTCCGAAACGCACTTTTGATAGCCTTTTTGCTCAAGAATTCATTAGGGATAAAAGGGGGTGGTTAGGGCTTGAGAGGAAGTTAATAAATCTGCTAATGACACTCAAATGACTCCTCATGAGACCCTAAACCCGTTTTTGAGTTTCACCATATGTCAAATTTGGTCCCTAGGCTTCCATATAGCTCATTACTAGTCAAAAACTCCTCTAAGGACCATATACTACCTAAATACTTCGTTAATCACTCCTAATAGGCATATAATTACTTCATAAACATATTTTCATATCATGCATTAAGACTTTCAAGTCTCACATATATAACACATAAACCACATATAAGCATTAAATCTAGCAATAGACTTAACGGACACATAATATTGACTTAACGACTCTAGTCAAACGTTAATAAAAGTTTGGGATGTTACAAATACCTCCCCCTTAAGAGGATTCCGTCCCCGGAATCTCATCAGCAAGAAACAACTCGGGATACTTCTCTTTCATTATCGCTTCGGTTTCCCATGTAAGGCTTTCACCATGATTATGTCTCCATTTGACCAAGACTAGATCAATCATCTTTCGGCGTAACTTCTTTTGTTTCCTTCCAAGAATAGCTATCGGTTCCTCTACCATTCTTTTCGTCGGATCCACACTCACATCTTCAATAGGTATGACACTAGATTCCTCCGCCAAGCACTTCCTCAAATATGAGACATGAAATGTGTTATGGATTCCATCCAATTCCGGAGGCAATTCTAGTTGATAAGCCACATCCTTAATACGTTTTAACACTTTAAACGGTCCAATGAATCTTGGACTCAACTTTCCTTTCTTACCAAACCGAATCACTCCTTTCCATGGAGAAACTTTCAGCATCACTAAGTCACCAACTTCAAACACAACCGGTCTCCTTTTCTTATCGGCATAGGTTTTCTGTCTTTCTCTAGCTACACGAAGTGCTTCCTTTGCAATATTCACTTTCTCGGCTGTGATTTCTACAATTTCAGGACCTGTAATTTGCTTTTCACCGGGCTCCATCCAACAACTTGGAGTCCTACACCTTCTACCATAAAGCATTTCAAAAGGTGGCATTCCAATACTTGAATGGTAGCTGTTGTTATACGAAAACTCTATCAACTTCAAGTGATCATCCCAAGCTCCACCATACTCTAAGACACAAGTCCTTAACATGTCTTCCAATGTTTGAATGGTTCTTTCACTTTGACCATCGGTTTGAGGATGATAAGCCGTGCTCAAATTCACTCTAGTACCTAACTCTCGTTGGAGACCTTTCCAAAAGCTAGATACAAATCTCGTGTCTCGATCCGAAACTATAGACAATGGAACCCCATGCTTCGAGACAACTTCATCTATATACATCTTAGCCATCTTAGTCAAAGGTACATCTTGACGAGTTGCTAAGAAATGAGCACTCTTAGTCAACCTATCAACAATTACCCATACCATGTCATTTCCTTTCGGTGTTCTAGGTAACTTAGTAACAAAATCCATAGTGATGTGATCCCATTTCCATTCTGGAATCTCTAATTGTTGCAACATTCCATATGGTTTTCGGTGGTCCGTTTTCACACGAGCACAAGTTAAGCATCTTTCAACAAAATGTGCTACTTCACCTTTGATATCCGGCCACCAATAAGTTGGCTTTAAATCTGCATACATTTTAGTGACACCAGGATGAACCGAATATCTACTTCTATGGGCTTCTTCAAGGATCAATTCACGATTACCACCAAGCAATGGTACCCATATTCGACCCTTGTAAGTCTTAAACCCACGACTATTTATCTCCATTATAAGACGTTTCTTCTTCCCAATGCTCTCCTTATCAATGTTATCTTTCATTAAAGCCCTCACTTGTGCTTCTTTAATACGATCGAGTAGTCCAGACTTAGCTTGCACAACCATACTCATCAACCGACAAGAAAAATTCTGCACTTTTCTACTTAAGGCATCCGCCACCACATTGGCTTTACCTGGATGGTACTTAATTTCACAATCATAATCCTTCAATAATTCCATCCACCTTCTCTACCTCACATTCATTTCCTTTTGATTGAACACATACTGTAAGCTTTTATGGTCGGTATACAAGGTACACTTAGTGCCATTAAGGTAGTGTCTCCACAACTTTAATGCAAATACAACAGTAGCCAACTCTAGATCATGTGTCGGATAATTCTTTTCATGAGGTTTCAGTTGTCGTGAAGCATAGGCAATCACCTTGTCCCTCTGCATAAGGACACAACCCAAACCTGTAAGAGAAGCATCACTGTACACTACTAAATCATCCGCACCTTCGGGTAATGCAAGAATAGGAGCTTCACATAACTTGGTCTTTAACGTTTGAAAAGCTTTATCTTGTGCTTCAGCCCACACATATTTCACTCCTTTCTTGGTCAGTTCGGTCATTGGTTTGGCTATTCGAGAGAAATCTTGTATAAATCTTCTATAGTAGCCAGCTAGACCAAGAAAACTCTTAATCTCTGTAAGAGTCTTTGGTTGTTCCCACTTAGATATAGCTTCAATCTTGGCGGGACCGACTTTAATACCATCCGAAGAGATGACATGCCCGAGAAACTAAACTTCTCGAAGCCAAAACTCACATTTTGAAAACTTGGCATATAATTTCTTTTCCCTAAGAACTTCAAGGACAGCCCTTAGGTGTTCATGGTGCTCAGCTTCAGACTTGGAGTAAATCAAGATATCATCAATGAATACAATAACAAAATGATCTAAGAATGGGCGACATACCCGATTCATTAAATCCATGAAAGCGGCAGGAGCATTTGTTAACCCAAATGGCATGACAAGAAACTCATAGTGCCCATATCGAGTGCGAAAAGCTGTTTTGGCTACATCTTCCTTTTTGACCTTTAATTGATGATAGCCGTAACGTAAGTCAATCTTGGAGAAGAATGAAGCACCATGAAGTTGATCAAAAAGATCATCTATTCGGGGAAGAGGATACTTGTTCTTGACCGTTCGCTTGTTCAGCTCACGGTAGTCTATGCACATGCGCATAGAGCCATCTTTCTGACAGTCCACAATTTGCACACTTATATTAGTTTTATTTAGACAAGAAAGTTAAGAACATAAAGTAAAGAACATGAACAAGAATAAGTTCAAATGCAAATATCTAAGCAAGTATAATCATATGTTTCATTGATTAAACGATGAATACATGGTCGATATTACAACTTGTCTTACAAGAATACAAATGAACTAAATAATTGCTAAGTCTAGACACTATAAACTTAAGCAATTACAAGAGAGAAAATAAAGTGACACGAACACTTTGTGGTGATAAACACACCGTATAAAAGATGCGGCTGTGTTGCTTTATATAAGGGAGGAATTAGGGCAACACAGCCTTACAATGATAGTGATAGAATGGTGGTTGTCGACTTCTCATAGGCTCGTTGTACTTTGAACCAGGAGCCTTTGTCTTCTTTACCAAAACGGGTATGAAAGAGAGAAACCCTTGTTTTGGTCCCAACTGTACCTTTGCCATATACGGTAATATTCAGTTGGAAGAACCACCATGTGACATCTTGTCTTCTTATGGTTTGAAAACTTTCCTCCTTGACACACAACTTGGGAAGTAAGCCACTCGCTGACAAGAGTCATTGACTCGCTGATCACTTGTTGGCGACTCACGCCAGCGACCAAGTCTGGTCAGCGAATCCTTGACTCAACAATCTCCCCCTATTCGCTGAGAAGACTTGCTGAGTAGACTAGACTTGATAAGAATAAGGAATGATGAAAAGATGTCTTATATATCATCTTTAAATATTACAAGCTGACATATTCAGCATTTACATTTTAAGACATCTATAAGTTGTCAGCTTCAAATTCCCAAGCTTCCTCTTGCTTGGCCATTCTGATCGCTGGGTCATCCCTTCTATGAGGCTTTATCAATTCTTCATCCAACTTTCTGATGAACCATCTGTTGTTGGATGTTTCAGCACACCTTCTTCTTATGCTTAAGATGAACCCAGTGGTAGCTTTTTCAAGTTCATCCAAGCGAAAGAACAGTTGATTGTTCTGGAAGTTTGTGAAGAAGATGCCAGCAGGACTTTTTATCACTCTCCCTTCCTCAAATAAGCTTCTGGGAGGAAGTTTGGTGTTCAGCGAGGCATCACCAGTGATAGGAGGAAGATTCATTGTCAAGGTTTGGTGTTCTGCCTTCCTTTTTCTTTGAACCCTTCTTCCTGCTGACGAGGAGACAGCTGCTGGAGTACCAAACACTTGCCTCAGCATGGGCAAGTCAGCTTTAAACTTTGTTTCATACTCCCTGGCTTTTTCGAAATAATCCTTGAGCATTTTTAGAAGTTGCTCATAGCTGGCAGCCTTTTTGTCCTTCACCAGCATGTAAACTTCAGCCCATTCAGAGGCACCCAAGGAGGTTGGCTTGACACCTTCCAGTTTGATGGGACTGTCAGCACCTTGTCTTAAGATTTTCAAGTTTGTCTTAAGACCCATTTCAGCACGAAAGGCTTCAGCAGCAATAATCTTTTGGGGCCTCTTTCTATCATTCATAAGTTTCAACCACTTAGCCTTTTCTTCCTCAAACTTGGCTCTCTTCTCGCTGACTTGCTTCTCAACTTCTTTATGCTTTTGCCTGTATAGAGCTTCAGCGCCACCAGCTATCAGCAACATCCTTTGCTCACCATCTAGCTGATCTTTTTCAATGATAGGTAGCTGCTTGATATACTCAAGATTTTTTCTTTCATTTTCTTGATTCGCCTTGATCCTATCCAACTCCTTGATAGCTTCTTCTTGAGTTTTTCCATCAGCAGTCAAGGCAAGTATATCTATTGCTTGATGTTGATGGCCTGCTGATGATTGAATAGAGAGTTGAGCAGCAGGAAGAGAGGATGGAGTAGCAATTATTGGAAGAGCAGTAGATCTCTTGAAGAGTCCAGACTCAGTGAGCTGTCTTCGACGATCATCAGAGAGAGGAGTGACTTCAGCATTTCCCATGAAGCGGTTGTGAAAAATAGGAAGTATTTCCTTGGATCTATCAGTGGCCATTTCAGCATCAAATTCGGCCTTCCATGCTGTTTCAAGTTCTTTAGGGTCAAACTCCTCCCTAACAGCAGGAGGTTCATTAAATATAACAATTTGTTGCTCCCCCTCAATACCAGCTGGGGGAGCTTCATCATTTTCATCTTTCTCAATCTCCCCCTCAACACCAGCAGGGGGAATTACAACATTCGCCTCTTTTTCAGTCTCCCCCTCAACACCAGCAGGGGGAACATCATCAGCAGTATCCATTTCTAGTACCCCTTCAGCAGAGTCTTCATAGATTTGGGCAACTGCCTTGTTAACTGCTTCAGTTACCAGATCTAAAATAGCAGTATCAACTTTCTCCCCCTTGGAAGTTGTAGTGTTAATAACAACTTCCACAGTTGCTGGCTGTTTAGGTTGTTGGTTCACAAGTTGCGCCAACAATTTCTTAATTTCATCAACCTCCTTCTCCAGCTTAACTTGCCGCTGGCGATCCTCGTCAGTGAAAGAAACTTTAGGAATAGGAAGATCAGCCACTTGTTTTTCTAAGGCATGAATTGCCTTAGTGTTATTTTCTACTTGAGTGGTCAGAAGAGGAATGAGACCACTTAACTTCTTGACACCAGCAGCAGCAGACTTGCTAGTAGACGCTGCCTTCTTTGCTGAGTAGCTGGTGGAGTTGGCACATTTCAGTAGCGACAAGCCACTAGATCGAAGGATCTGCTGATCATGCTTGATAACTTTGGTGGATTCATTGATTTTGTGTTGATCAGCAGCCATGGAGATGAATTTTTCTTTAAGAATCTCTACTTCTGAGCAGTTTTCAATTTGCTTATTGTACCAGCTGGTCAAAGTAGAGATTAGTCTTTCAGACTCATTTTCCTTCACTTCTATAGCAATTTCTGCATACTTGGTGAGATCATTCAATTGATGCTCCACCCTTTCCAACCTATCAGCAGAGTAGGTGGAGTAAGAAATGCCCAAATCTTTAGCAGTTTGAGGTTCGATTTCAGAGGGAATTGAGGATGAGCAGCCAGGAACACTTGAGAAGGAAGAAGGCATGCCAAGAGACAGCATGGTGTTCACTGGTCGCATTGGAGGAGTTTTGGGTCTTGTTGTATGAGTAACTGCTTCAGCAGTTTCTTCAATATTTTCATCAGTCACTGCTGCATTTTCACCAGCAGCAGCATCAACATTTTCATCAACCTCCATGTCACTTGCTTCTTCTTCATCAGCATGATTGTAAGAATCAAGCTGAAAATCGTCAGCAACAAAATCATCTAAGTCAAAATCACTTTCATCATCAATTTCTTCATCAGCATGATTGTAAGAATCAAGCTGAAAATCGTCAGCAACAAAATCATCTAAGTCAAAATCACTTTCATCATCAATTTCTTCATCAGCATGATTGTAAGAATCAAGCTGAAAATCGTCAGCAACAAAATCATCTAAGTCAAAATCACTTTCATCATCAATTTCTTCATCAGCATGATTGTAAGAATCAAGCTGAAAATCGTCAGCAACAAAATCATCTAAGTCAAAATCACTTTCATCATCAATTTCTTCATCAGCATGATTGTAAGAATCAAGCTGAAAATCGTCAGCAACAAAATCATCTAAGTCAAAATCACTTTCATCATCAATTTCTTCATCAGCATGATTGTAAGAATCAAGCTGAAAATCGTCAGCAACAAAATCATCTAAGTCAAAATCACTTTCATCATCAATTTCTTCATCAGCATGATTGTAAGAATCAAGCTGAAAATCGTCAGCAACAAAATCATCTAAGTCAAAATCACTTTCATCATCAATTTCTTCATCAGCATGATTGTAAGAATCAAGCTGAAAATCGTCAGCAACAAAATCATCTAAGTCAAAATCACTTTCATCATCAATTTCTTCATCAGCATGATTGTAAGAATCAAGCTGAAAATCGTCAGCAACAAAATCATCTAAGTCAAAATCACTTTCATCATCAATTTCTTCATCAGCATGATTGTAAGAATCAAGCTGAAAATCGTCAGCAACAAAATCATCTAAGTCAAAATCACTTTCATCATCAATTTCTTCATCAGCATGATTGTAAGAATCAAGCTGAAAATCGTCAGCAACAAAATCATCTAAGTCAAAATCACTTTCATCATCAATTTCTTCATCAGCATGATTGTAAGAATCAAGCTGAAAATCGTCAGCAACAAAATCATCTAAGTCAAAATCACTTTCATCATCAATTTCTTCATCAGCATGATTGTAAGAATCAAGCTGAAAATCGTCAGCAACAAAATCATCTAAGTCAAAATCACTTTCATCATCAATTTCTTCATCAGCATGATTGTAAGAATCAAGCTGAAAATCGTCAGCAACAAAATCATCTAAGTCAAAATCACTTTCATCATCAATTTCTTCATCAGCATGATTGTAAGAATCAAGCTGAAAATCGTCAGCAACAAAATCATCTAAGTCAAAATCACTTTCATCATCAATTTCTTCATCAGCATGATTGTAAGAATCAAGCTGAAAATCGTCAGCAACAAAATCATCTAAGTCAAAATCACTTTCATCATCAATTTCTTCATCAGCATGATTGTAAGAATCAAGCTGAAAATCGTCAGCAACAAAATCATCTAAGTCAAAATCACTTTCATCATCAATTTCTTCAACACATTCAATTTCAACATCACCAACATTCTGTTCAGCCAATTCAGTTACATTTTCACCCCCAGTAACTTGCACTTCAGGATTATTAGCAGTAGTTGCGTCCCTTTCAGCAGTAGAGAAGCTGATTGGGTTGGGGGATTGAAGAGCTTCTGCATCAGTTTGTTGCTGTTTTATGTTTTCAATAGCAGCAGGGGTTTCTTCCTCATCAATGAGAGAAAGTTGAGAGGATTCCAACCCCTTAATCATCATACCTTTTGCTGTTTTCTTCTTTCTTTTTGGAGCATCGACAGCGGATGAGGATGGAGCAACAGATTTGGTGAGCTTGGTTCTTACCTTCTTTGGTGCTTTTGTACTAGTGTCAGTGATCACGAAGGAGGATGTTGCAGTCTCACTGCCACCAACTTTTTTATACATAGAGGGATAAGCAGAGAATAGAACTTCTTTCATTTGAGGAGTGAGAGAGGCAAACTTGCTATCAAAAAGATTACTATCACAGGCTGGCTGTTTATAGACAGAGGGACCAATTCTTGGTGCTTTGCAGATAGTGGCACCAAATTGATTGTACTTTTCTTTCAACTCTTGTTTGAATATTAGGGAGAAAAATCTTGTGAATGGAACTGTGTAGGAACGATTGCTTGCTTGGAATTTAGCCTTCATGTCTTCAAAAATGACTGAGGCAAAATCAATAAACCTTCCCGTGGCTAATGCATGAATAATTTGCATATTTGCAGCTGTGGCTTGATCATGAGATCCAGAATTGCCTCCCAAGCATTGTATAACATGAGAAAAAAGTAATCTCCATATACCAGGGAGATTTTTCTTGGTGGGGTTGCTGGGAACAACTTCTGGTTTTTCCAAGTTCGCACCATACCCAATGGTGGGCAACCACTCCTTCCATTGTTCAACTGTTGCCGGAGTTACAAAAGGTTTTTCTTTTGTTTGGTCAGGTAGACCAAGAGCAGTTCGAAGAATTTTGGGTGTTATTGATATGCGTACCTGCTTCTTTTTAATGGTTCCAGAAATAGCACCTATGCTTACGTGATAATCACACGTCCACCAAAATTCTCTAAGAAGATAGACATACATATCTTCTGGGTCAGCATAAATAGCACTGCTTACAGGACATGCCTTTATAAAGTCCAGCATTTGTTGATATCCAGTGATACCAGATGGAACTTCAATGGACCCCAAATAATTATTAGGTTTGATTGAGATTGTATGGGCTTGAAATTTGGCTTTGGAAGAGGGAGCAGTTTTTTCAGGATCAAAAGTTTTCGAATGCATGTAGAGGGGAACATTTTTAAGAGCCTTTTGAGTAGCCAGATCATCAGGCAACTCAACATGTGTTGGAGATTGAGGTGGATTTTTTGATGAAGAAGCCATTTTAGTTTGAGATTTAGAAAAGGGAAGAGGAAGATGAACAGTGAGAAGAGATAGAAGAATTTAGAGAAGTTTGAGAGATTTGGAGAGTAAGAGAAAGAAGGAGAATTATGAGAGTATGAAAAATGGTGATAGAAAAAGATTTGAATTTATATAGCATGGATATGGGCCCCATAACTATGATAGTGGATTGTCACCAATACTCTCTTTCATACGTAATATGTACATCTACATATACGTATCTGAGTAACGTATAAAAGTGGGTTGATGTGACCACTTGTACCCTTATTTCAAAAGTACTCGAGTTTTACGGCGGATACAATGTACAAGTTGTCTGTTTGGGAGAAAATCGAGGTAACCGTTTGATATTCTTATTAAAATATTATTATAAATGGTTTAGCGGATATGCTCAAGTGAAAGAAAAGTTGAGATCTAAGTATATCCGCTGACAAAGTTAGAAAATCTGGTTACCCCTTTAGGAAAGCAAATTTTAATCAGCGACTTTTCGTCTAAGCGTTAGTCGCTGATGAGTTAAGGAGTACAATTTTTAGCAAATTGTCAGCTATCAACGGATTTGATATGTCTTTACCAGCAGCCGTTTGCTGCTGGACTAGATAGAGACTTTTAGCTCTCTATTGCTTTTGTTTTGCTTTTTCCCAAAGCAACAGGGATCAACGGTTTTGATAAGTCTTTACCAGCAGCCGTTTGCTGCTGGACTAGATAGAGACTTTTAGCTCTCTATTGCTTTTGTTTTGCTTTTTCCCAAAGCAACAGGGATCAACGGTTTTGAGAAGTCTTTACCAGCAGCCGTTTGCTGCTGGACTAGATAGAGACTTTTAGCTCTCTATTGCTTTTGTTTTGCTTTTTCCCAAAGCAACAGGGATCAACGGTTTTGAGAAGTCTTTACCAGCAGCCGTTTGCTGCTGGACTAGATAGAGACTTATAGCTCTCTATTACTTTTGTTTTGGTCAGCAAGTAAGACACTTGAACTTTCTGAGAGAAATAAGGTCACTTTTCAACTTATAAGAGAGATGTAAGTTGAGGTATTAGCAGGCATGACAAGTCATGTCGCTGATTCACCATTCAGCATTCCCAACTTGCTGACCAGATATTTAAATCTGGTTTCATCTAAAGGTTTAGTGAAAATATCAGCAAGTTGTTCATCAGTGGGAATGAAGTAGATTTCAACATCCCCTTTCATGACATGGTCACGTATGAAGTGGTACCTAATGTCAATGTGTTTGGTCTTAGAATGCTGAACAGGATTATGTGTGATTGCAATTGCACTTGTATTGTCACACATAATAGGGATCTTAGAGAATTCTAAGTCATAGTCAGCGAGTTGGTTTTTCATCCATAGGACTTGTGCACAACAACTCGCTGCTGATACATATTCTCCTTCAGCAGTGGAGATGGATACTGTATGCTGTTTCTTACTAGACCAACTAGTCAGCTTCCCCCCCAACAGTTGACATCCACCACTGGTACTTTTCCTATCTAACATGCAGCCAGCATAGTCAAAGTCAGAATATGCAACTAGGTCAAATTTGGAGTCTTTGGGATACCAGAGACCCAATGTTGAAGTACCTTTTAGATACTTGAAAATTCGCTTTACAGCGAGAAGATGGGATTCCCTAGGAGAGGCTTGATATCTTGCACATAAGCAAGTAGCAAACATGATATCAGGACGACTTGCTGTGAGATACATCAGCGAGCCAATCATTCCCCGATAGAGAGTGGGGTTCACATGCTTACCATCAGGATCAGCATGAAGATTATTGGGAGGAGACATGGGAGTGGCCTTAGTAGTGACATTAGACATGTCAAACTTGGCCAGCATGTCTCGAATGTACTTTTCCTGATTAAGGAAAATCCCATTTGGAAGTTGACGAATTTGAAGGCCAAGAAAGAAGGTCAGCTCACCCATCATACTCATCTCAAAATGAGAGGACATCAGTGAGCTAAACTTGGTACAAAGTTTCTTGCTGGAAGACCCAAAAATGATGTCATCTACATATATCTGAACATATAGGACATCAGCACCCTTTCTATAAATGAAGAGGTGCTGTCAATGGATCCTCGCTGAAACTTATTAGAAAGAAGAAATTCAGAGAGAGTGTCATACCAAGCTCTGGGAGCTTGTTTAAGACCATAGAGTGCCTTATAGAGGCGATAGACATGGTGTGGCTTGGCTGGATCTTTAAAACCAGGTGGCTGCTCAACATAAACTTCCTCATCGAGTTTTCCATTTAGGAAAGCACTTTTTACATCCATTTGATATACTGTGAAGTTTTTGTAAGCAGCATGTGCCAAGAATAAGCGAATTGCTTCTAATCGGGCCACTGGTGCAAAGGTTTCATCGTAATCAACACCTTCTTCTTGAAGGTATCCTTGTGCAACCAGCCTAGCCTTGTTACGCGTGACAACACCATCTTCGTCCATTTTATTCCTATAAACCCATTTAGTTCCAATGGGTTCTTTTCCAGGAGGTAGAGGAACCAAAAACCAGACATTCTATCTTTTGAATTGGGTGAGTTCCTCTTGCATGGCAGCAACCCATGAGGGATCAACCATTGCTTCTCCTATATTTTTGGGAGTGATCATAGATAAGAAGTTTACATACAGACATGTATTTCTTGTCGCTGATCGAGTAATAATCCCCTGCTGAGGATCACCAATGATTTGGTGAGCTGGATGACTAGATGTCCACTTAAGTGCAGGAGCACTGGAGACACCAAGTTGAGTGGCAGCGGAAATTGGAGCGATGGGATCAGCAGGAGTATTATAAGTAGAGAGGTCAGTGGTAAGAATGGGTTCAGGAGAATGATCAGCGGATCCATTCGACTGATTTGAGTTATCATTGATGGTGGAGTCTTCAGCAGACTCCATTTCTTCAGCATTTACTGAAGCATCATGAAACTCCTCCTCAGTAGAGTCATCAGCCAGTGATCTAGGATTGGCTGATGCTGCATGGATTGATCTTAAGATAGGCTCAACTGGCTCAATCGAGTAGATATGAGCAGCAACTTGCTCTAGTTCAGCATCAGCTGAACTATCCTTTGTGATATGCTGAATAGTATCAGGCAGCGAGCAAGAAGCATCAACAAATAAGTCAGCTTCCTCAGTAAAAGGGTCAGCTAGCTCATTGAAAATGACCTCAGATGAAGAAGATTGAATGTCCTTTAGTGCTGATGAACTTTCATCAAAAGTAACATGAATGGATTCATCAACTTTCTGAAGGCGAGTATTGAATACTCTGAATGCCTTGCTGATGGACGAATACCCAAGAAAGTATCCATCATCAGCTTTAGGATCAAATTTACCTAGGTGATCCTTGTTGTTTAAGATGAAAACAGGACATCCAAATACATGGAAGTATTTGATTTGAGGTTTCTTACCTTTCAACACCTCATACGCTGTCTTGTCATGTCTTTTAACTATTAGACATCTATTTTGAGTATGACAAGCAAGTGTTGACAGCTTCAGCCCAGAATTTACTAGGCAAAGAAGACTCACTGAGCATGGTGCGTGCTGCTTCGATGAGAGTTCTATTTCTCCTTTCAGCGACACCATTTTGCTCAGGAGTTCTGGTGGAAGAGAAATTTTGTGAGATCCCTTGATCAGTACAAAAAGCGTCAAGAGTGTGGTTTCTGAACTCAGTACCATGATCGCTCCTAAGTTCTTTCACCCTTATGCTGTTGAGATTTTCCATTTTCTTGATGAAATTTATAATCTCTTCAGCAGCATCACTCTTGGAATGGAGAAAGATAGTCCAAGTGTATCGTGAGTATTCATCCACGATTACTAAAGTGTATCTGCTACCCTTTAGACTTTGGACATTCACTGGACCAAAAAGGTCCATGTGAAGAAGATGAAAGCAGCCAGAGATAGAATTGGCCTGCTTGGTTTTGAAAGTTGCTCTGTGGGTTTTACCTTTTTCACAAGCACCATAGAGTCTATCCTTTTCAAATGAAAGATGAGGGAGGCCACGAACAAGGTTCTTTTTAGCCAGAGAGTTGATGGTTTTGAAATTCACATGCGACATACGCTTGTGCCATAACCAGTTTAGTTCAGCAGCCGACTTAGCAAAGAAACAAGTTTCACTATCAGTTTTGATAGGAGTAAAGTCAACCAGATATACATCTCGTTTTCTTGGAGCAACCAAGACTACTTCCTTGTTTACATTTACCACAGTGCCTTGATGTTTATCAAGAATCACTTTGTAGTCAGCATCACAAAGTTGACTTATGCTGATGAGACTATGTTTTAATCCATTTACATAAGCGACCTTGGAGAACTTAATGAGTCCATTGGAGAGAAGACCATAACCTTCAGTTTGTCCAGTGGAGTTGTCACCAAACACTACAGTAGGGCCAGCAGTCTCTACGTAGTTATCCAGCAGGGTCTTTGAGCCAGTCATGTGTTTTGAACAGCCACTGTCCAAGTACCACACACCTTTTCCCAGCGAGCCCTGCATGGATTTAACAGAAGGATTTAGATGGGTTCACTATTGAATTCACTGACGGACATGTCAGCAGAATTAAAGATGGGAGACTCAGAGGATTCTTCTCTACTGACAGCGTCATCAGTAGAGAGAGGAAGAGGAGTACTAAGGTTAGTATTCTCGTTACTTGGAGAGTTATCAACAAGTTGATGAGCAGGAGGCATGTCACGATCAATCACATAGGTGTGATATTGATCAGCAGAGGTGACAGTGGCTCCAGTATCTAGAACAGTCAAGTTGCTGACTTGATTGTTGTTCCCATACTCAACCAGAATGCTACCGTGACCATTAGTGATGATCTCTTGAGAGAGAGGAAAGGAGATTCGCTGAGCTGCAATGAATTCAGCAATGTTCTCTTCAGTGAGATCGGTTGACTCTCCTACACTATTCATGTGATCAGCAGAAGCAGAGCTGTCGCTGACCAAAGTGGAGGAGGAAGCAGCCGCTGAAGAAGAAGGATTAGGTTGAATGTCAACTTCAGGAGCATCCCTGGAGTTGTCACAATCAGAAGCAACATGACCTTTGCTGCCACATATGTAGCATTTTTTAACAGAGGTGCTGCCTTTTTGATTTTGAAGGAAGAATTCCTTCAGTTGAGAGGAAAGATCATTAACTTGCTGAGCCAGCTCGTTAATTTTAGGTTCAACGGAGGAAGATGCCTTTTTCTTTTGCTTAGACTTTTGCTTATGCTTAAGTGTAAGCTGAGGCATCTTAGGAGCAGGACTCAAAATGGATTTTCCTTTTGGATCCTCAGTTTGAGAGGTAGAGGGGATTTTTGATCCCTTGACTACACTCCATGCTAGATTAACAGCAGGGTGAGAAGAAGAAGAAGGACCCTGCTGAGATAGATGCACTCTTTTGGGAGTGATCGATCTAGGTTGCTGATTAGGTGTTACAGACCTCATTTTCCTATGAGGTAAATATTGCCTATTAGGGGTAGTAGATCTCACTTGCTGATAAGGCAAGTGTCCTCTTTGAGGAGTGATAGGTCTTACTTGCTGATGAGGCAAGTGTCCTCTTTGAGGAGTGATAGGTCTTACTTGCTGATGGGGCAAGTATCCTCTTTGAGGAGTAACAGACCTATTTTGGGTATTAGATATTCTCACTTTTTGAGGAGTTTTATGCCTCAAAATAGGAGTAGGCATCGATTGTGGTACATGCTGAAGGACTTGTCTATCAGCAGGTCGGACCTTAGATGGTCCAACTTGCTAAAATCTAGCGTCACCAAACCTGACGCGTCTCTGCATGACACGATCATCCTGCACAGTTTTGCAGTCAGCAAGGGTAGGAGCTTGCTGAGAAGATGAAGAAGAAGAGGGTTGAGCAACTGGTTGAGGTTGCTGACTGACAGCATTAGCTAGCTGAGGTTTGCTATAGTCATAGGGGACAGCAACCTTACTTCTTCTGAATGGTTCAGAAGGTCTGATGGTGAGCTGCTGAGGAGCGATGGGTTTAAAACCATCACTACCAATATCCCCTTCATAAGATTCCCAGAAGAGTATTGAACTCTTCCTTCGTTTGGCATCATGCCAACAATGGGAAGATGAGGATAGGGGTTGCAGGTGCTTGCTGAGGAGCCAACACCATTTTCCTCAGCAGGATTAGATGGGTCACTGGTAGTAGAAGAGGTAGTACCAGCTTCCATTTCATTGTGGTAATCGTTAAGACCCCTAACAAAATACCATTTCTTCATCTCTTCAGGAGAGATGATAGCAGATGGAGGAATAGAAATTTCAGGCTTCACCTCATCATTAAACAAGTCAGAGAGAGAGGCAGCGGCATTAAAGTCACCGCCTATTACTGCCTGTACTTGGGCAGGGACTTGTTCGTTTAGGCACTGGTGGTGAAACCTGGAAGCTTTTGACCAGGAGGTCACAATCTTCTTAAGGTTGGCAACTTCAAGCTTGAGTTTTTCATTCTCAAGTTGAACCTTTTGTGCCAACAACTCATGAGATTGAAGTTCAACGTGAACATTTCTCAACTCATTGAGTTTTTCAGATTTTTCACTCAACTCTGAACAGACAGAGTCGAGTTTGGATTGGATATCAGCTCGTATAGATTCAACGAACTGGATATCACAAAGAAGAGATTCGAAGATTTTAGGTTTATCTTTGTCAGAGGCAGAATAATGAGCACATACCTTTTTAATGGTGACGTTTACCCACTGACTGGAAGAAACTTGGTCTTTAGTCAGAGCATCACCATCAGCGAGTGCCATAAGACACATGGCATCGACGTATTCTTCACTGTCTGAATCATCTGATTCAGTCCAGTCATGCTCTTCAGCTACCAGCCCTTTTGCTGGAGTTTTTGCATCTTCCATTTCAGCAACCTTGGCTTTTAGCTGATAGTATTTGTTCCTGTACTCATCAGCAGGTTTGGAAGGGTTAGTTTTAGGAGCAGCTGGAGTTGGTAAAGCAACTCTGCACTCCTTTTGGTAGTGTCCCTTTCTACCACATCTCCAGCACTCCTCTTGAGATTTGTCAACAGGAGGCTTGTATGGAGCAATCGACTTACAGTTGTTCCATTTTCGAGAGTACCTCTTACCAGCGACTAAGGCAAAGTCCATAAAGTCGCTGAACATTTCTTGTTTCTCATCAGCGTCGAGATCATTAACAAGAGACTGAATAGGAGGTGGGAGATGAGAAGAGCTGGCACCATTATTAAAATTAATGGGCTCAGCAGAGACAAGGGCAAGGGGGTCAGTAGCGGTGTAAGTAGAAGAGGTTGAAGAAGAGGAAGAGGAGGGACCAGCACGATGTTGTGCGTCAACAGCGGCTCTTAAAGTTTGAGCAAGAGCTCTCTCTTCAAATTGAAGAATGCCAAAGAGAGACTCAAGATCAAGCCCATTAAGACGCTCTGTGGTCCTAAGGATTTGTCTTAGACCTTGCCACTTGATAGGTAAACTATCAAGAAATTTGTGGCATACCTCAAAGTCATCATGAGAGATACCAACAGTGGTCATGTCGTTCAGCAACCCTTTGAATCGGGTATAAGTGCCGTTAAGACCTTCGTTGGGGAGAGAGAAGAATTTTTCATAGGCTCTTTTGAGGTCTATCTTTTTAGTGGCTATGGTAGCAGCAGAGCCTTCATACATGCTACAGAACCTATCCCACACTTCCTTAGAAGAGGGATATCTGATGACTACTTTCATGATATCAGAAGGAAGAGTGCTGATTATCATGTTCTTAAGTCTTGCATCAAGATTTACAAGTCTCCTCTCATCGTCAGTCCATTGAACCTCTGGTTTGATGATGTCAATCACAATCTCAGGAGCATCAACAGTTGCTCCTGGTGTTTTTTGCACCAGAGTGGGAATATATGGACCAACGGTCAGAATTGACATAAGGTATGGTTCCACACCCACAATGTGAAGTAACATCCTTTTCTTCCAAGACCCAAAGTCATCATGAGAGATACCAACAGTGGTCATGTCGTTCAGCAACCCTTTGAATCGGGTATAAGTGCCGTTAAGACCTTCGTTGGGGAGAGAGAAGAATTTTTCATAGGCTCTTTTGAGGTCTATCTTTTTAGTGGCTATGGTAGCAGCAGAGCCTTCATACATGCTACAGAACCTATCCCACACTTCCTTAGAAGAGGGATATCTGATGACTACTTTCATGATATCAGAAGGAAGAGTGCTGATTATCATGTTCTTAAGTCTTGCATCAAGATTTACAAGTCTCCTCTCATCGTCAGTCCATTGAACCTCTGGTTTGATGATGTCAATCACAATCTCAGGAGCATCAACAGTTGCTCCTGGTGTTTTTTGCACCAGAGTGGGAATATATGGACCAACGGTCAGAATTGACATAAGGTATGGTTCCACACCCACAATGTGAAGTAACATCCTTTTCTTCCAAGACCCAAAGTCATCATGAGAGATACCAACAGTGGTCATGTCGTTCAGCAACCCTTTGAATCGGGTATAAGTGCCGTTAAGACCTTCGTTGGGGAGAGAGAAGAATTTTTCATAGGCTCTTTTGAGGTCTATCTTTTTTATCTTAGACAAGAAAGTTAATAACAGAAAGTAAAGAACATGAACAAGAATAAGTTCAAATGCAAATATCTAAGCAAGTATAATCATATGTTTCATTGATTAAAAGATGAATACATGGTCGATATTACAACTTGTCTTACAAGAATACAAATGAACTAAATA
Source organism: Erigeron breviscapus (assembly GCA_034093135.1). Taxonomy (NCBI): domain Eukaryota; kingdom Viridiplantae; phylum Streptophyta; class Magnoliopsida; order Asterales; family Asteraceae; genus Erigeron; species Erigeron breviscapus. The sequence continues at coordinate 264,161,789 of CM067167.1, forward strand.
ATTGCTAAGTCTAGACACTATAAACTTAAGCAATTACAAGAGAGAAAATAAAGTGACACGAACACTTTGTGGTGATAAACACACCGTATAAAAGATGCGGCTGTGTTGCTTTATATAAGGGAGGAATTAGGGCAACAAAGCCTTACAATGATAGTGATAGAATGGTGGTTGTCGACTTCTCATAGGCTCGTTGTACTTTGAACCAGGAGCCTTTGTCTTCTTTACCAAAACGGGTATGAAAGAGAGAAACCCTTGTTTTGGTCCCAACTGTACCTTTGCCATATACGGTAATATTTAGTTGGAAGAACCACCATGTGACATCTTGTCTTCTTATGGTTTGAAAACTTCCCGCCTTGACACACAACTTGGGAAGTAAGCCACTCGCTGACAAGAGTCATTGACTCGCTGATCACTTGTTGGCGACTCACGCCAGCGACCAAGTCTGGTCAGCGAATCCTTGACTAACACTTTCTTTTTGACAAAGAGAACCGGAGCTCCCCAAGGCGAGGAACTTGGTTGTATGAAACCTTTGTCAAGTAGTTCTTGAAGTTGAGACATAAGTTCTTTCATTTCGGTTGGAGCCAAACGATACGGTGCTTTAGCAACAGGAGTAGCACCGGGTACAAGATCAATTTGGAAGGTGACCTCACGGTCAGGAGGAATACCGGGAAGATCATCCGGGAAAACATCAGGAAATTCAGAAACTATATCAACATTAGAAATGGAAGCTTTCTCTTTTCGTGCATCGATAACATAGGCAAGGAAATGACTCTTATTATGCCGAATACAATTTAGAGCCTTCATCAAACTAATGATTTTTATGCCCCCTCTTTTCTTATCTCCGTGGACCGAAATGGTTTTACCATCAGGAGTCGAAACCCTTACAATCTTTTGAGAGCATACTATGGTGGCATCATTTTGGGCTAACCAATCCATTCCTGTGACTAAATCAAAACCAGCTAAAGTAGTAGGCAACAACTGGACGGGAAAAGAATAACTTTCAATCTCTATAGCACAATCATCATATCCTTCACGTATATCACTAACAGTACCATCAGCTATTTCAACCTCTATGGAACAATCAAGGGGGGTAGTGACTCTTTCAAGTTTAGGGGTAAACACAGTAGACACAAAAGACCTATTTGCACCCGAATCAAAAAGTACAGAAGCAGGTTTAGAATTAACAAGAAAGATACCGCTTACTACCTCATCATTGTCTTTAGCAGCTTCTACAGTCATCTGAAGTGCACGAACCTTAGGCTTTGGTGCAGCCGCCTTTTTCCCATCATCTTTCATCTGAGGGAAATTAGCAATCATATGACCCGTTTCCTTACACTTGTAACAACGAGTCTTGTCTTTGCACACTTCAGCAGAATGCCCCGGATGGCCACACTTATCACACCTCTTGGTCTTATCAGAACAAGGACCACTATGGTGAGACTTGCAAGACGAACACCATGAACTACTCTTCTTATCCTTGTCTCCATTTGAAGAAGAGTTACCTTTAAACTTCTTATTTGAGCTCGAAGATCCATTGAATTCTCCTTTTGAAACCGGCTTTCTTGTCATCATTTTTAGCCACCACTTTCTCTGTCTTAAAATCATCATCCAATATCTTGGACTCCTTGATAGCAGCAGATAAAGTAGTATGCTGTCTACATAGACCCCGATAGCTAGCAGGGAGTCCATCACAATACGCTTCCACCTGATCAACATCTCTTCTAACCAAATGTCCAACAAATTTCAGCTTTTCCATAAATGAGTGTGCATACTCAGCTATGGCACCCGGCTTAGCTGTCAATGCTCTAAATTCCTTCTCAATCAATCTTATCTCACGGGTTCCCACATACTCTTCTAGGAACTTCTCCCTGAATGTACCCCAAGGCATAGTAGCAAGCACCTCGGGAGTCAAGGAGATAGTAGCAGCCCTCCACCAATTCCTAGCGTTCTTCTTCAACATTCGGGTTGCACACAACACCTTCATATCGTCCGGGCAATAACAAGAAGCAAACACAACCTCAATATCGTCCAACCATTCCATAGCACCAACAACATCTTGAGTACCATCGAATGCCTTAGCTCCACACTTTTGGAAGCTCTCGTACTTAAAGTTATGAGCACGAGGAGCTACCACTACACGAGGCTCCACTATGTTTCCAACACCATTTCCATTTGCAACAACCTCTTCTGGAGCAATCAAAGACCTTTCATTCGATGGCTCGGCACGGTTTGAGCGGTTGGAATAATTCCCATCCGTATGCTCATTCCTTTGCATGCTTGCATCTTTTTCGGCCCTAAGTTGAATCACCTCCTCTTCATTTCTCAACAAGAGAGCTCGGATAGCTCTCAACTCTTCATGTAATTCTGCTTGATTAGGAACCTGTTCAATCACCGGGTTTGCCCTATCAATTTCCGACCTAGTGGGTTGTGCACCCGGGAGTGGCCTTCGTGGAGGTCTTTGGTTAACACCATCTCCAGCCCCATTCCCATTAGGCTGAGCACCACTAGCATTAGTTCCAACCCGTTGACTGTTAGCACGTGTGTTAACCATGATGTCTACAATGCAATGACGACGGTTAGCAAGGTTTCAATGAGAATAGCTAGATAAGGCTACATAACCTTAAAAATTCAGCATCAAACATAACTAATCATGCCTCATCTACACTCTCACTTATTCCCAAACCCGTCCTAGCATTTCATTTCTAAGGCTAAGCATTCCTAATTAAGCCCTACATAACCTTAAAAATTCAGCATCAAACATAACTAATCATGCCTCATCTACACTCTCACTTATTCCCAAACCCGTCCTAGCATTTCATTTCTAAGGCTAAGCATTCCTAATTAAGCCCTACATAACCTTAAAAATTCAGCATCAAACATAACTAATCATGCCTCATCTACACTCTCACTTATTCCCAAACCCGTCCTAGCATTTCATTTCTAAGGCTAAGCATTCCTAATTAAGCCCTACATAACCTATATCGGTTTAAGTCCAAAAACTAAGGTAATACCTATGGTTCATGGTTCACTTAAACCATTTCTCTGATACCAACTTGTAACACCCGTCGTTTAAAAATACGGATTTCCAAAAACTTTTCACCTAACGGTGTTAAAGAATGCGGAATAACGTTTTAAAAGTCCAAACAATAAAATCCAGTTTGGTTTGTTCATAAAATAGGAGGTGTTACTCGTCACATCATCAAAATAGTATAAATGGAAATCCTACGGTTGCCCAACATAAAACAACCGTATACAAATCATATCAAAACATAATAGTCATAACGAAATAAAATGTCTAAAAGGAGCAGCAACTATGGGTAACTAATAGCATCTTCAAGTATTCTACCCATGCCTCGCTCTTTATTCATCGACATACTTCTAGCTTGCTAAACCTGAGGGGACAACACATTTCAAGAAACAAGTGTTAGCTAACGAATTAGCTAAGTAAGATAACACTAAGCTAATAAAACGTTTGTCCAATTAAAACTTGATAAAGCAACTTTTCATATTAAAGACACATTTCACATATCATCACATACTCAACATAGCATCAACATCTTTCATGGTAGGATTAATCATCCTAAATGTGCCTAATCATCATTTCATCATCACATATCATCACATACTCAACATAGCATCAACATCTTTCATGGTAGGATTAATCATCCTAAATGTGCCTAATCATCATTTCATCATCACATATCATCACATACTCAACATAGCATCAACATCTTTCATGGTAGGATTAATCATCCTAAATGTGCCTAATCATCATTTCATCATCACATATCATCACATACTCAACATAGCATCAACATCTTTCATGGTAGGATTAATCATCCTAAATGTGCCTAATCATCATTTCATCATCACATATCATCACATACTCAACATAGCATCAACATCTTTCATGGTAGGATTAATCATCCTAAATGTGCCTAATCATCATTTCATCATCACATATCATCACATACTCAACATAGCATCAACATCTTTCATGGTAGGATTAATCATCCTAAATGTGCCTAATCATCATTTCATCATCACATATCATCACATACTCAACATAGCATCAACATCTTTCATGGTAGGATTAATCATCCTAAATGTGCCTAATCATCATTTCATCATCACATATCATCACATACTCAACATAGCATCAACATCTTTCATGGTAGGATTAATCATCCTAAATGTGCCTAATCATCATTTCATCATCACATATCATCACATACTCAACATAGCATCAACATCTTTCATGGTAGGATTAATCATCCTAAATGTGCCTAATCATCATTTCATCATCACATATCATCACATACTCAACATAGCATCAACATCTTTCATGGTAGGATTAATCATCCTAAATGTGCCTAATCATCATTTCATCATCACATATCATCACATACTCAACATAGCATCAACATCTTTCATGGTAGGATTAATCATCCTAAATGTGCCTAATCATCATTTCATCATCACATATCATCACATACTCAACATAGCATCAACATCTTTCATGGTAGGATTAATCATCCTAAATGTGCCTAATCATCATTTCATCATCACATATCATCACATACTCAACATAGCATCAACATCTTTCATGGTAGGATTAATCATCCTAAATGTGCCTAATCATCATTTCATCATCCATATCATCACATACTCAACATAGCATCAACATCTTTCATGGTAGGATTAATCATCCTAAATGTGCCTAATCATCATTTCATCATCACATATCATCACATACTCAACATAGCATCAACATCTTTCATGGTAGGATTAATCATCCTAAATGTGCCTAATCATCATTTCATCATCACATATCATCACATACTCAACATAGCATCAACATCTTTCATGGTAGGATTAATCATCCTAAATGTGCCTAATCATCATTTCATCATCACATATCATCACATACTCAACATAGCATCAACATCTTTCATGGTAGGATTAATCATCCTAAATGTGCCTAATCATCATTTCATCATCACATATCATCACATACTCAACATAGCATCAACATCTTTCATGGTAGGATTAATCATCCTAAATGTGCCTAATCATCATTTCATCATCACATATCATCACATACTCAACATAGCATCAACATCTTTCATGGTAGGATTAATCATCCTAAATGTGCCTAATCATCATTTCATCATCACATATCATCACATACTCAACATAGCATCAACATCTTTCATGGTAGGATTAATCATCCTAAATGTGCCTAATCATCATTTCATCATCACATATCATCACATACTCAACATAGCATCAACATCTTTCATGGTAGGATTAATCATCCTAAATGTGCCTAATCATCATTTCATCATCACATATCATCACATTAGTGTACAGGGGACCACCGTTTGACAGTACTCAAGCTCATCATATAACATATAACACGTTGAACATACAATATCATTCCCATATAATCATCATAGAAGAAAGCCATTTTAATTAATCATGCTTTTCACCCCGTAAGTAAAACACATAAAAGAGTTTGAAAGGGGGCTATGACTCACTTGATTAGAGAGTGAAATGGGCTGATCAAACGCGATTCCTTTGCCTAGATTTGTTGCGCCTCAAGCAAGCCTAAACCATAACGTATATATTCACGACGTAAGTTCGCGTGACATGAACTAGTGAGCTAGATCATGAGGTGTATACTAGTAGACTTGCCCTTCTTTGGTTGTTATTAGTTTATGGAGTTAAAGTGTGTTATATTGTTCAAAATGTTTGGTTGGAAAGTATTTAGTGGAGAAAGTCATTTTCTCGCTATACGTAATTTAGCATTGTTGGAATTTCGGTATCTTGACTTTGATTGTCATGGTTTCCATTGTGGGTTTTACTCATTCTTCATACTTGTCATTAGTTACTTAATAATATTCATTTTGTGAATATTTTCTGATTTATAAGTTTTTATTTAATTAATTATTTATTCATTTATTGATTTATATGTCTTTTAATTACCATTTAAATTCAATAATTCATGGAAATTCTTAGAAATCACCACTAAACATTTTAGCCAAAAATCCCAGGCCTTTTAGGCAACTTTTATCAATAAAAATTCATATCAATTCAACCTCTCTTGTGTCTTGCTTATTTTGAGGACTTTAAGCTTAAAAATCGTTTACCGAAATAGTGATTTTAGCCTCATTTCTTAAGCAATTAAAGTGCTTCAAAAGGGGTTTTCATTCTTGTTTCATTATTTCCAGAAAGTTCATCATATTTTGGTGTTCAAAGTCGTGATAGTGGTGGTGGTGTGATATGTGCAATTTAGTGCTTTCGGTTAGTGCTTATTTGACCCGAAAAGGTGATTTTTGAGCTTATTGTTGTCATGAACCAAAAGACTTGAGTTTTATACTTTTGTAACAACTTATTTCCAGTAAGTTTAATATATTTTTCTTGTCCTTTGATTATGGTGCAAGTGTGTGCTCAAAATAGCTTTTTGCATGTTTTCGGTTTGTGATTTCAAGCTCATTTTTACTAGTTTTGGTCCAAGCTTTGTCTCTTTGTTATTTCATTAATTTTTCCAGAATCTTGACATCAATATTAACATATTTTTCACTTATAACAAGTCCATATCCATCTCATAATCCAACAAAAGATCCAACTTTCTTAAATCTAGCATGTATGCATTCAAATCAACACTTTTTAATACCAACTTTTATAGATCTAACATTCAACAACATAAAAACATCTTTTTAATGAAAAATCTCAGAAATATATTCTTCAAAATATACAAAAACATATAGATCTATCAAAAGGAAAATCACTTTAAAAGCTACTTAATCTATAACAACACTTTTGGGTCTTAAACTTGTTGAATCCTTGGATCTTTCTCATGGATTCGACATGCATGTGCATGAGGAGAAAGATCCTATCAACTTTGCCCTCATCAAGTGTGTATTATAAAGAAAACAAGAAGAAAACATAAACTTTTGATAAAACCTTTGAATATAAACAAGAACAAGATTAAATCTAGTAAAAAGGATGAAGATTTATACCCTCTTGAGCTCGGTTTTGATGGTGAAAAATGGGCAGAATTTTCGGACCCCTTTAGGCTTCAAATAACCCTTCTTTCAAGCCCTAAACAACCCTTAATCTATCCTTGTATTAACCCTTGTTTAAACCTAAGAGTACCTTATTATTATTGTTGATTAAACTTGAGTTTTGATTTAGTTTCTTGCTCCTTTTTGAGCCGTGAACAAGAAGAAGAAAAAAAGGGAGAGAAATATGTGTGTGTGTGAAGGGGGACGGCCAAAGGGAGGGGGAATTGAAGGGTTTTTCTATTCTTTTTTTTATAAGTGTATAAGTGTATATGTATGTATGTATATTTAAGGATGTATATGTATGTCGTGTGTATATATGTATGTATATACATACTTTTGTGTTTTTAATTTAGCTACTTAAGTCATTTTATGTACATTTTGTATTTGTATTAGACATACATATACCTATTATTATTATTCAAGCACGTTTATGTGCATATTAGTTTATAAACATATTTTTGAGTTAGGCATGTTATTTTTATGTCATGTTTACTTAAATTGACTTGATGATTAAATTGTTGGACGTTTATAAGAGTTCTTGGTCGTTATCTCAACTTGTGAGTCTTACATTATTATTTATATAACTAGATTGTCAACAATGAAATTTTGCTCAATGGCATTGTATTGGATTCAATTTAGGACCAAATAATAGCTTTAGATTGCTAATTTAGGGGCATCATCTACTAGTTTCTAACATAACGATGGCTTGCGAGATCATAGGCAACATAACTAGCACATATATAATATTTAAAAAGGAGGGTTGTTACATCAAGCCTCCAGTTGCGTCGCAACACTTTATGTTGCGCCGCAACTTATTCCTCTGGAATTTAGTTGCGCCGCAACTCGTTGCGATTCTGCACCACTTTGCTCGATTGAACCCCAACCCAACACCAAACAATACCAAATCAAATATCAGACCTTAATACATCAAAATCCTTCATATTAAGACCTTAACAACGCATTTCAACCTTTAGGAAAATCATACATGCCTTATTTCATCAAAACCATCGCTAATTACACATTAATTGATTCCCTAATGCCCAATTATAAATCCTAATGACTTATAATCAAAAGGATCAAAATCAATAAAATTATACCTTCTATACCTGCACTCACAATGGGAATGAGAAAGACTAGATTAACCACTTCCGAAACGCACTTTTGATAGCCTTTTTTCTCAAGAATTGATTAGGGATAAAAGAGGGTGGTTAGGGCTTGAGAGGAAGTTAATAAATCTGCTAATGACACTCAAATGACTCCTCATGAGACCCTAAACCCGTTTTTGACTTTCACCACATGTCAAATTTGGTCCCTAGGCTTCCATATAGCTCATTACTAGTCAAAAACTCCTCTAAGGACCATATACTACCTAAATACTTCATTAATCACTCCTAATAGGCATATAATTACTTCATAAACATATTTTCATATCATGCATTAAGACTTTCAAGTCTCACATATATAACACATAAACCACATATAAGTATTAAATCTAGCAATAGACTTAACGGACACATAATATTGACTTAACGACTCTAGTCAAACGTTAATAAAAGTTTGGGATGTTACACGAAGGCTCTCCTAGGGCTCACTCCCAGCCTTTAGTATTATTTGTCTTTTCCTAAGGCTAGATGAAGGTTCTCCTGGGGCCCACTTCCAGCCTTGACACTCTTTGTCTTTTCCTAAGGCTAGATGAAGGCTCTCCTGGGGCCCACTTCCAGCCTTGACACTCTTTGTCTTTTCCTAAGGCTAGATGAAGGCTCTCCTGGGGCCCACTTCCAGCCTTTAGCATTCTTTGTCTTTTCCTAAGGTTAGATGAAGGCTCTCCTGGGGCCCACTTCCAGCCTTGACACTCTTTGTCTTTTCCTAAGGTTAGATGAAGGCTCTCCTGGGGCCCACTTCCAGCCTTGCATTCTTTGTCTTTTCCTAAGGCTAGATGAAGGTTCTCCTAGGCCCACTTCCAGCCTTGACACTCTTTGTCTTTTCCTAAGGCTAGATGAAGGCTCTCATTAGGCCCACTTCCAGCCTTGACACTCTTTGTCTTTTTCTAAGGCTAGATGAAGGCTCACCAAGGTTAAGATTTTCTCTTTCTTGCCTAACCTCACCAACCTCACTGTCTTAGTGCCTTCACAAAGATCAAAGCTTCGCCGAGGGCTCTCCAACTTATATAAATTAGGGTTTGTTTTAGTGAGATCTCACCATACTCATCATATACATTTTTATTTTATGTCATTTTACATTCATAAACTACATATTTAAACTATTTTGCCAAACATTTATACTAACAAAACTCCTCTTAACAGCTATATGTTGTTTTTGCCAAACATATCTTATATTACTACTATACATGTAATTTGTTATTATTATTATTATTATTAAACATATTTTTTATCAGAAAATAATAGGATTTACCCGAGATACTATCTAACTCCTCTAGCTATAACAAAACTAATCCTATTAAATATATGAGCAGCAGCACGTGCTCCGAATGTCTTGAGCCATGGAGAACTTATTCGCTTGAGCAGGGTCACCGCATCTTCTCAAGTTCTCCAAAGGAAGAAAACGAGAAGGGGATAAAACCATATCCAATACCTGCACACTTAGCCTTATACTTATCGTTTACGTTGTGCAGCCTCAATACTCGCACGACCAGACACAAAGTCAACCATACCAGTGTGTCAAAGGCGATGACCCTGTCAAATCGATGCATACATTAAGCCCTCAATCCCATGAGTAAAACAATATATCAACTGGCGTAAGGGGTTGTTTTTTTCTCCAGTAAACCCAATATCAACTTCTTTATGAGCTAAACCCCAGACCGTGAGCAAATGTCAACCAAGGTGTCACGCACCACGTTATGCCGGTGTTTAATACCAATAATACCAGCACATGATACAGCATGGTCCCCATAAATATTCTCTGGAAATATCCTGAAACAAGTTGAGCACGACAACTAAAAAGAAACAGGGGGACACCTAGCCGATAACATATAACACACCAGTAGTTCCTAACATTCATAGTTTGTCTGAAACCAGAGATCGGAACCACCCTTAACCAGTTTAAAGTGTAGTCTTCCATTTGAGATTTCCATAACGTCATCTGTCGGGAAGATAAAGAAAAAATGGGTTCAACTATTTGAGTAACACGAATGAAATATATATCTACCAATTTTTTTAATGAGTTTGAGAGCAACGATTTCGATTAATCAAAACTCAAAAGGTTGATCGCCGTATTCGCATTAAAAATACACAAGGTATCATTAAAAGATGGCCAGAAGTTACAATTGGAGAATATCGGAGCAACTTATTATTATCATTATGTTGTTGGTTTAAGGACTCATGGATAACATATTGAAGGTGTATGATTTGAATTTTGGTATCATCAATTCATCATGACTATAAGAAGGATCTATAATCTATTAACAGATACAAATATATCATATTCATCTTCAAACCCGTTTTGAAACCCATACTTATTATACTTATGTGTTTAGATTTTTGGAAAATGATGCGTACTACGGATTTGTGAAAAAAAAAGAATCGATTTTTCCTCCTGAAATTTATTAAATGTACAGATTGAGCCGATGTATGTGAGAGGGCAGTACCCAAACTTAGGTACTGACGCAGTACGTATCATATGCCCTTAGATTTTATGAAAGGATTTTGGTTCATAAACTATTAAATCTCATCACTCATTGAAAGGATTTTGGTTAATACTAGGTATTAGCTTTTCGGACCCACTTGTCAACCTCATTTAATTGTAATTTATTTTACGATGATAGAATAAAATTTTCTTATTTTTAAGTAATGAAGTGATTTGCTCAAGTTACAAATAATTTGATGGATCAAGTTAGAGCAATCTTGACTTTTGATTTAAAATCAAGGGTTAAAATTAAAAGATCATTTAAATGAAGGGTCAAGATTTACCCAACTTGACGAGGGAATCTATTCTCTTTTAAGCATCTTTCATTTAGTTCTTGAATTCAAAAGTATACTCATTGCTACACGTTGCTTAATAAAATAAAAACCATACACAATAATTGATGAATATTCCAAATTAGCCAAAAATAATTTGATTTAATGACATCTTAATCACTATTTTGGCACGAAGAAAGCACGAGGTGCATGTTATATGACTTAGGGCCATATAATTGATAAGCAATATAAAACAAATGGCCTTAAAATATCAGATAAAGATACTCTAAAAGTAGAAATAACTTTATTATTAAAATTTGGTGGATTATAACTCTTGAATTAAAATCAACGGTCAAGATTTAAAATCCGTCTTTAAATTTTAACCATTGATTAAGGGTCAAGATTACCAAGTTTACTAATAAATTTGGTTTTAATTTTAGATGATTTCAATCCCAAATATCATGTAACGAGCCTTTAAAATATTAAAAATCAAGTATAACCATATGTACCCAACAATATACTCTCATCGTATGATATAAAAATCCACAAAGTTTTATCCATCATTGTATTTTTTGAAGTAGCACTTATTAATTTTGAGTTCAAATCTCTCTCATTTTTTTTTTCCAAGTTCTCAACCAAAAACTAGGTATCTATCTATAATATAACTAAAAGAGGGGGTTAGAGGTACACTTGGCACCTTTAATCCCCTCCTTTAGCCTAATACTCCCTCTTATTAATCCTCTATTTTTTTAATATTTATTTAATAAAAAATGGTTGACCTTTAATAAAAAAATCTTATAAAAAATCATCTCTTTACGGACTACAACATACAAAATAAAAGGAAAAGAAGGCCCAATCCTATTCTTGGCCTATTCTGTTTTTGGCGGCTGGACTTCACACGGGATAAGGGGCAGAAGTCAAGAACCCTTTTATCATTATTCAATATCATTCGAATAGGGGGTGGACATACACATTCTGGGGGCTGCGAACGAAAAAAGGAAAAGATGAACATGACAGCAGCAGCCGCACACCATCATCCGATCATGCAAAGATTTTCTTTATCCATTATTGGTGATTAATGACAATGTCCGACACCCTCACATATTTTCAACCCTAAGAAAAAACCTACGGCAAAAAAAAAAACCTACGATTGACTACCAAAAAGGTTTTTTTATTTATATACTTTGTTCATATTTAATCATTATTATTATTATTATTTAACATTGAATTCTTATGTTATTGTTATTATATCTCTTTTAATTTAGTTTGTTGTCCATTATAGGTTCATTATGGCTTCTTCTTCAACAACAAAAAATAAGACCACATTAGTTCATCTTGAAGATCTTAAGCCAACACATGTTAACCATCATCTACGACTCTGTGTTGTGCATGTATGGACTGTTTCGGAGTGGAACAACCCGAAAAAAATCAAAACGTTCGAGATGGTCTTTGTTGATGAATTGGTATGTATTTTTCAAATTATATACTCTACACTTTTTGTTTCTCTTTTTATTTAACTAAAGTTGGAAAAAAAGGGTAAACTGGAATCAATATTTATATGGAGTTAATTTTCATATGTTTCTTCTTTAGCTTTCGTATTGATTAAGTGTGATATTGGTCATACACTTTTTGTTTCTCTTTTTATTTAACTAAAGTTGGAAAAAAAAGGTAAACTGGAATAAATATTTATATGGAGTTAATTTTCATATGTTTATTCTTTAACTTTCGTATTCATTAAGTTGTGATATTGGTCATACACTTTTTATTTCACAATTATTATAAGATTTATATATCTTTAGACTACCCGTCCAATGGACGGGCCTGAGCACTAGTTATGTATAACCGTAATAATAATAATTTAATAAAAACCTATTTTCACAAACGCGATAAACTATTCAAAATTTTAAAATATTAACTACCCACCCATAAATTACGTGATATATTAGAATTACACTTTATTAATTAAAATTCTTTAAAAAAAAGCAACACGGGCCCAATATAATAAACCTAACTAGGGTTAAACATTTGTTCAACCCCTCCCATATGAACGACGTGCCACAATTTTATACACGCGCAGTTTTATTATATTTCACATACAAACACACCTTTTCCTTTAATTTTTTTCCTCTCCCAAATCCACACTATTTTCCCCCCATTCTATCTCTTTTCCCTTCTGCTTATATTTTTTCTTTTATAAAATATATATATATAGTTTCTGTTTGATATATATTCAAGATTCTGATAAATTTAAATATAGTGTGTGGGTGTGTTTTATTATGTTTCAAATTCGATTTAATTTGACCGAAAATTTAGGTTTCTGTTATTTACATAAATCCCATAATATATAGTTTTGAAAAGTATTTTTTTAGTTGATAAATTTTGTTAGAGGTATGAAAAAAGAAGTGAATATGGGAGGAAGTGGTGAATGGAATGAAGAAGATAAAGAAATAGTTGCATCTGTATTAGGTCCAAAAGCATTTGATTTTTTAATATCTAGTTCTATATCTAATGAATGTTCATTATCTTCATTATCTAATGATGAAAATTTAAATCATAAGCTTTCAGATCTTGTTGATAATCCAACCAATAATAATAATAATAACTTTAGTTGGAATTATGCTATTTTTTGGCAAATTTCTCGGCAGTCAAAAACAGGTGATTTAGTACTTGGCTGGGGGGATGGATGTTGTCGGGAGCCAAAAGAAATTGAACAACAACAAAAAAAAAAGCAACACGGGCCCAATATAATAAACCTAACTAGGGTTAAACATTTGTTCAACCCCTCCCATATGAACGACGTGCCACAATTTTATACACGCGCAGTTTTATTATATTTCACATACAAACACACCTTTTCCTTTAATTTTTTTCCTCTCCCAAATCCACACTATTTTCCCCCCATTCTATCTCTTTTCCCTTCTGCTTATATTTTTTCTTTTATAAAATATATATATATAGTTTCTGTTTGATATATATTCAAGATTCTGATAAATTTAAATATAGTGTGTGGGTGTGTTTTATTATGTTTCAAATTCGATTTAATTTGACCGAAAATTTAGGTTTCTGTTATTTACATAAATCCCATAATATATAGTTTTGAAAAGTATTTTTTTAGTTGATAAATTTTGTTAGAGGTATGAAAAAAGAAGTGAATATGGGAGGAAGTGGTGAATGGAATGAAGAAGATAAAGAAATAGTTGCATCTGTATTAGGTCCAAAAGCATTTGATTTTTTAATATCTAGTTCTATATCTAATGAATGTTCATTATCTTCATTATCTAATGATGAAAATTTAAATCATAAGCTTTCAGATCTTGTTGATAATCCAACCAATAATAATAATAATAACTTTAGTTGGAATTATGCTATTTTTTGGCAAATTTCTCGGCAGTCAAAAACAGGTGATTTAGTACTTGGCTGGGGGGATGGATGTTGTCGGGAGCCAAAAGAAATTGAACAACAACAACAACAAAAAAAGCAACACCAAGAATTTCATTATTTTGATGAAGAAAATCAACAAAGAATTAGAAAAAGGGTTCTACAGAAGATCCATGTTTTATTTGGTGGGTTAGATGAAGATAGTTATGCTTTTGGGTTAGATAAAGTTACTGAGACTGAAATGTTTTTCTTAATATCTATGTATTTTTCTTTTAGGAGATCCGAAGGAGGGCCCGGGAAATGTTTTTTCTCGGGCCGTCCTGTTTGGATCTCTGATCAGATGGATTCGGGTTCGGATTATTGTTACAGGTCGTTTTTAGCGAAAAACGCGGGTATACAGACTGTTGTTTTGGTACCGACTGATGTCGGTGTGGTCGAGGTTGGATCTGTTTGTTCGTTGATGGAAAACCCGAAAGTTATACAATCGATTCGTGGGTCGTTTTCGGTTAATCCTGCTGGGGTTATGGTTTCGGGAGGGGTATCGGTACCGAATATGGTGGCTAGGAAACCGAACAATGTTAAGGTTTCCAAGGTTTTTGGGCAGGATTTGAGTTCGAGTTTGAACCAGCCACAGTTTAGGGAAAAACTCGCGGTTCGTAAACCTGACGAACCGCGAGTCCCTTTTTCAAACTGGGCTCAGTTGAATACTCAACATAAAGCAGCTTCACAGCTGCAGATTGATTTTACTGGCATTACTGAGTCTAAAATTTCGGATGAGTCTATAGGGAGGGAAGAAAGGGAAACCGAGAGTTTAGTTGTTGGAAACGACGAAAAACGACCTAGAAAACGGGGTAGGAAACCTGCTAATGGGCGAGAGGAGCCTTTGAATCATGTGGAAGCCGAGAGGCAGAGGAGGGAGAAGTTGAACCAAAGATTTTACGCTTTACGGGCCGTGGTGCCTAATATATCGAAAATGGACAAGGCTTCGTTGTTAGGAGACGCGATAACGTATATTACTGATCTACAGAAGAAGCTAAAGGAGATGGAATCCGAACGACAATCACCAAGTAACAATAACAATCAAAGTTTAGAGAAAATCGAAGTCCAAACAGCTCAAAACGAAGTTATCGTTAGGGTAACAAGTCCATTAGATGCACATCCAGTGTCTAAAGTGATTCAAACGTTTGAAGAGGCGAAAATTAGAGTGGTGGAATCAAAGATGAACGCGATAAACGACATGGTGTTTCACACATTCGTCGTCAAGTCTCAAGGACCCGAACAATTGACAAAGGAGAAGTTGATCTCTGCGTTTTCAAGAGAAACAAACTCGTCGTAACGATATGGTATAAAAGAGCTAGTTTAATACGCGATTAGTGCAGGAAAAACAACTTAGTAAGGCTTAATCGTGCTTTTTTGATGGTTTTTATATACATTCTATTAAGTTTAAATGTAGAAAAATAATTAGTATGTGAAGATTTTAGATATGTATGTTGGTTTCCTTATGAAATATACTCGTCATTTGTTATATTTAGCAGTTTTTAGTGTCTTTTGTGTTCGAATTTGATTTTTGTCAAATTTGTGCCATGGCAATGTGGTTTGAATTGTGGAAGGGAGTCTGGTCTCTGGTGCACCAAATTTGTGCAACAAAATAATATGAACATTAATTTGAATGATTAAAAGTTGTGGTTGTAAAAAGTGAAATTTCTATTTAGAGGTCAAAGGGAATACTAGAAACATTGGGTGGTTGTTTTTTTGGCATAGGGTAATACGACCAGGAAAGGGTTAACCCGACCAGGGGCATTAGCGGCGACGTCCCCGCTAATACTCTGTTACTGACGGGGGCTCGCTAATATTCTGCCAGATTAGTCGTTACTGACATGGGGGCCCGCAGTATTAGCGGCGACGTCGCCGCTAATGCTGCCTGGTCGGGGTTTAACTTTTTTGGCATGGTGGGCTTACGCTCCTCGTTTTTTAAAGATAGATAATGTGATATGTACTTTGATGGAAAAGTACAAAATGTTCACATGCTTAAAATGCTTATCACATTGCCCTCCCAATAAAGCAGCTGCCTTTTTTAAGGCGCCATGTAGTCCGACCTAATAAAGGGTAACCGGACCGGACTTTCCCCGGCGACCTCGCCGCTAATGAGGGGGGACCGCTAATATTCTGTCAGATTAGCTGTTAATGACATGGGGGCCCGCACTTTCCGCGGCGACATCGCCGCGGAAACTTTTGTCTTATTCGACTTTCGCGGCGACATCGCCGGGGAAAGTGGCTGGTCGGCTTACCCATTATTCTTTGGTCGGGGCACGCGGGGCGTTTTTTAAATTAATATCTATCTATCTATACTAATTTAATATGGTAGGAGGAGATGTCATAGATTTTCTCTTTGTTGATTTGAATTGAAAGTTTGAGATATTTATTACTGGGCGATTGTTTTTGTTTTTTTTTCCCTTAAGGTATTTCTTTTAACAGCAAATTTTTTACAGATGTACATTATTTCTTTTAACAGTAAAATGTTTATGTTTGGGTTGATTGGGTTTTTTTTTTGTGTTTTTTTGGGAGTGGTAAGAGTAAATGTTGTAAATTAATTTCATTAAGAGTATTATAAGTATTTCAATTAGATATAATCTATATCTCGAGTGTAAATATTTAAAATAGTAAATTAAAAGAATATATACATTGTAAAATCATTAACAAATTAGTTGAAAAAATTAAAGAAATAAATGTTTTATAATATGCCATAGATATTAATTATTAGGTTTCATTATCATATAACATCAACTTGATTTCAACTCGATTTTTTGAGAGAATTTTTATTTTTCTTCCAGGGTTAATTAAATGTTTTCAGGAAAATATGTATATTCCTATAGAGTATGTTTTTTATTAATACTAATTATTGTTTTGAACTTATTCATATATAGATTACTAGTCCTAATATCCGTACGATGTATAGTAGCTATATAAATTGTATCATAAAGAAATTCGAATATGCCTCATACATGATTCGTGAGTATGAAATAAATTGTGGTTAAAGTAAACCGATGATCGAATCTAAGTTATAATAAACAGTAATGATAAATATAATATATATTTAGTTTAAGTTTTGAATTTACATTAAATTTTTACAATCACATCAAAATCGAAACTTGTAAGCATAGTGGATGACGGCAAATAGCCTTGTGATTTCGGATTGTAAACTCAAAATTTTGATGTCTTCATGTTATAACTTCTTATAATAAGTAATATAAGTAATAGAAGTTGATAATTGAGAAAGAAAAAGAGACAATTTTATTAATGAGAAAACGATCAATCAAATAAGGCTATAATGTGTTTTGTATCTATGTTTAATTCTAAGTCTAATAAGAAAATTGAATCTATATACAATTAACAAAATTATTTAATAAAATCAATTAATGAAAAGGACACATGTCGATCAAGGATTACGCTACGTATTGTTTCAAAAACATCTCAATATTGTTTTAGTTTATTAGTAGATAATTATGTTTTTGCGCGTTTGATGTTCGTAAATCGTAAATTATGTACTTTTATATAATTTACAATTTATTACAATTTTATTACAATATGTATTACATATGGTTTTATGTGTGTCGATACACTTGAGTCATAGGGTAGGGCCTCTTATTCCGTGTTTAAATGACCCTTCAATGTGAATTGTGAAACATTGAACATTTAGTACGCGTCGGTATATCACTATCTACTATCTTTGGCTCTTTGCTACCGATATTCCTACAAGTTTAAAATTATTGTCGTTTGATATCAAAAATATGAGTGTTTAATAATTAAGAGTATCCAGATGGATTGTTTTAAAAGTAATACTTTCCCTAAAATTTCTTCTCATAACCCTTGCACAATTGACAGAAAATAGTTTATTTCTAATCTCTTTTTAAAGGTTACACCCTTTATTTACAAGGTTAAATGATAATGCGAAACAATATATATTTTCACTCGTTTATTATGCAAAACAATAATCTAGTTAAATGATAATGATGATGAAGATCTAGAATCTTCTTTTTGTTATTCACCCTTTTGATCCATGTGTTTAAGAAATGACCAATATACCCATGACCTTATATATAACATCCGTTAGTAATTTGTACCAAAAGAGTTGACGGGGTGATCTTTTTGGACCAAAAACAGTAATTTATAAACCTAACGATGAAAACCATAATTATGTGTCCATGACATGTAATAAAATTGTAAATTACTCTAAATAGAAAAACTATACTAATACAATTTCGTATATAACTTCTTATAATAAATTAAAAGTAATAGAACAAAACTGTCACACAAAAGTAGAGTAACAACGATTATTTGTCATGTGATAGTCCAAAATAATGTGTATATTATTAAGGGTGATTAGACTCCATTTAAATAAAACAAATATTATTTGCAAAAAACGTGCCATCAAAATAGGGACCATAAGTCTTTGATTCCCTTTTGCTTTCCCATTCTTTTTCTTTTGGTGTTGTGTTCAGTTGCCATTGCACATGCCAAACTTCAAATATGAGTGAGGTTACAACTTTACCCTTACCCATACCTCCTCTAGACCCAATCTCTAATTCTCTATCGTCTTCTTTCCCATGATTAATAATAATAAAATATCATCACGTTCCGTAGTACACATTTGGCCATGTTTTGATTATTTTCATATATTTTAAACGCTAGATATAGATGGAAATAGAAAAGGTCTTCTATAATAATAGATTGAAGAATCTAGTAAGTACTCTTACGATCATGTAAGATCATCAACTTTGAGAAGTTCCGATCTAGGTTAAAGAAAATAGCTATTAATTAGTATCTACTCTAAAATATTTACTAGAAAACATACTAAATTAAAAAAAATAATAAAAAAAATTCTAATGACAATCCTAAAAGCAGCATACATAAAAAGTTTGTATCATTCATATCAAAAGCTCCTTCAAATTTTATGATAAAAATATAACTAATTTATGGAAACAAAATGGGCTAAGCTTGGCTGCTGCTGCAGCAGGTGAAAATCAGGGGGCATTATCTATATTTATAAATTAAAAGGTTTAATTTGAAAAAAAACTTAAAAATTTTTATATACTGGAGCCATCATATTCGATTTCCCAAAAAAAATATATATAAGGGCTTGTTTATACGTGACTTATGGACACTTGGACGCACATAAAGTGCAATAAATACACCAAAAATTCTTCTACGAAAATGAAAAAATATCAACATTTATTTTGAAAAATCTAATTATTACTTCTGGAGAAGAATGTTTGATAACGTTTTTTTTTTTTTAATAAGTTGTTTTAAGGCACATATTGGCAAATTCTTTTTAGAAGTTAGCATAATTAACGTATACCTGCAATTTAACCTTGGGAAATTTTATAAATTATAAAATTAAAATACCAGTGAAGATGCTATAAAGTTATCATAATTTATGATTTCTAATTAGGTAATGATTTTCAAGAGTTCATAGACTAATTGCAATTATTAAAAACAAAAATGTATAAATAAAGTACATATAAACCCAAGTATTTTAGTAAGTAAAGCCCATAAAACAAAACCATGTGAAGTTGCGAGTAAAGTAGCTCTTAATATTTCATCCGTCTCGTTTATAATGTCTTAATTTGATTTTTGAGTTTTTTTTTTCTTTTAATTTTTACTATAAATAATTTTATATGTATTATATACCAATTTATATAAAATATATGAATGAATTAATGTATTTTTCATAAATGAAACTCTAACAAAGTATTATATAACATAAATAAAAACATTTATGCTCAAAACTAAAAAATAACTCAAACAATCAAGCTAAGACATTTAAAATGAGGCAGAAGTATATTTTTCATAAGGTATGTGTCCTAATATCGTCTTATGAGAAAAACTGAGGTGTAGACATTCTTACCTTAACTAAGGTAGAGAGTTTACTTCCGGTTCAATTTAAAATAAAAAAAACTCCGTCATTACAAGGAGTAGAAATTGAAATTTTGACCTTTATGTGTTTAAATATCAATATTAACTACCTGATCCAACTCTTATTTATCCATACTATCTTATAAAAAGAATAACCCCATGTTGAAAGTTATATGAGAGAAAATGTCTAAAATATCTTTAATGATTATATTACAGTATCAGTCTTTTATCTTTTAAAATATCTTCATTAACCTTTTACATCAATTTACTTTTACATCAATTATCTACACCACTCGACGCCGCCTCTACCACCAGCAGTCGTCTCCTACCACCACACTGTCGGCTCCACGAACACCGCCACATTGATCGGGTACCGTGCTAGTTATATTTTTTTATAAATATAAGCATGCGTTTGGAGTTTTCTTAAATATCATTTCTTTTCACTATACTGATTGGGCCATAAGGACGGCCCGTTCAATTTTCCTTTATGGCTTTAGCCTTTATGTGTACATGTAGTTATACTTGTACGGTTGTACCAAAACCAGGACAATGCAATGGACCGACATCAAATGAGCCACGTTATAGGTTTAACGGAACAGACAGGTTGATTGGTTTCATCAACGGACAGAACAAATTATGTGGTTATTAGGCCGGTCTTAGTAGGGAGGTCATGAGCTCGTCCAAAACCATTCCAAGCTCGTCGAAATTGGAAGCTAGTGCCAGCAAGCATTCGTAGCTCGTCGAAATGGAGGTAGTCCGGAAATAGGAATGGGTTGGACGAGATTGTGTGGGTCCAAAAGAGAGAGACTGTGAGAGAGGGATAAAGTTTTTTAATGTTTTTTGTTGAGGAAGAGGTGAGGAAGAGATTTAGGAAGGGGCCTTAGTGTGAGGGGTAGTTCTTGGAGAGGGAAAAGCTGACGTGGCATTTAGGAAGAGGTGAGGAAGAGATTTAGGAAGGGGCTTATTAAGATGGGCCTTATGTTCATGTGACATGATACTAGTACCATATATTGCAATCAAGCTATCATACTTATGTATTAAAGGTGACTCAATAGTACTAATCTGACTAGACGATCACTTTAGGCCCTTAAAAATCTAAAGTCTCAATATTTTGTATAATAGACTTAATTTGGACTAAGTATCGTTATATAATTTGCATTGCAATTCACACTTGTTGGTTTTTGCATCAATATCTGCATCTTTTTATTACTAGTAGTTCAATAACATAAGTCGAACTACTTTTTTTTTGTTTACTTTAATTTATATACTAATGAACTAGGCCCTCAGAACTGATCTCGCTTAAGGTCTCCAAAAACCTTAAGCCGACACTCTTATGTATCAACTATTTGCACAGTTTGTTATATCACTTGTATAATGTTAATGTGGTATAATAATAAAAAATAATGATAAGAATATCAATTTCTTTATGTTCATAATTCGTACATACATAATATTTTGGTAAAGGAGAGCTAAGTTTATTGACAATAATAATTATTAAAGAAATTTTTTTGTGAAGAAGGATACTTTTAGATTTTCTCTCTTTTGCCCACTAATGTATTTCAATTTTAGTCCGAAAACATGGCAATAACAATAATTTCATTCCCAAAGTAACTATCAACGAAGTCACCACTTCTAATCATACAAGACAATGTTAATATTGTTACCAACGTTAATGAGCTCTTGAATGTCTTGTTTGCGCCAATTCAAATTATGTTATCCTACTGTATCTTATGATACTTTTGCTCACGGGTCATCAATAATTGGATAAATACGATAGATTTTGGGCTAAAGCTAAATGCATTTACCAACATTATCCTTATTAATAAGCACAATTTCAAAAAAAGGCTTTAAGTATGAGATCTTTTTACTTGTAAACTTACAATGAAAATGCCTACCATAAAAAAGATAAGGAACTGCCCACTGCTATCTTTCACGGATTTTGGGTCCTAATATTTCGACGGTGTATGAAGGAGGTTAAAATGTAGACAAAAAGACCTTACCTCTACCTAGGTAGAGAGGATGCTTCTAGGTTCTACCTAAATGGTAGAAAAGGACCTTCAGCCTTTGCTTGAAATGAAAATCGAACCTCTGACCTTTGTCTCCAGAAGTCATGGTATTTACCACCGATCAAAACCACTAAGTAACTTGAAATATATTGGTGTACAAAGTACAATAGTCCATACTCCATACACCATATTTTAAGTAGTCCATACCCCATATTTTAAACTGTAGACAGGCAATTTCTTGTGTGTTATTTATTCTGATAATTACTCAAAGTCACATACTAATATGCTTTTGTTTCTTAGCTAAAATATACATAATTACATATGACACAATCACACAAAGAACAAGAAGCAAGTTTGTAATATACTAATATCTGCAGTGTTCTCAATGATCAGTTGATCACACACTTTATGTTTCTTGTATAACAAGGATGCAAAACAGTTGCTATACCCGACTTGCAGTCAAAAACTCGGTGGCATAAGGTGTCTAGCCAATTACCCATTGGAAAAAGTAGCAGAGTCACTTGAAATGCCTTGGGAATAACGCTCCTTCTGGTGTTGGTGCATTGGATCGTCCCTTATTGGTTTTGATTATTGGATATTCACTAACTATAACAAATTGTGACATGAGACCGTCGGTAATTACAGGCCGTAAAGTTGCCCTTATACAAATGATGATCAGTGTTCTGCTTTTCGGGATATCATGTGATTTTAGTTTCTCATTTGAAGAATGATCATAGGGTAGATATGCACTCCAAAAGGACTTAAGTTGAGAGCAACCTGATAAGATTTGGAAAAACCTCCCATAGACCCTGATGGTGACATATATACTCTGAATCTCAGTAATTAGATGAAAGTTTCATCTCTACTGCTTATATATATATATACATCTGATTCTGATCTATTATAGTGTTCAGATGCCCTGGTCTACTTGATAAATAATGCTTTATCTCCGCTCCTCAATATTAGAGTGTGTAGTAGTAAATACAAACGTACTATGGTCTAATTCATTTATTGGAGCTGGTATAGAAAAACCTTCTGTATGAGGTTCGAAATGGTGAATTGAGGCCCAAGCAATAGATTCGCAGAAAGACGCCCAATCTGTATCATAATCTTTCTCATTTATCATGCTTATTTTCAATTAACTACATTTTACAGGTATATCTCTGGTGCTAGTAGCATCACTAAGCATTTGAAACATGTAGTTTTCGTTGAAATTTTTATTTAGATACAAGGTTATCTAAAATATAAGTCCAAACTCATCTAATATTAATTCATAATCTTTACATTGATTTTATCTCATTACTCGGTTATTAATTCGGTTCCATATAAATGAGATGCTTTCACGTCCTTAAAAGAGGTCTTAAGTTTGTATATCTCAAAGTAAGCATCTTGAGAACCAAGGAGGAGAAGGTTGGACACGGTCACGAGATACCGTTGTTAGGCCGCATTCAGCTAAATCAAAGACTCGTCCTCTACATTTATCTAAAGATGAAAAAAAACTCTTCCATTTAATTTACCGTTTATATATCTAACAGGTTTTAACAAACAGCTAAAGCATATTATTATGACATAATTTGAACAATCCGCCTAGATACAAACAACCCCTAAATAGTATGCTTTAGCTAATTTACAACTAATTCGATGTGTTTTTCGATCAGAAAACCAAGTTTTTAGAAGTATGTTAAGACATGTTTTTTTTTAAAATGGCGTTTACATACAAACGCTATTTTCAAATGTGACATCAAACACCCTTTCAGTAACTATGGATAATTGTGAGGCCTTCATTAGCTCATGCATCGATTCGATCCAAAGGCCTTTTCAATTAATCACATTGTTATGAATTGAAAGGATATCTTATCTGAAAAATCCAAATATTTTATATTTTTATTACGTTAAATAGCAAACGGTACATGATATATACAATATCAACTTTGATTTTGTCGTTTTTCATATTTGAGATGCTAGACTTGAACAAATGTGTATTTTAACAAGAGAATGAAGGGGAAAACTTTCTTATTATAGAATTAGTTTGATAAGTCGAAAATTATTCTGATGTCATGATTTTAATAGGCGGTCTTCTTTTTGAGTATATCCCCATTCAATGTCTTAATCATAGTTGTTAAACTCTTACGAGTCGAGTTGATTTACACCAAAAACGAGTCAACTCGCTAGGTGACTCGGTTTTGTCCAGACTCTTACGAGTCGCTATGTGAATTTGGACGAGTCACGAGTCGCAAACTGATAATTATTATAATTTGATACTATGGTTATATATTATATATTATACTTAATTTGCTACACTATTTTGGGTGTTATCTATGTAATTTTGATCATTTTATTGCGAATTTGGAGATAAATTGTAAGTTTATGTCTCAAAAACTATTGAATATGTAATATTTTGGTAAATTTATTAAGATAACGAACTTATATTTTGCGTCTAAAGACGTCACATATATATAATTATACTATATTATGTAGTACTTAAAAATGTCTTGACTCTTACGAGTCGAGTCACGAGTCAAAAAATCATGTTTTCGAGTCGAGTTAAAAGTTACGAGTCGACAACTATGGTCTTAATGAGTATGTTTCAAATTGAGGTTTTATTAAAGTTAAAAAATAAATAACTTGGCCCGTCAAGTTGTAATGTGAGTACAAGTATTGTGGTCACTAATAAGGGTCCGATTTTTCTTTTTTTGGTCTCACAAGTCACAAACTTATAACTTGATCTATTAATATATTTTATACGGAGTAACCTAGATGATGATGTCGTCTATTCCACATAATGGGTAAGTTCACTTAGTCCAACCCATTTCGAATGCCAATATGGATTGTCGGCAACAAAAACGAAACACATTATACACATGTCAGGAAATAAAATGGCGGACTGGCTTAAAAGGTAAAACCTACGACCAAGCGTTTAATAGTCGGCTATTCTGTTGAAAAGATGAGTCCAGCTTGCGTTTCAAGTACAACTAAACACTATAAAATATGTTTGAAGTTTTTCAATCTAGGTTTTAATTCCGGCTCTAACATCTGTTTGTTGGAGTACGGATAAAAGAGAAGAACCCATCTCTTTTGCGAAACATGCATTCGATCGACTCTTTCATTGTGTCCTGCTAAGATAAAGTGTTTCAAAGGGAAAAAAAAAAACAAAAAAAAACAGGACAAATTGTTCTATAAAAGGTCCGACATATAATAATATGATTAATATCAAAACTATGAGTTGATCATAATAATTTTCTTGATATTCCTTGTATTGGATGAATCATTTCCGAGGAGTATTTGTATTACACGAAGTATATTTTTTTTGACCATGTTAATAAAAAGGACAATTCGACTCTAAAAATGTGTATAGAAATAAAGAATATCAAAATCAAACCACCATCACACTTAGGTAATGTAACTTATTCTTTGATTTGATTGATCACCAAATATTAAAAGATCTTAAACACCAAGTCACTTGCATTGCAATTATACTATGCTTAAGTATAACACCTTTTTTATACAAAACAACTTAGGCATATTTTAACCACCACTTTTCTATAATGTTTGATATTTCATTTATCCTCAACTAGCGTTTGTCATTTAGTAATTTTTTATGTCACTTCATTGAGTATTCTCTAAACCACAGTTAATTGTATTAAATATTAGTAATACACTAGAACTTTGATCTTTTAAACTCATTTCAGAGTAGGAATTCCACCGTTCTTATCCGCCATGGACAACATATCACCACCAAACACCAAAGCCAACATGGACCTCCTCGTGTCCATAGTCGGTTTGTGACACTCACCAGTCACCAATATCGATCGATCTCTCCATTAAAACTTTTAGACCTTGTTTGTTTATCCTGCAACTAAGTATATATAAAAAAAATGAATTTTTTTTTCGAGGCATCCTTAAACAGTAACGTAGTTAAAATTTTCTTTCTGAACGGGTCAGATGATTTATCAAGCATAATGCTAAAATATGATCATTTGATTTATCTAAACTATATTATAAAGCAAATCTACTTTTAATTTTCAACATTAAACTTAAAATTTCAATATTGATTTTAAGTTTCAACAATGTACACATTCTAATGCATGATGTACCATACATCATAGCCA
The DNA here is from genome assembly GCA_034093135.1 of Erigeron breviscapus. Taxonomy (NCBI): domain Eukaryota; kingdom Viridiplantae; phylum Streptophyta; class Magnoliopsida; order Asterales; family Asteraceae; genus Erigeron; species Erigeron breviscapus. The sequence goes on from CM067167.1 coordinate 264,188,179, forward strand.
CATTACATCAATACTTCCACTACTCGCCGCCGCCGCCACCACCACCAATCGCCGCCACTGCCACCAATTGCCACCGTCACCAGTCGATACCGCCGCATACCACCACCATCCATCACCGCCACTACCGCCGTCGCCGTTGCCGCCATCACCGCCTCTATCGCCGCTCGCCACCACCACCCGTCGCCGCCACCGCCGCCGCCGCCATTACATCACCACCACCATCGCCATTACACCAGGATGTATCAAATTTAAACATAAAGAAAAAAGCCCAACATCATGTAGATATTACAATGTTAAATTTTTAAAGGTGAGTCATGACCAATCTTACACCTAGCTACATAACTTCGGGGGGATTCACTCAAGTTATCCTAACATGACTAGTCATGTTAAGATAATCTTGGCATTTGGATGAAAATTAAGGGCAAAGATTCAAAAATGATATTTAAAGTTAATCTTTGGATCTTGACCCTATATTTTAATTTAAGGGTTAAGATTTTTCCAACTTGACTAGTAAAGTTGAGGAACTTAAGAGAATCCTCACCCTATAATTCCACCTTTGCCGTGGGTTCTTCATTCTATGTTTGTGTTTACGATAGACTATATATAAACAAAGTCAAGTCATACCGGCAAGCAATCTATAAATGGTATATGATAATACTCTTCGGGTTGGTCTCAACTTGTTATACACCATTTCTACAAAGTTAAAAGGTTGATTCAACAAGTTCAAAAGATTTCACAACGGAGCATGCAAACACTTGAACAGTGACGGCTTAAGGTTTTTGGAGGCCTTAAGTGTCACACCCCATTATAGCGGAAATATAGGGTTAACAAAAAAATTGCGTACTTATCAGAAGGTAAATAGAGATTACATCTATTAATCCAAATACAAGTCTATTACAAGTATAATCGTTCAGATGTGGATCCCAATACACGGATACAAACTATCCTCAATTGGAAATGGGTCCACTTAATACAATAATAACATTTGGACTACTAAGTACAATTAGGACTAATAAAACGATAGTCCTCAGAGGTCTGACGCTAATTGTACGTCCAATGTTCAAAAGATGGCTTCACGAAGTCATATACGCTTCCAATACTTACTGTTGGTTACCTGAAAAGCATGAAATTTGAGAGGATCAACTATCGAAATAGTTGGTGAGTTTACAGAATGTTTTTCCAAGTTTATTCGTCATTGTGAGCACACAATGACTTGTAGTTATTTTCAACAAGACAATCAGAATCCAACACTTGATAATATTTCATAACAAGACAGCCGGGGTCTAAGTCCGACTAAAGCATATGACAGCCGGGAGCCAAGTCCGACAGTATCAGTCACTATGCTACATTGCTTCGCACAGGATTTCCCTCTAAAATGGGGTGCGCACCACAACAATGTTTATGACTAGCATATGACAGCCGGGAGCCAAGTCCGACAGTATCAGTCACTATGCTACATTGCTTCGCACAGGATTTCCCTCTAAAATGGGGTGCGCACCACAACAATGTTTATGACTAGCATATGACAGCCGGGAGCCAAGTCCGACAGTATCAGTCACTATGCTACATTGCTTCGCACAGGATTTCCCTCTAAAATGGGGTGCGCACCACAACAATGTTTATGACTAGCATATGACAGCCGGGAGCCAAGTCCGACAGTATCAGTCACTATGCTACATTGCCTCGCACAGGATTTCTTTCTACTAGTGGGTGCGGACCCTAAACAAGACAGTCAAGAACTAAGTCTGACAACACGACCACTAGGGTCCCATAACTATGATAACTACAGGGACAACATTTTAGTTCGTCAAACACAAAGAAACATTTTAATCAGCCATCACACGACAATTCAACGTCATTTTATCCAGTATACACATTTTCACAGCCTCTAACATGGCAAATTTACTTCAAATGATCTAAGCATCCAAATCACATGGCATACTTACAAAACAATCATTTATTTAACAAATCGTGTATACAATAACACATGCTTTTCAGGCCCAAAGTAAAAGGAAAAGGGCGCCATAAACTCACCTTTGCGATCTAGTGCTAAAAGGTGCAAAGTAGCTCGAGAAGATTCAACAATCAGTTCTCCACGTTATCCAAAACCTATTTAAACCCTAATTCCATTTTAAGTTGTTTTAGGCCATGTAAAAACTCGAAATGACTAGAAAAGAGTAAGTAAACATAAATAGGCGCAAAAGGGATGATTTAGACTTACCAAAAATTGATGTTCTTGAAGATAATTGAAGATGGTGAAGATGATGATGCTAATGATAATAAACCCCTTTAAAATCTCCAAATGATTACTACCTTTGCAAGACCAATTTTAGAAGAAAAAGAATAGAAGAGATTGAGAGATTTTGAGTGATGTATGTGTGTTTTGTGTGGTGTGTGTGTGTTGTGTGTGGTGTTGGGGTCGATCAAAAGGAAGGAGGGAAGGGGAAATTTTGGTGTCAAAGCCCCTGCCTCACAATACATAAATCGGCCCATGTGGCTTATTTAGGTATATTCTGTACCCTAAATTTGGTAAAATGTTTACGATTAAATACCGTTTGACCTAAAAGTCAAAATGTAAAGTAAAGGTATTTTCCCTCGTCTTATTTTAGTTAAGACAAGTAAATAAAATTAAATAAACTAAACTTTTAGAAATATTTAGTTTAGACAGTCTATTTACTGTGTTCAATTATAACATTTAAATCTTTATTTAACGTTATTTTAAGACTCGGCATTCGTCTAAATAGCTAATAGTCTACGTCATAAGGATACGTCTAATTGAACTATATCAAATGTTCAATTAACTAATAATTTCTACGTCATAATCTCTAAATTAGACGAAATTATAATAATGATCGAGATTAGGACTAACCCGTTGTTAATAAATTACGAGTTGTCACAGCATCCCCGACTTCTAAGGATTTCGTCCCGAAATCAAGTCTTGCTTAGTAAAAAGATGAGGATACTTATCCCTCATATAGTCCTCACGTTCCCAAGTCGAGTCTGGTCCGTGTTTTGAGTTCCAACGAACTCTGACCAACTTGATACGACTTCGTCTAAGCTGTTTGAGCTGTTGGTCTAAAATTTCAACAGGCTCCTCTACAAATTGAAGAGAGTCATTCACTTGCAACTCTTCCACAGGTACAACCAATGTTTCATCAGTTAAATATTTCTTTAGATTCGATATATGAAATGTGGGATGAACATGTTCAAGCTCCTAGGGTAAATTGAGCTTATAAGCCACGGAACCAATCCTTCGAACAATTTCGAATGGTCCGATATAACGGGGACTAAGTTTTCCTCTCACGCCAAAGCGTGCAGTGCCTTTCCAAGGTGACACTTTCAACATAACTTTATCACCCACTTGAAACTCAATGGGTTTCCTTCTACGATCTGCATAGCTCTTCTGGCGATCCTGAGCCGCCTTCAGCCGTGCCCTAATTTCAACAATCTGGTCAGTAGTCTTCTGAACCAGTCCATACTTGTACAAACGACGCTCACCAGCATCAAGCCAACAAACAGGCGATCTACATTTCCGCCCATACAAAGCTTCAAAAGGCGCACACTTTATGCTTGTGTGATAGCTGTTATTATATGAAAATTCAGCTAACGGCAAAAAGGTATCCCAGCTACCTTTGAAATCGATAACACATGCCCGAAGCATGTCTTCTAACGTCTGAATGGTACGCTCACTTTGCCCGTTCGTCTGTGGATGGTAAGCCGTACTCAATTTCAACTGAGTGCCCAAAGCGTCTTGAAAATATCTCCATGATTGAGAAGTAAAACGACCATCACGATCCGAGATAATAGACACAGGAACGCCATGAAGTGACACGATCTTCTCAATATACAATTGAGACAATTTCTTTATTTTCCAATTCTCCCGTATGGGAATGAAGTGTGCAGACTTCGTCAATCGGTCAACAATGACCCAAATAGTATCATAACCCTTCAAGGTTCGAGGTAACTTCGTAATGAAGTCCATAGTAATCTGTTCCCATTTCCAGTCAGGAATTTGGGGTTGCTGGAGCAGCCCAGAAGGCTTTTGGTGCTCTGCCTTAACCATTGAATAATTTAAACACTTTGAAACATACGTGGCGATATCTCTTTTCATACCAGGCCACCAATAAAAATCCTTTAACCCATGGTACATTTTGTCAGCACCAGGATGGATTGAATACTTAGATCGATGACTCTCGTTCATCAAGAGTTCTCTAAGTCCATTATACTCGGGAATCCACACTCTGCCCTTGACATGTCGGATCCCATCGCCATCCAATTCAAATAACTGTTCGGCATTCCACAATGCTTCCTTCTCGATACGCCCTGGTTGTAAGGCCTCATTCTGATCATCTAAAACTCTATCCCTTAATGATGAGCCAAGGTAAGAACTTGCTCTGTTATGACAGATAGTGAAATTCTATCTTTTCGACTTAGCGCGTCAGCAACAACATTTGCTTTACCGGGATGATATTTGAGTTCACAATCATAATCACTGAGTAATTCTACCCATCGCCTTTGTCTCATATTCAGCATTTTCTGATCGAAGATATGCTGAAGACTTTTGTGATCTGTGAATACCGTACACTTTGTACCATACAAATAGTGCCTCCAAATCTTTAAGGCAAAAACAACCGCTCCGAATTCAAGATCGTGGGTTGTGTAATTCCTTTCGTGGGTTTTGAGTTGTCTGGAAGCGTAAGCAATGACCTTACCCTCCTGCATAAGCACACATCCCATTCCCTGATATGATGCGTCACAGTATACCACGAAGTTTTCAATTCCATTCGGTAACGCTAAAATAGGAGCATTACATAGCTTGTCTTTCAACGTTTGAAATGCTTCTTCCTGGGCATCCTGCCAAATAAATTCCTTGGCTTTTTGAGTTAACAACGTCAAAGGTTGAGCAACTTTTGAGAAGTTCTCAATAAATCTCCTATAATATCCAGCCAATCCAAGAAACTGGCGGATTTCTGTCGGAGTCTTAGGGGCTTCCCACTTCTTTATTGCTTCAATCTTAGATGGATCTACGTGGATCCCATCCTGTTCACTACATGACCCAAGAAGTGTACTTCCCTAATCCAGAATTCACATTTTGAGAATTTCGCGTACAACTTTTGATCCTTGAGCAGTTGCAGAATGGTTCTCAGATGACCTTCATGTTCGTCTTTATTCTTTGAGTATATCAGTATGTCGTCAATGAATACAATGACAAACTTGTCAAGATACGGTCGACATACTCGATTCATTAAGTCCATGAACACAGCAGGTGCATTGGTTAAGCCAAACGGCATAACCAAAAACTCATAATGTCCGTAACGAGTTCTGAAGGCTGTTTTAGGAATGTCCGTCTCTCTGACTCTGAGTTGATGATACCCAGATCTGAGATCAATCTTGGAAAAGTGTGATGCACCTTCCAATTGGTCAAACAAGTCGTCAATACGAGGTAAAGGGTACCTGTTCTTGACAGTCAACTTGTTCAGTTCTCTGTAATCAATACACATATGCATAGAGCCGTCTTTCTTCTTCACAAATAGGATCGGAGCTCCCCAAGGTGATGAACTTGGACGAATTAGTCCTTTAGCTAACAACTCTTGAAGTTGTTCGGACAATTCTTGCATTTCTGATGGCGCAAGACGATAGGGTGCCTTGGCCACGGGTGCAGTTCCAGGGACCAAATCTATTCCAAACTCAACTGGCCTGTGAGGTGGAAGTCCCATCAAATCTTCAGGAAACACCTCTGGAAAATCTCTAACTACTGGAATATCTTTCATGTCTTTATCCTTTGATTTTCTTTCTACTACTAATGCTAAGAAAGCAGGGTGTTCTTTTTGTAAATACTTATTTGCTTTTATCGCCGATACTAAAATCAATTTCTTTCCCGATTTGTCTCCTTGCACTACTAGGGTTTCGCCTTTCGGTAGGGGTATTCTAACAATCTTCTCATAACAACTTATATCAGCTCTAACTTTAGATAACCAGTCCATACCGATGATTACATCAAAACTACTTAGTTCTATAGGAATTAGGTCAATTTTAAAAGTTTCACCGGCCAATATCAAATTGCAATTTACTAAATGATCTTTAGCAATATACTTCTGACCGTTTGCATATTCAACAATATAAGTGTCTTTCATGGGGATAGCTATTATGCCAAAACGAGACTTAAATTCTAAGGATATGAAACTTTTATCAGCACCAGAGTCAAATAGCACAAATACGTAATGATTATTGAGTATGAATGTACCTATCACAACGTTGGGATCACGTCGTGCATCAGCAACATCCAAAGCAAACACTCGACCTCTGCCTTGTCCTCCTTGATTCCTAGCTTGATTGTTCCCCGCATTGTTCCTCACGAGAACTATGGCATTGTTGTTCGGGGCTTGATTAAGTCTTGGACACTCTGGTCGGAAATGAGTTTCACTCCCACACTCGTAGCATTGATTTGATACTTTCTCCCTACAATTCTTTGCCAAATGTCCCGCCTTTTTACAACGGCGGCAAATAGGACAATTTCCTATATGACGCATGCCACACCTGTTACATCTTTTGTCTGCGTCAGGGTTTCTATTAATATTCTGGGGAACCACTGCAAAGTTTCTGGCAGCCTTAAACCTTTTTCCATTTCCACCATTGCCAAATCCACTACCGGAGGCTTGGTCAGTCCTTCTCTTGATCACCTCGGTTCCAACAAAAGAACCGGTGGTTCTTTTCAAATCTATCACCATACGATTGGTTGCACTTACTGCCGCTTGAAGAGTCAAGGGATTAAAAGCGGCTACTAACCTTCGGATATCAGGTGACAATCCATAACAGTACCTTTCAACTAACTTCTCCTCCGTATCCACCATACGAGGAACTAGCCTTGTCAGTTCATGAAAACGAGTAGTGTATCTCTCGTTGTCTAATCCAATCATGGTATGATTCCAGAATTCACCCTCCATTTTCTGTACTTCCTCCCGCGGGCAGTACTTTTCCATGAGCATCCTTTTAAAGTTCAACCAAGGTATGCTATATGCCGGCTCTCGGCCACGAGTCCTAATCTGCTCGTTCCACCATGACAGAGCGTGCTTCTGAAATTGAGTGGAAGCATATTCCACTTTGTTTTCTTCAGCACAACGGCTGATATGAAGCACCGCCTCTATACTCTCTAACCAGTTGATTAGACCTACCGGACCCTCGGTACCATTAAATTCTTTTGGTTTACAATAAGTGAAGGTCTTGTAGTCATTCCCGTGCAGATGCACTCGAGGAATAATTTGTTCAGCAGTAGGCTCGACATTGTTACTGTTGTCAGCATGATGGTTATTATTGGCGTTTATGCTTGCCGTAATCTGTGCGACTAAAGTAGGCATAGCAGCCAACAGTTGTTGTGTCACAAATGCTGCCATATTATTTTCCCACCAGTATTTGGGGTAGGTCCAGGGCCAGTATTCACCTGGACAGTAGCAGCTTCCTGTCTTTGCTGAATCACAGGTCCTTCCTGTTCAGCTTCAGTATTCAAAGGAGTTGATCGAGTAACTCTCCTTGGAGCAGCTTTCTTAACTGGAGCCTTTTTCGGGGTCTTACTTTTCGTCTTGGGAGCCATCTATCCTTGATATGAACAAGATGTAATTTAGAGGTTTTCTCGTAAGAATAACACAGAATGTAGCTTTTCAAGATATAAGAGGGCATTAAACACACGTCGCAAATTATCGACTTACTTGAACTCATTAACTAAACAAGACAAGAAATATAGTTCACGACATTTCTAGAATTGAAATGAGCAAGTAATGTAGCCTGAACAAGTAGTAAGCCAAAGAACGATCATATTTCATTTATACTTAAAACTTTTTACATAGTCTGACTTGTACATTTCCAAAATCTTGTGGGAAAACTACATCCACAATCCAAATCATGTGGGAACAACATCCACGATGATACATTACACAGTCAGAACAATACTATCCGAAATACGTGGGAAATACATCCACCAAAAAGATTACAACTCAAATACAGAAGTACGAGTTGTCATCCGTTCTAAGGCTTACAATACGTTACTACTACCACTACTGATTACATCCTGAAAAGAACTACAACAAGCAACGCCACCACCAAGACTACCACGACTGATAGTATCCAGATCATCCTCCCAATAGCTTCCTTCCCTTCCCTAGCAACAGTCATAGCCTCAGCCGCCTGATGATAAGCTCCAGTCATCGCCTGAGCTTGATTCTCTACATTCTCCCTTGTACAGATGAGGGAATTGTTCATCCTTGACAATTGTCGGCGATAATATTCCGACCTATCAGCTGCAGATGCAACTGGCCTAACGACACTTGGATTGTAGACAGGCACTCTGGAGGGACCCGCAGCATACGGATCTCCCTGAAAGAATGAACGACCAAGTCCACAGTTGCCCTGAACTGGTGCAGAAGGACCAGGAGCATAAGGGTCTCTAGGAGCATAAGGTATACGATCCCTCGGTAGTCCTCCTCTGATATGGAGATACCGGTGTTACAGATGATTGAACATGGATAGACACATGTTCACCTCCAGATTCGCTGGATGATGATATCAAATTGATAGGGCGAGATTCATTACCCGATTCCTCCATAGGTTCCTCTTCATATGAGTCAGGAACACAAGGAATGGAGTTTGCCACAACTGGAACTGGAGGTGTACTAGGTACAACAGCATTAGAGCTAACTCCGTCCGACATGACTATTCTGAAAGGATAGTCAAAGAATCCATATAAGTCTGATGGATAAGACAATTCGAATCAATTGAATGAGACAGTACGCAACAAGAGTTTCAAAGAGATCTTTGTCTAGATTATACACATTCGGTTTGGGTTTCTATTAGCAACATATCTCCAATGCTTATATATAGGGTCACCCGCAGCCTTCCCACCACATTTTCAATATGTTGTTAATATAATCCAAACTATCACGTATATAAACCTTATGTATACACATACGAGTTGAGTTTCTATTCCTAACATACCTTCAATGCTTATGTATAGGGTCACCCGCAGCCTTCCCACCACATTTACAGTATGTTGTGAATATAATTCAACTAACACGTATATACACAATTTAAGATATTATTTCGAGCCTTATACTATTTTACATAATCGGGACGTAGTTGATCGGGTTAGGTCTAATTATTGACAAATAGTATAACTCTCGAGATAACTATCCTAACCTTAAAGACTTAGATTTCTTATTTGAAGCGACCATGGCTATAGATTGAGTTATTCACGAGGAATAACTCCGTATTCACTATAACCTTGTCTCTGATACCAATTTTTGTCACACCCCGTTATAGCGGAAATATAGGGTTAACAAAAGAAAAAAGAGTGACAGCACGGTAAGAGCGGGGAGGAAGAGAGAGAGAAGGACAAACAGAAAGGATGGTAGGAGGTGAGGGGAATGGTAAAAGGGGGAAGAGAAGCTATTAAAAACGAGGGAGTAAAGGAGGAGGGGAAAGAAGAGTCAAGGAGGCGGAAAAAGAGTGAAGAATTAGAAGAGTGGGAGAAAAGGGGGAACAGTAAGCGAGATAAGAAGGGTGTCTGTCACACCCCATTATAGCGGAAATATAGGGTTAACAAAAAATTGCGTACTTATCAGAAGGTAAATAGAGATTACATCTATTAATCCAAATACAAGTCTATTACAAGTATAATCGTTCAGATGTGGATCCCAATACACGGATACAAACTATCCTCAATTGGAAATGGGTCCACTTAATACAATAATAACATTTGGACTACTAAGTACAATTAGGACTAATAAAACGATAGTCCTCAGAGGTCTGACGCTAATTGTACGTCCAATGTTCAAAAGATGGCTTCACGAAGTCATATACGCTTCCAATACTTACTGTTGTTACCTGAAAAGCATGAAATTTGAGAGGATCAACTATCGAAATAGTTGGTGAGTTTACAGAATGTTTTTCCAAGTTTATTCGTCATTGTGAGCACACAATGACTTGTAGTTATTTTCAACAAGACAATCAGAATCCAACACTTGATAATATTTCATAACAAGACAGCCGGGGTCTAAGTCCGACTAAAGCATATGACAGCCGGGAGCCAAGTCCGACAGTATCAGTCACTATGCTACATTGCTTCGCACAGGATTTCCCTCTAAAATGGGGTGCGCACCACAACAATGTTTATGACTAGCATATGACAGCCGGGAGCCAAGTCCGACAGTATCAGTCACTATGCTACATTGCTTCGCACAGGATTTCCCTCTAAAATGGGGTGCGCACCACAACAATGTTTATGACTAGCATATGACAGCCGGGAGCCAAGTCCGACAGTATCAGTCACTATGCTACATTGCTTCGCACAGGATTTCCCTCTAAAATGGGGTGCGCACCACAACAATGTTTATGACTAGCATATGACAGCCGGGAGCCAAGTCCGACAGTATCAGTCACTATGCTACATTGCTTCGCACAGGATTTCCTTCTAAAATGGGGTGCGCACCACAACAATGTTTATGACTAGCATATGACAGCCGGGAGCCAAGTCCGACAGTATCAGTCACTATGCTACATTGCTTCGCACAGGATTTCCCTCTAAAATGGGGTGCGCACCACAACAATGTTTATGACTAGCATATGACAGCCGGGAGCCAAGTCCGACAGTATCAGTCACTATGCTACATTGCTTCGCACAGGATTTCCCTCTAAAATGGGGTGCGCACCACAACAATGTTTATGACTAGCATATGACAGCCGGGAGCCAAGTCCGACAGTATCAGTCACTATGCTACATTGCTTCGCACAGGATTTCCCTCTAAAATGGGGTGCGCACCACAACAATGTTTATGACTAGCATATGACAGCCGGGAGCCAAGTCCGACAGTATCAGTCACTATGCTACATTGCTTCGCACAGGATTTCCCTCTAAAATGGGGTGCGCACCACAACAATGTTTATGACTAGCATATGACAGCCGGGAGCCAAGTCCGACAGTATCAGTCACTATGCTACATTGCTTCGCACAGGATTTCCCTCTAAAATGGGGTGCGCACCACAACAATGTTTATGACTAGCATATGACAGCCGGGAGCCAAGTCCGACAGTATCAGTCACTATGCTACATTGCTTCGCACAGGATTTCCCTCTAAAATGGGGTGCGCACCACAACAATGTTTATGACTAGCATATGACAGCCGGGAGCCAAGTCCGACAGTATCAGTCACTATGCTACATTGCTTCGCACAGGATTTCCCTCTAAAATGGGGTGCGCACCACAACAATGTTTATGACTAGCATATGACAGCCGGGAGCCAAGTCCGACAGTATCAGTCACTATGCTACATTGCTTCGCACAGGATTTCCCTCTAAAATGGGGTGCGCACCACAACAATGTTTATGACTAGCATATGACAGCCGGGAGCCAAGTCCGACAGTATCAGTCACTATGCTACATTGCTTCGCACAGGATTTCCCTCTAAAATGGGGTGCGCACCACAACAATGTTTATGACTAGCATATGACAGCCGGGAGCCAAGTCCGACAGTATCAGTCACTATGCTACATTGCTTCGCACAGGATTTCCCTCTAAAATGGGGTGCGCACCACAACAATGTTTATGACTAGCATATGACAGCCGGGAGCCAAGTCCGACAGTATCAGTCACTATGCTACATTGCTTCGCACAGGATTTCCCTCTAAAATGGGGTGCGCACCACAACAATGTTTATGACTAGCATATGACAGCCGGGAGCCAAGTCCGACAGTATCAGTCACTATGCTACATTGCTTCGCACAGGATTTCCCTCTAAAATGGGGTGCGCACCACAACAATGTTTATGACTAGCATATGACAGCCGGGAGCCAAGTCCGACAGTATCAGTCACTATGCTACATTGCTTCGCACAGGATTTCCCTCTAAAATGGGGTGCGCACCACAACAATGTTTATGACTAGCATATGACAGCCGGGAGCCAAGTCCGACAGTATCAGTCACTATGCTACATTGCTTCGCACAGGATTTCCCTCTAAAATGGGGTGCGCACCACAACAATGTTTATGACTAGCATATGACAGCCGGGAGCCAAGTCCGACAGTATCAGTCACTATGCTACATTGCTTCGCACAGGATTTCCCTCTAAAATGGGGTGCGCACCACAACAATGTTTATGACTAGCATATGACAGCCGGGAGCCAAGTCCGACAGTATCAGTCACTATGCTACATTGCTTCGCACAGGATTTCCCTCTAAAATGGGGTGCGCACCACAACAATGTTTATGACTAGCATATGACAGCCGGGAGCCAAGTCCGACAGTATCAGTCACTATGCTACATTGCTTCGCACAGGATTTCCCTCTAAAATGGGGTGCGCACCACAACAATGTTTATGACTAGCATATGACAGCCGGGAGCCAAGTCCGACAGTATCAGTCACTATGCTACATTGCTTACCAATAATGAGGATCAAATCTCTTGACGACGAGTATCCTACGTACAACTACTTAGCTATAGACCCTAGAATGCCATAACCGAGAACGTGTTTCAAACTTTCGTTTTGTTTACCTTTAGTTGGTAAAATAAATGACATAGTCATTTAAAAGTTGTATAAAATACCATAATGTCAACCCTATAACCTCAACAAGTTGATTTAGTACGATTAAGTCAAGTCATAAGTCCCTAAACACATTTACAACTTAAATGAGTGTGAACAAGACGCATTCGACTTGACCCTTTTTGAAATGAGAGAAGTTTCATACAAGAAGAGTGTTATTACTAGAAACTAGACTCTCTTATGATTCCAACGATAGGTCATAAGACTTAATTGGAGTCACGGATCAAAAGTTATTAACATTTGAAAATTGACGCGCAAAATTTTACAGTTGGTATCCACTGCGCCGCAGTGAGCCATTGCCAAGCTCACTGCGCCGCAGTGAGCTAACCACGAACAAACAGTCCCTAGCCACTGCGCCGCAGTGGGGCTAGCCCATGCCACTGCGCCGCAGTGGCCCAATTCTGAACCAGAAGCAGCAGCTGCAGTTTATGCAGGAAAACCAAACCCAAAACCCTTCAAACTCGACCCAAATCAATCCAACACGATTTGTAGGAGCTTGTAACCCATTTTGAAGCATAACTAAACATTATAAACCACAAATACACATAACCCAACCCATAATTTCATCCATAACATCGTCGAATCTTCCGAAACGATCAAATCAAACCAAAACCCTATTTAAACCCTAATTCCATTTTAAGTTGTTTTAGGCCATATAAAAACTCGAAATGACTAGAAAAGAGTAAGTAAACATAAATAGGCGCAAAAGGGATGATTTAGACTTACCAAAAATTGATGTTCTTGAAGATAATTGAAGATGATGATGCTAATGATAATAAACCCCTTTAAAATCTCCAAATGATTACTACCTTTGCAAGACCAATTTTAGAAGAAAAAGAATAGAAGAGATTGAGAGATTTTGAGTGATGTATGTGTGTTTTGTGTGGTGTGTGTGTGTTGTGTGTGGTGTTGGGGTCGATCAAAAGGAAGGAGGGAAGGGAAATTTTGGTGTCAAAGCCCCTGCCTCACAATACATAAATCGGCCCATGTGGCTTATTTAGGTATATTCTGTACCCTAAATTTGGTAAAAATGTTTACGATTAAATACCGTTTGACCTAAAAGTCAAAATGTAAAGTAAAGGTATTTTCCCTCGTCTTATTTTAGTTAAGACAAGTAAATAAAATTAAATAAACTAAACTTTTTAGAAATATTTAGTTTAGACAGTCTATTTACTGTGTTCAATTATAACATTTAAATCTTTATTTAACGTTATTTTAAGACTCGGCATTCGTCTAAATAGCTAATAGTCTACGTCATAAGGATACGTCTAATTGAACTATATCAAATGTTCAATTAACTATAATTTCTACGTCATAATCTCTAAATTAGACGAAATTATAATAATGATCGAGATTAGGACTAACCCGTTGTTAATAAATTACGAGTTGTCACATTAAGCGAGGTCAGTTTTGGAGGCCTAGTTCATTAACATATAAATTAAAGTAAACAAAAAAAAGGTAGCTCGACTTATGTTATTGAGCTACTACTAATGAAAAGATGCAGATGTTGATGCAAAAACCAATAAGAGTGTTACTGTAATGCAAATTATATAATGGTACTTCGTCCAAAAATCCAAACATTAAGTCTAGTATACAAAATATTGAGGCCCCTATATTTTTAGACGCCTAAAACGATCACCCAGTCCTATAGTACTGTTAAGTCACCTATCCACTTGAAAGTAATTTTGTAATGACTAAAACAGTTGACTATGATAATTGATAAACTATAAAGACATTTCTAAAGTTAGCAATGACTTAAACCAAATTGTACTATACATTACAAAATGTCATTAATCGTTGTATCGACTTCGATTCATACATCAAGTTATGTGTTGATAATTATGATTTACATCATAAGTGAAGTAAACATAATTTTTGAGATATAGTAGTTTAAAGTATGGCTTTTTAATAATAATCATGGTTTCTTATAGTTACAAATTATTCTTAACTGATCACTTAGTCATAATCATTTGGGATCGTTAACAATTTTCTTTTTTCTTTTGTGTGGTTATATACTAAATTTTCTCTAATCGAGAAAAGAACAAATGACCCCAATGGAATTCTTCTAACGTTCCATAATCAACATCTCGTTATTTAGGATACGTGTAAAGTTTCACCTATACGGTGATATTTTCCTGTTTTTGTATCCAGACTAAATATTAAAAATAAAAATAAAAATAAAGAACGAATTGCATTTTTGGTCCCTGACTTATCACACATTTTGCAAGTTTGATACAAAAGTGTGAAAAGTCGCGAAACCCATCCCTGTCATATCACACCTGTTGCAATTTTGGTCCAAAACTAACGTGCCGTTAAAATTCAGTCGTTAATGCCCCTATGTGCTTTGTCACATGGGGGGTAGTTGTTAGGTCGGAAATCGACCAAGTATAATTTGTTCAGAAATAGCTTGAAGTTCAGTGAAAACGTTTGTACAGAATTCTGAGCCGTCTCAGAATTACTTCACTGAAGCTTCACTTCAGTTTAGATCAAGATAAATCTGAAGCATTCATTCTGAAGTCAAAGACTGAAGTATGAAGAAGAGAATCATTTCAGAAGCGAGCAAAGAGTGATTCTACCAGATCGAAGACTGAAGCATCTCAGTATAAAGTATTTACAACACTTTACACTGATTACGAGGAAGACTTTTTACTTTACATACCTTTACCCAGTTAATAGATTTATCTATTAATAAAAGGTACAAGGTAAAAGTATAGGTTTGGAACGTAGTACTATAAGTCACATCAACTGACTTATATACTCTTCCTAGTACAAGCATGTAAGGAATTAAGTTTAATTCCTTAAATGCTCACAACCACTTTTATACGATCTTGTCCATGTCATCATGAACTTGGTCTATAAATGTGAAGTCTTCTCACAACTTGCAAAGTGCTTGAAACTTTAGCATTGCAACTTGTGAATATACTCTAAGTAAACTTACGAGTATTTCCAAGTTATTTAGATCACTTGTTTTTCGGGATTGTTTAGATACTTACACTTGGGTGTTTATCTTTGTTCCGCAACAATCCTTGTATTTGTTTATATATCAATAAATCAAATACATTAGAAAGAAAACAACGTGTCTCAATGCTACATACTTGATTATACTTATATATATCTTTATATAGTTTCTGCCATTTAGTTCTTGCATTTTTACTTTAAGTCAATTGTTTCTTGTTATCCATATCTGGATCGTAAACTTAACTTGTCCATCAAGATCAGTTGTACTTGCCAGTCGGGTTTAGTTAATCATCTATATTTGGGACTCACAATTGGTATCAGAGCAGCAAGGTTGAATTATATCAATTCTTTAACCTTTGATCTGCATAGATGGCTGACTTTCAACAAGAACGTCCTGACCCTAATAACACTACTCCACCCCTATCATCAACAACAATATACCATCGCATAATGTACACGTACACTTTCCAAATAATCCTGTTCCCAAGTTTGATGGGAACAGTGAAAACTTTCAAACATGGAAAGCATGCATGCTAAAGTATATTGCTGGTGTTGAAAGACACTTACCCGATATCTTAAAAGAAGGACCCTTTGTCCCCATGAATGCTTCTACTGTTGTCAGAAATACCGATGGGACTCCTAGGCAGTCACCTAAGGAGAAGGATCATTGGTCTGAGGAAGATCATAGACTTGTAGACCTTGACACTAAGTTACAAAATATGATTTTATATGCAGTTCCTGAAACCCTTATGCCCACTCTTGTTTTACTTGAAAATTCCAAATTAATGTGGGAGGAACTAATGACACAGTTTGAAGGCACAAATGAGACAATTGTCACAAGAAAAGTTGCTTTAAACAAAGATATGAGTCTTTCTTTGCTGTCCCTGGGGAAACTTTAACTCAAACTTACATCAGATTTACAAATCTGTTAAATCAACTGAAAGCCTTGGGTGTTACCAAAGATAAAGAAATTCTGTTGGAAAAATTTTGTGACATTTTACCTTCTAAATGGGAAAATTTAATCTTGGTCTTGAGACAAGGCAAAACTTTGCACAGTCACACTCTTGCTTCCCTTTATGGAGCCTTCAGATATACTGAAGAGAACAAAGCTGAGAGAGCTTTGGCTGAGCAGGATGCCAAGAATCATGTTTCTACCAGTTCTGGTATGGTTCAGTATTCTGAACCACATAGTACTGCTCTACTATCTTCTGAGAGTGACATTTCTGACTCGATGAAGAAGATGGTTTCTGAAATGTTAAAAACTGGTGTCTCTGGTAATGTTACTCATGATTGTAATGAGGATGACAATGATGATCTGGTTGCCATGCTGGCTAAAACGTTCAATCGTTTTAAGGCCAAATCAAATCGAGCTGGCAAACCTTTTGCTTCCAGCGCTTCTATTGACAAGTCTAATCTTGAATGCTTTAAATGTGGCAAGAAAGGACATTTCATGAAGGAATGCAGATCTAGTCAACCATCATCATCACAATCTGCTCCTAACCATTCTATTTTTCAGAAATCTGATGACAGCTATAAGGCCAAATACAAGAAGTTAAAGGCACATATGGCTCTTCTGGAACAAGACAACTCAAGCAACAGTTGTATGATTGCCAAAACTGAAAAATGGGAAGAATCTGATGAATCATCTGATGATGAAGAAGAAGTTAGGGACATGTGTTTCATGGCACAAGAAGATCAAGGTCATTTGGTCAAATCCGATGTTGAATCTGGTCGCTGGGTGGATATTGTAATGAAAAAGGTCAGTAATTTTGGCTTTGAAAAGAATGAGGAACACAAACTGGACCTTTTGGTTCTTTTAGAGGCTGACATCTCATTTGTTGAGACAGTGCGTTCAGAAAGCCTAAAAATATTTGAAAATAATGCTTCTGAACTAAACGCCAGTCATGCCAAACTGAAAAATGGGAAGAATCTGATGAATCATCTGATGATGAAGAAGAAGTTAGGGACATGTGTTTCATGGCACAAGAAGATCAAGGTCATTTGGTCAAATCCGATGTTGAATCTGGTCGCTGGGTGGATATTGTAATGAAAAAGGTCAGTAATTTTGGCTTTGAAAAGAATGAGGAACACAAACTGGACCTTTTGGTTCTTTTAGAGGCTGACATCTCATTTGTTGAGACAGTGCGTTCAGAAAGCCTAAAAATATTTGAAAATAATGCTTCTGAACTAAACGCCAGTCATGCCAAACTGAAAAATGGGAAGAATCTGATGAATCATCTGATGATGAAGAAGAAGTTAGGGACATGTGTTTCATGGCACAAGAAGATCAAGGTCATTTGGTCAAATCCGATGTTGAATCTGGTCGCTGGGTGGATATTGTAATGAAAAAGGTCAGTAATTTTGGCTTTGAAAAGAATGAGGAACACAAACTGGACCTTTTGGTTCTTTTAGAGGCTGACATCTCATTTGTTGAGACAGTGCGTTCAGAAAGCCTAAAAATATTTGAAAATAATGCTTCTGAACTAAACGCCAGTCATGCCAAACTGAAAAATGGGAAGAATCTGATGAATCATCTGATGATGAAGAAGAAGTTAGGGACATGTGTTTCATGGCACAAGAAGATCAAGGTCATTTGGTCAAATCCGATGTTGAATCTGGTCGCTGGGTGGATATTGTAATGAAAAAGGTCAGTAATTTTGGCTTTGAAAAGAATGAGGAACACAAACTGGACCTTTTGGTTCTTTTAGAGGCTGACATCTCATTTGTTGAGACAGTGCGTTCAGAAAGCCTAAAAATATTTGAAAATAATGACTGAAATCCCCTTTGATCCTTCTGTTCCTTATGAACCAAAGAAATCTGAGACTGCTAACGGAGAGTCTAGTGAACCCATCCAAAGATGGGTTCCCAAAAGGAACTAATCTTTGTTTGTGTGCAGGGAGACCGAAAAAAGAATATATGGTTTCTGGACAGTGCTGCTGGCCGAACCATGACTGGTTATCAGACCCTGCTAGAGGAATATAGGGTGCAAGAGGGGCCCTCAATAGTTTTTGGAAATGATGGTAATGGAAAAACTGAGGGATATGGTGTGGTGAATAATGGTCAAGTCAAATTCACACGTGTTGCATATGTGAACGGTTTGAAATATAATCTGATAAGTGTCAGTCAACTGTGTGATGATGGCTTCAAGGTTTTATTTGATATTTCACAAGGCACCATATTCAACAGAGATGGAAAGGTGGTACTGATTGCACCAAGGAAGGGAAACATTTATGTCATTGATATGAATCCTTCTACCACTGAACAATGTTTCTACTCAAAGGCAGATGAAGACACAAACTGGCTGTGGCACAAGAGATTATCCCATCTGAACTTCAAAAATATTAATAAGTTGTCTAGAAAACAACTTGTTGCTGGGATACCCTCTATGTCTTTCAATAAAGACAAGCCATGTCCAGGTTGTGAAATGGGTAAGCAGAAAAGAGCTTCATTCAAGACAAAACAAAGCTTTAGTATAACTGAACCTCTTCACATGCTTAACATAGACCTTTTTGGACCAGTGAATGTTCAGACCAGAGCAGGAAAGAAGTACACCCTTGTTATCGTTGATGAATATTCAAGATACTGCTGGGTGATTTTCCTCAGGTCCAAAAGTGAAGTTGCTGCTGAAATCATTGCTCTCATCAAACAAATTGAGCTCAAGCACAAGCGAAAAGTTTGTCAGCTCAGAAGTGACAATGGCACTGAATTCAGAAATGCTACTCTGGAGTCCTTCTGCACTGAAACTGGCATATCTCAGAACTTCTCCTCAGCTCACACACCAGAGCAGAATGGTGTTGTAGAAAGAAAGAATCGTATGCTGATTGAAGCTGCTAGAAGTATGTTGAATGAATCTGGTCTTCCCAAGAATTTCTGGGTTGAAGCTGTTGCAACTGCCTGCTACACTCAGAACAGATCTGTTTATGTCAAAAGACACAAGAAGACCTCCTATGAAGTACTCAGAAATAGAAAGCCTAATATTGGATACTTCCATGTATTTGGGTGTCCAGTATACATTCTGAATGATTCAAATCAGCTTGGAAAATTTGATGCAAAAGCTGATGAAGGATACTTCCTAGGATATTCATCAAATCGCAAAGCCTTTAGAGTCTTTAACAAGAGACTTGAAAAGGTTGATGAGTCAATTCATGTTACCTTTGATGAATCCAATTCTGCAATCTTTAAAAATTCCATTCCTGTACCACCCTCAGAAAGTCCAATAAGTTTTGGTGATTCTGATCCTAATGCTGAAACTGATCAGTCACCTGAACCTGCTTTCTGAACATCTCCGTTCAGAACCAGTAGTAAACAAGCCTAGCAACATTCCATTTTATCCTCCAGTCAGTTTCAAACTACCTTCTGAACTGACTATTGGATCAGATGTACATGCTGCTTCTCCTCTGATATCAGGCTCCACTGAGCAACCTCAATCTGAAGAATTTCATGATGCAAGTCATGATCTGCAGGAAGAAGAAGAAGCTGAAAATGTATTTTCTGAAGCTCCTCCTGAAGGTACTCAGAGAAGTTCTTGCACTGATATCATTGTTCATCCTGGTCAATACTCTAAATGGACAAAAACACATCCAATCGAGCAAATTATTGGAGAGTCCAGTAAAGGGGTTCAGACCAGAAGATCCACAAGCGATCAATGCTTAAACGTCAGCTTCTTATCTCTAATTGAACCCAAGAAGATTGACGAGGCTATGCAAGACCCAAGCTGGGTTGAAGCCATGCAAGATGAGCTCAACCAGTTTAAAAGAAACGATGTATGGGAACTCGTTCCTTGTCCCAGTAACCTGAAGAAGGAACCAATTGGGACAAGATGGGTCTTCAGAAACAAGATGGATGAAGATGGTCATATCATCAGAAACAAAGCAAGACTTGTTGCAAAGGATATGCACAAGAAGAGGGAATAGATTTTGATGAAACTTTTGCACCAGTTGCTAGACTTGAAGCTATAAGAATATTCTTAGCTTTTGCAGCTCATCATCAGTTTAAAGTCTATCAAATGGATGTCAAAAGTGCATTCCTGAATGGAGAACTAAAAGAAGTCGTTTATGTGTATCAACCACCAGGATTCATCAATGAAGAAAAACCACATTGGGTGTACAGACTGAACAAAGCCTTATATGGTCTGAGACAAGCACCCAGAGCTTGGTATGATACTCTTACTAAACATCTTCTTAAAAATGGTTTTAAACGTGGTGCAATAGATAATACTTTGTTCATATTGCATGATAAAAGTGATATCCTTTTAGTACAAATTTATGTTGATGATATTGTGTTTGGTTCTACAAATAAAAAGATGTGTGAAAATTTTTCTAAAATCATGTCTTCTGAGTATGAAATGAGTATGATGGGTGAACTGACATATTTTCTGGGACTTCAAGTAAAACAAACTGAAGATGGTATTTTCATAAACTAGGAAAAATATGTCAGAGATTTATTAAAGAAATATCAATTTGATTCAGTCTCATCAAAAGATACTCCTATTTCTGCTCCATTATCTTTGGATTCTGATCCACATGGAAAACCAGTGGACCATACAAAATATCGTGGTATGGTTGGTTCACTGATGTATTTAACTGCAAGTAGACCAGACATAATGTTTGCAACATGCCTTTGTGCTAGATTTCAGTCTGATCCCAGAGAAGCACATGCAAATGCTGTTAAAAGGATCTTCAGATACCTTAAAGGTGTCCCCAGATTGGGTCTTTGGTATCCCAAAGGCTCCAGTCTAGATCTAATGGGTTATTCAGATTCTGATCATGTAGGTTGTAAGATAGACAGGAAAAGTACCACAGGAGGGTGTCATTTCCTTGGTGGCAAATTAGTAAGCTGGACCAGTAAGAAGCAGACTACAGTATCACTATCCACTGCAGAAGCTGAGTATATTTCTGCAGCAAGTTGTTATGCTCAGATTCTATGGATGAAAAACCAGCTGACTGATTATGGTGTTACTTACACAAAGACTCCAATCTTTTGTGATAACACTAGTGCCATTGCCATATCTCACAATCCTGTGATGCACTCGAAAACCAACACATCGATCTCAGGTATCATTTCATTCGTGATCATATTCTGAAAGGAGATATTGAATTGCACTTTATTCCCACTGATAAGCAACTCGCTGATGTTTTTACAAAACCTTTAGATGTCAAAACCTTTAAACATCTGGTCAGTGAGTTGGGTATGTTAAATCCTTAGACTGGTAATCTTGTTATGAACACGCCTCAGTGACACTGATCTGGTTCACCAGTCTGAGCGATCCATGTAATTTTTGCTCGCCTAGCTATCGAACGTCTTTGTGATACTATCTTGGCACTTATTAATTCATGGATCATCACTTCAGGGGGAATGTTAAATATTTTTCTAACTTTAAAATAAACCTTCATTTTTGAGGGGGAACCTTTTACTCAGAAAAACGTATTTAACTGAAACACTTCAGAAAATCAAAATTATTTCAGTTGAATTTTATTAACTGAGATGGTTCAGATCTCTTTGGAACTGACCATGCTTAGAATTTATTTTGTCATCACTGAAAGACAACAATCCTTTCAATATATTTTTGATACTTGGTCAATTGTGTGTACACGTGGCCTACTTTGGCTAGTACCTTGGCTAGTACCTTTCTTTAGTCTTCTCTCATTCTTCAAAAATCTATCATCATCCATATTTGCATTGTCCTTTGCCATGGACTCCAAAATATCAAAACCTTCATTGGGTGTAATTTTGTTGAAACCACCACCAAAAGCATATCCTAACTCACGTTTGGACTTCTTATCTAGGCCATCAAAGAAAAGCTCAACATATTGCTCCTTAGTCATGTTATGGCCCGGACAATTCCTCAACATTTCTTTAAACCGAATCCATGCATCCACCACATCTTCATCTTCATCTTGGTCAAAGGACTTAATCAAGTTCTCCAACTTCCGTTGAGTTCTAAGTGAGTAAAACTCACCAATGAAAGCTTGCTTGAGTTGGTCCCAAGTTGTTATAGAATTTTCCGGGAGATCATTAAACCAATCTAAAGCATCACCGGTAATGGACATGGGAAATGTTTCTAGTTTAACGTCATTCATTTGGTTGTTCCCATATTGGTATAATCGTGCCAACTTCTCAAACCTCTCTAAGTGCTGGTATGGATCCCATTTCCTTTTACCATCAAACTGTTTCTCCTCAATGTTTTTAAGATGATTACCTTTCAGATTGAAATCATGACCAATGGCTGGAGGTCTTATAGGACTACCACGGTTGGTAGGTATAGTACGGACCCTCTCACCATAACGAATATCATTCGGATCCCTTTCTTCGTCTCCCATTTCCTCTTCTAACTTAACTTCTAGATTGAAAAACTCGTCTAAATAGAACCCTTCCTCGTCCGAATCAGGAGTGGGTCTAGCAATAGGTGAGAATGGTGTAGGTGTTGCGAAGTTAAATCTACGTCTTGTCGGTGTTCTCAAGGGACTATTTAGAGGTAAACCATAAGACCGCAAGTTCATCAACTAAGAAGTAGACCTGTAAAACACAACTAACCAAACACGTCAACTGCACCTGTGATAAGCAAAGAAAAGCAAAACTAAACTATAAAGCAAGTAACTTCCTCACGCGTGAGGAAGGATCAAACCACTAAATTAACAACTAAAACGGCACACAATCCCTGGCAGCGGCGCCAAAAACTTGATGTGCTAAATCGAGTTTAAAATTTAAAACTAGAAATACCTTGAAACTCACTACTACGCACTATCGGGCAGTGGACCCGATCGTATGCAATATAGTTAAAAAGTAAGTCCAGGTTCGTTCACGGGGATTGGTTTGAATCAATTGTCTAATAAAGTAGTTTGGAAAACAGGGTGGAACGCTTTGAATCACACTTCGACAATTAAATTAAAGTAAATTTAAAACACAAAACACTTGAAAGTAAAGAAGAGCTTCAAACAATAATAGTAAAGATCATCCACCTTGAATTCACTAGACTTCAAACATGATTGCATTCAATTAAGACCAAATTCATTTAGAGTTGACAAGATAATCGTGAAAGGATAAAATGCTCGCGTGGTACCACCAACCGCTCACAAAACACCCAAACACCTAAGTTGCTAGTTTAATTACCCAAGCCGGTACCACCAATGCCTAGACAACCTTACCAACAATTAGTTTACTTGATCATCAAATTACCAATTGTGCCTATGTGAATTAAAACGTGGTACCACCAACCGTTTCTAAACACGTTGACAAAATTATTCCTTTTATTAAAATGACATTCACTATCACACCATGAACTAGTGATAATTGCTCATAGACAAGCAACCGTTTGAAAATCACATATGTATTCAACTAGTACCACTAACGAAGAACACACATGCCACCAATATCATAATAATAAATATAAAGGAATTAAATCATCAAGATCTCGACACAACGATAATTGAAATCAACTCTTTGAATTAAAACATATAACAATCACATCATCCGTCTAGTTTCATCAAGGTGGGTGATTAAAAGACTAGCCACTCATGATTAAATTGAAATAACAATCAAAGTAAAGGAAGAACATGATGTACCAATTGTTTGAGGAATAGAAATTGCAAGACAATAAAATAGATACGATCTAAGTGGGTGCACGTGAATCTTCAATGAATCGGAAGATGTTGAAATCTTGAATTGATCCTTGAAGGTGTTCCTTGAAGTGCAGCTCTTAGAAAGAAGATTTGATAATTTGGGAATTAGGTTTGAAAAACTATTTATACCCCCCTTTAATCTGATGCAAAAACTGCCAAAAACCTTTCAGTCCCGCACTCTCACTGCGGCGCAGTGGGCAAATGCACATCCCACTGCGTCGCAGTGCTTATACACTGGTTGAATCCACGCTTTTCAATCCTCTGACTGCGGCGCAGTGGCTAGGTGTGGTTGCCACTGCGTCGCAGTATAAATATACTGGTTTCAATCCTCTTTTTCCACTAGCTGACTGCGGCGCAGTGGGCCTGTTCTCCACCACTGCGTCGCAGTACAATATTACTGGACTGGAGTTGCCTTACAACATAGATGACTGCGGCGCAGTGGACTTGTTCACCACCACTGCGTCGCAGTACAATATTACTGACCGAAGGCCACACATCAACTTATGAATACTTGCATATTTTTTCTATCTCTTTTCATCTTAACGACTCTCGAACTCTCCAATCAACTTCATGACCTCAAAATTACTCGAATTTGCACCAAACGGACACGTCACCTGTTTAGAACCTGAAACCACTAACAAAACCCATAAACGCGCCAAATGCCAGCAAAATCGACTAAAAACATATAATAAAAAGGCCAATAACGATGTGGGCGATGGGTATAAATTGGTCACATCAAATCCCCCCACACTTGAGCATTGCTTGTCCTCAAGCAAATCCAACATTTAAAGAAAAAGTAATCCTTGGCAAAGAAGCTAAATAAACAATTACGAGTATCAAAAAGAAACAACACCAAGTATGTCAAAGACAAAGAAGTTGGGTGAAGCAGTTTTAATCTTAAATGAAAACCCGAAATGTTTGACCATATCTGAACAATCCACAAGCCTCAATAACACGACTATGCACAAGTGAAACAAATGAACCTATCAATATCATTCTACTCCAACGAACTTACTTTTGGGGTTGAATATATGAAGAATCACTCATAGCACGGTCGTGATGCATATCTTACCATAGGCTTGAACAAGGATCATAGCTCCACCGACGTGGCGTAAGCACCAAGTACATCATCAAAATAGGCATATAAGATGGTTGTATAGTTAGGCTAAGGTATATGTAATGGACATTTACAATGAGTGAGGGAGTGTAGGTTAGAAATGAAAGGAATCAATCAAAAGTATAAGGTGTGTATGAAATTTGTACAAAATAGTCTAATCGAGACCCGTACCATTGATTGCCAATAACCCATAAATTGCTAATCCGCTAAAACACCTCAAAAATACCAAGCAAACTCGACACCATTGTGGTGCATCAACTTCAAACAACTTAAAGTCAACCAAGCCCTCCATTCTTAACAATACAACACAACTCTAGACATATAAAAATGAGACGTACCCACTAGTAGCCCAATTTCCATTTTTTTTTTTTTTTTTTTAATTGAAATCACTTTTACTCTACTAGTAGGCACCCTCTTACAATGATGAACAATGTCTAACACAATCTACTTCCTTTTGAACAATCCAACACATTCCCATAGACCAACAATATTCCACCGACACCCCATTGAAGCTCTCCCAAACCGTCCAAACAAACCGATGACAATCAATGGCCCCCCAGATTAGACTATCGGTATAGTAATGTATAATTAGGTAAAGTTTACATAAATGAGTGGATATATACAATGGAAAAGGCTAAGTTAAAATGGTGTATAAGAAAGGTTTACAAAGAAAGGAAGGATGTATATGTAAGTGAGTATAAGTATAGTAAGGGTATGAATATACAAAAGGAAAAGTGAAAATAAAGCAAGAAAGAAAAGTATGGGTCAAACCTATATGCCAATTCGTCATCCGATGTACTTTAATCACAAAAGTGATCTCACTGCGGTCTCGTCACGATCACAAGGCCAAGTTCTAGCTCAACACATCACCGGCACACTCAAGTCAAAGAAAAGAACCCGGAAATGGAATAAATTAACCTCAAATTCGCACATCTTAGTGCAGAGTTCGAAATGGAACCCTTACTCCCGAATAAATCCAAGAGCCTAAGAGAGGGACAAATTACAAGGTAATCAAACCAAAACCGTAAACACCTGGCACATCTATATATGAACAATGAATCTCACAACTTTAGGTGTTTGGGAAATTTGAGTATGCAAGTAATGTTATCAATCCACAAGGATAAGCCCAATAACCGTTCAGAACACATTTCGCCGATTAAAATTTTTGCCATAGGAAAATTTTGTAGTAAAAATTGCTTGTTAAGTTATCATGAATTAAGTGACAAAAGCAATTTACCACAAGGACAAACTCAACTCAAGTATCAAAACCATATCAACTTCTATCATCCCGCCAAATTGAAACAACCAATTCTCAAACATGCACATCATAGTTCAGAATTCAAGATAGAACCCTTACTCTTGGATAAAACCCAAAAGCCTACGAGAGGGACACATTCACAAGAACGGTTAAAATCTCAATGGCAAAACAACAAAAGAGATAAACCCGGTAGCTAAAACCTATTTGCCACCCCCCACACTTAAGATGGACAATGCCCTCAATGTCCATATTCGGTCAAACAAAGGTAAATAGGGGTAAGCAACATAGAAAAATCAGAGCACATACCGGAGTAAGGACACATCCCGTTTTGAAACAAGTCAGTCGACCCCGTGTCACAAATGGTGCTTCCTAAAAAGGAAGACCCCTTTGCTTGGCGGGAGAAACAAGTTGTACCAAAACGGAGAGTGCGAGAATGGTGTGTGCAACAAACATACCAAACAAAAATATAGCGGCGCTGAACTTACTGCCAGCATATGCACACCATCACACAAGCACAATTTGATGCCACAAAGTAAAGATGAGAAGAGAATCCAATGAGTTTTCCCCCCACACATGTGTTGCACAATAGCCATCAAATTGATAATTCCTGTATCATTGCATCACAAAACAAACCACAAATTCCAAAGCATATCAAAGCATCTACTGATAAAAAGAAAATAAAATACGATAAAATAAACACGGGTTGCCTCCCGAGAAGCGCTTAATTTATTTACGAGTCTTTAGCTAGACTCGATCCTCTCATAATTACCAACGTTGGGACCCCGACGCCCCCACACTTAAGATGGACAATGCCCTCAATGTCCATATTCGGTCAAACAAAGGTAAATAGGGGTAAGCAACATAGAAAAATCAGAGCACATACCGGAGTAAGGACACATCCCGTTTTGAAACAAGTCAGTCGACCCCGTGTCACAAATGGTGCTTCCTAAAAAGGAAGACCCCTTTGCTTGGCGGGAGAAACAAGTTGTACCAAAACGGAGAGTGCGAGAATGGTGTGTGCAACAAACATACCAAACAAAAATATAGCGGCGCTGAACTTACTGCCAGCATATGCACACCATCACACAAGCACAATTTGATGCCACAAAGTAAAGATGAGAAGAGAATCCAATGAGTTTTCCCCCCACACATGTGTTGCACAATAGCCATCAAATTGATAATTCCTGTATCATTGCATCACAAAACAAACCACAAATTCCAAAGCATATCAAAGCATCTACTGATAAAAAGAAAATAAAATACGATAAAATAAACACGGGTTGCCTCCCGAGAAGCGCTTAATTTATTTACGAGTCTTTAGCTAGACTTGATCCTCTCATAATCACCAACGTTGGGACCCCGACGCCCCCACACTTAAGATGGACAATGCCCTCAATGTCCATATTCGGTCAAACAAAGGTAAATAGGGGTAAGCAACATAGAAAAATCAGAGCACATACCGGAGTAAGGACACATCCCGTTTTGAAACAAGTCAGTCGACCCCGTGTCACAAATGGTGCTTCCTAAAAAGGAAGACCCCTTTGCTTGGCGGGAGAAACAAGTTGTACCAAAACGGAGAGTGCGAGAATGGTGTGTGCAACAAACATACCAAACAAAAATATAGCGGCGCTGAACTTACTGCCAGCATATGCACACCATCACACAAGCACAATTTGATGCCACAAAGTAAAGATGAGAAGAGAATCCAATGAGTTTTCCCCCCACACATGTGTTGCACAATAGCCATCATTAACTCAGCTTTCTCATTTGTTGATAAGCTAGAACACAACTCTGCAGATAACTTAATATTACCATGAGAAATGGCAGACCTCAATCGACTATAAAGCTTTCGGATCTTAGCACACTGTCCATCCGTCGGTTTAGAACCAGGCACTGCTGCCGACTTCAATTCAACCACTTTCTCCTCTAACTTCTCATCCAACCATTTATCAATCTGTGAATCCAAAGAACTAACACAAGCAGTTTCAACAAAGTTAGCAACATTAGGTAAAGAAACAGAACATGTGTTCGAAAATGTAACGGATTCATCTCCTGCTCTCAATGTAAGCTTACCACGACCAACTTCAAGTTTAGCATCGGCCGTGGCAAGGAATGGTCTCCCTAAAATAAGAGGCACATTTAATGCCTCGTCAGCTTCAATAATTATGAAATCTACAGGAAAAACCAAACCTCCCACCTGAATTAACACATCTTCTAATATTCCAATAGGTCTTATTTCAGACTTATCGGCCAAATTAATCTTCATGTTAATAGATTTCGGTGTTCCTAAGTTCAGCTTGGAGTAAAGAGAAGAAGGCATAAGATTAATGCTTGCGCCCGAATCATTTAAAGCACGTTTTACCGTTAAGTTACCAATCTTACAGGGAATAGTAAAACTACCTGGATCTCCTCGTTTTTCGGGCAACTTACCTGTTACAACTGCTGAACAAACTTCCTCTAGCACTGTAGTGGCCACCCTTTCCAGATGCTTCTTATTCATCAAAATCTGCTTCAAGCACTTTGCATATCCTGGCATCTGCACAATTGCATCTAAAAATGGAATATTGATATGCAATTTTCTGAGGTGACTTACAAATTTATCCATTTGTTCCTTCAGCTTATTTTTCGCCAATCGCTGGGGAAATGGAACCTTCGGCTTATATGGCTTAACAGTTGGTTCCTCAGCGGGCTTCTCAACAGGTTTAGCAACGGGTTTGGATGGAACGGCCGGTGTTGGCACGGCTAGTTCCGGTTCCATCTCAATCTCATCATCAACTTGCTCCTCCTCTTCATTAACCTGCACAGATTGAAACGAATCATTAGGTGAAGATTTAGCTGAATCATAAGTGTTACCTGCCCTCGTAGTGATAGCATTCACATGCTCATTTCTGCCATTAGGCTGGGTATCCTTTTTCCATGATCCTTGATTACTCGACTGAGGCTTTGGATTCTGTTGGGTATTGCTCGGTAGAGTCCCGTGGGCCTAGCAAGAGCTGCCATCCTACTCTCGAGATCCTTAAAGTTAACACATTGATTCTTCATGTTGATCTCCACCTTCCCGTTTATTGCATCCAACCTCTCGCTCAAAGCCTTAGTATCTTCCCTGATCATTTGAATGTTATTGTTGGTTTCAACCTGATTACTAACCAACTGCTTCATCATCTCCCTCAACTCGTCATTTGGATAGGCATTAGAAGATCCTGATCCTTGGCCTTGTTGTGTCTGCTGCTGAGGCTGATTCTGATAATTGTCTCCTTGCCACCTGTTACCTGAAAAACGAGCATTATTAGTAGGAAAGGAAGAGTTATAGGAAGGATTACCTGAAGACCGGTTTTGGAAACCGGTGTTGCGCTGGAAACTCCCTTGTTGTTGATTCTGGATGTAACTCACATCTTCGGGTGCCCGATTTGGGCACTCATCAGAATAATGCATATTACCACAATGGTCACACCCCTCGGCTACTACCTTTACATCCCGTTCAAGTGCTCCAAACCGACTCTCTTGCATAGCAAATCCCTTTTCCATGCGCTCAGACAGCGCTCTAATCTCTCCAATCATACCAGAATCATGACTAGCCTCAACCTTTGCGACCCTACCTTGGCTAGTACCTTTCTTTAGTCTTCTCTCATTCTTCAAAAATCTATCATCATCCATATTTGCATTGTCCTTTGCCATGGACTCCAAAATATCAAAACCTTCATTGGGTGTAATTTTGTTGAAACCACCACCAAAAGCATATCCTAACTCACGTTTGGACTTCTTATCTAGGCCATCAAAGAAAAGCTCAACATATTGCTCCTTAGTCATGTTATGGCCCGGACAATTCCTCAACATTTCTTTAAACCGAATCCATGCATCCACCACATCTTCATCTTCATCTTGGTCAAAGGACCTAATCAAGTTCTCCAACTTCCGTTGAGTTCTAAGTGAGTAAAACTCACCAATGAAAGCTTGCTTGAGTTGGTCCCAAGTTGTTATAGAATTTTCCGGGAGATCATTAAACCAATCTAAAGCATCACCGGTAATGGACATGGGAAATGTTTCTAGTTTAACGTCATTCATTTGGTTGTTCCCATATTGGTATAATCGTGCCAACTTCTCAAACCTCTCTAAGTGCTGGTATGGATCCCATTTCCTTTTACCATCAAACTGTTTCTCCTCAATGTTTTTAAGATGATTACCTTTCAGATTGAAATCATGACCAATGGCTGGAGGTCTTATAGGACTACCACGGTTGGTAGGTATAGTACGGACCCTCTCACCATAACGAATATCATTCGGATCCCTTTCTTCGTCTCCCATTTCCTCTTCTAACTTAACTTCTAGATTGAAAAACTCGTCTAAATAGAACCCTTCCTCGTCCGAATCAGGAGTGGGTCTAGCAATAGGTGAGAATGGTGTAGGTGTTGCGAAGTTAAATCTACGTCTTGTCGGTGTTCTCAAGGGACTATTTAGAGGTAAACCATAAGACCGCAAGTTCATCAACTAAGAAGTAGACCTGTAAAACACAACTAACCAAACACGTCAACTGCACCTGTGATAAGCAAAGAAAAGCAAAACTAAACTATAAAGCAAGTAACTTCCTCACGCGTGAGGAAGGATCAAACCACTAAATTAACAACTAAAACGGCACACAATCCCTGGCAGCGGCGCCAAAAACTTGATGTGCTAAATCGAGTTTAAAATTTAAAACTAGAAATACCTTGAAACTCACTACTACGCACTATCGGGCAGTGGACCCGATCGTATGCAATATAGTTAAAAAGTAAGTCCAGGTTCGTTCACGGGGATTGGTTTGAATCAATTGTCTAATAAAGTAGTTTGGAAAACAGGGTGGAACGCTTTGAATCACACTTCGACAATTAAATTAAAGTAAATTTAAAACACAAAACACTTGAAAGTAAAGAAGAGCTTCAAACAATAATAGTAAAGATCATCCACCTTGAATTCGCTAGACTTCAAACATGATTGCATTCAATTAAGACCAAATTCATTTAGAGTTGACAAGATAATCGTGAAAGGATAAAATGCTCGCGTGGTACCACCAACCGCTCACAAAACACCCAAACACCTAAGTTGCTAGTTTAATTACCCAAGCCGGTACCACCAATGCCTAGACAACCTTACCAACAATTAGT
The DNA here is from genome assembly GCA_034093135.1 of Erigeron breviscapus. Taxonomy (NCBI): domain Eukaryota; kingdom Viridiplantae; phylum Streptophyta; class Magnoliopsida; order Asterales; family Asteraceae; genus Erigeron; species Erigeron breviscapus. The sequence continues at coordinate 264,219,853 of CM067167.1, forward strand.
TTACTTGATCATCAAATTACCAATTGTGCCTATGTGAATTAAAACGTGGTACCACCAACCGTTTCTAAACACGTTGACAAAATTATTCCTTTTATTAAAATGACATTCACTATCACACCATGAACTAGTGATAATTGCTCATAGACAAGCAACCGTTTGAAAATCACATATGTATTCAACTAGTACCACTAACGAAGAACACACATGCCACCAATATCATAATAATAAATATAAAGGAATTAAATCATCAAGATCTCGACACAACGATAATTGAAATCAACTCTTTGAATTAAAACATATAACAATCACATCATCCATCTAGTTTCATCAAGGTGGGTGATTAAAAGACTAGCCACTCATGATTAAATTGAAATAACAATCAAAGTAAAGGAAGAACATGATGTACCAATTGTTTGAGGAATAGAAATTGCAAGACAATAAAATAGATACGATCTAAGTGGGTGCACGTGAATCTTCAATGAATCGGAAGATGTTGAAATCTTGAATTGATCCTTGAAGGTGTTCCTTGAAGTGCAGCTCTTAGAAAGAAGATTTGATAATTTGGGAATTAGGTTTGAAAAACTATTTATACCCCCTTTAATCTGATGCAAAAACTGCCAAAAACCTTTCAGTCCCGCACTCTCACTGCGGCGCAGTGGGCAAATGCACATCCCACTGCGTCGCAGTGCTTATACACTGGTTGAATCCACGCTTTTCAATCCTCTGACTGCGGCGCAGTGGCTAGGTGTGGTTGCCACTACGTCGCAGTATAAATATACTGGTTTCAATGCTCTTTTTCCACTAGCTGACTGCGGCGCAGTGGGCCTGTTCTCCACCACTGCGTCGCAGTACAATATTACTGGACTGGAGTTGCCTTACAACATAGATGACTGCGGCGCAGTGGACTTGTTCACCACCACTGCGTCGCAGTACAATATTACTGACCGAAGGCCACACATCAACTTATGAATACTTGCATATTTTTTCTATCTCTTTTCATCTTAACGACTCTCGAACTCTCCAATCAACTTCATGACCTCAAAATTACTCGAATTTACACCAAACGGACACGTCACCTGTTTAGAACCTGAAACCACTAACAAAACCCATAAACGCGCCAAATGCCAGCAAAATCGACTAAAAACATATAATAAAAAGGCCAATAACGATGTGGGCGATGGGTATAAATTGGTCACATCAACTATCCACTGCTATGCTTCAGGTATTTAATAAAACTGTTTCAGCCACACTAGCTGGTTCAGAAAGGTCACTAAGTGGGCCACAAAAGAATGTGGGACCCGTTAGTCGACCTAAAGATAAGTTTCTGAACATCATTCGTGTTCCAGTTTCTGTATCTACTGTCCCTGGCAATGACACTACGGTTGAGCCAATCATTAAATCTGGTAACGATGCACCTGCTTCTGCAGATGTTGAACCAGAAACTGGTGCGGGTACTAGTGACCCAAACCAGGGCATATCTGACCCGAATGCAGTGGTGAATGCTTTCTGGGATGACGATGAGCTACCTCAGGGGAATCTCGATTCCCTTGCTGATTTTGAGTTTGACGAGGGATTATTGGAGGCGAATCAATCTGATTTTGAGCCAGCCACCATCCTCGCAAACGCCCCTCCTCCTCCCCCAGAAATCCAAATTCAACCAGACCAACAAGAACAAGATATTAATCCTTATGTTCCACCACCTCCATCTCATCAACATCCAATTTTTCCACCGGGCACTAATCCTGCCTATGTTACAGTCGGTACTTTTAATCCATCACTTCAATTTCTTCACCCCCAAATTCATAAAATCCCACCCCCTATCAATTATGATCCCCCAATGGAGACAGACTTGGATTCTGATACAGAATCTGAGAGTCCAACTGATTTACAACTGAAAAATGTTCTTAAAGGGCTTGGTAATCTACCATTTGTTGCTCCTGCTTCTGCACAACCTCCACCACCTTTAAATGTAGAAGCACAGTTAGAAAAGACTCAAACCGAAGTCCAAAGCCTTATTCTAATGGTGGAGGACTTAACCAAGTCTCTAACTGCCAATACTAGTTCTGTGGCTGAAATGAAAGGAGCTCAGATGTTTCTTGGAACTGAGTTAACCAAGGTTGCTGGAAACGAAGGACTAGTAGTTGGGAAGCTGAATGAGCTGGTGATGACTTGCAACAAGGTGAGCTCTGCAATCAGAGAAGCCTTCAAGCTAACAAAAAGAGATGTGCAAGCTTCGGTGGTTGCAAACTTGACATCTTGTGTTCAGTTGTTGAAGCAAGATTTTATGGCTGTTGGAAGAGAAGTACATGAGTTGGTTGAGAAGCCAAGTATAAATGAGAAAGAACTTGGGGCTTCTATAAGTGTTGGTATTTTGGATAATCTGAAGTCTGAGCTAACTCAGAATCTAGTTACTCAGATTTCAGAATCCGTTTCTGAGAAGGTTGGTGAGAAGGTTAGAGTGATGATTGCTGAACTAACCAAAGACACATATGACAAAGTGGACAAGGCTGTGAATGAAGTAAAAGATTCAGTGTCCAAACTTGAAGGCTCAGTTCAGAACCAGTCCAAACAGTTAGAAGAAATTCTAACTCATCTCAAGAAGAAAAATATTGTTGCTCCTCCTGTTCCCTCATTCACTGAAGAAGATAGAAAGCAGTTGAAAGAGATGATAGATAAAGAGTCGTTGAATCTGAACTCCAATTTCAGATTAAGATCTCAGTTTGCTCAGCTTTCTAGAGGAATTTCTGAATGCTTACAACAACAAAGTTGGGAACCACTGAAGGGCATGCAAATGGCCATTGAAGAATTCGCTAAGTTGCTTTCAGAGGTCCCCAAAGGGGGAAAAGGTGTGCCTATTGGTCTGCTTGCAAGTACACAAGAAATCATTGAAGCAACCAAGAAGCAAACTGAGGTGCCATCTGGTAGTACCTCAGTTCAGGGGGAAACTGAATCTGAATCTGGTAAGAAAGATAAGGGCAAGGCCCCATTAGAGGAAGAACCAACAAAGAAAAGTTCTAAGGGTTCTGGGATTATTGTTGGTGAGAATGTGGATGAGCATGGTTATCCCCTGCACGATCTTGATGCTGATAGTAAGAAATTGGAGGCTTTGCAGAAGCAGGTCTCAAATCAATTCATTATATGGAGGGAATACAAAGAAAGAGAAAGGGAACAACATCTGAAGATGGGGACCCTTGATCATATAGATGCTGCAGCTCTTGGTTTATCACTGGAAAGATATTTGAAAATCAAAAATGATCCAAGAGTGCAGAAGTCTGTTGTTGATATGCTCGAGTATGAATGTGGGATGAATTACTCACCTCTGGAACAAAAGCTAGAGAGTCTAACCTTCAAGTTGTCTATTGAAGACTTGAAGAGAAATAGGGAAAAGGAAATGGCAATTAAAAGGAAGGAAATTCTGGCCGAAGTTCTGAAGGTTGAAAAAGAGTTGCCAACCACAAAGCCCAAAGTAACTGGAACAAGGTCTGCAAGAAAGAATTCTCGTGATGTTGTCTTTACTTCCCTCAAACCATCTGATGATGCTGTTGAACTTGAAAGAAAACATGAGAAGGATCAGTATGATCATTACATGAATCATCGATCGCATCAGGCCAAAATCATTGATATAGAAGTTACAAAGGCTGATGGATTAAAGTTGTTTGATTTGATTGTAAAAAGAGAAGGTAGGGCAACTGAAGAATATAATCAAGTTTCAGTTCACGAGTTTGGGATTTCTGAGCATAAGGAGATGATCCAAATTCTGAGGGGGAAGCCGAAATCTGCCTTGATTGGTGCATGGTTATCAAGAATACAACAAAAGATGCAGGCCAAGGTAGAAATTGAAGGAAGATTGTTTGGAAAGAAGGATCATTTTCCACTGAAAAGGAAACCTACTGAAGCACCTTCTGGTTCAAGGCCTGCCAAGAAGTAGTTCCTTTTTCAGTTTATCATGTACTTGTAATATATTTACATTTGTGACAAACATTTCAGTTTGTATATATATGTTGCAAATTGTAACCAATAAGTAGATGGTAAGTTTAAGTTAGAAAAAACCACAAGTAAAATTCTGAGACATCAATGATCTATAAGATGTACTTAGAAAATTTTACAACTTAAACAAAACTTGCATTTCAGACTTACAAACATGTATAGATAGAAGTCTGAGATGCATGCACTATTTCAAAACAAATAGGGGGAATTTGTTAGGTCGGAAATCGACCAAGTATAATTTGTTCAGAAATAGCTTGAAGTTCAGTGAAAACGTTTGTACAGAATTCTGAGCCGTCTCAGAATTACTTCACTGAAGCTTCACTTCAGTTCATATCAAGATAAATCTGAAGCATTCATTCTGAAGTCAAAGACTGAAGTATGAAGAAGAGAATCATCTCAGAAGCGAGCAAATAGTGATTCTACCAGATCGAAGACTGAAGCATCTCAGTATAAAGTATTTACAACACTTTACACTGATTACGAAGAAGACTTTTTACTTTACATACCTTTACCCAGTTAATAGATTTATCTATTAATAAAAGGTACAAGGTAAAAGTATAGGTTTGGAACGTAGTACTATAAGTCACATCATCTGACTTATATACTCTTCCTAGTACAAGCATGTAAGGAATTAAGTTTAATTACTTAAATGCTCACAACCACTTTTATACGATCTTGTCCATGTCATCATGAACTTGGTCTATAAATGTGAAGTCTTCTCACAACTTGCAAAGTGCTTGAAACTTTAGCATTGCAACTTGTGAGATATACTCTAAGTAAACTTACGAGTATTTCCAAGTTATTTAGATCACTTGTTTTTTCGGGATTGTTTAGATACTTACACTTGGGTGTTTATCTTTGTTCCGCAACAATCCTTGTATTTGTTTATATATCAATAAATCAAATACATTAGAAAGAAAACAACGTGTCTCAATGCTACATACTTGATTATACTTATATATATCTTATATAGTTTCTGCCATTTAGTTCTTGCATTTTACTTTAAGTCAATTGTTTCTTGTTATCCATATCTGGATCGTAAACTTAACTTGTCCATCAAGATCAGTTGTACTTGCCAGTCGGGTTTAGTTAATCATCTATATTTGGGACTCACAATTGGTATCAGAGCAGCAAGGTTGAATTATATCAATTCTTTAACCTTTGATCTGCATAGATGGCTGACTTTCAACAAGAACGTCCTGACCCTAATAACACTACTCCACCCCCTATCATCAACAACAATATAACAACAATATGAAAAAGAAGTGTTTTCGGTTTGTGTTTCATTCAAGTTTGAACTCAAAGACCCAACACTACCCGAAGCAGCAGCCACTTGGGATCTATCAGTCGCACCACCAGGAGCCTCCTGGTGGCTGACCGGAATCTGAACAGTAGCAGCGACAGCCGTGGGTGGTGGGAAAGAAAATATGGGGCGGCAAGGGTTTTCTGGATTTTTAGGGTTTTTGTTCGATCCCCCAGCCCCCAGATCGTTTCTCCAGTCAGAATTAATCAAAGTAATCCCGTCACCATCGATATTCGCTGCCATGGCCTCCCCCTGGTGGCCGGCAGCCACCCCAGCGGCGGCGAGCGGCAGTTGTGTGGTGATTTTAGGGTTTTCCACCATTTTTGAAGGAAATAGCGTAGCAGCAACATTAGATTCGAATGAATCTGCAACAAATGACTCAGAATTGGAGGAATTAGATCTCAGATTGTATTTTGATCGAGTGATTTCATTATCTTGAACAGAATCGGATTTAAACCCTAAAGATTTAGGATCAAGGCCGTCGAACTCAACATCAACTTTTTAGATTTATTTGCACTTTTTCCACGATTTTGATTAGGTTTTTTAGGCATGGTTTGGATCGGAGTTGAAAAAGGAACAAGAGAATGAGATCAGATTGTTTATTTCGATTGTGTTTATACAAAATAATTTTTTTAGATTTATATAAAAATAATTTTTTAGATTTATACAAAATAATTTTTTTTTAGATTTATACAAAATATTTTTTTTTGCAGAAATGGTCCTATGAGCAATAAATGGACGAAACTACCCCCCATGTGACAAGCACATGAGGGCATTAACGACTGAATTCTAACGGCACGTTAGTTTTGGACCAAAATTGCAACAAGTGTGATATGACAGGGATGAGTTTCGCGACTTTTCACACTTTTGTATCAAACTTGCAAAACGTGTGATAACACATACCTAAAATGCAATTCGTTCATAAATAAAAGAGTAAAGTATAGGATATAAAAACAGCTAATTAAATAAAAAGAGTCAAGACAAAAACACACTTCAACAATCCACACAAACTTTCTCCCAACCCACTCTCACTCTTTTCTAACTCAAACCATGAGTAATGAACCTCACACCCACACCCACCACAATCATCACAATTCTCACAACCATCATCACCATAGATCCAAACCATCAAGTGGTGGTACAAATCTAGCATCATGTATAGTAGCCACAATCTTTCTAATCATCTTAGCCATTGCACTAACCATCACATATTTCCTAGTCTTCAAACCAAAACCCCCCAAAATCTCTGTCGATTCCGTACAATTCCCAACTTTCTCAATCTCAAATACCAACTCAACTGTAAACTTCACTTTTTTCCAATTTGTTTCTGTCACAAACCCAAATAGAGATTCTTTCACTCACTATGATAGTTCACTTCAATTAGCTTATGGAAATGCCCCAGTTGGGTTTATTTTCATACCTGCCGGAAAGATCGATGGTGGTCGGACACAACACATGTCGGCGAAGTTTTCCGTCGCGGATTTCCCGGTGCCGGAAGTTGGTGGGACCACCATGGAAGTTGAAACGAAGATGAAGTTGGTTGGTAGAGTTAGGGTATTGAAAGTTTTTACACATAGAGTTGAAAGTGGGGTTAGTTGTGGTGTTATTATTCAAGTTAGAACTGGATCTGTGTTGGGTCTTCATTGTTAATTAATTACTTAAATATTAAGGTTTAATTAATCTGTTTTTTTTTTAAGGTTAAGGTTAATGTTTTTGTGTTTTGAGTTTGGAAATGAAATGTTAATTGTAAATAATGATTGGAATGAAAATTGGAATTGGAAGGAAATTGAAATTGCGGGTTATGGATTAAGAATAATAATAATGTGCTTTTTGGTGTGTGTGATTATAATTGAGATTAGATTGATTTAAGACAAAATTAAGAAATGTGTTGTCTATTGGTTTGGGTTATATGAAGGCTTCATATACAAGATCTGTTTATACATTTACTTTTTGGTAGTCAAAATGGAATTATTGGTACAGCAAAATGTGCCCCCCCCCCCCCCCCCCCCCCCCCACCCCCCCCCCCCCCCCCCCCCCCCCCCCCACCCCCCCCCCCCCCCCCCCCCCCCCCCCCCCCCCCCCCCCCCCCCCCCCCCCCCCCCCCCCCCCCCCCCCCCACCCCCCCCCCCCCCCCCCACCCCCCCCCCCCCCCCCCCCCCCCACCCCCCCCCCCCCACCCCCCCCCCCCCCCCCCCCCCCCCCACCCCCCCCCCCCCCCCCCCCCACCCCCCCCCCCCCCCCCCCCCCCCCCCCCCCCCCCCCCCCCCCCCCCCCCCCCCCCCCAAAACAAAAATTTTTTTTTTTTTTGTTTTTTTTGTGTTTTTTTTATTTTTTTTGTTATTATTTTTTTTGTTTTTGTTGGATTTGTTTTAAGTATGGGTGGGGTGGGGGGGGTGGGGGGGGGTGGTTGACTTTTGTTTTAGTAAGTATTTCATTTTTTTAATTTTAATTTTGGTTATTTTCTTTAGTTTTTTTTTTTTTTTTGTTTTTGTTTTTCTTTGTGTGCCACCACCCCCCCCCCCCCCCCCCCCCCCCCCCCCCCCCCCCCCACCCCCCCCCCCCCCCCCCCCCACCCCCCCCCCCCCCCCCCCCCCCCCCCCCCCCCCCCCCACCCCCCCCCCCCCCCCCCCCCCCCCCCCCACCCCCCCCCCCCCCCCCCCCCCCACCCCCCCCCCCCCCACCCCCCCCCCCCCACCCCCCCCCCCCCCCACCCCCCCCCCCCCCCCCACCCCCCCCCCCCCCCCCTTTTCTTTTTTTTTTTTTTTCTGGTTTTTTTTTTTTTTTTTTGTTTTTTTTTTTTTTTTTTTTTTTTTTTTTTTTTTTTTTTTTTTTTTTTTTTTTTTTTTTTTTTTTTTTTTTTTTTTTTTTTTTTTTTTTTTTTTTTTTTTTTTTTTTTTTTTTTTTTTTTTTTTTTTTTTTTTTTTTTTTTTTTTTTTTTTTTTTTTTTTTTTTTTTTTTTTTTTTTTTTTTTTTTTTTTTTTTTTTTTTTTTTTTTTTTTTTTTTTTTTTTTTTTTTTTTTTTTTTTTTTTTTTTTTTTTTTTTTTTTTTTTTTTTTTTTTTTTTTTTTTTTTTTTTTTTTTTTTTTTTTTTTTTTTTTTTTTTTTTTTTTTTTTTTTTTTTTTTTTTTTTTTTTTTTTTTTTTTTTTTTTTTTTTTTTTTTTTTTTTTTTTTTTTTTTTTTTTTTTTTTTTTTTTTTTTTTTTTTTTTTTTTTTTTTTTTTTTTTTTTTTTTTTTTTTTTTTTTTTTTTTGGTACAGCAAAATGTGCCATGAGATTTTTGGGATTCCTGGTTTATCTTTTGTAAGGTGATCTCATTTTTTAGCGGTAATTTCATAATATTGTACAATATAAACATGGTAAAACATATTTGATGATGTACGGCTTAAAACAAATAGGAATACGTATCATCACCACCTTTTATGTTTATAATATGGTTGGATAAACAATACAATTTTCTGTTCCATAGTGAATCTTTATAAGATGTGTCTCAATTTTGAGACGAAACATACAGTTTTTAAATAAGCACGTGTTTTTACTTGCTGAAAAGGTATAAAGTTTAAACGTAAGTACTTCAAAGAAGCAATTTCAATCGATACTTTTGAGTTTTTGGGTGCATTTTGAGATAGATTTATGAGCGTTAAGAAAGATTCCTTTGATTGAAGACTTATAATGTTTTCCAAGATTTCCCAATTGGGAAATGTTTATGCTATCAAAAATCAAAAGTGCCCAAGTTTGTTATGGAACCATTTCAATATTTCATATTATTATAATTTAATATACACCAATTTGGGTTTTAAATTTAACAAATCGCTGGTTAAAATTATCTACAGCATGTCTGAATCGAAACTAACTTTAAAAAAAAAAAAAACTACTCATATATATATAAGTCATTTTATGGTTATATAAGTCATGTTTATATGTGGGTGGAATGGTGGATTCCTACAGTTAAAAGTTCTGATAATCTGCTTTTAATCGTTTGCTAAAAGTTATTAATATATCATTATAATGTCAAGTCAAAGTAATTAGATTCGGACTTATGTACTGAATAAAACTGATTGGTGTGATCCTATAGGGATGGTCCAATAATGAATTGTTTAGGATTTCGAAAAAGGATGTCCCAAATTCCTTTCCACTTTACAATTCTTTAGGTGATTTTTTTTCTTACCCATATGAATCATGGAGCAATGTTTTATAAAAAGAGAAATGATTAATTGGCCTAAAAAACATGTATGCAAATCTGTTCAATGAACAAGACACATAGCAAAACTAAGACGTCAAGCAAATTTTCAATTCTAACAAGTGTTTACTATTGTTAGAAGTTTGTTTTCTTCATTTTTCTTATTAAAATATATGCTTGTTTCAATTGAATATCTCTCCATATAAAAGGATTAGTTTCATGACAAAGCGGCATTTTTATGAAATTAATTATAAATAGAGGTTTGAGCTAGTTTTATGTCGTAATATGTCTAGTGCATTTTTTGCACCATATTACACACATAGTTATGTATTTTGGGAAGAACACAATTACGACCTAACATCTAAACGAGAATGCCATGTCATCCGAAGAAGCCTAGCAAGAAGAAGATGATTTGTGTAGACATGTGATTCGCTTGTAGGTAGAATAAAGACGAACCAGAAAGATTTTTCAACATGTTTATAAATAAGATTATTAATGTTTGTATATAAATCAGCAGGCTCATAACTATAATATGTTTATGTTAAAAATATATCAAATTTACACTTAATCATAGTGAAATAAATAAATAAATAAAAGTCATCTCCAACCAAGTCAACTGACGGTTCTCAACATACACTAGATCTCCCTTTTCGAAATGCTGAAAGTTCACTTCACCCAACTCTATACCGAGCTCTTTCTTCCCTGTTTCAGGATCGCTCAGAACTACCGGCTTCTTCACTCGATGATTCCTAGATCTAAAAGGATACTCTATTCTCGAGTCAGGGTCAGCCCTAAGGACTTAAAATCTTACCCATGGTAGCAAACATGACCACTCTCTATATATTTTTCTTCCCTTTTCTTTTGTATTCTTTTTTATATTATGTTTTACACACTTGTTGGTTTTAAACACAAACTTTTATTTAACTTTTACGCTTGATGATCAAAATTGTTGGACCTTAATAAATTTTACATGTTTGATGTTACTAGTAAGTTTATTTGTAAGTCAGTGTGTCAGACTGGGCAGTCCAAATGGGCCCAATGAGCCGGATATGATACTCTATGTTTGCATGGTATTTTCATTGATCCAGTAGTTAGCCTATTCCGTTATGTTATATTTGGTCAAAGATATTTGTTGCAACGTCACAAGCTCCAACAAATCCAACAATAAGGAGTTTGCTATTGCCGGGTTAACAAATATTTGATGGTTTTTTTTGTTTTTTTAAATGAAATTCAAGATTTAATTTTTGGCATTTGATAAAGGTTGGTTAAAAATAGAATAAAGTTGTTGAAAATATTTAGTCTGCTATTACTGAACACTAAGAAGATTAATAATTGTCAATAAAAAGTGGAAATCCACGAAGAATGATATTTTGGTCATTATAAATGGAAGATGAATGATTCTGTGATAACTTATCCTTTGAACAGTGAACAATACTTAAGAACTTTTGTAACTTAGCCCAATATTTTATTTTTCTACATGAATATTTGTTAGTTAGCAATTTATGTTTTCTTCCGTACTCACATGATAAGATGTTTTTCGCTATTTAAATTTAAAGTATTGCTAATCCTAACTTGTAAAGCATTAAATTAACAGGTAGTATAAAATATTATGCATTTATGCATAGGATTGGATAACTTGTTTGGAGCCTTGCATTTGAGGCAGAGATTAACCACCCTCATATTCGACAAGCCAAAAATCAACGACCCTCATATTCGACAAGCCAAAGGTCATTCTTTTTTACCTTTGTTAGAATAAAGAACTTTGAAGAAAAACTCTCTGCATCTCAACCTTTCCCATACACTGTCATTGTAAAAACACGGACCGCTAAATCGATATAATGTAAATTTTTAGAAAAGAAATATTTTTTATTGGTACTACGAGTTAAAATAATACCGGTCAATGTAACGAATTTTAAACTGTTTTCCCTAACAATAAAACTTATAAAGGCGTATATTGCACTAAAAATGAAGTGCAAACTACCAAAATGTTTAAAAACTTTTATAGCCCGCTAAAAATAGCCAAAAAAAAATTAAGATATTAAAAAATGTAACAATCTAGTCGTTATTGTTATTTACTTATTTTAACATGATATAATGTTAGTGATAAAAAGGAAATATTACAGGTCACTTTGAATCAGGTTCCGCCGAAAAGTAATAGGTTAAAGTTTAGCATATAATAAACCATTTTATACTTTTAGGATTTTTATAAGGTCTGTTACTAATTTATATAAAAAACTTATATTTTACATATCAAATATGTTACTTTTGAATTTTATAATAAAAATACAACTAAAATTTGGAAGTTAACCCTATTTTAATTTTAGAAAAATGTTAAATGTAGTCTTTAACATACATAAAAAGTTATATTTTTTCATATAAAAGATATCCGAATGTTTATAGAGTACATATCTATATCTATATTTATATCTATACTATATTATAAAGCAAACATAGTTTTGATTTTAACATTAAATTTAAAATTTTAATATTGATTTTAAGTTTCAACAATGTACACATTGTAATGCATGATGTATCATACATTATATCCACATTACATCAATAACTTCCACTATTCACCGGCGCCACTACCGCCGTTACCGCCGCTCGCCACCACCACCCGTTACCGCCACCACCGCCGCCGTCATTACATCACCACCACCGCCGCTACCTCAATTACCGCTGCAACGCGCGAGTACCTTTCTCTCGTAACTATTTAATGCAAATTAAGGAAAGTTTAACAAAACCCTTAATTTTAATACTTACTCGTATAAAACAAGGAACCATTATTTGTGAACTAAAACAGCGATAAAACTTGAAACGTTAACACTATTCAGCACGCGCCTGCGTGGGCATGCATAAGGCGACCTTAAGTCCGTTTCTTCGACAAACTTTTCATATAACAAATCCCTAAATAAATTCTGATATATTCAAATAATAATCATTCAGTAAAATTGAATTTTTATATAAAAAAAAGGATCACATATATCGATGGAGAGCTTAATTGATTTGGTGAACAAATTACAAAAATCATGCACATTGTTAGGCGATTTTGGCCAATCATCCTCTCTTCCTACTCTCTGGGACGCCTTGCCGTCAATCGCCGTCGTCGGCGGTCAGGTATATACATATATATGTTATAATGTTATATTATACATACATTTATATTTATATATGTAACTTCAGTAGATGCATGTTAGGGCTAACTATTACTGTAGTTTTTATTGTACTAATAAATGTCATAATATTGCGACTATCTGATCACATAACTGTATATATATTACTTATATCGCGTATCAAGTTTTCAATTTCGATCGGTAAAATACTAGTTTATTGTGTTATTTTATGTATCCGGTTACTTCTTCATAAGGTAAAACTTGTATTTTTGTTGACTTGACAGCCGTATAAGTTGACACGTCATCAAAATTGGCTACACGTCACCAGTTTACTTACAAGTTAGAAAGAGATTAGACAGATACAAATAACAATGAATGTTTTAATTAAATTGCGAAAATATATTCGAATTAAGTCTCGTTGATGAAGAGGTCAAGAGTTGAAGTTCATAAATTAAGAAAATAATCCATAATGAACAGGAAGATGCAACACTTGATTGAATGGGATCAAAATTAGTAACAAATAGTTAATTTAGGCGGAAATATACGTTCTGCAGGAATAGTCTATGAATTTACTATTAGTTGTGTATCCGAACAACAACATTGCTTTATCCGTTTAATCATAAGTTATATCGTTTTGTTCCATCATTAAATCACCCTTGTTAGACACGAGATTATTTTATGCAGTATCAGCTATCAGCATAATGGATAATGCGACTAGGTTTATTTGTTATAATGGACAGTAAATTGCAGTATTTGCATACTAAAGCTATTAACCTTACGTCGTTTCAGGGGTGAATTGTTAGCCGAGGATCTTTATTGTAGAGATTGCTTTTAGTTTAGCGATGTTATCTTGTATTTTTAGTTATTTTTATCTCATGAGTGAAACCTGGCGGGTTTTGTTTGGTGTGACATAAATAAAGTGCCTGCATAGTTAATTAAAATAGGGATTTACGGAGTATTTCTGTGGACATAAACTGAACATCGTTTGTTTTGTTTATGCTTTCTCGTAATATTCTTAGAGTTCTGGAAAGTCATCTGTGCTGGAGAGTATTGTTGGAAAGGATTTTTTGCCTCGTGGCTCTGGTAATTATATGTTTTAGTTGTTTGATTCATATATCTTGCCTATCATTTTTTTGGCATTCATAATGATATGATTAACTAGAGTAGCGAGTACATCTATATGCAGGGATTGTTACACGGCGTCCTCTTGTTCTGCAGCTTCATAGGATTGAGGAAGGAAAAGAATATGCAGAGTTTGCTCACCTACCAAGAAAGATATTCACTGATTATGGTATGACTAACAGAGTTATGCTTTTGTTTCTCAATCATTGTGCATAAGTTATCATTACTTCACTGAATATACGTTGCAACTTGCAAGTTGTAATCAGCTGTCAATTTACGTTTAATTTCTTTTTCTAGTTGCTGTAAGGAAGGAGATTGCTGATGAGACTGACCGAGAGACAGGTCGAACCAAACAGATCTCCTCTGTTCCTATATATCTCAGTATCTATTCCCCTAATGGTGAGATATACTTATGTAAATATCTGTTTTTAACCATCAAACGTCTCTTATGATTTTGCAGCTCTTGGTTATAATAACTAACTAACTTATGTCTGATCTTTGACAGTTGTGAACTTGACCCTGATTGATCTGCCTGGTCTTACAAAAGTAGCTGTTGGTGAGTTCATATTATAGTTTTTGCATCTTTTGTCACTTGGCTCTGATTACTTAAAGTAATCTTATCTGTATGATCTTTGTAGAGGGTCAGTCAGATAGCATTGTGCAAGACATTGAAAACTTGGTGCGATCCTATATAGAGAAGGTAAATATTGCTTTCTGACAAGGGTAACTTTTTCCGAAACTTTTTTTTATTGTTTTGAAAGGCAGCTACCTTTTTGTGCATGATATCTAGTCTCACAGTTTCTGATCATCATCAATTCATCAGTGAAGTGCTAAAGCAACAGTCTACTTTTTTGCAGCCAAATTGCATTATTCTGGCAGTTTCTCCTGCGAACCAAGATCTTGCAACATCTGATGCTATCAGAATTGCTCGTGAAGTGGATCCAAAAGGTAACGTACCATAACTGTAAATATACAAACCTATTTTGTTGATATGGGATTTGATTGGCTTGCATGTTTGTTACATAGAGACATCTGGTTCAGTCTGTTTACCTTTCACTTTAATTTGTTTAATTATGTATATTTTTCTTAATAACGGTCTTTGTATTTTGTGTTTTAATTGGTTAAATGTAATGTGTTTATACAGGGGAGAGAACTTTTGGAGTTCTGACAAAGATTGATCTTATGGATCAGGGTACTAATGCAGTTGATGTGAGATATACTCCTTTTACAGTTTAATATTTTTGAATCAACGTTACTTGTATATCAACCTTTTATGCATGGTGGTAAAAGTTCTGGTATCTGAAATACAGTGATGTGGTGGAAAAAAAACCCCTCTAAATCTTCTGTTTAATCTATATCACAGTTCAAATAACCAACACCCGAGTAGAACTCACAACTTTTTGTTCTGTTCTTTTGATGGATTAATCAGCGCTTTAATTTCTAAATGTCATGCATACTGCTTTTCAAAATGTCATGCATCCTTTGGTTTTTGTAGATTTTGGAAGGAAGATCATATAGGCTGAAATTCCCTTGGATTGGTGTTGTCAACCGGTCTCAAGCTGATATTAATAGAAGTGTTGACATGATAGCTGCTCGGAGGAGAGAGCGTGAATACTTTACTAATTCTTACGAGTACAGACATCTTGCTAACAGAATGGGCTCTGAGCATCTAGGGAAACTGCTTTCAGGGGTAAACTAATCTTATTCATGAGCAAATTTGTCTTTGTTTACAGTATATGCCTACGTCATATTCTTTTCAACAGAAGAAGCTTTGTTTAAAGATCGATAACATGCTCTTTTTCATGATTTAATTGTTCAGCATTTGGAATCTGTGATTAAGTCTCGGATTCCAGGTCTTCAGTCTCTAATCAGCAAAACAATCATCGATCTTGAAACAGAATTAACTCGTCTAGGGAAACCCATCGCTGTTGATGCCGGGGTAAGCATTCTCCATGTCTACTTGCTTTGCCACTTTTTCTTCATGTATAATATTGTCCATTCTTTTTCGGTTTTGCAGGGCAAACTTTTTATGATTATGGAGATATGTCGTGCTTTTGATCAGACATTTAAAGAACATCTTGATGGCATGTATGTATATGACGAGGCATTTGAATTTAGTCGATATTCGTATTTAGAGTTTCATTAAAATATTGGGTAACAATTGAAAATTATATTCTGCAGACGACCAGGCGGTGAAAAAGTGTATGGGGTGTTTGATAACCAACTCCCCGCTGCTCTGAATAGGCTACAGTTTGACAAGCAAGTGTCTATGGAAAATGTGAGAAAAGTGATAACTGAAGCCGATGGGTATCAGCCTCATTTAATAGCCCCTGAACAAGGATACCGTCGTCTAATCGAATCTAGTTTAGTTACTATCAAAGCTCCTGCAGAGGGAGTAGTTGATGCGGTATGTATGCAAATATATATTATTTATCTAATAAGTTGGTATTCTCTTTTTGCTATTTCACTTACTTTGTTCTTTTAAATAAGCTTGAAACTGGATGTTCCAGGTTCATGGTATACTGAAGGATTTGGTTCAGAAGTCGATAAATGAGACCACGGTTAGTTTCACCACCCTTGTGATAATAATGCCTTGATTTTCCTGTGTGCAAGTACTAAGTTCTATCAAAAAGATGAAATATCTGTACACTTAAAATCATATACTAGTTTTTAAAAATAATATATAATGAGACCACGGTTAGTTTCACGACTCTTGTGTAATAATGTACCTCTCAACTAAGTCTAAATAAAGGAATCTTGCAGGTCCAAATTAATAATTGTTGTGAATTGTGATGATATTTGGCAAATACGTATTTTTATACTGATATATCGGAGTTTCTTTTTCTGCCATTATCGCATAGTTTTACTCACAGTTTGGAGAAAATCTAGATGTTACATGTTGAACTTTTTGTTAGAAATGATCATGATCTTTCTTCTAATATGCAGGAGTTGAAACAATATCCGTCCCTTAAGGTGGAAGTTAAGAGCGCAGCCTGTGAATCATTAGACCGGATGAGGAATGAAAGCAAAAGGGCTACTTTACAGTTAGTTGATATGGAGTGCAGTTACTTGACAGTTGATTTTTTCCGGAAGCTTCCACAAGACATTGAGAAGGGTGGAAATCCAACACACTCGATTTTTGATAGATATAATGATGCTTATCTTCGTAGAGTTGGTACGCACATATCTCATTATGCCAACAAAATTACACATACGCGAGTTATGAATACTATTAACCATTTTTTTGTTGTTGATAAAAACAGGATCAACCGTTTTATCTTATGTCGATATGGTGGTTGGGACTTTAAGACACGCCATTCCTAAATCTGTTGTGTATTGTCAAGTGCGTGAGGCCAAACGTAGCTTACTGGATCATTTCTTCGCCGAGTTGGGGTCCAAGGAGGTAAAGTTCTTATTATAATCATTGAAAGTGATATTAACTATATTGTTTTATATAACATTTCAATATTTCCAATCTGTATTGTATGGGCCTGAGAAATGAATATGATACTGGTCCTATTTTGCTTGTCATGAGGACCATTGAAGCGGGCCCCTAGTTATTATATTATGTTCTGTTATATTGTATATCCATTTATGAAATTCTGAATCGGGCTACATACTTTATAATTCGAGTCATTATGTTCTGAGTTTATTTTTGTTTACAGGAAAAATACTTGGGTAAATTGTTGGATGAAGATCCAGCGGTAACACAAAGGCGCCAAAACATAGTTAAGAGACTGGAGCTTCATCGAGCCGCCCAGTCTGAGATCGATGCAGTTATCTGGGCCAAGTAGATCAATCAGTTCTTCTGTGTAGAAACTTAGTTTTGTATTTGACAAATCCTCATTTTGATCAAATTTTTTGGTAAAATTGAATCTGAGACAATTAATAGCAAGCAGTAATATGATGTTTTTTGTTTTTCATCTATCATTTGTTTCTATAATATTTAAAGCTGTCGAAAAGGGCAATTGCCAAATATTTGTGATCTGGTTGAACACAAAACTCGATTACTCGAGTGCCAACCATCTAGTGGTCTGTGGGATGCCTGGGAAGTAAATCGAGATTTACGAAACTAATGTACAACAGAGTTGCGAATCGACCATATAACTTCCATATGGTTAGATGTTAACCTCAGGTATTCAATCGAATACTCTAATTCTATTCCAAGATTTATTTTCAAACATAGAGTTTGTTATAGTACATTTCATATATCTATTTTTTTTTAATAAAATGTTGCAAATCGGAAAGGCCCACATAAAGCCAACAAACTCTGTCCTTAACCTTAAAAGCTGTCCTTTATTTAGACCATTTTTACGCAATGTTCAATTATCATCCCAGCCAAACAAGAAAACTTTTCCCTTTAATCCCCTACAAAAGTACAAAGTCACAAACTATATGACATGCATTATTATATTGTAATTAATATACAATCTGGCGAAACATTAAAAATCATGTATCCTAACTTCTAACAAGTATGAAACGTATATATAATAAATAGTTGATTGTCACAAAATATGTACTAATAATGTAGGTTAGTAATGGTGAAAGAAACTGAACAAACTACCACCTGTACCTTATAAATAAACAGAGGGATCCATGTTCAGGTTTGATGTATATGTCCTAACCTTATTATATTGTGGTTGTTTTTTAGACTTTTTTTCATAGTCATCCCAAGATGTTTACCAAGTGAGGTTTGAACAGAACTTCAAGACGCGTTACCGCTGCCTTGGAGATGTAGAGATGGTTATTTGTACCTTAAAAGATTTTTCCAACAATATTGCAATTTTTAATAAGGTTGGTTTTCCATGAGCTAAAAGTAAAAAAATATAGTTATAATTATAAGGTGGTTTGAAAAAATGGCGGGAAATTATATATAATTACCCACCTTCTCTATCAACAACCACCAACATAGAAACCTTTAAACATAAGCTACCCTCTTGAAAAATGCATCATAACCTTCTGACCTACTAATTTTTTCAAATCTATCTCTGTTTTTTCTTTTTGCTTCTTCCCTTCTCTTCCTTTAATTTTGCAATGGTTTTGGGTTCCACATTGTGTGTTTTGGTTGTTTGTGTGTCGATTTTGGCCGCTTCATTAGTGAAAGGGGATGAATGCAATGAAGATATCAATGCATTTCTTCCTCTTCCTTATGCTAATATGACACATATGGTGTGTAAACCCATTTGGAATTCCTATATAATTCGGGTAAGTTCAACTTTCATTCAATGGTGATTTTTGTGTTTTTCTGTTCCAATTAAGCTCTTTTTAGATTTACAAGATCAAGTATTATAGTTGCATATTTCATAAAATTGAAATAATTACAGTTTGTTCAAGAGGTAAATAGGGAGTTTTAGTACATTAGGAATTTGGGTTTCTTTGTAATTTGATTTTAACTTAAATTCCTTTTTCAAAAACAGTACTCCCAAAGCAAAGACCATGTTTTGACAATTGTATTATCAGCAACATACACAAGTGGATATGTTGCAATGGGGTTCTCAAGGGATGGTATGATGCTTAACTCAAGTGCTATGGTTGGTTGGATTACCCGAAAGGGTAATCCAGTAATTAAACAATACTATGCCGCAGGATTTAAGCCCTCACAGGTAAAACACGATAAGGGTGAGTTGCCCTTAACAGGTATTCCTCCATTTGTCACTGTTAACGGTGCAAAGATTCACTTAGCATATCAACTCAAGTACCCGAGCCAAGTCAAAACTCAACCGATTTTATTGGCTTTCTCAGCCAAGTTCCCAGAGCACCACCTCTTATCAGTTCACGACGACAAGACTACCATATACTTGGACTTCTCCCAAGGTTTGTTAGATGACTCAAGTTTTTTGAATTTTTGCAACCATTAGCTAAAGTTTAGTCCTTTTTGTCTTTAGGCTCTTCAGGATCAGGATCAGATCCAATAACTCCTTCTAACAGTCTCCATCGTTCAAAAACGACCCATGGGGTATTGGGCTTACTCGGGTGGGGTATAATATTGCCATATGGGGCTATTATTGCTAGATACTTCAAACACAAAGACCCATTGTGGTATTATCTGCATATAGCCTTTCAGTTTGTCGGGTTCATACTTGTAGTCGCCGCAGGATTTGTTGGATTAAATATGTATAACAAATTTGGTTTCCACGCGCCAGCACATAAAGGCATTGGGGTGACTGCAATTGTGTTAACTGTTCTCCAGGTTTAAACTAGATTTACAAATTCAAAACTATCTTTTTTAAATGTCATTTAGCCCAATACCAAGTAAATAAGACATCTACTGTTTTGTTGCATTTTAGGTTATGGCATTCTTCATAAGACCGAATCAGGACAGTAAGCATAGAAAGTATTGGAACTGGTACCACCATTATGTTGGCAGAATTGCGCTCTTTTTTGGAGCTTTGAATATACTTCTAGGCATACAACTTGCTGATGCAGGAAGTTCATGGAAGATTGGTTACGGTTTTGTTCTTGCTGCAGTCATACTAACGTCTATTATCCTAGAAGTGGCAAAGATGAAAAAACCCAAAAAGTTTTCCCCAAATCCACCGTTCCCAATGGATCCGGTCCACTAGAAGTGTTCATTGTCCACGCAAAAAATGTTTAGACTGTGAAGAAATATTCATTGGCCATTTTTAGAAAAGTGAAACATATAAGAGCTTAAGGTTTGATACCGAGAGGCTAAAAGCCTTTACGTTGAAGGGTTTTTCTTAAAGATTATTTTAAGAACAGAATTTTGTAAAATATAGGCAGAAAATTGTTATTTTGTCAGTCATTATGAATTTGATCAAGAGTTAAGAGAGGTATTAGTTTGGATTGATATTGTATTTGGTTTTATCAGGAATACTCCTTTGAAGATGTTATATACTTTTTTTTTTTGAGTGATTGAATTAAAACTGAATGTAGTTTTTGTGAAAGAAACGAGCGTTTTGATTTCATCATCATCAATGGCCCATTTTTTCATGCACTAAAAAGTTGCCAAGTAAGGAGTCGAACCGGAGTTTAATGGGTTTACCAGATTCTAAACAATTTTCTATGACAAATTCACGCTACCTGTCGGAAAGTTATCTTAATTTAACGTTATATATTTTTGATAAAGTGTTAGCATGTTTAAAGCCACACATAAAAAAGTTAAGAAGAATTGAGATAAAAAGTTTCAAAATTTTTAAATTAGTTTTAGAAAATTTGATTCCTTTTGCTAAAAAAGAAAGGATACTAGACATTTAAAGGTCAGTATAGTTGGATACGTTTTTGTATCGCTTTGCCCTAAATGAATGAAAATATAAGTTTTTGTCAACGTGGGAAACAACCATTATGAAATAATTGATCGAACTATGTATTGACGACTTGACGTATTGTGTACGTACGCTATAACCCAAATTTTGAAACAACTTGAGTATGAAGTATACCTTCTATTAATGGTTGATGAGGGAGGCGACCGGTCTGTTGTGATACTAGTGGCGGTAAGTAGTGTATTTTATTTATGTAAAGACTAGCATGGTACCCGCGTGTTGCGGCGGGATACCATAGTAAAGACTTCTCATGTCGTGATTAACAAATAAAAGTAAGTGTGGACAATCAATTAAACAATAGCATACGATGGATAACGTAGCTGCAACAGCGGCCAATGTTAATCTAAAAATAGTAGGAATTAAAAAATATCTAACAAATATCTGTATACGCAACTTGCAACTTAGATGTAAAATTAAATATGTATTGGAAAACTCATGCAAGGTATTTGCCATTTGAGGACACAATGTAAAGATCGAAAGGTTTGTTGATAAAATGGTAGTATGAAAGTTTTGTGTGGAATGAAAGGTATTTATATACAACTCAAATAAATCATGGTATTTTATAAATGGAAGTTATTATGAAATTAATTAAAAGATTGTTCCAAAGTTTTGAAAATCAATCACCTACGTATTGATGGTGCCATGTGAATTTTTGGTGCCGTGTGAATTTTTATAAATGGAAGTTATTATGAAATTAATTAAAAGATTGTTACAAACTTTTGAAAATTAATCACCTACGTATTGATGGTGCGTGTGAATGATTTGTGATCATAATTGGAAACTTGTACTCCTTCCGTCCCATTAAAAGTGTCATGTTTTGAATTTTCAAAGTCTTAATTTTTCAACTTTGACCTTAAATATTTTTGTTTATGTTATATGATATTTGATGAAAATTATATGAATTGATTGAGTTTTAGATATATTTTCATTGAGTATAATTTTCATAAAGTATTATATAACACAAAAAAATATATTTAAGGTCAAAGTTATAAAACAAAGACTTTGAATATTTAAAATGTGACACTTTTAATGGGACGGAGGGAGTAATTGATAACAATAAATTAATATAATTACCATAAGTGTGCACATGGGACGTGATTTGTTTTGAACGTGATTTTTGATAGGTGAGGGCATAATAGACATTTCCCCCTGTAACTTTTAACAGGGGCTATATTCTTTAATAGGTAGTATATACTAGCATGGTATCCGCGTAATGCGATGGTGTTCGTGGTGGCGACGACTGTTGGTGGTAGAGGCGGCAACGAGTGGTGTAAATAATTGATGTAAAAGTTATTGATGTAAATGGTTAATGGATATATTTTAAAAGATAAATGAATGATAGTAAATATAATCATTAAGGGTATTTTAGACATTTCCCCCCATGTAACTTTCAGCATGAGACTATTCTTTTTATAATATAGTATAGAAGTATAGATAATTGATGTAAAATTCATTAAATTAGTTATTTTAAGATTTGAGAGATAAATTATGTAATTTATTTCATTAATGATATTTTTGATAAAATATATGTTTTAAATTGTTAGGTGGTAGTCTGGTAGATATGTTAAGTAATGAATGTTGTAATTTATAATTGTATTAAAACCGTAAAACATACAAACCAAATATAATTTTGAATTCTAATCGTACATAACAAATAACTATAAGTGTAAATTATAAATTGTGTCGCCTTTAAAATTTTTTTATAAATTATGTTTTATTATTCCCTATACTATTAATTTTTTTTAATCTTATTTATATTTGTTTCAAATTAATTTTTTATTTTTATAAAAGCACACTTTCTTTTTTTTGAACAAAGTTAGTTGTTAGCAGTTAGTATTTGAGACACCACAATGACATCCAATTGAGCAGTATGCAGAGCTCGAAACCACGCATGCCTGGAGATGAAACCCAGACTCTCGAAACCCCCTAATAATCCACTACTACAAATGTAGAAAGTGAGATTCGAACCTTGATGGATTTTTTAAGGTTAAAGATCTTAACAATGAACTATCTATAGCAGATTACATAACAATCATACTTATACCTTACATATATCTCTATATATATAGTCGGGCTATGATCTTATTATAAAATAAAAGATTGTCGGGATATCACTTCCCGTAATAGCAGATTACATAACAATCATACTTATACCTTACATATATCTCTATATATATAGTCGGGCTATGATCTTATTATAAAATAAAAGATTGTCGGGATATCACTTCCCGTAATAGCAGATTACATAACAATCATACTTATACCTTACATATATCTCTATATATATATAGGCTATGATCTTATTATAAAATAAAAGATTGTCGGGATATCACTTCCCGTAATAGCAGATTACATAACAATCATACTTATACCTTACATATATCTCTATATATATAGTCGGGCTATGATAATTGTAATGTATCATCACAATCAATGATAAAAACTTTTTATCAATTCTGTTCTTGTTATCACTTATACCTTACATATATCTCTATATGTTTTCGCTCTCAATTCTTTTCGAATTCGATCTCTATTACATAACCCAACGTTGAATTCGTTTTATTTTTTTAATCCTTATTCAAACATTCGATTCGTTTTATCTAATTAAAGTTTTGATTTTTCATAATTGCGAGAATTCGACATGGGTTTATCAAAAAAAGTCGATAATTCTAACAGTTTAGTTGAATATGATAATGCTGTTCATTCATGGTGTAATGGGGTTCCTTTTACTGATAATTTGAAACCGAATTCGGGTTCTGTTAAGTTACTTAAGTCTTCTTCGGTATGCCCTTCTCGACTTAATGATTCTTACGTTAGTTTATTGAAAAAAGATAATGTGAATGATATAGATACCAGTTTAATAAAGAAACGTAAAAGCCCGTTTCATGATCACGAATTCGTATCGAAAAAACAGATTTTGGAAGTGGATATGGGTTTTGTAGATATTCCGATTTCGGGGTGGAATGATATAGATACCAGTTTAATAAAGAAACGTAAAAGCCCGTTTCATGATCACGAATTCGTATCAAAAAAACAGATTTTGGAAGTGGATATGGGTTTTGTAGATATTCCGATTTCGGGGTGGGATGATATAGATACCAGTTTAATAAAGAAACGTAAAAGCCCGTTTCATGATCACGAATTCGTATCAAAAAAACAGATTTTGGAAGGGGATATGGGTTTTGTAGATATCCCGATTTCGGGTAAGAATGATGTGAGAATTGTGAAGAATGTAAATATAAATGGGAATGAAGATTTTGTAGCAGGGGATGTAGTTTGGGCAAAATCTTCTAATCGGTTTCCTGCTTGGCCTGCAGTCGTGATTGATGCGAAACGAGAAGCTCCGCTTTCTGTACAGAAAGCTTGTGTTCCTAATACTGTTTGTGTTATGTTTTATGGCTATTCGAAACGAGGGAAACGGGTAAATTGTTTTAAAATTTCTGTTGTTTTTTTTTATGTTGTACGAGTATATAACTTGTGTTTTGAGGTTTTAGTTTTGGTTTTTAATGATGTTCAGGATTATGCATGGGTCAAGAGTGGAATGATTTTTCCTTTTTTGGAGTGTAAAGATAGGTATGTTTCTATACATTTTGTACTTAGCATTTTTTAAGCATTTTATTTCTTGATATTAAGACGTACAGAATTAAAACGAACATAATGCCGTTGAGCCCAAATTTATAGTTAATAGAAAAAAAAAAAGTTAAGTGGAAGTCAAAAAAGCGGAGAGAGAAAATTTATAAGCTATGTGTCAAATATTGAATGGATTGACATACTTTAAGGCACATGTTTAGATATATGTAACATTAGTTAAGTTTTAATGTTGACTAGAAGTTTTATTTTATTTTATTTTTATAAATATATAGATTTCAGGGACAGACTAAATTATATGGCTGCAAGGCAAATTATCTTCGAGCAGCAATTGAAGAGGCATATACGATAGAGATTGCCAAGTTGAGTTCTGGCAATAATGACATACAAGAAGAATCTTCTACTGAATTCGGTCTGGTTGAGGTCCAAGTAGAACCTGCTGCAGATGATCATTACAACTATTTTCAGCGTAAAAAGGTAAGTTTTGTAATTTTCAGACTTATTAATACGTTGAGTCGTCGATGTATGAAGAATGAGTGGAATTTGATGTTTTTGTTTTGTTGTCATTGTATGTTTAGATATGCTGTGATGGTTGTAATCTTTGGGTACTTTCAGAAGACAATGAAATTTCTGGGGAGCTCCTGATGGTATATTTTATTTTTTACTTACAGTTTTCTTGATAGACAATTTTAACTTGCACAATTATATTGATTTTAGGATCCGGAAACCAATGAATATAACTGCTCAGAGTCCCATACGGGTTCAAGAGCAAAAAAGTGGAAGTCGAGCATTAAAGTCAAGGAATCGATGATACCACTCGGAAAAATGGTCTGTACCACCTACAATTCGTGTTTTATTATGATAAGCATATACTTATTTCATGATCTCATTTATGTAACATTTAATGTTGCAGCTAGATGAGAAACAGTTGTTTTCATTTCTTCATGGTAATCATATTCTTTATGCTCATCTTTCTGGATCCTGATTGTTTTATTGATCTTTACACTCGACCAATGCTTCTTTGGAGGAGTAAAGTCATGTTTCATAAAACTGTTTACTTTTTCAAAAACACAGCAAAATTTGAACCTGTTTATGCAAAGTGGACAACCGAACGATGTGCCATCTGTAGATGGGATGAAGATTATGATATCAACAAAATCATTATCTGCAACAGGTCTTCCTATTATCTTCAAACTTGGGTTTCCATACATATGTAAATTACATTTTCCAAGTAGAATAATTGTTCCTTTGGTCATATCAGGTGTCAAATAGTAGTACATCAGGAATGCTATGGAGTCAGAGATATCCATGATTTTACATCTTGGGTTTGTAGGGCATGTGAAACACCCGAGGTCGAAAGACAATGCTGTCTTTGTCCCGTTAAAGGCATGCCATTAACTAGTTATTCATCCAATACAATTTTCAGAATTATTGTAAATATTTATTTTTCTCCAATGCTTCTACAGGAGGTGCATTAAAGCCAACTGATATCAACAACTTGTGGATACATGTCACCTGTGCATGGTTCCGACCCGAGGTTGCTTTCCCAAGTGATGAGAAGATGGAGCCTGCAATTGGAATTCTAAGCATTCCACCCGATTCGTTTGTGAAGGTAGAATCATTATCATAACAAATGTATGCATCGTGAATTCACGAGTGGCTTGACTTGATGTCATAATATAATCTGTATTTTTTATGGGTAAATTGTAGGAATGTGTAATATGCAAGCAAGTTCATGGTTCTTGCATACAGTGTTGCAAGTGTGCCACACATTTCCATGCAATGTGTGCTTCCCGGGCCGGTTACTCTGTCGAGGTAATTTTCTTATTTCATTGCTTTAATACTTATGGACATGGGCTTTAGTGTGTGTCTTCATGTGGTTTTTTCTTGGTACAAGATACATTCGGTGATACTAAAACAATTTTTTCAGCTGCATTCGTCTCAGAAAGGTGGGAAATACAACACCAAATGGATGGCATACTGTGCTAACCACAGGTAACTCTTCAGTTTTATGATTTATTGTGAGGATGATTTTTAATAGGTTAAGCCACTCCATTCCGTAACATGTTTGTCTTGATAATGATGCAGAACCCCAGTAGATAACGGTATCGTCATCAGGACCTCTTCAGAGGTGTTTTGTTCAAGCAGATTGGTTGATAGGCAGAATCAGAAACAGAGTTTTAGGGGTTCAAGACTCCATCGGTGTAAAAATATGGAACTTTCTGATTCATCAACATTAGAGAATGATGAGTTTGAGCCTTTATCTTCTGCCAGGTGTCACGTTTATAGAAGATCAACTACCAAGGTACACCTCTGTTCCGATAATATCTCAAGTTAGCGGCAACTCATATTCATTTGCTTTCTCGTATACTAACCCTTTTATTCTTTCTTCAGAATGATGTAAAGGAGGCTTTGTTCCACCGGTTAATGGGCCCAATCCAGCATCCAGTAAATGCTATAGATTGCTTATCCTCTCACAGAGTAATGTGGTTACTTCACACATCATGTTTTGTTAAGGTATTTAGTATATGTTGTCTTAATATCGTCTATTTATGCAGGGCGTTCAAGACCTGAATAATTGTGCTACATTCAAGGAACGCCTTGTCAGTTTACAGGTATGCCTCATCTTCCCTTGTTCTATCATGTGGGCTTATGTTATTCTTATCTTCCACGTTTCTAAATTCAGAGGATGGAAAAGCATCGTGTGTGTTTTGGTAAATCTGCAATACACGGATGGGGTCTCTTTGCACGCCGCGATATACAAGAAGGAGATATGGTATATCTTTTTATCCATAACTCCTGAGATCCATTTTGCTTCAATTTTGTCAAATCTTTACCATTTTTCTTGGTATGCAGGTTCTTGAATATCGTGGTGAGCAGGTGAGGGGTAGCGTTGCAGATTTGAGGGAGGCTCAATATAGGGCTCAAGGGAAAGATTGCTATGTGAGTTATTAGCTCTACCCTATCTTAATTACTAATGCATATTTTCAGTCATTGATTGGAATTTAAGTAAATTTGTCTTGCAGCTCTTTAAGATCAGTGACGATATTGTAATTGATGCCACAAATAAGGGTAATATGGCACGATTAATCAACCATTCGGTAAGGCTTTCTGTTTTCTGTGATATTGATTTCATTTGATCCATGAAACAAAGTTATATTTAAAAGAAAACAAATATGAAAACTAAAAGGTTCAAATGTGTTGCCACTTTTCGTGCAGTGTATGCCTAATTGCTATGCTAGGATTTTGAGTATGGGTGAAGACGTGAGTCGGATAGTCCTCGTAGCTAAATCCAACGTTGCTGCTGGTGGTGAATTGACGTATGGCCTTCACATGCTCTAACTTGAATTCTCTAATCTCCATTTGTTTATTTCTGCTTAAACAAGTTCTATCAATGCCAAAATCCCCGAAATAATCACCATATTTTGTTTGCAGTATATTCGTTGTAACTTATTTTTGGAAAATTATGGTGACAGGTATGATTACAAATTCGATCAAGATGCAGTGGATGAAGTTAAAATCCCCTGTTTATGTAAAACACCCAATTGTCAAGTTTTCCTATGAATAAGTACATAACTGAAGAGCATACAACATCCTGACAAGGCAACATAAAGAAAGAATACTCAAATACACACAGGAATATCTTCTTTTTTCTTATAGCATGTAAAGCTCTAGTCTTTGTTCTACCTTTTTCTTTTCTTTTTTCTTCCTGGAAAATGAATTGCAACGCCCATTTTTTGGACGGAAAAAATTTTCATTCGTTGTCGTATATTTTAGGCTCGTTTAGCAATTGAGGTATGATAAATTTATTTAGGTTGCTTCCAGTTTTCCTGATTATTTTCTTACTGGAGTTCATGGGAAGATTGCAAAATCATTTTTTGACATAGTTTTTAAATAACTTTGTTAGTAATACATATATTTGTGACAAACTGTATTCATATTATTGTATCTATTTATCTACAAGAATTCTTATTTTAATTATTGAACTTAATTTAAAATTTTAATTTCACTGTTTCTGGAATGGAAAGAATACAAATAGACAATCATAATATAAAACATTTTTTTATTGTAGTTTAAATCATCACTGATGGATTTTGATGTATATCAGTAGTTTGACTTTTTAAAGTCAACTATTGCTTTTACCATCTTTTTATGAACAGCGATTGCTTTTACCATCTAATTCCTATTCATTACATGAGATTTATGTAAATGCTAATGCTAAGTTATTAACCACGTCTTAATCTTCGACCTTATAAATCTTGCATCATAAGTTGACCGTTCTTTAGACAAACAATAACAGAATTGTTTGAATTTCTCACCTTTTGTAGAAGTGTTACTATATAACAATTAATGATGTTTTATTTTAGTTTCTTTCATGTTTAATTTGTTGTGGAAACTCATTAAAAGACGGACATATTATATCTCTTTTCCAAACAAGATCACGTACGTTAACAATATCCAAATTTTTATGGAACAAAGACTGACAAGTAGTTAAATAAGTTAACCAGTTGCAAAAAATCCTACTTTTTTTTCGGAAATATTAACATTTAAAGAGTTATGATATATACAAATAAAACATTTTCCTTTAAAGAAGTGTTTACTAAGAGAATATATACATACATATGGATATGAATACTTTCACAATTCTGTTTAGTTTCTTCTTGATTCCTTTTATTTCTTCAGCATCATCAAAACATTGTCAACCATCTTATTGTGGTGTCAACCTTGTTCGATATCCATTCAGGCTAATCGGGCTACAACCCAAATCATGTGGTTCACCGGGATTTAATCTACAATGCGTAAACCACACCACATTGGTTATCCACCTTCCGAAATCCAACAAATTTGTAGTCCAAAACATCAACTATCATTCTCAAACCATACAAATCTACGACCCTTTAAATTGCCTTCTTGCCCGTTTCTTAACTTTCAACCTCTCCAATTCACCTTTCTCGTTTTCTAACGCGCAAAACTACACTCTTTTTAGTTGCCCGAATAATGAACTTGAGAGTTTGTATGGTTTCACCAAAATTGATTGCCTTAGTAATTCTTCTTTTACTACTTTAGCTACCACTTCTTCAAGTGTTGTCGTAAAATCTCTTACCCGTAATCATACATCTTGTTCGATCTTTGGGTTCATACAAATGCCAGAGGAAGTGGCAGAGAGACGATTTGAGTTCTGTTTGAACCCAACACATTGTGGACGTAATGGTACTTTGTCATGGTATCTAAATAAAGACCCAAATTGCAAAAAAGATAGCTCTTATGATCAAAAGTGTCTCAATGATATTCAAAAAGGTTCGTTGTTAATCATCATTTCTAATTAAGATTCATGTACTATATCTATCTATTATCTTTTTCCTATATATATATATATATATATATGTATGTATAATTACTAAACTATATTATTATGATGATTTAGGATGGCTTCAACCGCGTTTACCCGTCTTCCTAGGTTTGTTGGCCATGATGATTATTGTGATTATTTTGATTCTTTTTCGAGATGGGTGTTTACATTGTCCTAAGAAGCTTTGCTCTTGATCAAGCAAAGCAACTTCGATCAATGCTCATTTGGTTTCAATGCAGATTTGCAGGTGTTTCATAATTATATAGCTTTTGTTGCTTATTTTACTTTAATCAATAAAGAGTGTATTTAACAAACATTTTTGTTGCTTACTATTTTTTTATTTTTTTTTATTTTTTTTTGTAATATCACCATTTTAGAAAAACGCCAATGATGAAGAGCAAGGGTTTAATGTATAAAAGACAAGTTTGTATGCTAAATAAAAGGTATAATCAAAGAGAGCGCATTGATTTTGATAATGGTCGCAATAAAATGTTTATTAACCAACTAGGTGAAACCCACCGGTGGTCTTTTTTATTTTCTACATAATCCATCGTAAATGATATAAAGTGTTTCTACCGAATACCAAGGTGAGCCTCTGAAGTAGAGTTGGACATACTTGAAGTAGAGTTGGACGGTACTTATGAATACTAAGTTATATAATTCGTATAAGGGTTAATATTAATAATTATGGACTTTTAAATATAAATTATAAAGCACGTACTAAGCTGATTAAAATTCAACATAGTCGTACTCTTTATTTTATACATATCTAGTTTGGATCATCAAATTTGTATCTTCATTTTTTGACAAATAATCCGCAATAAATATGAATCGATCCATCCGTGCATTACGCATCAATTTTATGGATTTGTTAGTTTATTGGTTAAATGTGAATGTTCTCAGCGTTTTTACTTGATAACAATCTAATAACAAATCACTCTACTTATCAGTTTTAACACAAAAAAAAAAACAAAAAAAACAAAAACTGATCTAAAAATTATACTTTATATCAGAATCTATAATTTAGTCAAACTTTACTTGTGGCTAACATGTACATCATGAACATTAAAGATTAAACAAATGGTCATTAAAACCAATTACAGAATTGCTAAACTGCCAGGTATTCAAGTCATTACATTCAAGAGATGGGCCAAAATCGATCAAGCCACTGAGTCCGGCTAGAATTCCCGGTCTCTTCAACCCATGGCGAAGTCATATCGATGTCATCTAATTGTATTGGATCAATCTCTTGCCACCGACTTTTTGGATCTCGCTAGCTTTAGATTGTAATGAATGTAGCCAATATCATTCAAAATTTCCTTATTGATCTTGTTCCGTTTCTCTTAGTGGATTTCCTGAAATGTACTCCAGTGTTAATTTCTTGTATGGAGTCGTGTTGCAAACCTGGCTCAGTATTCTTCATAGCAACTGGTTGCAATGTTGGAGTTGTGTCACCATACCCACCAAATTCCTTTTAAATCACATATAGATACATCGAATCAGTTAACTATGATCATAATGAGTACTTATTATAACAGATATATAATCTACTTTAAGATAGAGCAAAAACCAAGAATTTAGAATTGACTAATGTGTTCAACTTTCATTAAATAAACACTTTAACGGCTTTCAAACTATAGAGCAACTCTAGTACATGCCGGACTGGAGCCACAAAACTTTACATTTTTTGTTTTGAGCGGCGAATTTCATTATCAAATAACAAAACATACAGCATGGTATATAAAGTAAACAGAGTAATATATCTACATAAAACTAAATTTTCGCCAAGTATGCCACCCAAAATCAATCTTATTTTTCGCCAAGTAATATATCTACCAAGTAAACAAACTATTTATAAGGTTGTTTGCATTAGAATGTATATAAAGTAAACAGAGTAATATATCTACATAAAACTAAATTTTCGCCAAGTATGCCACCCAAAATCAATCTTATTTTTCGCCAAGTAATATATCTACCAAGTAAACAAACTATTTATAAGGTTGTTTGCATTAGAATATGACTTTCGACAAACTTGACCCTTACATTTTTTGTTTTGAGCGGCGAATTTCATTATCAAATAACAAAACATACAGCATGGTATATAAAGTAAACAGAGTAATATATCTACATAAAACTAAATTTTCGCCAAGTATGCCACCCAAAATCAATCTTATTTTTCGCCAAGTAATATATCTACCAAGTAAACAAACTATTTATTTTTCGCCAAGTATGCCACCCAAAATCAATCTTATTTTTCGCCAAGTATGCCACCCAAAATCAATCTTATTTTTCGCCAAGTAATATATCTACCAAGTAAATCAATCTTATTTTTCGCCAAGTATCACCCAAAACAACTTATTTCGCAGTAGTAAACAGAGTAATATATCTACATAAAACTAAATTTTCGCCAAGTATGCCACCCAAAATCAATCTTATTTTTCGCCAAGTAATATATCTACCAAGTAAACAAACTATTTATAAAGTAAACAGAGTAATATATCTACATAAAACTAAATTTTCGCCAAGTATGCCACCCAAAATCAATCTTATTTTTCGCCAAGTAATATATCTACCAAGTAAACAAACTATTTATAAGGTTGTTTGCATTAGAATATATCTACAAAAACTAAAACATCACAGTATGGGGTATATAAAGTAAACAGAGTAATATATCTACATAAAACTAAATTTTCGCCAAGTATGCCACCCAAAATCAAACTAAATTTTCGCCAAGTATGCCACCCAAAATCAATCTTATTTTTCGCCAAGTAATATATCTACCAAGTAAACAAACTATTTATAAGGTTGTTTGCATTAGAATATGACTTTCGACAAACTTGACCCTTACATTTTTTGTTTTGAGCGGCGAATTTCATTATCAAATAACAAAACATACAGCATGGTATATAAAGTAAACAGAGTAATATATCTACATAAAACTAAATTTTCGCCAAGTATGCCACCCAAAATCAATCTTATTTTTCGCCAAGTAATATATCTACATAAAACTAAATTTTCGCCAAGTATGCCACCCAAAATCAATCTTATTTTTCGCCAAGTATATCTACCAAGTAAACATATCTTATAAATTTTCGCCAAGTATGCCACCCAAAATCAATCTTATTTTTCGCCAAGTAATATATCTACCAAGTAAACAAACTAAATTTGCAGAGTAATATATCTACATAAAACTAAATTTTCGCCAAGTATGCCACCCAAAATCAATCTTATTTTTCGCCAAGTATGCCACCCAAAATCAATCTTATTTTTCGCCGAGTAATATATCTACATAAAACTAAATTTTCGCCAAGTATGCCACCCAAAATCAATCTTATTTTTCGCCAAGTAATATATCTACCAAGTAAACAAACTATTTATAAGGTTGTTTGCATTAGAATGTATATAAAGTAAACAGAGTAATATATCTACATAAAACTAAATTTTCGCCAAGTATGCCACCCAAAATCAATCTTATTTTTCGCCAAGTAATATATCTACCAAGTAAACAAACTATTTATAAGGTTGTTTGCATTAGAATATGACTTTCGACAAAAGTAAACAGAGTAATATATCTACATAAAACTAAATTTTCACCAGGTATCCCACCCCAAATTCAATCTTATATTCCGCCAAGTAATATATCTACAAAAAACTAAATTCGCCAAGTAATATATCTACATAAAACTAAATTTTCACCAAGTAATATATCTACATAAAACTAAATTCCGCCAGAGTAATATATCTACATAAAACTAAATTTTCACCAGGTATCCCACCCCAAATTCAATCTTATATTCCGCCAAGTAATATATCTACATAACAAAACATACAGCATGGTATATAAAGTAAACAGAGTAATATATCTACATAAAACTAAATTTTCGCCAAGTATGCCACCCAAAATCAATCTTATTTTTCGCCAAGTAATATATCTACCAAGTAAACAAACTATTTATAAAGTAAACAGAGTAATATATCTACATAAAACTAAATTTTCGCCAAGTATGCCACCCAAAATCAATCTTATTTTTCGCCAAGTAATATATCTACATAAAACTAAATTTTCGCCAAGTATGCCACCCAAAATCAATCTTATTTTTCGCCAAGTAATATATCTACATAAAACTAAATTTTCGCCAAGTATGCCACCCAAAATCAATCTTATTTTTCGCCAAGTAATATATCTACCAAGTAAACAAACTATTTATAAGGTTGTTTGCATTAGAATATGACTTTCGACAAAAGTAAACAGAGTAATATATCTACATAAAACTAAATTTTCACCAGGTATCCCACCCCAAATTCAATCTTATATTCCGCCAAGTAATATATCTACAAAGTCAATCTTATATTCCGCCAAGTAATATATCTACATAACAACAAAACATGCAGTATGGGGTATATAAAGTAAACAGAGTAATATATCTACATAAAACTAAATTTTCGCCAAGTATGCCACCCAAAATCAAACTAAATTTTCGCCAAGTATGCCACCCAAAATCAATCTTATTTTTCGCCAAGTAATATATCTACCAAGTAAACAAACTATTTATAAGGTTGTTTGCATTAGAAGTATATAAAGTAAACAGAGTAATATATCTACATAAAACTAAATTTTCGCCAAGTATGCCACCCAAAATCAATCTTATTTTTCGCCAAGTAATATATCTACCAAGTAAACAAACTATTTATAAGGTTGTTTGCATTAGAATCCGTTTTGGATGACTTTCGACAACTTGACCCTTAGGAAATATTTCATAACTTACATCAACCTTTATAATGTAAATGATTCAAATTGCCACGTCTAGTTAATAGTCGTAAAAAGAGGGGAAAACAAAATAAACATACCTCTATGTACCAGAGCAACAAAAGCAGCCATCATCATAGCAAAGGCTTCACCAACATCAAATGACGGTGCACCCAATTGAAAGGGATATAGAACTCGTATCCTGATAGCACACCAAATTCGAGTATGAACTCTTATCCGTTTTTGGTAATAAGTTAAGATGAATAAAATTTGGGTTAACCAAAAATACTTCTGTCCAAATTTTTGAATTTTTATATGAATGTCTAGTTTGGGACTGTACAATCTGAATACATTATAAAAACTACATTGCCGTCGTAACCTATGAGTAAACGATTCTCATGTATTAGATATTAGACTACATGCGATTTTCGACCCAGCTAATCAGTTTTTTTTATACTTTTTTTATTTCATATTACCCATTAGACATAGCAAATTCACCAGTAATGGATCAAACTCACTACCTTTAGTAATAACCATCGAACACAGATAAACAGATACAAACAATTGGAATTTATAATGGCACTAAAATAATCACTAAAAAGAAGGAGGAGCAACAGCTAACCATTTTTTACTACAAAAATTCAAGTTTTAATAATCTATCTTAACCCATATCCAAAAACGGTCTCAAAGAAAACAAAATTATGGCAGAAAAACCCAATAAATCAAAACATAATTATAAATTTACCAAAACACACTAAAGAAAACACAATAACAATAATAATTTTTAATATAAAAAAAATACATGTATAAAAACTCAAAGGTATGACTTTTTTTGGAGCCCTGATTGATTATCCTTGATCAAACCCATCTAAATTAAAACCCTCAAATCCTAAAATGTAGGGGTTTGAGGTCGTAATTCATGGAGAAAAAAAGGGATTATTTGTTTCCCCAAATAAAACCCCAATTGGTTGTAGAGGAGCGTTTAAATATATGACTGCATTGATATCACTTTTGAATTTCGGAGGACATTTAAGGATTTTGCTTGTTTATCATCTGTAAGTATGAGAAAACAAACAAAACATCTAGTGGTTCAGTTGGTAAATAGCTTTAAATGTCAAGTCGGAAGTCGCGGGTTTAATCCGTACCTCCGTCTTTTTTAAAAATGTTTTAATAAAAGATGATCTTAGCTATTTATGTTGTAACAAGCTAGAAATATCACGGAAATCACAAGGTGGAATTACAATAGAACAAGAGCTAAATGCAAATAAAGATTCAGTGAATCCATTACAATACGAAACAAGTACCAAAATACATAAGGAGCAATTAACCATCAAAGTTTACAAAAGAACATTCAAAAGATGGCAAATCGATCCTAAGTATAATGCAAAAGAGAAGGTCAATGAATCCTTGATCCATAAAGTCCAAAGCCCGGGTTTTTACAGCAAGCAAGCAACTAAACTCCACGTCCGGGGATAACCTGATTACCTGAAAAGTGTACTAAGCATAGTCAACACAAGGTTGGTGAGTTCGTAGTAATGGTCCACAAGGAACCATCATCAATAATCACAATGTACGAGTAGAGGCTAGACATGACTTACAGTGAGCCTCTATGCAATACAATAACGTCCAACAACAAGATTACACAAAACAAGTAAGCGTGTAATAGGAGTGCACAAATGATGAACATATCAATGTAAGTGCCAAATGCATAAATAAGCCAACATGCCTATCTTATGCGTGAACTCAAGTCACCTATGCAACGATACCCGCCTGTCATCACAATGAACAAGGCTGTATCTCAAAAACATCGAGATATATATGTATTTCATAAATATTAGGATAGACGTACATACATGGAAGTCGGTTATGCCTTCATTGGGTTTTAGATGTGGTGGGAAGGCTGCGGGTGACCCTATATATAAGCATCTAGGACTCGAAGAAAGTAGAATCCTCTTAAGTGCATGTACGTATAGGATTGGCTGGAGCATTGATTGTTGGTTTATGATTGACGTTCTGTGATTATTGAATTATGATTAACGAGTTATGATCGATGCATTTACTATTGATTGTAAGCATGCATACATTGTGGATAACCCCCGGTTGAGATTTGCAAACATCCAAGTGTATAGATGTATACACTTATCTGATGGATGTTGATGTCATGATCCCGAGTATATAGACAAGAGAAGGTCAATGAATCCTTGATCCATAAAGTCCAAAGCCCGGGTTTTTACAGCAAGCAAGCAACTAAACTCCACGTCCGGGGATAACCTGATTACCTGAAAAGTGTACTAAGCATAGTCAACACAAGGTTGGTGAGTTCGTAGTAATGGTCCACAAGGAACCATCATCAATAATCACAATGTACGAGTAGAGGCTAGACATGACTTATAGTGAGCCTCTATGCAATACAATAACGTCCAAAGCCCGGGTTTTTACAGCAAGCAAGCAACTAAACTCCACGTCCGGGGATAACCTGATTACCTGAAAAGTGTACTAAGCATAGTCAACACAAGGTTGGTGAGTTCGTAGTAATGGTCCACAAGGAACCATCATCAATAATCACAATGTACGAGTAGAGGCTAGACATGACTTATAGTGAGCCTCTATGCAATACAATAACGTCCAACAACAAGATTACACAAAACAAGTAAGCGTGTAATAGGAGTGCACAAATGATGAACATATCAATGTAAGTGCCAAATGCATAAATAAGCCAACATGCCTAT
This sequence comes from Erigeron breviscapus, assembly GCA_034093135.1. NCBI lineage: Eukaryota > Viridiplantae > Streptophyta > Magnoliopsida > Asterales > Asteraceae > Erigeron > Erigeron breviscapus. The sequence goes on from CM067167.1 coordinate 264,257,249, forward strand.
CTTATGCGTGAACTCAAGTCACCTATGCAACGATACCCGCCTGTCATCACAATGAACAAGGCTGTATCTCAAAAACATCGAGATATATATGTATTTCATAAATATTAGGATAGACGTACATACATGGAAGTCGGTTATGCCTTCATTGGGTTTTAGATGTGGTGGGAAGGCTGCGGGTGACCCTATATATAAGCATCTAGGACTCGAAGAAAGTAGAATCCTCTTAAGTGCATGTACGTATAGGATTGGCTGGAGCATTGATTGTTGGTTTATGATTGACGTTCTGTGATTATTGAATTATGATTAACGAGTTATGATCGATGCATTTACTATTGATTGTAAGCATGCATACATTGTGGATAACCCCCGGTTGAGATTTGCAAACATCCAAGTGTATAGATGTATACACTTATCTGATGGATGTTGATGTCATGATCCCGAGTATATAGACAAGAGAAGGTCAATGAATCCTTGATCCATAAAGTCCAAAGCCCGGGTTTTTACAGCAAGCAAGCAACTAAACTCCACGTCCGGGGATAACCTGATTACCTGAAAAGTGTTCTAAGCATAGTCAACACAAGGTTGGTGAGTTCGTAGTAATGGTCCACAAGGAACCATCATCAATAATCACAATGTACGAGTAGAGGCTAGACATGACTTATAGTGAGCCTCTATGCAATACAATAACGTCCAACAACAAGATTACACAAAACAAGTAAGCGTGTAATAGGAGTGCACAAATGATGAACATATCAATGTAAGTGCCAAATGCATAAATAAGCCAACATGCCTATCTTATGCGTGAACTCAAGTCACCTATGCAACGATACCCGCCTGTCATCACAATGAACAAGACTGTATCTCAAAAACATCGAGATATATATGTCTATATACTCGGGATCATGACATCAACATCCATCAGATAAGTGTATACATCTATACACTTGGATGTTTGCAAATCTCAACCGGGGGTTATCCACAATGTATGCATGCTTACAATCAATAGTAAATGCATCGATCATAACTCGTTAATCATAATTCAATAATCACAGAACGTCAATCATAAACCAACAATCAATGCTCCAGCCAATCCTATACGTACATGCACTTAAGAGGATTCTACTTTCTTCGAGTCCTAGATGCTTATATATAGGGTCACCCGCAGCCTTCCCGCCACATCTAAAACCCAATGAAGGCATAACCGACTTCCATGTATGTACGTCTATCCTAATATTTATGAAATACATAACCAAAACCTAAACCAAGTCAATCAAACGAAATGAACCATCACATCAATCCAACAATCACACCAATCAATCAATCAATCAACAATGTAAGTAACCACTTCAATCCTACACTTTTCAGCCCGAATCTCAAGCGAGTAGGGAGCTACGAAACTCAACTTGTCCGGCAAAGAAGCTAGTATAATGCTACAAGCGAGTATTGGGATCCACACGTCCACAACCTATAAATATACATCATAATACCATAATGTCAACTCTACAACCTTAAACAAGTTGGTTTAGCATATTTAAGTCAAGTCACAAACCCCTAAACACTTCTACAACTTTATCGAGTAAGAACAAGACGCATTTGACTTGACATTTTTAGAAATGGGAGAAGATTCATACAAAATGAGTATTACTACAAGAAACTAGGCTCTCTCACGATTCCAACGATAGGTCATACGACTAAAACGGACTTACGGTTCAAAAGTTATTAACGTTTGAAAACTGACGCGCGAATTTCCCAGTAGTATCTCACTGCGCCGCAGTCAAGGCATTGCCTTGCTACTGCGCCGCAGTGAGGCTAAACGATGCAGAAGGTCAGAGAATAGCCACTGCGCCGCAGTCAAGGCAGTCCTTGCCACTGCGCCGCAGTGAGACCAAATACAGCAGCTGCAGTTTTGTTTCCTGCAGAATTCCAAACCAAACTCACCCAAATTCGACCCAAATCATCCCAAATTGATCTACAAGAGTTTGAAACTTGTTTTGAAGCATAACTAAGCACCATTAAACATAAATACACATAACCCATTCCAAAAATTCAACCAAAAACATAAAAATTACTTCCAAATCATTCTAACCCTAATCAAAACCCTAATTAACCCTAAATTGACCCAAACTCCATTTTAAGTCGTTTTAGGACATGTAAATACTCGAAATGACCAGAAATGAATAACCAAACATAAATAGATGCAAAAGGGGTGAATTAGACTTACCAAAACTTCCTTCCCGAGCTAGAACCCGATTTATGGCAAAATGGGTAAAATGCTTGCACTTAGAAACTAAATTCTTTACTAGACAATAAGAAGATGAAGACGATGATGATTCCGAGTTTAACCAGCTCCAAAACACCAAAATGATGCAAGAGAAATGAGATTTAAGAGATGAAATACTTTGCTTTTTAATTAAGAAGGAAAATGAGAAAGAGATAAGAAAAGAGAGGTAGTGAGAAGATAAGGGGTGGAAATGGGTTAAAAGGGCTGATGGGTCGTGGATGACCCACGACCAACCCGTTTCCCCTTTTCTAGCAATTTCGCGTATCGTTTTACATTTAAACACGTTTAAATCGCACTATCGACCCGACTAACATACTACATTGTCATTTAATTCATAAAACGACCCAAATACTTCATTAACTCAAATTGTTAGTCATATTACACGTAAAGTCAACGGGTCAAAATTCACGGATGTTACATTATTCCCCCGTTGAAAGAATTTCATCCCGAAATTCAACAAAACACTAATTACTAAATAAATGCGGATACTTAGACTTCATATGGTCCTCTCTCTCCCAAGTGAACTCGGCTCCACGTCTAGCATTCCATCTAACCTTAACAATCGTGTAGCGTTTATTCTTGAGCTTCTTGTCTTGACGGTCCAAGATCTCTACCGGCTCTTCAACAAAATTCAGACTCGAATCCACCCTAATCTCGTCCATGGGCACATGATGCATAGGGTCCGCCAAACACTTGCGTAGGTTGCAAATATGAAACACATCATGTACGCCGCTAAGCTCTTGTGGTAATTCTAACCCGTTGAAGAATCTTGAAAGGACCAATATACCTTGGCCCAAGTTTACCTCGCTTCACAAAACGTACAACACCTTTCCAAGGTGACACTTTCAAAAGCACATAATCACCAATTTCAAACTCTAACGGTCTCCGTCTCACATCGGCATACTTCTTTTGACGTTCACGGGCCAATTGCAACTTCTCCTTAATTTGAGAAATCACTTTTGTCGTTTCAACTACAATTTCCGGCCCGATGAGTTGACTCTCACCAATTTCCGCCCAAGCTAGGGGAGAACGACATATTCTACCATACAATGCTCTAAAGGGCGCCATTTGAATGGTAGCATGATAACTATTGTTGTACGAGAACTCAACTAGCGGCAAATGGTCTTCCCAACTTCCACCGAAATCAATTGCACAAGCCCTCAACATGTCTTCAAGTGTTTGAATGGTTCTCTCGGTTTGTCCATCCGTTTGAGGATGAAACGCCGTGCTCATGTCGAGTCGAGTACCCATTGCTTTTTGAAAAGCTTCCCAAAAGTTTGATTTGAAACGGGCATCTCTATCAGAAATGATAGAAATTGGCACTCCATGCTTAGATATTACTTCCTTGATGTACAAACGAGCCAAAGTGTCAAATTTATCGGTTTCACGAATGGCTAAAAAGTGAGCCGACTTCGTTAACCGATCTACTATCACCCAAATCATGTCACGACCGCTTCTCGTCTTCGGTAGTTTAGTAATGAAGTCCATTGAAATATGTTCCCACTTCCATTCGGGCATCACCGGTTGTACCAACAATCCGGGTGGCTTCTTGTGATCGGCTTTGACTTGTAAGCAAGTAAGACACTCACTCACATACTTAGCCACATCACACTTCATGGCCGGCCACCAATACAAGTTTTTCAAATCAAAATACATCTTATCCGACCCGGGATGGACCGAATAAGGCGATTGATGAGCTTCATTCATAATAAGTGTTCTTAAGTTACCGAAAATAGGAATCCAAAGTCTTTCAACCAAGTATAGCCCATTATCACTTTTTCTTTCGAATTGTTGCTCCATGCCATCAAGGTTCTCATTTCCAAAGTTTTCCGGTAGGGTGGCTTGAATTTGGGCTTCAATAATCCGGTCACGAATATTTGGCCCCACCGTGAGGCTCATAGCTCTAGCCCGTCTTGGCTTCACTCTCTCCTTTCTACTCAAGGCATCGGCTACTACATTTGCCTTGCCCGGATGATAACGGATGTCACAATCATAATCACTAAATAGCTCAAGCCAACGCCTCTGCCTCATATTCAATTCACTTTGGTTAAAGATGTGTTGAAGACTTTTGTGGTCGGTATAAATCACACATTTGGTGCCATAGAGATAATGTCTCCAACACTTCAAAGCAAACACAACCGCTCCCAATTCCAAATCATGGGTCGGGTAGTTCTTCTCATGCACCTTCAATTGACGAGAGGCATAAGCAATGACTTTACCCCTTTGCATAAGAACACAACCCAAACCTTGTCCCGAGGCATCACAATAAACGACAAAATCTTCAATTCCATCCGGTAGCATCAAAATAGGAGCGTCACATAGCATATCTTTAAGAGTTTGGAAAGCGTTTTCTTGTTTTTCGCCCCATTCAAAGTTTCTCTCCTTTTGAGTCAAGAGGGTGAGTGGTTGTGCAATACGGGAGAAATTTTCAATGAATCTTCTATAGTAACCCGCCAATCCAAGGAATTGACGGATCTCGGATGGCATTTCGGGTCTTCTCCAATTCTTGACCGCTTCAATTTTGCTTGGGTCCACGTGAATACCATTCTTGCTCACTACGTGACCAAGAAAGTGGACCTCTTCTAACCAAAATTCACGCTTGGAGAATTTGGCATACAACTTCTCCTTCCTTAGTAGTTCGAGTACCTCGCGCAAGTGCTCAACATGCTCTTCCTTTGTTTTTGAGTATACAAGTATGTCATCAATGAACACAATGACAGACTTATCTAAGTATGGTTGACACACCCGGTTCATCAAGTCCATGAACACAGCCGGTGCATTAGTCAACCCGAAGGGCATCACGGTGAATTCAAAATGACCATACCTTGTGCGAAAAATCCGTCTTGGGGATATCATCTTCATGTACCCGGAGTTTATGATAACCCGAGCGAAGATCGATTTTAGAGAAGTGTTTAGCACCTTGAAGTTGATCAAATAAGTCATCGATTCTAGGGAGGGGATACCGGTTCTTCACTGTGAGCTTGTTTAATTCCCGGTAGTCGATACACATTCTGAAGGACCCGTCTTTCTTTTTGACGAAGAGAACAGGAGCACCCCAAGGAGATTGACTAGGGCGAATGAAACCCTTCTCTTGGAGTTCCTTGAGTTGAGTTTGTAATTCTTGCATTTCGGTTAAGGCTAGTCTATACGGAGCTTTTGCTACGGGCGCGGCTTCGGGGATAAGATTAATACGAAAGTCAAGTTCACGAGTTGGAGGTAATCCCGGTAAGTCATCCGGAAAAACATCGGGAAATTCACAAACAATAGGAACGGTCTTCAATTCTACCTTTGTGATGGTAGCACTAAAGACTTTAGAATTTGAGGAATCAGAGATTTCGCCTTGAACCCTAAGAATTCTACCGTTAGTCAAAGGTATCTTAATAACCCTCTCACCACAATCAATAGTCGCGTTTACTACCGTCAACCAATCCATACCCACAATGACATCAAAACTCCCAATATCGAAAGGCATAAGGTCTATGAAGAGTTCAACATCGTCTAGGGTCAAGACACAATCACGTATTATTTGACTAAGTTTAGTTAGTGACCCGTTTACCATTTCAATGTCAAGCACATAGTTTAGAGCACAAGGATGCACATCAATCAAAGGAACAAAGTTAGAGGACACGAGGCTATAATCGGCTCCGGAATCAAACAAAACTGTTGCATAGTGACCATTAAGGAGAAAGGTACCTGCTACTACGTTGGGATCGTTGCGGGCTTCATTTGCATTAGCCGCAAAGGCTCGGCCGCGTGGTTGCACTTGATGGCCTTGTTGTCCCCGGTTTTGGTTAGGCCCGACCATTTGTAGTTGGTTGGGGTGGACGGCTACTTGAACTTGTTGTCCCACCCATCGAGGACAATTATTACGATAGTGGTCACGACTACCACATTCAAAACATTCACCTCTTCGTTGATTACCTTGAGGAGGGACGGCCCGAACAGGAGGCACATTCATTGGGCCCGTTCTTGGAGCCCTACAATCTCTGGAGAGGTGCCCCACTTGGTTACAATTAAAGCATGCTCTGCATTGGACATTGGCGGGGTGATGTTGGTTGCATCTCCCACAGAAAGGATGGGGTCCAGTATAAGCTTTCCTGGCCGATTCCACTGCCGCCATCACCCTACCCCTATTAGCATTTTTGGGGTCAAACCTTCCCATTTTCTTTACCCCACTTGACTCTCCCACTTCTTTCCTCTTGTTTGTTGAGGATTTGCTCAAGACACCGCTCCTCAACAAGTCTTCAGTCACACTCCCAGCTCGGTTAACAGCATCGGCCAAAGAAGTAGGCATGTTAGAATTCACATAAGATCGGACTTGAGGATTCAAGCCCAATACAAACTTCTGGATGGCCTGAGACTCGAAACCCACCAAGTGAGGAATGAGGGTAGACAACTCTTGAAATCGTCTAACATAGCTCTTGTAATCGGTTCCGTCCATGTTGAGATTAGCAAACTCAATGGTCAAGTTTTGTAGTTCATAGGGAGGACAAAACTTTGCCTTCACTTTGTTCTTGAAATCGATCCATTCCAAGTTATAAGTCCGCCCCAGAGTTATCTCTTGGTTCCACCAACTCAAGGCGTCATGTCTAAACATGTCGGATGCATAAGAAATCCGGTCGTCGTATGTGCAATGACTTCTTTCAATCACTGCCTCAATCTCTTCAAACCACCTTATGCACTCAGTGGGACCGCCTCTTCCATTAAACTCCGGTGCTCCATAGCTTTTGAAGTCCTTAAATATACACCCTTGTCGGTATCCCCCATATTGATTATACATGGGCATGCGGTTATCAACTCTCACTGGTTCCTCTTCTTCGTTTTCCACGGCCTGAGGTTGAGCATTTTTGTAACATCCCAAACTTTTCTTTACTAGTTGACTAATGCCGTTAAGTCAATATTGTGTGTGTCGTTAAGTCTATTTTAGATTTAATGTTTATATGTAGCTAATGTGTGTTATGTGTGAGGCTTGTAAGCCTAAATGTTAATGTAGTATAAATGTGTGTAATATGAAGATCAATGTCTATGTAATGACATTTAATGAAGGATTAATGATGTATATGGTCAATAAAGTAGTTTGTGACCAATAATGAAGGATTAGGAAGCTTAGGGGCTAGTTTTGACATGTGTGCAAAGTTAAAAACGGGTTTAGAGGCTTAGGGGTTGTCTTTAGAGAGCCATTATGCAGGTTTTCTTCCTCCTAAACAAGCCCTAGCTGATCCCTTCCCTTCCCCTCAAGTTTCTCGCTAGATCTATTCGTGTTGGAGCCAAATCGATCGTGCATTGCTTAGGTCTTGGATCTTTATCACCTAATACAGGTAATATAGGTGTTCCTCTTTTGAGATATGATTGTTTGAGTCTTATATTAGTCTTAATCCAGGCCATAAGGGTTTGGGTTGGGTTATTAGATTAAACGTTCACCGATTTCATGTTATTTGGGTGATTAAACGATTGATTTATGATGTAAAGGATTAAAGGATTAATAGGATGGTTAAAGATGATGAAAGTGCAATTAAAAGGGTTAATTTTAGGTCCCCAGGTTGGATTTGGGGTATGGGTTCGTATGGAAATCGTTTGATCAAAGAACAAAAATTGGTTTGCTGGTCTGCACCCCAGGTGCGGCGCACCAAAGGAGTGGTGCGGCGCACCACAGCTCAGTTTGGGTTTTTGGTGAACCCCGATATGCGACGCACCAAGGGCTGGTGCGGCGCACCTGGTCTTAATCTAAATTTCCCTGGAAGATTGGTGCGACGCACCAAAGGGTAGGTGCGGCGCACCTATTGTTGATAAGTTTTTCTGATGGTTTTGTGCGACGCACCAAAGGGTAGGTGCGGCGCACCTATTGTTGATAAGTTTTTCTGATGGTTTTGTGCGACGCACCAAAGGGTAGGTGCGGCGCACCACATGGAAGGTGCGGCGCACCACATGTCCAGATTCCACAAAATGTGTCGTTTAGCTTATATTTCGATCTTATACTTGTTCTAGGTTATTGGAGACACCTAGTCATCGTTGTATTGTGCTTGTAGCTTGTTGTTAAGCTGTATCAAGGTAAGATACACTACTTTTGTCACGCTGAGGGTTCAACAAGCAAAGGTTTCATACTTATAACTTCCTTAACGGTAACTTATGATATATGTGGGTATCTCGGGTTACACGGGAGGTATTATGGGATATGTAGTTGACCATGAGACCTGAAATGCAGACCTTAATGTAGTGAAATGAAGTATTGTTCAATGTAGGGTATTGTTATGCAGTTTATGTAGATTTATGAAGTGTCTTATTATGTGTGAAATGTAGAAATGAAGTTGTTGTGTGACATATGCATACTACATGGCTTGTACACCTAGCTCACTAGACTTGGTAGGTTGCCATGTCACTTGCACGTTTAAGGGCCCAAACGAAATGAAGGTAATGTGTGATTATGTTTAGGTTATGTGTGTTTCCTAAACTATTATGTGTGGGATCGAGCTCGTAAATATGATGCAGGGAAAGTGTTAAGCTTAACCCGTACAAGTCTTAGCCGGACGAGTACGTTGACGTAGTTGTTGCTTGGGTGGCTCCTTGCAACATGGTCTTTATAATGCAGGGCGAGTAATACGAGGGGTTTGACCAACCTCCACATACGGATTACTCTTGGATTGGCTTGCCATTCTTTAACGACGTACGATGATTAGTCTTTTGGTTGATCATCCAGTCGGGTGTGATGCAGGGCACACTTATATGCAGATAATGAAGATATGTGTGACAATGTGTGAACTAATGCAGGATAGGCACATTTAGGATGATTATCCTATTTGATACGAAGTTGATATGCAGTTATGTGTGTTGTGTGTTGTGCCTAATGAATTTGTCTAATAATGAAGAAAGGTTATAATTGGACAAATTGCTTTTAAATTAAGTGTGATCTTACTTAGATATTCTTATAGCTAACACTTGTTCTTTAATGTGGTTGTTCCCTCAGGTTTAGCTTGAAGGACTTGTAGGTGCAGAACGTGAGGGCGTGGGTAGAAAGCATGCAGATTCCTTAGCTACCCCTAGTTGCTTATTATGGAGACTTTTGAATACATTTCATTTTGATGTCGAATTTATGTAATAATGTGTGAGCGGTTGTTTAATGTTGGGCAACCGTTGGGTTTTCATTTGAACTAATGTTTGATATGGCATGTAACACCAACTAAACGCAGAAACCGAAATGCTTTTATCGGTTTTGACTTTTACGGTCTTTACTTCCGCAATTTAACACCGTTAGGTGAAAGATTTTTGAAAACCCATATTTTTTAAATGTCGGGTGTTACAAGTTGGTATCAGAGAATTGGTTTAAGTGAACCAAAATTCGACTTATGCCGTAGGATTTTGGACTTAGACCGATGAGAAGTAGGTTAGGCTTAAGTAGGATGCCTAGCTAATGAAGTGGAATGCTCTAAGACGGGTTGGAGAGTGAGTGAGAGTGTGATTTAAGGCTTGTTTATTGTGTGTGATAATGTAGTTATATGTAGTAGAGCCTTAACATATGTAGTCACTCTTTAATTCTTGCTAACCGTCGTCGTTGCTTTGTAGAATTAATGGCAAACACTAGAGCTAGTAACCAGAGAGCAGGAGGAATTGGTGGTGGTATTCCTCCTAATGGAAACGGGGCTGGAAATGAAGTAGAGCAAAGGCAACCCCGTGCACAAAATCGCCGTCTTGGTGATCCACCAACCGCCTCTGAAGTAGATAGGGCAAACCCGGTAATAGAGCAGGTTCCCAATCAAGCCCAATTACATGAAGAATTGAGAGCTATCCGAGCTCTCTTAATGAGAAATGAAGAGGATTTAGCTCAATTGAGGGCTGAAAGAAATGCAGAAAGGATTGGGAGTGAACAAAGGGGTGAGCGTTCGGAAGGGAATTACTCTAATCCCTCCCAAAGTGTTGAACCATCCATGGCAGCCGTGGGTGTTAATGAAGTTAATGGTGGAGGACTTGGAGTTGTTAATGCACCTCGTGTTAATAACTTCAAATATGAAAGTTTTCAGAAATGTGGTGCCAAGGAGTTTGATGGTACCCAAAATGCAGTGGGTGCTATGGAGTGGATCGAGGACATTGAGGTAGTTTTTGCATCTTGCTATTGTCCGGAGATATGAAGTTTTCAGAAATGTGGTGCCAAGGAGTTTGATGGTACCCAAAATGCAGTGGGTGCTATGGAGTGGATCGAGGACATTGAGGTAGTTTTTGCATCTTGCTATTGTCCGGATAATATGAAGGTTTTGTGTGCTAGTAGGATGTTGAAGAAGAATGCCCGTAATTGGTGGAGGGCTACTACAGTGTCTATGGCTCCTGAGGTACTTGCAGTTATGCCTTGGGGAACATTTAAGGAGAAGTTTCTAGAGGAGTATGTGGGAACGCGTGAGTTAAGGTTAATTGAAAAGGAGTTTAGATCGTTGGTTGCTAAACCCGGTGCAATTTCTGATTATGCACACTCGTTTATGGAGAAGTTGAAGTTTGTTGGACACTTGGTTCGAAGGCAGGAGGACCAAATTGAGGCTTATTGTGATGGTCTTCCCGTTAGTTATCGTGGACTATGTAGGCAGCATGTGACTTTGTCGGCGGCTATTAAGGAGTCAAAGAGGTTGGATGATGACTTCAAGAGTGAGAAAGTTGTGGAGAAAGTTGATGACAAGAAAGCAGGGTTCAAAAGAAGGTCAAATTGGTCATCTAATAACAATAATAAGAAGTTTCGTGGGAATTCTAGCTCAAGTGGTGACAAAGATAAAAAGAAGAATGGGTCTTGGTGTGCTTTTTGCAAGAGTGTTCATGAAGGCCAATGTTCTGACAAGACAAGAAGGTGTCATAAGTGTGGAAAGTCGGGACATCTTGCAACAGAATGTAGGGACAAGGTTCGTTGCTACAAGTGTCAAGAAACGGGTCATCTTATTGCCGATTGCCCGCAAATGAAGAATGACGGGAAGAAAGCAGCTACTTCAGCAACAAAAGTGAGAGCCTTGCAAATGACTGTTGATGATGCTAAGAACAACGACGAGGTGGTAAGTGGTACTTTCCTTGTTAATTCAAAACCTGCTTCTGTTTTATTTGATTCGGGTGCAAATAGGTCGTTTGTGTCTACTTTATTTGCTTCTAAGCTAGGAAGAGTCACTACCCCTTTAGATTGCTCGATAGAGGTGGAAATTGCTAATGGTACGGTTAGTGATATACGTGTGGGATATGATGATTGTGACATTGAGATTGAAGGTCGTTTGTTTCCAGTCCAATTATTGCCTACTACCTTAGCCGGTTTTGATGTAGTGATTGGTATGGATTGGTTGTCTAGAAATGAAGCTAGTATTTTGTGTTCCCAAAAGATTATTCGGTTTCCTACATCCGATGGTAATGTGGTAACGGTTTATGGGGATAAGAAGAGAGGGGGAATAAAGATCATTAGTATGATGAAGGCTATTAAATGTATAAGGAAGAATAAGAGTCATTTCTTGGCCTATGTTATTGATGTGAGAAAGGAGAAGCCTTCTATTGCTAGTGTTGATGTAGTATCCGATTTTTCCGATGTGTTTCCCGAAGATCTTCCCGGTATTCCTCCCGACCGTGAAGTTACTTTTCAGATAGATCTTATTCCCGGTGCTACACCTGTTGCTAAAGCACCTTACCGATTAGCTCCTACAGAAATGAAAGAGTTAATGTCCCAACTTCAGGAGTTACTTGACAAAGGTTTCATTCAACCTAGTTCCTCGCCTTGGGGAGCTCCGGTTCTCTTTGTTAAAAAGAAGGATGGATCTATGCGCATGTGCATAGACTACCGTGAGTTGAATAAGCGAACGGTTAAGAATAAATATCCTCTCCCGCGAATTGATGATCTCTTTGATCAACTACATGGTGCTTCATATTTTTCAAAGATAGATTTGCGGTCCGGTTATCATCAATTGAAGGTTAAGAAGGAGGATGTAGCAAAGACAGCTTTCCGGACTAGATATGGTCATTATGAGTTCTTGGTCATGCCATTTGGGTTGACTAATGCTCCAGCCGCGTTTATGGATTTAATGAATCGGGTATGCCGTCCCTTTCTAGATCATTTTGTTATTGTGTTTATTGACGATATTTTGATCTATTCTAAGTCAGAAGATGAGCACCGTGAGCACTTGAAAGCAGTTTTGGAGGCGTTGAGGGAGAAGAAGTTGTATGCCAAGTTTTCTAAATGTGAGTTTTGGCTTCGAGAGGTGCAGTTTCTTGGTCATGCCATTTGGGTTGACTAATGCTCCAGCCGCGTTTATGGATTTAATGAATCGGGTATGCCGTCCCTTTCTAGATCATTTTGTTATTGTGTTTATTGACGATATTTTGATCTATTCTAAGTCAGAAGATGAGCACCGTGAGCACTTGAAAGCAGTTTTGGAGGTGTTGAGGGAGAAGAAGTTGTATGCCAAGTTTTCTAAATGTGAGTTTTGGCTTCGAGAGGTGCAGTTTCTTGGTCATGCCATTTGGGTTGACTAATGCTCCAGCCGCGTTTATGGATTTAATGAATCGGGTATGCCGTCCCTTTCTAGATCATTTTGTTATTGTGTTTATTGACGATATTTTGATCTATTCTAAGTCAGAAGATGAGCACCGTGAGCACTTGAAAGCAGTTTTGGAGGTGTTGAGGGAGAAGAAGTTGTATGCCAAGTTTTCTAAATGTGAGTTTTGGCTTCGAGAGGTGCAGTTTCTTGGTCATGCCATTTGGGTTGACTAATGCTCCAGCCGCGTTTATGGATTTAATGAATCGGGTATGCCGTCCCTTTCTAGATCATTTTGTTATTGTGTTTATTGACGATATTTTGATCTATTCTAAGTCAGAAGATGAGCACCGTGAGCACTTGAAAGCAGTTTTGGAGGTGTTGAGGGAGAAGAAGTTGTATGCCAAGTTTTCTAAATGTGAGTTTTGGCTTCGAGAGGTGCAGTTTCTTGGTCATGCCATTTGGGTTGACTAATGCTCCAGCCGCGTTTATGGATTTAATGAATCGGGTATGCCGTCCCTTTCTAGATCATTTTGTTATTGTGTTTATTGACGATATTTTGATCTATTCTAAGTCAGAAGATGAGCACCGTGAGCACTTGAAAGCAGTTTTGGAGGTGTTGAGGGAGAAGAAGTTGTATGCCAAGTTTTCTAAATGTGAGTTTTGGCTTCGAGAGGTGCAGTTTCTTGGTCATGCCATTTGGGTTGACTAATGCTCCAGCCGCGTTTATGGATTTAATGAATCGGGTATGCCGTCCCTTTCTAGATCATTTTGTTATTGTGTTTATTGACGATATTTTGATCTATTCTAAGTCAGAAGATGAGCACCGTGAGCACTTGAAAGCAGTTTTGGAGGTGTTGAGGGAGAAGAAGTTGTATGCCAAGTTTTCTAAATGTGAGTTTTGGCTTCGAGAGGTGCAGTTTCTTGGTCATGCCATTTGGGTTGACTAATGCTCCAGCCGCGTTTATGGATTTAATGAATCGGGTATGCCGTCCCTTTCTAGATCATTTTGTTATTGTGTTTATTGACGATATTTTGATCTATTCTAAGTCAGAAGATGAGCACCGTGAGCACTTGAAAGCAGTTTTGGAGGTGTTGAGGGAGAAGAAGTTGTATGCCAAGTTTTCTAAATGTGAGTTTTGGCTTCGAGAGGTGCAGTTTCTTGGTCATGCCATTTGGGTTGACTAATGCTCCAGCCGCGTTTATGGATTTAATGAATCGGGTATGCCGTCCCTTTCTAGATCATTTTGTTATTGTGTTTATTGACGATATTTTGATCTATTCTAAGTCAGAAGATGAGCACCGTGAGCACTTGAAAGCAGTTTTGGAGGTGTTGAGGGAGAAGAAGCTCATTTTGTAGCAAAGTGTTTGACGTGTGCAAGAGTGAAGACGGACCATCAAAAGCCGTATGGTTTGTTGCATCAATTAGAAATTCCCGAGTGGAAATGGGATCATATTACCATGGACTTTGTAACGAAGCTACCTAAAACGCCGAAAGGGAATGATATGATATGGGTGATTGTAGATAGATTGACGAAGAGTGCTCATTTTCTAGCTACCCAACAAGATGTGCCTTTAACGAAGATGGCAAAGATGTACATTGATGAAGTAGTTGCGAAACATGGAGTTCCTTTATCTATTGTTTCGGATCGAGACTCGAGGTTTGTGTCAAACTTTTGGAAGGGTCTTCAACGGGAATTGGGTAGTAGAATAAATTTGAGTACCGCCTATCATCCCCAAACCGATGGGCAAAGTGAGAGAACCATTCAAACCTTGGAAGATATGTTGAGAACGTGTGTACTTGAATACGGTGGAGCATGGGATGATCATTTGAGGATGATTGAGTTTGCTTACAACAATAGTCACCATGCAAGCATTGGAATGCCACCATTTGAGATGTTATATGGAAGAAGGTGTAGGACTCCAAGTTGTTGGATGGAGCCCGGTGAAAAGCAGTTGACCGGTCCCGAAATTATTGAAATTACCTCTGAAAAGGTTAATGTAGCTAAAGAAGCTTTGCGTGTGGCAAGAGAAAGGCAGAAAACTTATGCAGATAAGAAAAGGAGACCGATTGAGTTTAATGTTGGTGATTTGGTGATGCTGAAAGTATCACCTTGGAAAGGAGTTATCCGATTTGGAAAGAAGGGAAAATTGAGTCCACGTTTCATTGGACCTTTTAAAGTTGTGAAGCGCATTAAAGACGTGGCATATCAGTTAGAATTACCTCCAGAATTGGATGGAATTCACAACACTTTCCATGTATCCTACTTGAGGAAATGTTTAGCTGAGGAGTCAAGTGTGATTCCTATTAAAGACGTGAGTATTGACCCAATGAAGAGAATAGTAGACGAACCAGTAGCGATACTTGGAAGAAAGCAAAAGAAGTTACGCCGAAAAGTGATTGACCTCGTGTTGATAAAGTGGAAGCATAACCATGGAGAAAGCTTAACGTGGGAAACTGAAGCAGTAATGAAGGAAAAGTATCCCGAGTTGTTCCTTAATGAAGAGATTCCGGGGACGGAATCCTCTTAAGGGGGAGGTAATTGTAACATCCCAAACTTTTCTTTACTAGTTGACTAATGCCGTTAAGTCAATATTGTGTGTGTCGTTAAGTCTATTTTAGATTTAATGTTTATATGTAGCTAATGTGTGTTATGTGTGAGGCTTGTAAGCCTAAATGTTAATGTAGTATAAATGTGTGTAATATGAAGATCAATGTCTATGTAGTGACATTTAATGAAGGATTAATGATGTATATGGTCAATAAAGTAGTTTGTGACCAATAATGAAGGATTAATGATGTATATGGTCAATAAAGTAGTTTGTGACCAATAATGAAGGATTAGGAAGCTTAGGGGCTAGTTTTGACATGTGTGCAAAGTTAAAAACGGGTTTAGAGGCTTAGGGGTTGTCTTTAGAGAGCCATTATGCAGGTTTTCTTCCTCCTAAACAAGCCCTAGCTGATCCCTTCCCTTCCCCTCAAGTTTCTCGCTAGATCTATTCGTGTTGGAGCCAAATCGATCGTGCATTGCTTAGGTCTTGGATCTTTATCACCTAATACAGGTAATATAGGTGTTCCTCTTTTGAGATATGATTGTTTGAGTCTTATATTAGTCTTAATCCAGGCCATAAGGGTTTGGGTTGGGTTATTAGATTAAACGTTCACCGATTTCATGTTATTTGGGTGATTAAACGATTGATTTATGATGTAAAGGATTAAAGGATTAATAGGATGGTTAAAGATGATGAAAGTGCAATTAAAAGGGTTAATTTTAGGTCCCCAGGTTGGATTTGGGGTATGGGTTCGTATGGAAATCGTTTGATCAAAGAACAAAAATTGGTTTGCTGGTCTGCACCCCAGGTGCGGCGCACTCGTAGTTAATTAATTCCCTGGAAGGATTGGTGCGACGCACCAAAGGGTAGGTGCGGCGCACTCGTAGTTAATTTGAATTTCCCTGGAGGATTGGTGCGACGCACCAAATGGAAGGTGCGGCGCACTCGTAGTTAATTTGAATTTCCCTGGAGGATTGGTGCGACGCACCAAAGGGTAGGTGCGGCGCAC
Source organism: Erigeron breviscapus (assembly GCA_034093135.1). Lineage (NCBI taxonomy): Eukaryota > Viridiplantae > Streptophyta > Magnoliopsida > Asterales > Asteraceae > Erigeron > Erigeron breviscapus. The sequence continues at coordinate 264,273,570 of CM067167.1, forward strand.
TCGTAGTTAATTTGAATTTCCCTGGAGGATTGGTGCGACGCACCACATGGAAGGTGCGGCGCACCACAGTTTTTCTGATGGTTTTGTGCGACGCACCAAAGGGTGGTGCGGCGCACCTCTTAATCTAAATTCCCTGGAAGATTGGTGCGACGCACCAAAGGGTAGGTGCGGCGCACTCGTAGTTAATTTGAATTTCCCTGGAGGATTGGTGCGACGCACCAAAGGGTAGGTGCGGCGCACTCGTAGTTAATTTGAATTTCCCTGGAGGATTGGTGCGACGCACCAAAGGGTAGGTGCGGCGCACTCGTAGTTAATTTGAATTTCCCTGGAGGATTGGTGCGACGCACCACATGGAAGGTGCGGCGCACTCTTAATCTAAATTCCCTGGAAGATTGGTGCGACGCACCAAAGGGTAGGTGCGGCGCACTCGTAGTTAATTTGAATTTCCCTGGAGGATTGGTGCGACGCACCAAATGGAAGGTGCGGCGCACTCGTAGTTAATTTGAATTTCCCTGGAGGATTGGTGCGACGCACCAAAGGGTAGGTGCGGCGCACTCGTAGTTAATTTGAATTTCCCTGGAGGATTGGTGCGACGCACCACATGGAAGGTGCGGCGCACTCGTAGTTAATTTGAATTTCCCTGGAGGATTGGTGCGACGCACCACATGGAAGGTGCGGCGCACTCGTAGTTAATTTGAATTTCCCTGGAGGATTGGTGTGACGCACCACATGGAAGGTGCGGCGCACTCGTAGTTAATTTGAAATTCCCTGGAAGATTGGTGCGACGCACCAAAGGGTAGGTGCGGCGCACTCGTAGTTAATTTGAATTTCCCTGGAGGATTGGTGCGACGCACCACATGGAAGGTGCGGCGCACTCGTACTTAATCTAAATTCCCTGGAAGATTGGTGCGACGCACCAAAGGGTAGGTGCGGCGCACTCGTAGTTAATTTGAATTTCCCTGGAGGATTGGTGCGACGCACCACATGGAAGGTGCGGCGCACTCGTACTTAATCTAAATTCCCTGGAAGATTGGTGCGACGCACCAAAGGGTAGGTGCGGCGCACTCGTAGTTAATTTGAATTTCCCTGGAGGATTGGTGCGACGCACCACATGGAAGGTGCGGCGCACTCGTAGTTAATTTGAATTTCCCTGGAGGATTGGTGCGACGCACCAAAGGGTAGGTGCGGCGCACTCGTAGTTAATTTGAATTTCCCTGGAGGATTGGTGCGACGCACCACATGGAAGGTGCGGCGCACTCGTAGTTAATTTGAATTTCCCTGGAGGATTGGTGCGACGCACCAAAGGGTAGGTGCGGCGCACTCGTAGTTAATTTGAATTTCCCTGGAGGATTGGTGTGACGCACCACATGGAAGGTGCGGCGCACTCGTAGTTAATCTAAATTCCCTGGAAGATTGGTGCGACGCACCAAAGGGTAGGTGCGGCGCACTCGTAGTTAATTTGAATTTCCCTGGAGGATTGGTGCGACGCACCAAATGGAAGGTGCGGCGCACTCGTAGTTAATTTGAATTTCCCTGGAGGATTGGTGCGACGCACCAAATGGAAGGTGCGGCGCACTCGTAGTTAATTTGAATTTCCCTGGAGGATTGGTGCGACGCACCAAAGGGTAGGTGCGGCGCACTCGTAGTTAATTTGAATTTCCCTGGAGGATTGGTGCGACGCACCACATGGAAGGTGCGGCGCACTCGTAGTTAATTTGAATTTCCCTGGAGGATTGGTGCGACGCACCAAATGGAAGGTGCGGCGCACTCGTAGTTAATTTGAATTTCCCTGAAGGATTGGTGCGACGCACCAAAGGGTAGGTGCGGCGCACTCGTAGTTAATTTGAATTTCCCTGGAGGATTGGTGCGACGCACCACATGGAAGGTGCGGCGCACTCATAGTTAATTTGAATTTCCCTGGAGGATTGGTGCGACGCACCACATGGAAGGTGCGGCGCACCACATCGTAGTTAATTTGAATTTCCCTGGAGGATTGGTGCGACGCACCAAGGAGGTGCGGCGCACTCGTAGTTAATCTAAATTCCCTGGAAGATTGGTGCGACGCACCAAAGGGTAGGTGCGGCGCACTCGTAGTTAATTTGAATTTCCCTGGAGGATTGGTGCGACGCACCACATGGAAGGTGCGGCGCACTCATAGTTAATTTGAATTTCCCTGGAGGATTGGTGCGACGCACCACATGGAAGGTGCGGCGCACCACATCGTAGTTAATTTGAATTTCCCTGGAGGATTGGTGCGACGCACCAAAGGGTAGGTGCGGCGCACTCGTAGTTAATTTGAATTTCCCTGGAGGATTGGTGCGACGCACCACATGGAAGGTGCGGCGCACTCGTAGTTAATTTGAATTTCCCTGGAGGATTGGTGCGACGCACCACATGGAAGGTGCGGCGCACTCGTAGTTAATTTGAATTTCCCTGATGGTTTTGTGCGACGCACCAAAGGGTAGGTGCGGCGCACTCGTAGTTAATTTGAATTTCCCTGGAGGATTGGTGCGACGCACCACATGGAAGGTGCGGCGCACTCATAGTTAATTTGAATTTCCCTGGAGGATTGGTGCGACGCACCACATGGAAGGTGCGGCGCACCACATCGTACTTAATCTAAATTCCCTGGAAGATTGGTGCGACGCACCAAAGGGTAGGTGCGGCGCACTCGTAGTTAATTTGAATTTCCCTGGAGGATTGGTGCGACGCACCACATGGAAGGTGCGGCGCACTCATAGTTAATTTGAATTTCCCTGGAGGATTGGTGCGACGCACCACATGGAAGGTGCGGCGCACTCGTAGTTAATCTAAATTCCCTGGAAGATTGGTGCGACGCACCAAAGGGTAGGTGCGGCGCACTCGTAGTTAATTTGAATTTCCCTGGAGGATTGGTGCGACGCACCAAATGGAAGGTGCGGCGCACTCGTAGTTAATTTGAATTTCCCTGGAGGATTGGTGCGACGCACCAAAGGGTAGGTGCGGCGCACTCGTAGTTAATTTGAATTTCCCTGGAGGATTGGTGCGACGCACCAAATGGAAGGTGCGGCGCACTCGTAGTTAATTTGAATTTCCCTGGAGGATTGGTGCGACGCACCACATGGAAGGTGCGGCGCACTCGTAGTTAATTTGAATTTCCCTGGAGGATTGGTGCGACGCACCACATGGAAGGTGCGGCGCACTCGTAGTTAATTTGAATTTCCCTGGAGGATTGGTGGGATCGAGCTCGTAAATATGATGCAGGGAAAGTGTTAAGCTTAACCCGTACAAGTCTTAGCCGGACGAGTACGTTGACGTAGTTGTTGCTTGGGTGGCTCCTTGCAACATGGTCTTTATAATGCAGGGCGAGTAATACGAGGGGTTTGACCAACCTCCACATACGGATTACTCTTGGATTGGCTTGCCATTCTTTAACGACGTACGATGATTAGTCTTTTGGTTGATCATCCAGTCGGGTGTGATGCAGGGCACACTTATATGCAGATAATGAAGATATGTGTGACAATGTGTGAACTAATGCAGGATAGGCACATTTAGGATGATTATCCTATTTGATACGAAGTTGATATGCAGTTATGTGTGTTGTGTGTTGTGCCTAATGAATTTGTCTAATAATGAAGAAAGGTTATAATTGGACAAATTGCTTTTAAATTAAGTGTGATCTTACTTAGCTATTCTTATAGCTAACACTTGTTTCTTTAATGTGGTTGTTCCCTCAGGTTTAGCTTGAAGGACTTGTAGGTGCAGAACGTGAGGGCGTGGGTAGAAAGCATGCAGATTCCTTAGCTACCCCTAGTTGCTTATTATGGAGACTTTTGAATACATTTCATTTTGATGTCGAATTTATGTAATAATGTGTGAGCGGTTGTTTAATGTTGGGCAACCGTTGGGTTTTCATTTGAACTAATGTTTGATATGGCATGTAACACCAACTAAACGCAGAAACCGAAATGCTTTTATCGGTTTTGACTTTTACGGTCTTTACTTCCGCAATTTAACACCGTTAGGTGAAAGATTTTTGAAAACCCATATTTTTAAACGTCGGGTGTTACAATTTTCATTATTCACATTTTCTGAGGCTTCATTGTTTTGAGGCCCATTGTTTTGCCCAAAGACTTGCCGTGACTTGAGCAATAATGGTCGACATGATATTGGTGATCGTTTGAGCGATCACCTCAGCCATGTTTGGCTCAGGAGCTTCACCACGACCCCTTCCTTGGCCTCTACCACGACCTCTACCACGGCCCCTACCACGGCCCCTACCTCTACCTCCTTGTACCTCCCGTTGAGCTTCCTGTTGAGGTTCTTCCGATTCAGCCCTATAGTTCGTTCCGGCTCTCCTTGGTCTCACCATTTCTATAAAACAAGTGACACGTTGACCCGAGAGTTAGTCTCAAATGCTCACATACTAGTCACACAAGTAGTCAATGCTCTCATACCGATACCACATACTCATTTCATATCATCAAGCTAAGGCAAGACTGCTAGAATCCTATGGGATTGTTACTTAGCATATCATCATGTCAAATTCATTACAATTGTCTATCATTAACTCATGTAATCATGCTCATTACATCATGCAATCAAACAACTAACACGAATGATTCAAAGTATAATCCGAATTCGATATGCTCTCTAGTTATTGACCGGGTATGTATACAGGGTGTACCAATGGCTAACCCTCCACCTAATCAACTTCCATCAAGCATATCGGTTCCTTATTATACTTTAAGCCACACGTGCGCAATCCATGATGTCATTAACTTGTTATAATGTTGGGTAACCATAAAAGAGTTGATCGGGTTCTTTTAGGGTTGCCACAATATTATACTAAGTTAATGGCATAACTTCATTTTGCCCTAAATCATCAAATTAGCTCCAACCAATAACAACAACAAACCATATCAACCACATTCATCACATTAAATTCAAGCTATCACATAAGTGGTCTTAACTACGAACTCACACGGGGATTCACATAATCCACATTGCACACGAATTTCCTAACCATGCATGCTATATGAAGAGTTTTAACTTAAGTCGTAGTCTAGGTCAAACCGCCTAATTCTCTACGACCACGCATGGGCCACCATTCTGTAACACCCCAAGCCGAGGCTCGAAATATCACGGAAATCATATAGCACAAGGTGGAATTACAATAGAACAAGAGCTAAATGCAAATAAAGATTCAGTGAATCCATTACAATACGAAACAAGTACCAAAATACATAAGGAGCAATTAACCATCAAAGTTTACAAAAGAACATTCAAAAGATGGCAAATCGATCCTAAGTATAATGCAAAAGAGAAGGTCAATGAATCCTTGATCCATAAAGTCCAAAGCCCGGGTTTTTACAGCAAGCAAGCAACTAAACTCCACGTCCGGGGATAACCTGATTACCTGAAAAGTGTACTAAGCATAGTCAACACAAGGTTGGTGAGTTCGTAGTAATGGTCTACAAGGAACCATCATCAATAATCACAATGTACGAGTAGAGGCTAGACATGACTTACAGTGAGCCTTTATGCAATACAATAACGTCCAACAACAAGATTACACAAAACAAGTAAGCGTGTAATAGGAGTGCACAAATGATGAACATATCAATGTAAGTGCCAAATGCATAAATAAGCCAACATGCCTATCTTATGCGTGAACTCAAGTCACCTATGCAACGATACCCGCCTGTCATCACAATGAACAAGGCTATATCTCAAAAACATCGAGATATATATGTCTATATACTCGGGATCATGACATCAACATCCATCAGATAAGTGTATACATCTATACACTTGGATGTTTGCAAATCTCAACCGGGGGTTATCCACAATGTATGCATGCTTACAATCAATAGTAAATGCATCGATCATAACTCGTTAATCATAATTCAATAATCACAGAACGTCAATCATAAACCAACAATCAATGCTCCAGCCAATCCTATACGTACATGCACTTAAGAGGATTCTACTTTCTTCGAGTCCTAGATGCTTATATATAGGGTCACCCGCAGCCTTCCCGCCACATCTAAAACCCAATGAAGGCATAACCGACTTCCATGTATGTACGTCTATCCTAATATTTATGAAATACATAACCAAAACCTAAACCAAGTCAATCAAACGAAATGAACCATCACATCAATCCAACAATCACACCAATAAATCAATCAATCAACAATGTAAGTAACCACTTCAATCCTACACTTTTCAGCCCGAATCTCAAGCGAGTAGGGAGCTACGAAACTCAACTTGTCCGGCAAAGAAGCTAGTATAATGCTACAAGCGAGTATTGGGATCCACACGTCTACAACCTATAAATATACATCATAATACCATAATGTCAACTCTACAACCTTAAACAAGTTGGTTTAGCATATTTAAGTCAAGTCACAAACCCCTAAACACTTCTACAACTTTATCGAGTAAGAACAAGACGCATTTGACTTGACATTTTTAGAAATGGGAGAAGATTCATACAAAATGAGTATTACTACAAGAAACTAGGCTCTCTCACGATTCCAACGATAGGTCATACGACTAAAACGGACTTACGGTTCAAAAGTTATTAACGTTTGAAAACTGACGCGCGAATTTCCCAGTAGTATCTCACTGCGCCGCAGTCAAGGCATTGCCTTGCTACTGCGCCGCAGTGAGGCTAAACGATGCAGAAGGTCAGAGAATAGCCACTGCGCCGCAGTCAAGGCAGTCCTTGCCACTGCGCCGCAGTGAGACCAAATACAGCAGCTGCAGTTTTGTTTCCTGCAGAATTCCAAACCAAACTCACCCAAATTCGACCCAAATCATCCCAAATTGATCTACAAGAGTTTGAAACTTGTTTTGAAGCATAACTAAGCACCATTAAACATAAATACACATAACCCATTCCAAAAATTCAACCAAAAACATAAAAATTACTTCCAAATCATTCTAACCCTAATCAAAACCCTAATTAACCCTAAATTGACCCAAACTCCATTTTAAGTCGTTTTAGGACATGTAAATACTCGAAATGACCAGAAATGAATAACCAAACATAAATAGATGCAAAAGGGGTGAATTAGACTTACCAAAACTTCCTTCCCGAGCTAGAACCCGATTTATGGCAAAATGGGTAAAATGCTTGCACTTAGAAACTAAATTCTTTACTAGACAATAAGAAGATGAAGACGATGATGATTCCGAGTTTAACCAGCTCCAAAACACCAAAATGATGCAAGAGAAATGAGATTTAAGAGATGAAATACTTTGCTTTTTAATTAAGAAGGAAAATGAGAAAGAGATAAGAAAAGAGAGGTAGTGAGAAGATAAGGGGTGGAAATGGGTTAAAAGGGCTGATGGGTCGTGGATGACCCACGACCAACCCGTTTCCCCTTTTCTAGCAATTTCGCGTATCGTTTTACATTTAAACACGTTTAAATCGCACTATCGACCCGACTAACATACTACATTGTCATTTAATTCATAAAATGACCCAAATACTTCATTAACTCAAATTGTTAGTCATATTACACGTAAAGTCAACGGGTCAAAATTCACGGATGTTACATATGTGACGGCTGATTAAGCAAAGTAACGCCTACGTGTATGATGATGTGTCACTCGGATCGTTCTCGTGACGCCACATAGGAAAATGCTGACATGGCGGGCTAAGAGAGCGTCACGCGAGCGCTTTCCGATAGCTCTTTATAATTTATTTTCGATTATCGATTTACTTTAACCATAATTTATTTCATACTCACGAATAATGTATGAGACATATTTGAATTTCTTTATGATACAATTTATATAGCTACCGTACATCGTACGGGTATTAGGACTAGTATGTACTAATATATGACAAAGTTAGTTATCATTGACTTTATTACCTTATACTAAATAACTAACAAGTGGTAGTAACTCGCATACAACACCAATCATGAATCATGTCTATTATTGTTACAACTCACAACCGATCGATCATATATTTTATTTTATTTTTTAAACGGTAAATTTGGGCTCAACGACATGCCTATTCATATACCCAACTCCAATTCCAGAGAAAACCCGTTATAGGAAAACCATGTCTCCATTCATGTGAGCATTTTGTTCACACCAGGATTTGAACCCAAGACCTCTCAGTCTCAGGCTCCACCATATACCAATCCATATATTGATGATTTGTGATAGATCATATCTTTTGACTTTGAATATTATTGTTTAAGTTAATGATTGCCATTTACCAACCAAATGTTCTTTCTTCTTCATAGTATTACAAACTCTAGTAGTATCATTCTCTAAAACAATTTTTCTAATACTCTTAATTAAGGAGCTAACTAACTAGCATATATCCATGGAAGCATACACAATTCTCTTTTATGTCCTCCTAATATTTCCATTTCTTTCTTCAGCAGCGTCAAATGATTGCACAACTTCATACTGTAACGATCGAAGCTTCATCGGAGTCCGATTCCCTTACAGAATAACTGACCAATAACAAGAAAACTGCAGTTTTTTGGGGTTCAACCTACGTTGTGTTTTTTCAAACATGCTACAAATCAACCTCCCAAACTCTGGACTTTGCAGTCCGGAGTATAGACTATCTTAATCAAGCCATACGAATTTACGACCCCTTTAATTGCCTTCCTGCTAGGCTTTCTTCCACATTTGACCTCTCGGATTCACCTTTCTCAACTTCTTACATTCAAAACTACACTCTTTTGAGTTGTCCAGTTAGTGCTCCTTTGTTTGGTTTTAAACCTATTGATTGCCTTAGCAATTCATCGTTTTCGGTTATAGCTACTACCTCTGAGTAATTAATATAAAAAGGGGTTTGTAGTTATTTTAAAGGTTGAGGGATATATGTTGTAAATAATTTCATTAAGGCTTTATAAGTATATTAAATAAAAATATATAAATTAGCGAATAAAACAGAATAATATTTTTAATATAATGGTTCATTATTTGATGAGAAAAGAAAAAAAAGTTTGCTTTTTAAAAAGTAAAAATAATAAATGAGTAATTGTGATTCCAATCAAAGGTCTACCACACTTGAAAAGGCTCCATCATTTGCTATTGAGATGATCCAATTAACTATCTTTGAGAATATGGATGAAGAGTCTCAAAATACTTTAAAAACAAATGAAACTGAAAATTTTAGAAGGCATCTGGACTGTAACATCCGCGAATTTTGACTATTTGACTTTTGTGTAATTTGACTAGTTAACTCGATTAATAATATAATTTAGTTGTTTTGAGACTAAACGACAGGCAATACGTTTGACGGGTCGATTGATAATATAATACGTTTGACTTATTACGCGACACGACACTTAATGATACTTAATTATTACTAGAAATTAAAATGGGTTAACCATGGGTCAACCTACAATCCACAACCCATGACCCATACCCAACCTTATCCCCTCCCAAGTCTTACACCATCTCATCCACTCACTCACACTCTTATCTCTCTCTTTCTCTCTCTAATTCATTACAAGAACACACACAAACATACATCTCCTTCTCTCTCATTTAATTCTTCCATCATTTAATGTTGTTTAAGCAAGATTCATACTAGGTTAAGTATCATCATCATTATACTCTTATTATATCAAAAATTGGAACTAAAAGTGCAACGAAATCCTCATTTAGCTCCAATTTCGGGTTTAGACTTTGAAGGTGAATTTTGGTAAGTGTTCTTGACTTAAAAGCATTCTCATTTAGTGTACAACTTACTTCTTAGTCCACTTGCACGAGTTTTGGTCGATTAGGTTTTAAAAATCCGAATTTAGGTTATGTAGAGTTTTGAAATGGGTCACATCGATTTAAACAAGAAAAAGAGGTTATGGGTCAAGATTTCGGTTATGGGTTGTGTTTATTATTATGTATTTATGAGTTAAAGGTCTAAATTAGGGTTGTCAAGTGTTTTGGGTCGTCTTTTCTGCTCCTTATCTACTGCTGCCTGGCTTGGGTTCAAACCACCGTCTGGGATGCGGCCCAGAGCGTCTCAGACGCTGGGCTGGTTGGTGGTTGAACGTTCCATACGTTGGTTCGAGCGTAGCAAACGCTGGCTTGTGGACTGTGGCACCTTATACGGAAAAGTCACCGTCTTAGACAGTGGCACCCAACTCTCATTTCAACCCTTACGCCCCCTTTTTCTGTGTTACAGTAGCCAAACGCCAACTAGACGCTGGAAGGTGTGTTTCCAGGCCACCGTCCAAGACGGTGGTCTCCACCGTAAGAGACGCTCTGCTAAGTTTGAGCCACCGTAGGAGACGGTAGCGGTTGGCGTCTGGGACGCTGATCTCCTTTGCACACTTTCCTGTTTGACCAGCTTTGACCCGACACTCCTTGGATCGAGTTCGGCTTTGACCCAAACCATACATCAAGCTTCCCTTATGGTCTAATTAAGCCTCAGTGGTCGTCCAAAGTCATGACTCGCATATGAAACCTAAATTAGGGTTGGTAAGGATTATTAACGCGTATATATATTGCATATAATGTTAGGTCGTGAGCAATTGACAACTTTTGATCGACTTAAACTCAAACTTAACTCTTTTAACAATGTAAGCGAGTCTCGGAATCACGTGAAGTTGTAAACCACATTTTAAACCCTAATTAGGGTTTTGACACAAGTTAATGACGTATAATATATATATATATATATATATTATATATATATATATATATATATATGTGTGTGTGTGTGTGTGTGTGTGTGTGTGTGTGTGTGTGTGTGTGTATATATATATATATTCATAAATATAATGTGTATATAATGATAGGTTGTGGACACGTGGTGGACGTTGAACGATTATAATCTCATTTTATCTCGATCTTAACTACTTTTGCCGATAAAGGTGAGTTCCGTAGCTCCCTACTCGTTTGAGATTCGGGCTGGAAAGTGTACATTTATGTGATTACTTGATTGATTGTTTGATTGAATGATTGATGGATTTATTGACGCGTTTGATTGATTACGCCCATGATTGTGATATATATTGTTATAATTAGGATAATCGTGCATACATGAAAGTCGATTATGCCTTCAAAGGGTTTTAGATGTGGTGGGAAGGCTGCGGGTGACCCTATATATAAGCATCTAGGACTCGTTGAAAGGAGAATCCTCCTAAGTGTATGTACGTATAGTTTTGGTTGGTTTGATGGTTTGATGGTCGATGGACTTGTGATTGGGACAAACGCACATACGTATTGATATAGACACATGTGAGACAGACATGGACCTCCAAGTGTATAGATGTATACACTTGATGTATTTGAGATGCCACATTGTTCATTGGGATGACATGTGAGTATCGTTGCATTGATGACTTGATGGTCACACTTTTGATATGCATGATGATATTTCCATGCAAACGACACCTAACTTGATATTGACATCACTTGTGTCATTTATTACACGCATTTACTTACGTCGTGAAATCTTGATATGATTGTTATTGTGACGCATAAAGGCTACTTGTAAGTTATGCTTGCCTTTATTTATACATATTGTGATTATTGACAATGGTTCCTCGTGAACCATTACTACGAACTCACCAACCTCGTGTTGACTCGTTTAGTACACTTTTCAGGTAATCAGGTGAACCAAGGACGTGATGCTTGATAGATTGCTAGCTTTTGACTCGGGCTTGGACTTACATGGATCAAGGATTCATATGCCCACTTTTGCATTATGCTTAGGATCATGCGCTATTTAATTTCCGTGATATTTTGAGCCTTAGCTCGGGGTGCTACATGGACATGCATCATTACCAAAGAAATTAGAAGAATTTGTAATTGAAGGAAAAGTGGCTCATATGGATATGAGAAGTGATATTAGTACAAAAAATGTTGATGTATTTACCACAAAATACAATAGTTTATACATACTGTATAACTGGCTAATGCACAGTGATGGTAAATGTATAACAAAACATGGTACGAATATCATTACCCTATGGATATGGTTTCAAAAAAGTTAATCATTCAAGCTTAAATAGTGAACTGAAATATTTTACATCAAATTTATATCTATACTATCTATACTCCCTTATAAAATAAACTCAACCCCCTTCCCTTAATTTAAGAACCTAATATGTCTAATTTACCCTTCATCTTAATACATCCTTATTTCTATTTTATAGACTCTGACTAAAATGCCCTTAAAAAAAATTCAACCTCCATCTCTCCCTCACGTAGAAACAAATAGAAAAAACCCTAATTCACAATTCGTCTCTTCCTCCCCCCTTCCACATCCCACCGCAAAAATTCATCACATCGCTGACCGCAATGAAATTATTTTTAGGTTAATAACCACACCGTCACCGCCTCACCGCCGCTGCATTGCGCGAGCACCAATCTATTATTATAAAGCAAATAGGGTTTTAAGTTCCAACTTTCAAAAATGTACACCTACTAATGCATAATGTACAATACATCTATATATACCCCAAAATACCCTTAGTTGTAAATGGGTTTATAAAACTAAAGTACAAGTCGATCTACAGAAATAGATGGATATAAGACAAGTTTTTGTATGCTAAAAGGGTATAATCAAAAAGAGAGCATTGATCTCTAATAAGAAAAATGATTAATCCTTTTAAATATTATCTTAAAAATCTTCCTAAAATCCCATAAATATGACATGTGGATTCTGTTAATTATCTCTTCTAATCTTATCTTTTGATTTCTCCAAATGTTGAGGTTTTTAGGTTAATGAATTAGGAGGATATATCATCTCCTAATTGATAATGGTCGCAATAAGATGTTTATTAACCAATGCAGTTTTATAAATATGGCCTTTTTTTTCAACTTGACATTTACATTGTATTCGCATATATATAGTGATTTAAACTAGATTTTAGACCCGTGTCAAATACACGGCTTAAAACTTTATCAATATTAGATGCTAGTTTATTATGATTTAAAATTTAGTTTACAATTATTAGTAAAAAAAAATTGATCTATATTATAAAACTTTGAGTTTTATAGTGATTTTTTTTAAAAATATGTTTATCGAAGTTGTTTACTGTAACATAAATAACGATATTTGGATATTATAAAATCATTATTCTGTTGATTATATATTAGCTATTTTTCTATTGAATATATATTAGCTATTATTCTTTATTTATTTATATTAGAATTAATGGTTAAAAAGTGTATTTTTGTAATTGAAAACAAAAAAGTGTAAATTAAAGTCAAAAATGAAAAACAAAAGTCAACTTTAAGAAATCGAGAGTTGTGATTGGTCAATAAGTTTTTAGAGCAACTGTCATTTAGTATATTAAAAGAAAAGATTTTATGAAAGAAAAAAGTTAGAAATAAAATGTTGAAATTTTTAAAATTGATTATATGATGAAAATCTAAAACAAAGTTCTCAAATTGATACCTACAAATTGTAATAATTATAAATTAAGTATTTAGTGAGGGTAAAAAGTGTAAATTATTGATAAAAACAAAAAAGTGTAAATTAGTGAGATTTTTTCTACAAATATTAATATAAATATAATATACTAATATATGCTTTTTTTTAAACTTGACATTTACAATGTATTCGCATATATATAGTGATTTAAATGAAGACGCTTACATGAAATTAATTACCTCATAGATATTTTGATAAGGACGAGTAACATCTTACCCGCGCAATGCGGCGGTGCGGTGTTGGTGGCGTGACGACATTGTGGTTATTATTGTAAAAAAGTTAATGTAAAAGACGTAGTGTAGTTATTTTAGGAGTTGATGAGTATATGTTGTAAATTATTTCATTAAGGGTATTATAGGTATTTTAAGTGAAATGTTTAAATTAATGAATAAAAGAGATAATTAATTAATTCATTAAGGGTGGAATGGTAATTTCCCATGGGGACATTTTTATGAGAGAGAGTGTTGAAAAGTGATAGCATAGAATGTATGATAATTTTTATAAAATAAGAGTAAACGACATAAATCGTCCCTGTGGTTTACGTAAATAGTCACCTTTCGTCCCTGAGAATCAAAAACCTCATGGATCGTCCTTATTTGGAAAATAAGCTTCCCCTTTAGTCCTTTGACTATTTGACCGTTATCCTCAAGCCGTTAACCCCCCACGTGCCTACCACGTGAGGGGTAATATTGTCTTTGCGCACCCAACAACATCAGTAGTATTTATTTCCTTTTCCCTTTTCCTTATATAAATCAACAAAACCATTAATCCTAATCCATTAACATCCCCCCAAACGAAAAATCAATCAAAAAAGCTCCTCCTTCTCCAATGATCTGAAATCAATCAACCCAAACCCTAAATACAATGTCTTGTCCATTATATAGTATCCGTGCAAAAGGTGAAGACCACTTATGGGATCTCGACCTATTTTATTGTAAGTTCCTTTATTTTTAGGGTTTTACTATAATTTTTTTGTATTTTATTTTATCAATTCAAAGTAGTAATTTTTATGGGTTATATTTGCAATGTAGATTCTTATACTGGTTTGTTCTCGTTAATGGTTCACCATGGAGGTTATTTCACAGAATGGCCAGGGTTGACATATGAAAGGGGTAAGATTGACTATGCTGACTGTATTAATATTGATAAATTTTCAGTTCATGAATTGCATGACATCATGGGGGATTTAGGTTACACTGGTGGTCAAGTGATGTACTATCACTTTCTAAAACCAGGGTTCTCATTAGATGATGGTCTGCAGCCCCTACTTAGTGACCAAGATGTTCACAACTTAGGTAAATATGTAGAAAATGCCAACCTAATATCTGTTTACGTAGAACATGGCATGTCAAATTTAACTGATTACTTTTTGCCAAGAAAATCACAAGTTGTTATTGAAGAGATTTGTGATAATGATACTATCATTTCATCTAACAAACCCAAACCCAGACCAAAGAAAAATAGTGGAATTTATAAGAAATTATTGCTTGAATGGAAAGAGGAACCTCAGTTAACTCCTAGTACTCAAGAGAACTTAGGAAATGACAATGTGAGTTTAAATGAGCCTGAAATTGTGAATAAAAACCCAAAAGACAAGGGTAAAGCAGCTTGTAGTGAGGAAGCAAATGTGAATCCAAAGCCAAAAGACAAGGGTAAAGCAGCTTGTATTGAGAAAGTGCAAGATGATTCTGAAAGTGATGATAGTCAGGATGATGACAGTGATGATAGTGACTTTATTGTGGATAAAGAAAATGAGATAGAGGAGGTAGAGGTGGATATGAGAGAGTTTCATCTGCATGTAGATGCAGATGTAGAGTTTTTAGGTGCTAATGTAATAGTACATGAAGAGGTACAAGGTGGTGAAGATGAAGAGGTAGAAGTACTACATAATGATCAATTTGAGAGTGGTTCAGATCCAGAAGAAGAAGTTAACAAGATTAGGAACAGGCTGTTGAAAAAAATGGGTAACAAAAAACCAACTAGTGAGCCTGCAATTTATAAGGATTTATGTATGCTTAGGGCCATTGAAAAGGGGCTTCAAGAGTGCTGGAAGAGAGTTAGTGGGTCTTGATGGTGCTTTCATGTCTGGTCCTTTCCCTGGCCAAGTGTTAACTGCTGTGAGCATTGACTCAAACAATGGTATCTACCCTATAGCCTATGCAGTAGTGGAAGCAGAAAGCTGCCACTCATGGACATGGTTTCTAGAGTGCTTAGGTGATGATTTAGACCTTGATAGTAGGTCTAATTACACTTTTATGAGTGATAGGCAGAAGGTATATTATTCTAACTATAAGTTTTATTGATAGCATCATGTTTTATTCTAAATCTAAATGAATTGGTACATATAGGGCATCATTCAAGCTATAGCAAAGGTTTATCCTTCTGCTGAACACAGATTTTGCCTCAAGCATATTCATGAGAATATGAAACTTCAATGGAGAGGGACAACCTTCAAGAATCATCTTTGGAAGTGTGCCACAGCTACTACAGTCCCAGAATTCAACAGGTTTATGCAAGATTTCAAAATTTACAATGAATCTGCTTACAATTGGTTGATCAAAATCCCACCTCAACATTGGGCAAGATCACATTTCTCAGGTATTAAACCCTTATCACACTATATTTATCTAAACAGGCAGTTAATTGGTCAATTAAGGTGTTCATTATGTTTGTAAACAGGCAGGGCAAAGTCTGATGTTTTACTAAACAACATGTGTGAGGTGTTGAATAGCAAATTAGTTAAGGGAAGACAGATGCCTATTATACATTGTTTAGAATTCATTAGGGAATATCTGATGATAAGAATTGGGAATGTGCAAAAGGTGATACAAAAAAGTAAAGGGCCACTAACACCCACTGCCACTAGGATGCTAGAATTGGTTAAAACAGATGCTGGTGGATACAAAGCTATATTCAATGGTGTTGATAAGTATCAAGTTAGTGGTCCTTGGGGAGATCAATGTGTGGTTAATATTGTAGAAAAAACATGCTCATGTAGGAAGTGGGAGATTACAGGAATTCCTTGTAAACATGCAGTTGCTGTTAATTGGGATATGGTTAATCATAGTATACCAGTTGGTGTTGTTGAAACCTGGGTTGACCCTATTTATAGGCTTGACACTTGGAAAATGATGTACCAGCATACCATAACCCCAACCAATGGTATGAATATGTGGGCTCAGGTTCCAGAAAATTGGACAATCATCATCCCTCCAAAATATCACACTCCAATTGGGAGGCCTAGAAAGAAGAGAAGGAAGAATGAAGAAGAAATTCAAATGTCCAAGAATGGGAGACTTTCTAGGAAGCTTAGGTCTGTGGTTTGTAAGAAGTGTGGCACAATGGGTCACAACAAGAGGTCCTGCAAACAAGCTGGTTCCAGTCAAGGAGGAGGAGTTCCAACTCAGTCAAGCCAATTCAACCCAACTTCAAGTCAAGCTGCAGGGGGTCAAAGTCAAGCTGCAAGGGGTCCTAGTCAAGCTGCAAGGGGTCCAAGTCAAGCTGCAGGGGGTCCAAGTGGTAAAAGGTGTATGCTCAAAAGCAAGCCTTGATGTAGTTTGGTAACTTATGGTCATGTAATGATACTTATGTATTATGTCTGGTCTTTTGCTACTTTGGTTGGTCTATTGCTACTTTATGCTACTTATGTATTATGTATGATCTTTTGCTATGTATGTCAAGATATTATGTATTCTGTTAGACTTGGTTTATCTCTTTTGCTATGTATGTCAAGATATTATGCTACATTCTGTTATACATGGTGTATGTCTTTTGCTATACATATCTTGTTTCTAATCTATATTCTGCATTGTCTACATATAATATTTGATAGATAGCAAAATCCCCAATTTATTAGAATATTGCAAAAACTTACAATTACAAATACCAAAATATTACATACATTTTATCACAATTCAAACTAGTAACAAAGACACAAGATAGACGATTACAATTGTAGCAACAACCAACAACATCTTCAATTTCTTCAATTCACCATCTTTTTCTTTTATTTGTGCTTCCAATTTATTCTTTGACTTCAACAACCCTGGTATGATCTCAATCGCACGTTGACACATTGGTGGATCGAACCATCCTATGAATTTGCACTTGGAACCCTTTTAAAAAAAAACCCCAATTCAATTTAGGTCCAAAAGATGAACCCTAATTAAAAATTGTAGGATACTTACTTGATTAGGACATGCATAGAATCTTCTACCTGGGTTTTTGGGTGTCCATGATGTTACGATTCTCGCTTGATTACCGCACCCACAAAACACCATTCTTCAAATTTTTGGAATTTTTGATTCGTATGCTAAGAAAAGAGAGGAATAAAATTAGGGGTTTTGGGAATTTTTGGTTCGTATGCTTCCAATATATATGGTCAAAAGGAAGAAAGAGAAGACAGCCTGGAAGAGAGTTGTTGGGTGCGCAAAGACAATATTACCCCTCACGTGGTAGGCACGTGGGGGGTTAACGGCTTGAGGATAACGGTCAAATAGTCAAAGGACTAAAGGGGAAGCTTATTTTCCAAATAAGGACGATCCATGAGGTTTTTGATTCTCAGGGACGAAAGGTGACTATTTACGTAAACCACAGGGACGATTTATGTCGTTTACTCTAAAATAATAGAGATAATATAGGGTCTCCAAGCTTGTTAAGTCATTATATGGTTTTAAGCAAACTCCATTAGAAAGTCCTAGATAATGGAATGATAAAAACTTTCTATTGTGGTGAATATGGTTTTCAAACATTCAAATTAAACTATTCCTTGTATGTTGAGTGTGACAATGATATATTTGTTGCTTTACTTATATATGTGGATGACTAAGATTTATAATGTTTTTTATTTTTTATTTTTTTTACTTCTATATTCTACACATTTCTTTTACAAAATCCCCATACATCCTCTAATTTTTTCTAGAAAGCACAAACTTCTTACTCTACCTACATTAAATTAAGATTTTATATCATTTTGTGTTTTTCTTAAGTTCACTCAAATTTTATCGTTTAAGTCAAAATAAAACTTTGTAACTTAATGAATTAGCAAAAAAAGAATATTTTTTTTAACGGTGCGGCGGCGGAAACAAAAATTTCTTATTTAGTTATTCTGTACAAATCCAGCGCCAATTTAACCGGTCAAAAAAAAAACTTAATATAAGTATAACCAAAGCTTCTATGACTTTTGCCTTTGGTCACCATTCATATAAAATTGTAAGTGCTGCTTGTATATTTTTGTTCACTTGTTAAATAATCAGAAAGATTGAAATTTATATTTATATTCATATTTGTATTCATATATATAATTCTATTTATATCTATGTTTATATCAATGTATCTTGGGCTTATGACAATTATTTAAACAATAATATTTAAAGGTCTCGAATTCAAGCATTGGATTCTCATCTCAAAAGTATTTTCCATGAATATAGGGTCGGAGATTATGAAAGATCTTGTTAAAATTGTCTCCATACGTTTGAATGAAAGTCACTTTACAAAAAGAAAAACAAATCTTGGATTCATGAACACGTACGGTATATGTACTAATATATATATGACAAAGTTAGCTATCATTGACTTTAATGCATGCCTTATACTAAATAACTAACAAGTGGTAGTAACTTGCATACAACACCAATCATGAATCATGTCTTTTGACTTTGAATATTATTGTTTAAATGATTGCCATTTTTTTCTTCTGACAAGTGAATTTTACCTCAGATGCGTATGATGTGTGTTAATCGCACAACGAAAAGGTCCCGCACTAAGCGGATCTTAAATAGCCTTTCTTACCATACTACTTCCTAAATTGGAAAATACCGTCGAGGAGAACCTACCAAAGTTCAAACTCGAGACCTTGGAGTAAACTCCCCCGAAGCCCCGCATAACAGGTTTAGTGAAACATCTCTGGTTACTGGTTAACCCAGTGGTTAAATGATTGCCATTTACCAACCAAATGTTCTTTCTTCTTCATAATATAACAAACTCTAGTAAGTATCATTCTCTATAACAACTTTTCTAATACACATAATTAAGGAGCTAACTAGCATATCCATGGGAGCATACATAATTCTCTTTTATGTCCTCCTAATATCTCCATTTCTTTGTTCAGCAGCATCAAATGACTGCTCAACTTCCTATTGTAATGATCGAAGCTTCATCGGTGTCCGATTCCCTTTCAGAATAATCAACCAACAACAAGAAAACTGTGGTTTTCCGGGGTTCAACCTACGTTGTGTTTTTTCAAACATGCTCCTAATCCATCTCCCAAACACTGGTGATTTTGCAGTCCGGAGTATAGACTATCTTAATCAAGCTATACGAATTTACGACCCCTTTAATTGCCTTCCTGCTAGGCTTTCTTCCACATTTGACCTTTCGGATTCACCTTTCTCAACTTCTTACTTTCAAAACTATACTCTTTTGAGTTGTCCAACTAGTGCTCCTTTGTTTGGTTTTAAACCTATTGATTGCCTTACCAATTCATCTTTTTCGGTTCTAGCTACTACCTCTGAGGGTGTAGTGGCATCATTGACTAGAACACAAACAGGTTGCCTGGTATCTGGGAATTTAATGGTGCCAATGGGGAATCAAACCGATCAAGTATCATCTGCGTCGCAGCTAGACCACGATATAACTCTAACATGGGATGCACCGAATTGTGAGAATTGTGAATCGTTTGGTCTTTTGTGTGGTTACGCAGATAGTAGCTCACAGAAGACAACATGTTTCTCCAATATAGGTGGTTATCTGTCCTGATATAAATGTTTTAGTTTGACTTTTTGAGTTTATTTTTTTAACTATGATCGTAAATATTTTTGTTTGTGTTATATAATAGCAGATGAAATTTACATATCAATAATGAAGATACTTCTAAAACCCAGTCCATTCATATGTATTACATCAAGTCTTATGTAACACAACCAAAAATGTTTACAGTCAACGTTAAAATGAAAAACACAACTAGTCAAACTAGAACATTTAAAGTGAAACAGATTACTAAAAATAGTAATACCAATTCTTCGTTATATACATATATGCAATCTAACAATACTTAGTCTTCGTTATATATATGCAGCTTCTCCGAAAGTTTCCAGTGTATTCAGGATCATTGCATTTGCCATGGCAATACCAGCTATTGCAGCATCCCTAATGATTGCATGTTTCATGTGTACAAAAGATAGGCATCATGAACTCATGAGAAGCCGGAGAACAACTACCACAAGTATAACTCCAGTAGACGCCATTCCACGACCAAGCATTATTAATGGTCTTGACCAAACGACCATCGAGTCCTACACAAAAGTTGTTTTAGGGGAAAGTAAGCGTCTCCCAGGACATGATGATGCATCATGTCCAATTTGCTTATCGGAGTACCATGTCAAGGAGACAGTTAGGTGCATACCGGAATGTTTACATTGCTTTCATGCTGAATGTATCGATGAGTGGCTTAAGATGAATGGGACATGTCCGATTTGTAGGAATTCACCTTCTCCTAATCATGTTGAATCTTAGCATATGGTTAGTTGTTGTATTATTGCTTAATTTTTTTTATCAATTACTTTGATGTAAATATATCATATATACTTTTCGTTGTCATTTATATATAAAGATCATACACATTTTTCTCATTGAAACAAAATAAGTATTAAGGTAAAATATATAGTACAATTTTTTTTTCTTAACTGAAAATTGTTTTATCTTAGTACATCATTGTATATATTTGGGGATGAGATTCCTTCAAGTTACCCAACTTAAAATTGTTTTATCTTAGTACATCATTGTATATAGTTGGAAAAATCTTGACCCTTGAAGTAAAATCAAGGGTTAAGATTAAAAGATCATATGTAATATCTTAACCCTTGATTTTAATTCAAGAGTCAAGATTTATCTAACTTGACCCCTCAAGTTATTTCCAACTTGAAGGGATCTCCACCCATATATTTGTGATTTATGAATGCATTATTTTTATCATGATCTAATAGTCAAGATTTTATCTATTTTGTTTTACTTTAATATTTATTTTACAATAATTAATTATATATCATAT
This sequence comes from Erigeron breviscapus, assembly GCA_034093135.1. NCBI lineage: Eukaryota > Viridiplantae > Streptophyta > Magnoliopsida > Asterales > Asteraceae > Erigeron > Erigeron breviscapus. Next base: position 264,295,031 of record CM067167.1, read on the forward strand.
GTAATTTTGTACTGCGTTTCAACGGGAGTAAAGAGCCCAATAACATATACAGAAACTATATATATTGCTGGAAATTTTTTAGCCTTTTGTCCCATACGTACAAGGCAAGAACTAATGGTTGACTGATACAATGTCAAACTGAAAGGGTAGGTAAACATAGTGATCAAATACGTATGTAGGGGTTTGATTAAATCAAAAGTCAGCTAGCTCTAATTTCTTTTCAGGCATAATACATATACGAATTTTAAAGCTGACTAGCTTAATTAGAACGAAGTAAAATAATGCTAAAGACCAGTGTTTTCAAATCAGGCCATAGTACGTCGAAACTGGTTTAATTAGGCGGTTTGGTTTCATCAATTATAAGATTAGTTTTGCTAGTGATAACTCTAATAAAAAAAAATTATACGAGTATTTTATTGTTGGGAAATTCGAGGGTTGTTCTTTTGAAAGTTTAGTTTGTAAAATTCGAATGAAGTTAAATTAAAAGTTTAAAACACTATGTGGTAATGGCCCACATTTAGTTTGAGCTGCTTACATTGCATTGGGCTGGACTAGAAATATTGATTTGGGCTGGAATTCCATTTTACTTGCTTTAACAGGTTTCGATCTATTATGTGAAAGATTTCACAACACTAGTAATGAGTTATGACACTTCTTACATTGGTTCGACTTGCAAACCAATTAGATGGCCCAAAAATGACAAAAAGAAAATCTATCATTGGAGGGTGCGTGGGTATCGACAGGGTACCTACTTGAGTAAATTTTGTCTCTCGTAACATTGATGGTTGCATTGAGACTACTCATCTTACTTTTGTAAGTTTTGTGTACATTTTTGTATCACCAAGCATCTTACTAATTAAAGTTATTTTAATATATTTGTAAGCATATTTATCAAAAAGATACTATATAATATTATTTGAATTACTTAATTTTAAAATACATGCAATTGTATACATAGTATAACAAACTAACCAGCACGAAACGATCATTGTCAATTTTCCTAACTAATATCATTAAACATCGGCGGTATAGCATACACCCATTAGATATCCTTTTTTAATTGATGTATGTATTTGAGACACCTTCATTGCATCCTGCAATATAATGTATCATAAAAGAATAAAAATTAATAGTGACTAAAATAGAAGAAGAAAATTAACAACATATTTAGAAGACCTTAATTTGGAAATTTCGTATAGCACAAATAAACATATTGTCAAGTAATTGTGGTTAATTAACTTAATTAAGATAGAGATGAGGGCAGAGAAAAATACTTTTTGCAGTCGAAGTTCTTATCAATGAGAGGGTATTTCAAATCGACCTCACATTGCACAAAAAGAAGTTGTAAGAGGTGTGGATCGTAATCGGGTTTTGATGTCCAGAGTTCTTGTATACACTTGCACTGACCCACACGATCGTCTTTAGTTTTCCCCATCGCTTTTAACTTCCCTATGCCGGTACAACATTGTTTTGATGCCTTTCCAGTTGAAAAGAAAGGATAACATGGTTCTAACGAGCCACGAACTGCTGGACTACATGATTGTTGTGCGATCACCATCAAATTCCATGACCAAAGTAGAAAGTATATAGCAGCAAATGATCGTATGCGATTATTGCAATCCATTATTAATTGTTGAATTTTGCAAACTTGTACATAATGTTGTCTAGTCTAGATATATATTGGAATTATTATAACTTTGTCAACCGATGTTGTCATGCACTTGGTGTGTTTTCATAACAATTGCGACAAGATGTCGTACAAGATAATAATTGGATCTTTTGAACCCGTTGTAAGAGTTTTGCTTTATATAATTACCGGATACCCGTGTTATACCTATGCGTTATACGGATTATTT
>CM067167.1:264301886-264307793 GCA_034093135.1 Erigeron breviscapus
CTAGCTTGTTTCATTTATTCATTTTATTATTTCATCAAACCCATTAAACCGTTCTTTAGCTTTCATCTTATGTCACCAAGCTCATTTTATCCACCTTTGATATTGATCTCATAAACCAAAGTTCAATCTTTTAACAAGTGTAAATTTCGCCCCTATTATATGGCTTTTTCTGGTAACCAACTCATTTAAAAAGAAAGGTTATCCGACTTAAATAACTGATTACTAATGCTAAGAAGACCCTCATTTTTATGATTTTATAAGGTGAGAAAGGCGTTGGCATTTTGATAAAAACAAAAAGCAAAATGCTAGGTTGACAAACAATTTACAAACAAAAGTTTACAAACAAATTTTCAACCAATCAAATCAAGTCATTTTTTCTCTTTCTTCTCTCTTTCTCTTTGTTGATTGGTCCACACCTCATGCCACATGTGTTTGTATTCATTTGTTTGTAAATTGTTTGTAGATCTAGCATTCCTCAAAAAACAAAACACCATTAACTAAATTAAAAAGTGAACCAAAACTAATGTTACCAAACAAAACTATTTAGAAATCGACAATGTCACATTTTAGTTTATCTATATTACATTAGAGTGGCAAGAATTGAGTCTGAGATGGAGGAGTCATGTGGTACCACAAATTACACTATCTTTTTTAAATGAGATAGTAAAAGATGAACATAATAAGATGGAAAGTGGGATAACTTTCACGCTTCTTATCTTGCTCTTGCTCTTTCACTCTCATTTTCATTATCTTTATTATTTTTTAAACTAAAAAATGGTTAAGAGATGAGAGATAAAGAAAGATGACCATTCTTAATGAGATGAGAGAGATGGATGATGTAAAAAATGGAAAAGTGAAGGATGAGAGATAGAACTAGAGTATTTAGTATTCACTTCATCCTTATAAAACATTTGTTTCTTTCATTTTTATTAGCTAAGTAGTTGATAACCCTAATATACTTCTCCCTTTTATTCATTATTTTCAACATTTCCACCTGGAGCATAAAGTAATTTTATTCGCGATTCGTGAAAGTATGAAATACGGCCCGGTCCGGTTTTTCGCAGTTTTTTCTTTGCTCAAACCGTAACCGGACCAAATAACCCGATTTTTCAAAACTTAAACTATCGGACTGTAGCACCCCAACAAGGCGGAATCATGGGATATCACAAGAAAAGCACAGCACGACATGGAAATTAAATAGAGACGATGCTACATGCAAATAAGGATTTGGAAATCCATGAATTTAGTTCAAATACGACTACAAGTACAACAAAAGGATCACAAGATGCATAAGGAGCACATAACCATCAAATGTTACAAAAGAGCACAATCCCAAATGATGACCAATAATCCTAAGTATAACCCGTCAAAGGGATCAATGAATCACGGATCCAATAGTCAAGCCCAAATCCTAGCAAAGCCATGCAAATCATCCATCACGTCTTTGATTAACTTGATCACCTGAAAAGTGTACTAAAACGGGTCAACATAAAGTTGGTGAGTTCGTAGGTTTTAACGTTAAAAATCATAGTGTCGGGATATCAACCGTTAAGGATACACAAGGATGGAGATACTTACCTCATCATCCATACGTTCACAATTCGTCATATTAACGTCACGTTACAACTAAACGATTCATACACAATATACACGTTAAACAATATCGTCAACCACAACGTTATGCCACAATGTGGACTTTATCGTTATGCCACAAATCATGGACTTAATCGTTATGCCACTAACGTGGACTTATCGTTATGCCACTAACGTGGACTTATCGTTGTGCCACTAACGTGGACTTATCGTTATGCCACAACGTGGACTTATTCGTTATGCCACTAACGTGGACTTAATCGTTATGCCACTAATCGTGGACTTAATCGTTATCACAATCACATGCATACAAATACAAATCTATAATACGTTAAGGGGAAATATTATCATGCAAGATCCTATGTCCCGTTCCATATCAAAACGTTTTCCATCAACCAACAACACAATGCACATACACTTCATACGACTCTACATTCAAGGAATCATAGATGCTTATATATAGGGTCACCCGCAGCCTTCCCACCACATCTACAACTCTTTGAAGGCATCATCGTCTTCCATGTATGTACAACTATCCTAATCACAACATATATTCATAATCGAATGCATAATGTAACACCCCAACAAGGCGGAATCATGGGATATCACAAGAAAAGCACAGCACGACATGGAAATTAAATAGAGACGATGCTACATGCAAATAAGGATTTGGAAATCCATGAATTTAGTTCAAATACGACTACAAGTACAACAAAAGGATCACAAGATGCATAAGGAGCACATAACCATCAAATGTTACAAAAGAGCACAATCCCAAATGATGACCAATAATCCTAAGTATAACCCGTCAAAGGGATCAATGAATCACGGATCCATGAAGTCCAAGTCCAAGTCCAATCCTAGCATAATCAAGCAATAAATCATCCAATACGTCTTGCATTAACATGTTCACCTGAAAAGTGTACTAAAACGTGTCAACATAAAGTTGGTGAGTTCGTAGGTTTAAGTAATGAAAATCAAGTGTCGGGATGTCAACCGTTAACGATATACGAGGATTGGAATACCTAATCATGTTCCAAGGAAACCCTAAAAGGGATTACGTTCGCACAAATCAACACAAGTCAACGTCTACGTTAAATAATAGTTATAACGGCACGACTTACATAATGAATAATGCGCAACATCGTGGCACGACTTACATAGTAAATAATGCGCGAAATACGTTCCTGACACGACTTACATAATAAATAATGCGCAATATACGTTCCTGGCACGACTTACATATTAAATAATGCGCAACATAACCACATACAAATACGTAGCAAACAAACAAGTAGGCATTTAACGTCTCGTTCGATATCATAACAAAGTGAATCAACCGATAATCGTTTAACAACAAGTACACTTTCCACCCCAAAATAAGATAAACGTAGGGGCTACGAGACTCACCTTGATCGGCAAAAGAGAAGTTTATAATCAAGTAATATCGTCCAATGGTCGTCACACGTGTCCACCTATGAATACGTATACACGTTTTATATTACGAGTCTTTATGTAACATTTTTAAACGACTTATAACTTTAGACTACTCATCGTTATGTTTATGTGACTCGTATATTAGTATAAGTACACATTCATGCTTACATGTTCACATGTATTTATTTTGTGTATATATATATATACTTGCTTTTACAACCATATATATATACACATATATGAATTCAAGCTTGCTTGACAACTGTGCACCACCATTAATCGAACACGACCCAAAAGAGACCAGAGAACACCCCATAAGAGGCTGGATTCGAAGCAAGAAGAAGGAAATAAGACCAAGAGAAATCTGGTTCTTATTTTAAGGCTTCTAACTTTTACCATTTTAAGGTTTCTTATTTTTACCACTCATGTAACACCCCAAGCCGAGGCTCGAAATATTACGGAAATCACATAGCACAAGGTGGAATTACAATAGAACAAGAACTAAATGCAATTAAAGATTCTGTGAATCCATTACAAAGACGAAACAAGTACCAAAATACATAAGGAGCAAATAACCATCAAAGTTAACAACAGAACATCCATAAGATGGCAACTCGATCCTAAGTATAATGCAAAAGAGGAGGTCGATGGATCCTTGATCCATAAAGTCCAATGTCCGGGTTCAACAGCAAACAAATCATCTAAACTCCGTGCCCGGGGAGAACCTGATTACCTGAAAAGTGTACTAAGCATAGTCAACACAAGGTTGGTGAGTTCGTAGTAATGGTCCATAAGGAACCATAGACAATAATCATAATATACGAGTAGAGGCTAAACATGACTTACAGCGGGCCTCTAAGTAACACAATAACGTCCAACAACAAGATTACACAAGTACAAAAGCGTGTAATAAGAAATGCATAAATGATATGAGTATCAATGCAATGCCATATGCGTAAGTAAGCCAAAATGCCTATCTTATGCGTGACCTCCGGTCACCTATGCAACGATACTCGCTTGTCATCACCATGAACAAAGCGGCATCTCAAAAACATCGAGATATATATGTCTATATACTCGGGGTCAAGATCTACATCCAAAATGGGTGCATACATCTATGCACCAGGATGTCGGCAATCCCCTGCCGAGGGCTCATCAGCAATGTATGCAATGCTTACAATCATTTGTAAATGCATCAATCATTAACCAACAATCAATATACGATGAACCTGAGCCAACAATCAATATTCGTCAAACATAAGCCAACAATCAATATTCGACAAACATAAGCCAACGATCAATATTCAACAAACATAAGCCAACGATCAATATTCAACAAACATAAGCCACTAACCACAATTTAAACCAACTATACGTACATACACTTAAGAGGGTTATCCATTCTTCAAATCCCAGATGCTTATATATAGGGTCATCCGCAGCCTTCCCACCACATCTAAAGACCTAATGAAGGGATAACCGACTTCCATGTATGTACGTCTATCCTAATATTAATGAAATACTTAACCAACACATAAACCAAGTCAATCAAACGGAAAGAACCATCACATCAATCCAACAATCAAGACCATCAGTCAATAAATCAATAAATGCAAGTAAACAAGCAAGGTTTACACTTTTCAGCCCGAATCTCAAGCGAGTAGGGAGATACGAAACTCACCTTGATTGGCTAAGAAAAGCTAAGATTGATATAGAGTCAAGTTATTTCCGTACAATGTTCACTTCACGTCCAACACCTAAATATCGAACATATACATTCACATCAACCTTCACAAACACGTATACATGACTTATCAATTTTCACGGCAAAACCCTAATTAGTTTCTAAAGTGGTTCTCGACGTTAAATGAATTCTAAGACTCTTAATCAATGTTAAATAAGTTAAGAAGTGATTTAGAACGATACACGAAGCGTTCATAGGGTTCTGGAAGTCAAACTAGGTCAAACAGGAAATTCAGCAACAAAGGGGGCGTAACCTACGCCCTAAACTGGCGTAGGTTACGGTGGTTCAAAACCACCAGGCGTAAGCTACGGTAAAAAGGGGCGTAAGGTACGGTGGTAAGAAAACAACTGGCGTAAGTTACGGTCAAACTGGGCGTAACCTACGGTCCTCTAGAAAGTTCACTTTTGGCGTCTGGAGTGGCGTAAACAGTGGGTTTTTGGGCGTAAGGTAAGACTACGCCCCAAAGGGCCGTAACTTACGCCCAAACAAAATACACCTAGCGTAAGCTGTAAGTCCCAACTTGTTAGATGGTACTACTGAAGACACCTCTATGTCGATGGTGGAGTTACTTTGCAATATACTTACTGAACTGGAGACGACCAGTTGCAGAGGTATATACCAAGTTCTAGATAGATTACTTATATAAAAGACAATAAGTAAAGAACAATGCAATAATACAAATAACTTGTAAACAATCTTGATGAGACAATGTGTAGTTTCAATGTGTAATTTATTTATTGATATTAAACAAATTACAAGGTTGATGCGGAACCAAGATAATACACGAATGTAAATATCCTAACAACCTATGAATACAATTGATCTATACTCGGAATTTCTCTTCAACAATCGAAACACTTAAAGTAGTGAAATGTTCCTTTTAGCGATTGAGAGAATATTGCACAAGTTCACCAAGAATATTGCAGGTTTGCAAAGTATGAAGTTATTCGTTTGTTTGTGAAGTAACTTGAATTCTTGGTTGTGCAATGACTTGTATTTATAGGCAAAGTTAACATTGGGATGTTAACTTTAGCCGTACAAATGTGGTTGGGAGCATTTAAGGAATAGCATTTAATTCCTTAAAAAGCATTGTAAAGTCGCGTGTTAAAGTGACTTTACATAACCACCTTATA
>CM067167.1:264308793-264338407 GCA_034093135.1 Erigeron breviscapus
CTTCTCATAAAGGGAAGAAGAAGAAGGATTGTTATAGCAAGATTTCTAATGCTGAATTCAAGTCATCAATGGTGGATTTGGTTAGTGTGTGTTCTTGGTGTTTGTGTGTGTTTTGAGAGAGAATCGTATGAATTAGTGTGTGAATTGGTATTAAAGTTATGAAGTATGTGAAAATTATGTCAAAGTTATGTCTAGGTTATGATCTCTAAGGTATGAGAGGGCTATTTATAGTCTAATTACACAATTATGCTAATTGTCACAATTAGCCCCTCAACCTTAGTGATCATTTATCTATGACTTAACAACAGAAATTCCTCTAATCTAGATTACAATTTATCACTATTTTTTGGATTTCTAACATTCTCCCCCTTAGTGATACATTGTAAAGAATGAAGTACGTGTTATATTGTCTTGAATGAATTTGATGAGCCCGGTGGTGAAGACAATTGGGATGTTGAAACAAGTCTTCAAAGCTTTCTCTTTTGTCTTTGGAGAACTTGATTCAGTCTTGATCTTGGTCTTGAACTTCTTGAAGTTAAATCATGTGAGGATTCTCAATGTTCTTTTAAACAGAGAATAATGAATGCGTGTGAGTCTTGAATAAAGAGAATAATGAAGTCGAACAAATGTGTGTGACTTGAATCTTCGAGAATTGTTGAATCATGAATCAGAGTTGTCTTTTGAAATGCGGAAGGTATGAATCTTGGTTTCAGTGATTTCCTTCACATGCCATGTCTGAACTTCTGAGCACACTCATCACTGATGGTGCTAACAACAGCATTCTGATCAAGAGTAGGCCTGCTTTCCAAATTACTTACCCTGGTAACCAACTTCTGAACCTCATCTGTCAGACCTGCCAGTGGTTGAACAAGTTCAGCTTTCACTGCAGTCTGAACAGAATTTACCAGCCTTGCCTCCAAGCCCTGGACTGCCACTTTGATATTTTCAGAATGTTCATTTGTGGCCAGTACCAGTTCATTCATGCTTCTCAAATACAAGCTTCTCTCCCCCCGACTCGGCTCATCCAACTTTTTCTTCTCCTTCTCATTACCAGCAAAAGATTCATTTCTGATGAAAGATTATTCGATAAAAGAGATTTGAAATCAGAAACAACCTGCGATGAAGACTGGAGTGATCTCTCAAGGTCCGCCACCTTACTTAAAAGGCCTTGGACCTCGGCTGAAGAAGAGGAGGAGGGACCACTGGGAGGATCAAGAGTTGAAGTCATTCTGGTCACCATAGGTACTTGTGCCTGGACCTCTTCAGTTAAAAATTCAGATATTACTACAGTGGAGGCCAGCTCACGGTGTTCAGGAAAGTTAATTGGAGTTTCAATTGGTGGTGGTTGATTTTGTGAAAGTTGAATTGAAGGAGGATTGAAATAAGGAGTTTTGTGGAATTGAAGGTGGTGGTGGTGGTGGTAAAGTGGATTCTGGTGGTGGAACATTTGATTCTGGTGGAGGTGGTGGCATTTCTGGTAAGTGTTCTATATTAATAACATCATCTCTAAGAAAAATCATGTCAGTATAAAAAATATTACCTTCTGACATGGGTGAATCAGCCTCATTCCAAACAAACGTTTCATCAACTGGCTGATCACCAGTCTGATCACCAACTTCTACATTTAAATCAAACTGAGCATCTTGCTCATCAGTCACCTGGTCAACAACTTGTACATTTTCTACCTGCTCAACATCCTATACAACATTCTCTTCCTCAAAAATAGGAGACCCATCAATATTCATGACATCACCTGGATGGCTCATTTCAGCTCTATTTGGGTTGACCTGAACTCCAGCCCTCCTAAGGCGTCTGGCCGTTCTGGGTCGAGTAACATTTCCAGTCTGCTGACCCTCAGGAGCCACCTGGGTCACTGGTTGCACAATTTCAACATTTAGGTCCCCAGAGGTCCTTCACCAACTAGGTTCCCACCTGGAGCCACTTCCTGCTCATCTTCCAGTGCATCATTTCTAAAATGGTTCAACATATTTACAGGAATTTCAACCTCACCAGCTCTTGACTTTAATGAGCTCAACTCCCTCAGATATTCACACATTGAAAAATGATTTGTATCATAATCATACTCAGCACCCAGAGCTCTTAAAAATACAAGTGATAGAAAACGAATATAAGGAATATGGGGTTTTCTACCTTTCACCTTTAGACGGTCAACCAGATCATCAAAGAAGATCTGAGCAAAGTCTACTCTGTAGCCAAACCAAAGACAGTAGGCAATCTGGATTTGCATTTGATTAATCTGATCCAACCCTCCAGAACTGCCACCTAAACACTCAACGAGATGAGTGAAGAAATATCTCCATGAGTCTGTTAACTTGCTCATGTAGATGGTGCCTTTCCTTGATAACTGGCCATGCTCATCCAGTATATCTGTGTGTCCCATTAGTCTACACACATCTCTAAAATTTAGACCAGTTGGAAGAGTAATTGCCATCTCATTTTCAGACAGATAATTCAAGTGAAGAATATCTCTTAGAGAATCGGCAGTGAGTGTAAAGGCCCTGGTGCCTTGTTGCAATGTATAGTTGATGGATTGAGTGCTTTCAACATATACAGCAGTATACCAAAATTCACATAAATAATCATGATACATTTTACCCGGATTAAGAGTAAGTGCACCATAAAGTGGACAACTGAGGAAAAAGGCGTTCAGTCGTCCGATGAGAGAGGTGGGAGCATGAGTGGTGCTAGTGAGTCTAGCCATCCAATTGTTCATGTTTATCCTTATGGCCTTTGCCTCTAAGGAGATATGGGGTGCCTTAACAACATTGGCAACCAGAGCATATTCTGCAGCAAGCAGATTTTTCGGTGAATTAGATTGTCTTGGTGACATTTTGTTTGATAGATTGATGAAATGAAGATGAAATTGAAGAATTAGGGTTTATGAAGATTTGATGAATTTAATATGAGAGAGATTTAAGATTGGAAATTGAATGAAAAATTAAATGAAGGAATTTGAAGAATTTGGGAGTAAATATGTTCGAAGTAAATGCAAATGAAAGTGAAAGTGGGTATTATATAGGAGAGAGAATGTGGAACTCAAACGGTTAATTTTGAAATTATCAAATATAATTTTGATCGGGTTCTAAGATCCGCATTAAATACATCACATCACACATAAATGTGTGACTATTTATAGCCCACAAACATTACCAAGTTGCACTTTTTGTCTTCCCGAAGTAAAAAATACCATCATTAGGTTTGAAAAATGACATGCCACGTAGGATAATAAGATAAATATCTATTCAAAAAGTTTGCATACGTGGCACGCACAATGACCAAGTATTAAAATATTGTAACTGACAAACCATGACTCATTTCAGTGCATCTGGAGGTTGACTGGACACTCCAGTATCACTGGTGGATTAGTCCAGTGAAGCATGCACTGATGGTATACTGGAGGGACACTCACGTAAAGTACCAGTGAAAACCATTTGAAAGAGACTGGTAACCTCAAACATGCACGTCAACTAATACAGACAAATGAGAGGGACACATTTACAAGGAGACAAAAGTCACCTCAAACATGCACTTCAACCTATCTAATTACCAGTGAGAGGGACACATTTACAAGGTACCAGTAATATTTTCTGGAAAATTTTGTCCAGTGAGAAAATAAATTAATAAATTCCCCCTGAAATTAAAACATTTTTAAGAACAAAAATATATCTTTCAGTCTTCCCCCTGGAATGTTGATCCAGAAATCTATTTATGCAAAGATAGTACACAAAGGCGTTCAATATCTAAGCAGTTATAGATTTATAAATCTGTTAAATCAAGGATCCCCAGTAGTACACAACGACGTTCAATACCAAGGTTCCAGATTTAAGGGTTTAACATTCCCAACTCACCAACAAGATATTCAAAAGTTTTAACATCCAGTGGTTTAGTAAAAATGTCAGCGAGTTGTTTGTCAGTGGGAATAAAATGGAGTTCAATGTTGCCTTTCACAATATTGTCACGTATGAAGTGATACCTGAGATCAATGTGCTTCGTCTTTGAGTGCATGACTGGATTGTTCGAGATAGCAATGGCACTCGTATTATCACAAAAGATTGGGGTCTTTGAATACTTAATACCATAATCAAGCAACTGGTTCTTCATCCAGAGGATCTGAGCACAACAACTGGCTGCAGATACGTATTCAGCTTCAGCAGTGGACAATGAAACTGAAGTTTGCTTCTTACTGGTCCAGCTGACCAGTTTGCCACCAAGGAAATGACATCCACCAGTAGTGGATTTCCTGCCTATCTTACAACCTGCATGATCTGAATCTGAATAACCCATTAGATCCATGCCTGAGCCTTTGGGATACCAAAGACCCAAACTGGGGACACCCTTAAGGATATTTCAGTATGCGCTTTACAGCAAGCATATGAGATTCTTTTGGATTAGACTGATATCTGGCACATAAACATGTTGAAACATAATATTTGGTCTACTGGCAGTTAAATACATCAGTGAACCAACCATGCCTCTATAGACAGTGGTGTTCACTGGTTTACCATCTGGATCTGAGTCCAGTGTTAATGGTGCAGAAATTGGAGTGGGTTTAGATGGTGAATAGTTCGTATCATATTTCTTTAAAAGATCTCTAACATATTTTTCCTGATTAATAAAAATACCATCTCTGTTCTGTTTAATCTGGAGTCCAAGAAAATACGTTAATTCACCCATCAAACTAATTTCATATTCAGTTGACATTATTTTCAAAAATTTCTTGCACATTTTATCATCAGTAGAGCCAAAAATAATATCATCAACATAAATTTGTACCATTAACAGATTACCTTTTTCATGAAGAATAAATAAGGTATTGTCAATTGCACCTCTTTTAAAACCATTTTTCAATAAATGTTTAGTCAGAGTATCATACCAGGCACGTGGGGCTTGTCTGAGGCCATAAAGCGCTTTGTCCAGACGATATACCCAGTGTGGATGCTTTTCATCAACGAAACTGGTGGTTGTCTGACATAAACTTCTTCTTCAAGTTTTCCATTCAAGAATGCACTTTTAACGTCCATCTGGTAGACCTTGAACTGATGATGAGCAGCGAATGCTAAAAATATTCTTATCGCTTCAAGTCTAGCCACTGGAGCAAATGATTCATCAAAATCGACATCTGACTGGCAGTTGCCTTGTGCTACCAGTCTGGCCTTGTTTCTGATTACGTGGCCATCTTCATCTACCTTGTTCCTGAAGACCCATCTGGTTCCAATTGGTTCTTTCTTTCCAACTGGGAAAGGAACCAGGTACCAGACCTTGTTCCTTTCAAAACTGGTGAAGCTCTTCTTGCATAGCAGTCACCCAGTTTGGATCTTCCATAGCCTCGTCAATCTTCTTTGGTTCTATCAGTGATAAGAAACTGACATATAAGCATTGATCACTGGAGGCTCTTCTGGTCAGAACCCCTCGACTGGAGTCACCTATGATCTGATCGATAGGATGAGCTTTTGTCCATCTGGAGTATTGACCAGGATTGTTACTGACAACAATATCAGTGCAAGAATTCAGTTGAGTCTCCTCTGGTGTTGCTTCAGGAGGAGGATCTTGCCAGACTACTTCAACATCTTCATCTGAGTCATTTAAATCACGATTTGCATCATGAAATTCTTCATTTGAAATCATTTCTTGAAGTACTGGTTCAGTCTCAACTGGGACTGATACTGGGGGAGTAGTACGAACATCTGATCCAATAATAATTTCAGAGGGTAGCTTGAAAATAATTGAAGGATAGAATGGAGTACTACAGGAGAGTTTCTTATTCTGAACAGGTTCCAGATCAGGATGACTGGAAACTGTGTCTTCTGAGAATCTTTATTGTAGTTGATAGGATCAGATTCACAGAAGACAATTGGAGTTACTGGGGGAGTATCAAGGGCTGGCTTTTTATTGATTGCGGCATTTGATTCATCGAATGTGACATGAATTGACTCATGGACCTTCTCCAGTCTCTTGTTATAGACTCTGAAGGCCTTGCGAATGGCTGAATAGCCTAAGAAATACCCTTCATCAGCTTTGGCATCAAATTTGCCTAACTGACTGAAGTCGTTCAGGATGTAAACTGGACATCCAAAAATGAAAATAACCAATATTTGGTTTTCTATTTCTTAAGACTTCATAGGCTGTCTTTTTGTGTCGCTTCACATACACTGATCGATTCTGGGTGTGGCAAGCAGTTGCAATTGCTTCAGCCCAGAAACTGGTAGACATACCAGATTCAGCAAGCATACTCCTGGCAGCTTCTATCAGCGTTCGATTCTTCCTTTCCACCACTCCTTTCTGTTCTGGAGAGCGGGCTGATGAGAAATTCTGGGAGATGCCAGTGTCAGTACAGAATGACTCCAGAGTTGCATTCTGGAATTCTGTTCCATTGTCACTTCTTAACTGACACACTTTCGACTGTACTTGAGCTCAATTTGCTTGATAAGACTGATGATTTCAGCAGCAGCTTCACTTTTAGACCTCAGAAAGATCAACCAACAATATCTGGAGAATTCATCTACGATCACCAGGGTGTATCTTTTACCAGCACGAGTCTGAACATTCACTGGACGGAAGTAGGTCCATATGAAGCATGTGAAGTGGTTCAGATATGCTGAAATCCTGTCTGGTCTTGAAACTGGTACGTTTCTGCTTACCCATCTCACATCCTGGACATGGCCTTTCCTTTTTGAAGGAAACTGAAGGTATCCCATCTGCCAGTTGTTTTCTAGACAATTATTAATATTTTTGAAATTTAAATGGGATAACCTTTTGTGCCATAACCAGTTTGTGTCTTCATCAGCTTGAGTAAGAAACACTGCTCTGAAGGAGAGCTTTCCATATCCATCACGTACACATTCCCTTCTGGGAGCAATCAATACTACCTTCCAGTCCTTGCTGAATACGATACCCTGGGCAATATTGAATAGAACTTGATAGCCATCATCACATAGTTGACTTACACTGATCAGGTTATATTTCAAACCATTCACAAATGCAACTCGTCTGAATTTGACTTGTCCATTGTTCAGAACACCGTACCCCTCAGTTTTTCCACAACCATCATTTCCAAAAGTAATGGAGGGTCCGTCAGAAATTACGAACTCCTCTAGCAGGGTCTTACATCCGGTCATCGTCCTGCCAGCTGCACTGTCAAGATACCAAATATATTTCTTTCGATCGCCCTGCACATCCACCAGATATTATCAGTTAGATTTGGGAACCCATCGACTGATGGGTTCACTGGACCCTCCCTTATAGGTTCCTGGGGCAATCTGGTTTAGTTCACTTTCTTCAACAGTAGTCTTAGTTGAAAAGACCACTGGGGTTGATAGTTTTGAAACCTTTTTCTTTTTCTCAACTGGAGAAATAAATTTATCTTTCTTGGAAAAAGGTTTGGTATTTTGTCTAGGGCCAGATGAAGTACTTTCAATAAAGTTTAATCTTGCATTAAAACTTTGAAATTGACGAGTCAGTAATTGACACTGGCTCTCTAACCTTGACAAGATATTTTCATTAGATGACACCTGAGCCTTTCCAGTTGATAGGAATCGAGGCTTAGCAAGGGAACTGGTCTTCTTCTTTTGAACATGGGGTTCATTAGAAGCAGTCTGAGGCAAAGGTTTATTCTGATAAACCTTTTTAACTGGAGCAGTCATCTGGAATGCTCCAGTCTTAACCTCTGGGGATTGAACTGGGAAAATATTGGCCTAGGGAGTTACAGGCTCATCATAAACAGTAATGGGCCTGAATCCCTCTGGTAAACGATCAATTACTGGTATTAATGATGCAACATGAGTATTTCCATCTAAATAAGCACGTTTTTGAGCGGGAAATTGATTTACTCCAGCATCATATGGCTTTCTGGTTTCCAGCCATGATTTAATCACCAATTTTTCTTTCTCTAAAATGACTTCAAGATCTTATTTTTCTTGAATCAATTGTTCAGTTACCAGAACTGGGCTTGAAATGCCAGTTCAATGTCTTGAAGTTCTTTTAATTTTGATTTTAAAACAGTTATTTCAGAAAATCTGTTTCTAGACCATTTACACTCTCTGAGCTTGATTTTCTTCAGTGTACCTGAAAGCTCCATATAAAGTTGAAAGAGTATGTGTGTGCAGAGTTTTACCTTGTCTTAAGACCAGGATCATGTGAGACCATTTGGTGGGTAGAATATCACAAAATTTCTCCAAAAGTATATCCTTGTCTTTCTCAACCCCCAGTCCTCTCAACTGGTTTATGATACTCATAAATCTGGCGTAAGTACCAGTGAGAGACTCATTGGGCTGAGCAAAAAATGACTCATACCTCTTGTTTAAGGAGACTTTTCTGGTGACAATGGTGTCATCACCTCCTTCAAACTGGTTTACTAGTTCATCCCACATGGTTTTAGCACTGGGAAAAAAAACTAGTGTGGGAATTAGGGTTTCTGGAACAGCCCCGAGGATCATGTTTTTGAGAAGGGTATCTAGATTTACCAATCTCCTCTCCTCTTCAGACCAATGTTCCTCCCTCTTTTCCCGACCTCTTCTAGATCCAGTTGGATCAAGAAGAGCATTGAGAGGTGATGTGGGGACATAAGGTCCTTCATTTAAAATTTTCATCATGTTTCTCTCAATACCAGTGATATGCAATATCATCCTAGCCTTCCACGTACCAAATTCATCGCTATTCCCACTGAATTTAGGAACAGGATTATTTGAATAGTGCACATGCACATGTGGAGAAGCAGGAGTAGGAGGAGGAGGTGGTGGATTAGTGTTATTAACAAGTGGTGGTTCATTATTTTGATCATTAATATTAGGATCAGGACCATGATTAAAACCTCCTTGTGTATTTTCTGGGGTGGCCATCAAAGAAGCAGATCTAGGCAAGTTTGTTTAGCCTTCTGCTCTGATACCAATTGTAAGTCCCAAACTCTCTAGATGGTTTAACCCAGAATGTAAAATACAACAAGTCTAATAAGCACTAGATTGGACTAGTATTACTTGAATATAAATGCAAGTATATAAACAAATTAATACAAGACTAAAAGCAATAAAATAAAGGTGGAACACAATGTAATATTTTCAAGTGTATTTTATTTATGATGTTAAATAAAATACAAGGTTGTGCGGAATCAAGATAATACAAATATGTAAGTATCCTAACAACCTACGAATTACAAATGATCTATATTTGCCAAATAAACTCTTTGGATCGAGATACCTAAAGTTGTGAAGTATCCCTGTTACGATTGAGAGTATTTAGACAAATTCACCTTTAATGCTAAAAGTAATTTTAACAAAGAAATGACTTTGTATTTATAGGCAAACAAATTCACCAGTGAATTTGTGCCGTACAAATATGGTTGCATGCATTTAATGAACCGACAAAGTTATTAAATGCATTGGTTAAAGTACAAGGATAAAGTCACATCAATATGACTTTATTCTTTTAACCAACCACCTTTACACACGTATGCACTTTAGTAAAGAACAAGTGGAATGTTCTTTGGAAAGTGTGTAAAGGCAAAAAGTCAATTCCTCGTAATCAGTGTTCAGACTTGTAAGGTCTAGAACACTGACAAACCTCCAGTCGTAGATCTGGTAAGACTTCCAGTGGACTCCGCCAATTGTCAGTCTTCTTTATTCTAACTTCAGTGAGAATGTCTTTAGTAGAATAGATCTGGACTGGGGTGAAGTCCAGTGAGCTAATCTGGAGGATGTCTCCAGATTTCCTATACAAGTATTTTGCTCACTGGTCTTCCATTATTTCTGAACAAATCTTCAGAGGGACTCCAGTTTCCAAGTCTGGAGTAGGTCCAGTAAATATCATTTCTGGACAGATCTTCAGTAAGGCTCCAGTAGTCGAGTCTGGAGCGAGTCCAGTAAATCTGGACCTAACAAATATTATTGTTACAAAATCATTTTTACTTTCGTCTTCCGACGAATCCTGCCCCGGTCATACCGGAATTAATTTATTTACTTTTACTTTATGCAAAGTGACAATTCGGTCACAAAAACCCCCATTTACTTGAATTACTTTATTTTAACAATTACTTACTGAGTCCTTGTGATCGACCTCGGATTTACCGAATTTACTATACTGCATGCGACCATGTTCACTGCCTGTGAGTGTGTTGTAGTCAGTCTTTTGGTAGTTTCGTGTTTATAAATTTTATTACTCGATTTCACACATTAAGTTTTTGGCGCCGCTGCCGGGGACTTGTGTTTAGTAATTGTTTTATTTTGTAGTTCGATCCTTTTTCACATTCATTTGTGAGAAAGTTATTGCTTTACTAGATAGATTTTATTTTATTTCATTTCAATTATACCACAGGTGCGGTTGACGGTTTGTTTGTGGTAATTGTGCAGGTTCTTGCTAGTTGATGAACACAAGAGCTTCTGGCCGACCTTTGCTTAGTCCTTTATCTAATGCAGGGAAAGTCAGACGTCGTTTAGTGCAGAAAAACAACCCAAAACCATCCATATCAGACAAAATAGATCCAGAAACCGCAGACCAAGTCCAACAGGACATTTCCTTAGACGAATTCTATATCAAGAAAAGTTCAGCATCAGAAGATCAATTAATTGAAAGATTGAAAGAAGCAGGTAGAGTGTTTCGGACAGGAGAGGACTCAGATACATAAGAGAAAATTCAAACACCTGAACCGAACAGTATTGTCATACCTCGAACCAACCTTAATATTAATCAACAACCGAGGAGAAACGGAATGGGTGATGAACAACCGAGAGATCCGAACACCCGTCTTTACGGGGAACGAAGAAGAGATATTCCAGCCAACCGAGGCACAGCTATCCGTCCTCCTCAGATTTCGGTAGACTTCTCTTTAAAAGGTAATCATCTCAAGAGCGCCGAGGAGGATAAATTTGACGGGATTAGAAGAAATGACCCTTACGCCCATCTTGAGAGATTTGAAAAGATTTGCCGATTATATCAGTATGGGCAAGGGCAAACTGAAGCTGTGAAATTAGAGCTTTTTCCTTCGACTCTTGTTGGAGAAGCATCTGCATGGTTTAAGGAGTTGCCGGATAATTCTTTTTCTACTTGGGCTGAACTTAGGGAAGGATTCATTGATGAGTTATATTCTTTAAGAACTCAAAGGCAGCTGGAAAATCAAATCAGGGCCTTTACTCAAGACAGTGGTGAAGATGTTGTAGATGCTTGGAAGAGATTCAAGGAGATGCTAAGGAATTGCCCTGGACATGGTATGGGTACTAAAGTGAGTTTTGAGATTTTCTACGATGGACTGGATAGAAAGACTAAGAGGGAGCTCGGTTATGCATTTGGGGGTAGTCTAAACAACATTTCCCCGAATGAGGGATACAAGATTCTTGAAGATATGGCGAAGGAGAATTCGACCAGAGATGAGGACCGAACCAAGAGATCCAATAGAAGCATTGTGGCAAAGATTGAGAGTAGTGAAGATTCAAAGCTTATCTCTGAAGTTAAGGCTCTCTCAAAGCAAATGAATGAGAGGTTTGATGGCCAAGAAAGCAGGTTCAAGAGCCTTGAAAGAGATGTGAAGGTTATGGCAGATGGATGTGATAACTGTGGGGATTTGCATTACACTGAGGATTGCCCCCACAAGCCCACTGAAGATGTTAACTACGTTCAGAACCAACAACAGGGAAAATTCAACCAAAACACCGGTTATCAAAACCGGCAGTCAGGTAGTTCTTATCCCTCATCATCTTCTTTTAATGCTAACAGTTCTGGTTTTGGTGGTAAACAGGTTTAGCAGGTTCAACAATCAACAAGCCCCAGATTTAGAGCTAAGAGAGATCATGAAGGATTTCATTAGTGCCCAGAGAGCAACTAATGAGCATGTTGAAGAAGAATCGAAGAAGGTTAGCTCTGCATTGGATGCTTTAACCACTCGGTTGGATGGGATTGCATACAAATTGGATCAAGGAACCAAGAACCAGCAAGCTACAATAAAAGATTTGGAAGGAAGGATTGAGAGGCTTGGGAACTCTAATAGATCACTCGGTACTTTACCGAGTAACACTCAACAAAACCCGAAACCTCAATCCAATAACCAAGGGCAGGGGCAACGACAGAAGTATACCCCTCATAATGTTAGAAACGAACATGTTAATGCCATCACAATTCGAGTAGGTAATACGTATAACTCAGCTAATCCTTTACCTGATGATGTTACTCCAGTTGTGCAGGTACATGAAGACGAGGAGGAGGTTGATGGAGAAATAGAGATGGAGCCGAACCCAGCCGTCCAGACACCGGCCGTTCCATCCAAAACCGTTGAGAAACCAGAAGTAAAGCCCTACAAGCCTAAGATCCCATTTCCTCAGCGATTGGTGAAGGAAAAGATGAAGGAGCAGATGGAGAAATTTGTAAGTCATCTAAGTAAGTTGCACATTAAAATACCATTTTTAGATGCAATTGTACAGATGTCAGGTTATGCAAAGTGTTTGAGACAGATTTTGATGAATAAGAAACATCTGGCGGGGGTAGCAACCACAGTGCTTGAGGATGTTTGTTCAGCAGCAGTGACAGGTAGGTTGCCCGAGAAACGCGGGGATCCAGGTAGTTTTACCATCCCTTGTAAGATTGGTAATTTATCGGTTAAAAGTGCCTTAAATGATTCAGGAGCAAGTATTAATCTCATGCCTTCATCTATTTATTCTAAGCTGAACTTAGGAGAACCAAAACCGATTAACATGAAAATCCATTTGGCCGATAAATCTGAAATAAGACCTATTGGGATATTAGAAGATGTGTTAGTCAAGGTGGGTGGTTTGGTTTTTCCCGTAGACTTTGTAATTATTGAAGCAGATGAAGCATTGAATGTGCCCCTTATTCTAGGAAGACCGTTCCTTGCTACGACCGATGCTAAACTTGAGGTTGGTCGTGGCAAGCTTACATTGAGAGCAGGGAATGAGTCAGTGACATTTTCGAACACTTGTTCTATTTCTTTACCTAATGTTGCTAACTCTGTTGAAACTGTTTGTGTTAGTACTTTGGATGTACATATTGATGAATGGTTGGACAAGAAGCTAGAGGAAAAAGAGGTTGAGTTGAAATCAACAGCAGTGCATGTTTCTAAACCAACGGATGACCCATGTGCTAAGATCCGTAAACTATACAGTCGTTTGAAGTCTGATGTGTCTCATGGTAATGTGAGTTTATCTGAAGAGTTATGCTCGAATTTGTCAACAAAGGAGAAAGAGGAGTTAATGATGGTGGTTGATACTTCTGGACGAGCAAATGATTGGATTCTGACAAAGGTGAAAGGTAATTGTTTTTCACCATTTAAGGGTAGGCCGCCTAACACTCTAAGTGTGGGGGGATTTGAGACCCCACCATGGTAATTCTTCGGGGTAAGAGTCTAGCTAACGACTCGTTAATAAATTAAGCGCTTCTCGGGAGGCAACCCGTGTCTTCTATTTTGTTATTTATATTTTAATTTTGCATTTTTCTTTTTGTGTGTGTGTTTTTGAATAAACTCTTGATGATGGTTGGGGTTTTGCTAGTTGATTGGTATTCCTGTTATCCGTTAATCGTGTGTTCATGTTGAATAGAAAGTCTTGTCATATGCATATGCTGGCAGTAAGTTCAGCGCAATATTCTTGTTGGCATCATTCAAGCATGGAACACCCGTCATACCCGACAAGTTTTTCTTGTTCTTTATTTCGCTTTTTGTTTACTTTCCCCTATTTCCCATAGGTTGCCTTAGTTCCTTGGACATTGAGGGCATTGTCCAACTCAAGTGTGGGGGGTGGTAAATAGGAAAAAGTCGGGTATTTTAGAGGATTTTTAAACTTTTGCATGTTTGTCCTTGTAGTTAATTGCTTTTGTCACTTAATTATAGATATTAATGAGCAGTTTGACTACACCCTTGGTACAAAATTTTAATATGTGGAATGTGTTTTGACTGATTAATTAGGCAATCCCTTCTGGATTAATAATATGGCTAGCACGCTTATAGCACCAAAACACCCAAATTGTGAGATTGTTGATTCATTGCTAGTTATGCTAGGTGTTACGGTTTTGGAATTATTAGCCTTGTAAATTTGTCCCTCTCGTAGGCTTTTGGATTTATCCAAGAGTAAGGGTTCTATTTTGAGCTCTGAACTGTGATGTGCAAGTTTGAGGTTGATTTTCCATTTCCGGATTATTTCATTTGCTATGAGTGTGCCGGTGATTGCGTTGATTATAGAACTTGTCCTAGTTGATCGTTCCGTGTTTTTCTAGATGATGAAGAGGCAAATTAGGATTAAAACCCCTGTTCTTTGTTTGTTCACCTTTTGTTTCGTAAAATTTGTTATATGTGCATGTTTTGTTAATGTGCTTAGTAGCTAACTACACTGGTTAGTGAACCACCTGTAAAACCCTTATGTTGCACTCACTTTTAGTGCAAGAAACAATAGAAAACATGTTGTCACTAGCCTGTTCTTTGTTATTAAATCCACCCTTAATATACACCTTTTCCTAGCCATACCAATAGTCGAAGTCCTGGTGGGTCATTGGTTGCCTATGCTAGTGGATGGTTTGGGGTTGTCCTTTATGTCGGGTTGGGATATTCTCGGTTACTGGGAATAGATTGATTTCGTCATGTTTGTTTGGATAAAGTCTGGATCGTTCATTTGAGCATATGAGTATATGATTTGTCACTGTTTCAACATTATTAAGAGAATACCAATTAGTCAGAGTAAAAGTAGCTCACAAAAAAAAAATGAATAAAAAGAACAAAAGAATTGAAAAACAGAAAAAGAAAAAAAATAGAAAAAAAATATGAAAAAGAGCTTGGGCTGTCAGTTGGTATTTCTCACCTTTTGTCAAATCATTTTTATTAGTTGGTTCATCAATTACACCAACAAAGGCTTCAATTTTACTTCAAATTATCAAGTTGAGTTGGTACATCTTTATAACCAACAAAAGGTTTACATTGTTACATTCTTTGGTTTTTATATGCGGGTTGGCTAGTTTGTCACTAAGTGAACATTGGTTAGAATTGGTTGATGAGTTGTTTGATTGTCATACACCACAATGGTGTCGGTTATAATCGTTCTATTGGAGGGGTATTGTCGGGAAGACTTCTCGGGTTTTGGACCGTTGGCAACTAATGACATGGGATTGTTTATGGACTAGACTATAATGTGAAAACTTTGTTAAATGTTGTGTTATTTCTTTTTAACAACATTTGTTATCCCAAACTTCCATACCCTGTTTAAATACCTTGTTTAGCCTCATAGTTCATTAAAACCCTTAAAGACCTCTTTTGATAGACGTTATATGGTGCTTGCGCCATGGCGATGAAGGAACGATTCTAGTACAAGCCTATGGTTAAAAGATTATGCATCACGACTAGGCATTGAGTGATTATTCAGATATTCAACCCCAAAAGTAAGTTAGTTGGAGTAGGATAGGCGAGATATCACTGATTCGATTCTTTTGTGCTTAGTCGTGTTATTAAGGCTTGTGTATCAGTCAAGTATTGTCAAACATTCTGGTTTTCATTTAAGATTAAAACTGTTTAACCATCTATTCTCATTTTTGATTATGGTTGAGCTTCTTTTTGATTACTGAAATGTGGTTTCCATTATGTACCAAGGTAATTTATGTTTTTCAGCTTGGAATTGCTTGAGGACAAGCAAAGCTTAAGTGTAGGAGAATTTGATGTGACTAATATGATACCATTTCCCACATGATTTTTAGTACCGATTATTCGTAATTTTTATAGTTTTATATCCAACTTTCGATGCTTTGAGGTAGTGTTGAGTGTTGTCAGGTTGGAGAATGATTATACGGATGAATTGGTTGATTTTGATGATCCATGGAAGAAACAAGAGAAGGATTCAGTTGGAATCAATTGACAGACAAAGAAAACAAGTGCATGGACTTGTAACGCCCGTTAGTTGTGTAACACCCGTTACTTATTTCTCCCTGTAACGGGTTGTGTAACTGCCGTGAAGCTTTCTGAATAGGGTAACGCCCGTTACATATGTAACGGCCGTTAGTGTTGATTTTAGCAATTAATGCTAATTAAAGCATTAGGGCACCGTACTGTAGCGTGTAACGCCCGTTACACCTAGTAACTCCCGTTACACGCGATTTTCATATATAAACTGGATTAGGGTTCTGAATCAAGGACGAATTCTGATAGATTTTTCATAACATACTCATAGTTTCTATTGATTGAGAGTAAACAAGCTGTTAGGGTTTTTATCTTTGGAGCTTTGGATTACAATCATTGTTGCTACCGGATTATTTGCAATTCATTGGTATAATATGATTTCTTCTATTTTTGTTTGTTTTTATCTTTTCATTATGAGTGGCTAAATCTCAGCACCCGCTTGGGTAGTGAACATGTATAGGGTCGATTGATGTTACTTGCAATTGTTGAAAAAGATTTTCATGTTTAATCGAAGAACCGCATTTATTTG
The DNA here is from genome assembly GCA_034093135.1 of Erigeron breviscapus. Taxonomy (NCBI): domain Eukaryota; kingdom Viridiplantae; phylum Streptophyta; class Magnoliopsida; order Asterales; family Asteraceae; genus Erigeron; species Erigeron breviscapus. Next base: position 264,325,209 of record CM067167.1, read on the forward strand.
AGTTTAAATATTGATTTTATCTTTTATATTTATTGATTGATAATTGTGATTAGAAGTTCGGAAGAAATCTATGTAATTGTCAATTGATTTATGAAACGGTTATTCGGTCTTTAATTAACCTAAAGTCGTTGGAGTTCGGAAGAAACTAGCGATAAAGATTTTAAACAATTAAATTCATTTTGAGTGTGTAAACATCTATGATAGAGGAATCTGATTAGGTGAATAAGCAGTTCGGAAGAAAGCTTTTAAAGATTAAATCATAAAATCAGCTTAGGTTCTTAATGCTTAATTGTTTTGAGTAGAAATTATTCGCGGAAGCGGTAACTATATTTCGAGCAATTAAAGTTTCAAGTATAACGGAAGTTCATCTTGTCTACCTTTTAAGTCGTTCAACAATGCAAGTAATGTTTAGACCCGATGATTGGCATGTAAGCTGATCCAAGTAGGTGCCCCTTTTAATATTATTGTTACAAAATCATTTTTACTTTCGTCTTCCGACGAATCCTGCCCCGGTCATACCGGATTTAATTTATTTACTTTTACTTTTTGCAAAGTGACAATTCGGTCACAAAACCCCCCTTTTACTTGAATTACTTTATTTTAACAATTACTTACTGAGTCCTTGTGATCGACCTCAGATTTACCGAATTTACTATACTGCATGCGATCAGGTTCACTGCCTGTGAGTGTGTTGTAGTCAGTCTTTTGATAGTTTCGTGTTTATAAATTTTATTACTCGATTTCACACATCAATATGATTTGTCAATAAAGTCATAAAAGTTGTCAGGTAAATATGGACCTTTACCAATGACAGGTTAATATGAATTTTATATTGTATAAATAGGTCCAAGGATAGTCTTTAATGGTTTCTATATACGTATAAAAAAACATATATACAAGAATTTTTTATAAATATAGTGGGCCCCTAAAAAGACCGGACCCGGCTCACTAGCACCCTCCGCACCCCTTAATAGCCGGCCCTGCCTAAGGGGGCGGTGTACCCGGCTATCCAATGACGACTTGAGTGTGGCTCGCCTCCTCCATCGTCTCACTTCTCTTAACTTAAATTGAAGGCTAAACTCTTATGTAATGGTGAACATTTTATTTTCATTTCTTCGATGCTTAAAGCTCTCCAGAGGAGATTCCTTTTGGAGTGATAATTATTAATACTAATAGATCAAATATGCATTAGATTATGAAAATATACTGGTTTGGAAACTTCTTTTTAAACTTTGTTTTTTAATGTAAAGTATATGTTTTTGTTAATATGTATTAGGTTTATTTTTATAGTACTTAATAAACTTTCTAAATAATTATTTTTATAGTACTTAATAAACTTTTTAAATAATATGATTTTTTGATCAATATAATATGCTTTTAATCTAATATAAATAATAATGTGACAACAATAAATTGAAAATTGCATATGGAGATTAATATTAATAATGATTCAATGTAACGGGTTAATGTACTGATGATATGATATATTGAAAAGTAAAGTATTTTGTAAATGTGATTATAATTAAGAGGACTAAATTGAAAACTAATATGATTATTTTGTAAATATAATATAGTTTAAGGTTATAATTGAAAAATATATTAGAAAGTAGAGAAATTGTCACAAATCGTCCCTGTGGTTTGCTCGATTCGCATTTTCATCCCTGTGCTTTTTTTTCCCCATTAGGTGTCCCTGTACTTTTCATTTTCATTGCCAGTCGTCCCTGACACTAACAGCCGTTAGTTTTCATCCGTTAAACCCCTCATGTGCAATGCACATGAGGGCATTTTCGTCCAATTTGTAACCACAGGGACTATTTGTGATAAAACATCTTTGAGGTTTACACACTTCATCATCTTCCCCCACAATTTTGGCCACCATCCCTCACCGGCCGGTCATTACCTGCCACCGCCGGAAAATTCGTCGAAAACCGAGAACCACCACCCCACTTCATCTCCCCCCCCCCTCTCTCTCTCTCTCTCTCTCTCTCTCTCTCTCTTTCTCGATCGCGTGAGGTGGAGGTCGAAAATGGAGGTTGTCGGCGTGGGATGGTGGTTCTCGGCTTTCGGCGACTTTTCCGGCGGTGGCAGGCGGTGACCGGCCGGTCAGGGATGGTGGCCGAAATTGTGGTGGAAGATGATGAAGTATGTAAACCTCAAGGATGTTTTATCACAAGGATGAAAACTAATGGCTGTTAGTGTCAGGGACGACTGCCAATGAAAATGAAAAGTACATGGACACCTAATGAAAAAAAAGCACATGGATGAAAATGTGAATCGAGCAAACCAAAGGGACGATTTGTGACAATTTTTCTAGAAAGAATTTCGTATTTGCTGCCATGTTTGACTTTCTTTTCCAAATATTTATCTTCCTAACATAAATCTCCTATCACATTTTCTTTATAAATATGCGTTGTATATATGACGAAGCCAGAATAACAAAACAAAGAAACTGGAGTGGGAGAAAACAAAGTCAGTCATCGCCTTAGTATGCTTGACGGTGAATCTATATATAGCATATATATTATATATATATATACAAATATTACTAAAACAGAAAAGAAAAAAGAAAAAAAAAAAGAAGAAAGAAAAGCAAATACCGAGCATCGGCGGTCAGATGTTGCACCCCAAACCACGTGTCGACGCCTAAAGAGGGAGGTATGGTGAAGTAGTCGGCGCCAATATGCCAGCTAGGAGTCGGGGTCGAGGTTGAACCACTATACGCTATGCTCTAACTATTCAAAGTTCAACAAAAGCAAAACTTCACATATCTATATTACCTATACTATTTTTTAAGAAAAAACTAAGATCTATTATAATTGCCCTTTTTAACAACTACTCATATATCAACATTAATAAATATTAATTTACAATAGCTGTCACCACCACAGTCGTTGCATAATTACATGGGTACCTCTTTACTCTTGAAATAAAGGGCGGGATGTGTGCAAAGTACCTGTGGATCCACGAAAGCAGAGGGGAGATGGCCCAATAGGAAATATAAAGCTAGCTTTGTTATTATTAATTTAAAACTAATTTATTTCTACACTTAAACTATATGAATGTTTAAGATCCAACTCAGACCCGTCTCCTTATTTTTAATTCAAACCCTGCAAATATGACATGATAGAAAATAAAATTTCTAAGGTCAAAAACTTTACTGAACCACCAACCACATTTTAGTATAACCATGATCAGTATGGGTCGTTGTTTAATCATGATAAATCCACTTAAACACGAAAGTCTTTTGTGCAACCATCTCCATCTATAGAACATACTAAAACATCTTATGGTTTTACTAACTAGATTGAAAAGTTTGAATCAATATTTAATAAGCTGTAGGATAATTTAGACTTTTATTTTCAGTTTTTAAAATATATAAACATACTAAGAAAAAAAAGTTATGTTCTAATTAAACTCTTTATATAAAAGCATGTATAGATAAATTTTAAATTAAATTTGTTAGATAGTTGCGTCATACAGTAGTATTTTTCTAATATTTGACCAGCTTGTTTTTCCATGGCACACCATATATGAAATAATTGAGTATTTGAGTCAACATTGTTGGCGATTATTTATTACTCCATTAAATTTATATATAGTATACACTATATATACACACTTAAACAAGTTTCTTCATCACCTTGCTGATTAATAAAAATGATATCAAGTAGTCAAGTTAGCCAGTGGTCATGGTGGTCTGAACTTACTACCCAAAAAAATGACCTCACTCTTGCATTACTCACCGTTTTAGCCATCACATTGGCTATCTCATGGTTTAGATCCTATCGCGCCACATCACTATTGCCACCGGGACCCCGTGGCTTGCCAATAGTGGGATACCTTCCATTTCTTAGGCCAAACTTGCACCACGAATTTAACAAACTCGCACAACGTTATGGCCCCATTTTCAAGCTCAAACTTGGAGGTAAAACGCTCATCGTGGTCAGCTCGTCCGACCTAGCTAAAGTTGTCTTACGTGAACAAGACGATATTTTTGCTAACCGTGACCCCCCACTGGCTGGTGCGATCATCTCATACGGTTGTCAAGATATACTATTTTCAAACAACAATTCTTACTGGCGTAACCTTCGTAAAGTGTTGGTGTCTGAAGTCCTAAGCAACAAAAATGTAGAAGGTTCTAGAATTTTTCGTGTTCGTGAAGCTAGGAAAATGGTTAACTATATGTATGGAATGATAGGATCGGAGGTCAATATCAGACATACCGCGTTCTTCACATCATTAAGAGTTGTGACTAATATGTTATGGGGTACAAGTTTGGTTGAAGATGAAAAAAGCAATAATATTAATCGTGATTTCAAGGTATGATCAAATTTCCAATATTTCATTTCATTAATAATGTTAATCGTCATTTTATTAAAGCCTTAGGCCGGAGGTCCTTCAGGAAGCAGTCTCTATACCTTTGGGTAGGGGAAAAGATGTCTACACCATACCTCCCCCCATACCTTTCCCATACCCCGCTTTCGTCGGGATCTGGGTTCTGTTGTTGTTGTTGTTGTCAATATCATATATGAGCATACGCCTTTTATCACATAAACACTAACACATAGCTATATTATCGATCAATCATTAGGAAGTGATTACCAATATAGTGGAGCTTGTAGGAAGGGCAAATTTGTCGGACTTTTTCCCGATACTGTCAAGACTTGATCTGCAAGGCATAGAGCGAGACACGAAGCAAGAATTGAAGACAATGGATGGTATTTTCGAGGATATTATTGAGGGAAGAGTCATGCTCAATAAAACTAAATCGAAAGAGGCCGTAGTAGTAGAACAAGAGGGCAAGAAAGACTTCTTGCAAATACTACTAGATTATAAGGATCAAAATACTACAGCAACCTCATTCAACATTACTCAGATAAAAGCTCTTTTTATGGTATGTTTTATGAATATATTTAACATGTGACTGTTTACATTTCACCTCCCCATACCCCGTCTTTGATGTGATTGGATACTATAAATATAAATTTAGTATGTGAAAATATATACGGAGTAGTTAATTGTTTAAACAGAACATTGTATCCGGAGGAACAGACACGACATCAACGATGGTAGAATGGACAATGGCAGAGCTTTTGCAAAATCCAACTGTAATGAAAAAGGTACAAGATGAATTAGAGGAAGTTGTAGGACTAAACAACATTGTTGAAGAGTCTCATCTTTCAAAGTTACCCCAGCTAGATGCAGTGATCAAGGAAACGTTACGTTTACATCCTCCGCTTCCTCTCTTGATACCGCGATGTCCAAGTCAATCTTGCAACATAGGCGGATACACAATCCTGAAGGGTTCCAATGTATATTTGAACGTATGGTCGATTCATAGGGACCCTAAGTATTGGGACAACCCGTCTGAGTTCAATCATAATAGGTTTCTAAATCTGGACGGTACAACAAAGTATGATTTCAACGGAAATAATTTCAACTTTCTCCCATTTGGCTCTGGGAGAAGAAGGTGCCCTGGAATTCTTGTTGGGGAGAAAATGTTGGTGTACTTTTTGGCTTCGTTGTTGCACTCTTTTAATTGGGCTTTACCAAGTGGCAAAGAGCATGAACTCTCCGGTAAATTTGGTATAGTCTTGAAGAAAAGAGAACCACTCGTAGCGATTCCATCACAAAGGTTATCAAGCCAGAATCTCTATATGTAATGTAATGAATCGATGCAGTAGTTGCATTGTGTTATAGTTTCCGAAGCATAAAAAATAAAGGATATGTATAATGTTCCGGTTAGTATTCTTGGAATCGTATTATTTGTAGTTTGTATAACCAAATAGTATATGAAACAAATGCTAATTAACCCTAAACATGACTAGGAAACTGTTATGGTGATTACTCGATTATATGTCAGCGTTTATGACTTTTAACATCACTAATTATAGATAGTTATCGTTTTTATCATCCTAAAAAAGAGGTCACAGAGTTGTTGTATAGCCCTATTTCTTGAATGGATGTAAGGTACATTTTGTAGTTCTAAAATGACCATAATTTTATTTGCAAATGGCTAAATTGTTGCAAAACGGAAGCAACCCCTATAGCTTACAGAGATCATAAGAACTATCATGTATCAGTATGAAATGACGAAGAGATCAAAGCTTGATTAAAGTCATCAAAAGAATGCACATTTTCTTTCTTTAACACTGCATTCTCGGGTTGTTTTCACAGTAGCAAGGGAATGAAAGGAAAGAAACACTATGTTTTATTGCATTCTCAAGTTTTTTTAGTAAAACAATATTTAGCCCTTTTTAGTCCCAAAGTTTTTTTTTTTGCATTCTCAAGTTTTGAGTACGCTTTTAAGATTGTTAATAGTTTCTCGATATGCAATTTATATTCCTGTTCTTTGAAGAGTTAGTAATAATATAATATAATATCGACTCCCCAAATTGGAAAGCATATGGTTCAGTTAGTGTTTCTTGGGTTTATTTGTCTGGGCCCTTGACTCTGTCTGCAGTAGTATTACTCATGGGTGGTTTTTTGTGTGTTTGTGTTGGGATAGAGTCATGGTCCATTAACTGTACTTTGTATTATACTGTAAGATAAATTCGGTAATAAAAATTGTGTCTATCTTTTTCAAAAAGAGTATTCATGGTTTTTCTTAGTAACCTGAAATCTGTATCACATGTTTGAGTGGTTGAGCTGTTTTTCTATATCTATAACGAAATCTGTATCATATGTTTGAGTGGTTGAGCTGTTTATCTATACCGATACATTAGAGGTGGCAATATTCCAAGGCATTTACCTAGATATGGGTTGATCACCTAGTTACTTTTTACCTCTAACTGGTCAGAAATTCAAACTAAAAAATCATGGTGAAAAAAGGAACGAGTCAGACATGTTGAGCCGGTTGAAAGTTATACAACTTGTGGTTAACTGCTTATCTTATGAGAAGGCAGTGGATGCCTAGAACTTGTTTAACTACTTGATTAGTATGTACTTATATGTTTTTAATCATATACTATTTTCAGTTTTAAGAAAAGGCGACCAAAATGTTTCTGGTTCACCCTTCTCAGCCCGGGAGTACTATTTCTGACCCGTTACCTTCCGACTTCGATATGTTACCCAACTTGTCTGGTCTGCACGACTAATTACTGAAATTAGGTGACATGGCTCCTTTATTGTTGTTTTCTTTTAACTTAGGCGCGACTGGATTTGCATAGTCCCCTACATAATGTATTGGAACCAGATAACAAGGATCACGTTGGTCCCATAAGGACTATCACAAAAAATGTGGACTTGAATCATTGGACAGTGTTTAAGTTTCCATTTTCAAAACTGTAACACCCCACCGTTGGCGGAAACATGAGGTGTCATGAAAAGTACAGCACGACATGGAATTACATAGATACTGCTAAATGAAATAGAATATAATAGATATATTCCCAAAACATGAGTTCAAAGTCATCACAATGCTAGAACAGCTTATTACAATAAGTCCATAAACTGAAATAGTCCAAGGCATGTAGCCTTAAAGTCTAATAAAAGAAAAAGGAGCATAAATCTCCGATGTCCAGTTCTAGCATGCAAGTCATTATCCCTGATTTGCTTGAGTACCTGAAAAGTATATTAAAATGTGTCAACACAAAGGTTGTGAGTTCGTAGGTTTTAGTTAAAAAGTACAGTAATGAATAAGTCTTATGTCGATTCTTTAGGTACAAAATAAGTAGTTGTTCAATATATAGTGAGCAGAGTTACGCCATAGCCCAAGTACTCAAGTCTCAAAGCACGCAAAGTCCAAGATACTCAATATACCCCAAGTACTTAAAGTGTGGCCTTACAGTACTTGCCTTATATAATGATATGTGGCCTTACAGTTCAACAACATGCCTTTATTAATGATATGTGGCCTTACAGTTCAACAACTTGCCTTGGTGGCCTTACAGTTAAACAACTTGCCTTAGTATAAGTCTCCAATGCACACAATAAGTACGTCTCAATAAGCACAATCATCAAGCACATAATCACACACATACAAACAAGAACAAGCACGTCACATGGCATCAGTAACTCTATAAGAACCGGCTCAATATTGAACATAAACAGAAATCGACAAACTGTTTTAAAAAGTGCCAGTATACTTTCCACCCCAAAGCACGTAAAAAGTGGGGCTACGAAACTCACCAGAAAGCAGCACAAGTACAAGCACCATAGAATCAACGAATAAGAACATGAACAGTCAAGTACATATGAAACACGAACACTATCTGCCCAAAAGTCCTACACTGTCCACAAGTCACCTAGTAAGTACTTACTTATTTGTACATGTCTAAGTCCTATACTAGTGTCTTAAGAAATGCCATTATGCCATGTCGTATTATGTTTACTTGAATAACACATTTAATGTTCAAGACCGACTTTAAATCTCGAATTAATTGTTTAAAGTGATAAGACTTTTCTTATTAGCTCGATTGGGGATAGAACCCAAAAAAATGAACATTATTGGAGCATCGGACTTAATTTCATTGAGGTTAAATTTCATTGACCTTAATTTTCTTTGACGTTAAATTCCATTGACCTTAAAACTCTTTGAACTTAATCTTATTGAAGTTAAAGCTTAGAGGTTAAATGTCTTTGAGGTTAAATAAGAATGTCGACTTAAAATTTCTCTTGACCTTAAATCCTTTGAACTTAAAGTCTTCTTTGAGTTTAAAATCCTTTGAATGTTAAAAATTCCTTCGAACTTAATCTGTTTGAAGCCTTGAAGTTAATGTCTATGGATCAAAGCTACAGTAACGAAATACATAGCTCATTGAAATCCTTTGACCTTAATTGTCTTTGAGCTTAAACTCTTTGAGCTTAAACGATCTGGCAGGAAATTGGTCGACTCAATGCACTTAAAAGAAAATCTCTTGAACTTAAATCTTTTGAGCTTAAAACTCATTGGAGTTAAACTAGATTGATGTTATTGTAAGTTGATTGAAAACGACCAAAAACACAAGGATGAAGTTAATATCTCTTAGAACTTAAAAATCCTTTGAGGTTAAATTAAACCTGATGAACACGACCAGAACAAATAAAAAGATTGAAACCCTAACCCTAGTTACGGTTTGAACAAGAAAAAGAAACAGGCTGTTGACTTCCTTTGGCCAGATGCCCAGATCTGGTGACTAAATCATGATTATGACATGAAACAATTTAGAAAACAAGATGGTTTTGTACAAGAACAAAAGATCCAACGTTTTTCCTTAACAAATTTCGGTTTTGTATATATATACACACACACAAATTTCGGTTTTGTATATATATATTCGGTTTATATATATATAGACATATTCGATTTTGCTTGAAAAAGAGACATTTATATGTTTAGATCTAATAATTTCTTACCAAAACTTGAAGAACAATAAGGGTTTGATGATTGATGTGTAAACGAATGGAATTGATTTAGGGTTTTTTTCATTGATGAATAATCGATTACATGAGTCCTATATTTATACAAGAATAGAAAAACAATTATGGAAACAAAGTCTTGTAAACCGACTCTAATTCTTGACCGACTCCAATTGTGTGGGCTTCAAGTCTTGATCTTTTATTTTAGGGAAGTGATGAACGTTTTCTGATCCCACATTGTCTAACCCTCTCCCTCAAGTTGAATAGCGGGATTACCGAAATTCAACTTGCTTAGACACTTATGAAACATAGACGTTCCCACTGCTTTGGTTAGAATATCAGCAAGTTGATCTTCAGACTTAACAAAAGGTAACTTGATAATTCCACTCTCCAGTTTTTCTTTTATAAAATGACGATCAACTTCCACATGCTTGGTTCTATCATGTTGAACTGGATTTTCTGAAATCTAGATAGCAGCTTCATTGTCACTCATGATTTGAATACTTTCTTTGGGAGCAAAACCTATTTCAGACACGAGCTTTCTCAACCATAATGCTTCTGCTAATCCTCTTGCTATACCTCTAAACTCAGCTTCAGCACTTGACAAGGAAACAACTTTTTGTTTTTTACTTTTCCATGTAACCAGATTATCACCTACCATTGAAAAATATCCAGAAGTTGACCTTCGATTACCTTTGTCTCCTGCCCAATCAGCATATGTATATATCTGAATCTTGAGATGACCATTAGCTTTAAATAACACCCCATGACCTGAAGTTCCCTTAAGATACCTGATAATTCGCAGAACTGCATCCATATGATCTTCCTGAGGTTGGTGCATAAACTGACTCACCACTCCAACAACATATGCTATATCTGGATGGGTATGGGCCAAATAAATAAGTTTACCCACCAACCTTTGATATCTATCTTTATCAGTGGCTTTAGCTTCTGTCTTCATAAACAACTTCTGATTAATGACCATGGGTGTGTCGGCTGGTTTGTGTTAAGAGTAGATTTGAGCTTAATTGAAGGTTTAATGGAGGTTTTAGGTTAGTGTGTGTAAAGTGTGTTTGTGTGTGAAAGGGAGGTTGAAGATGAAGTAGAGAGAGAAAGTATAAGTTTAGAGAGAAGTAACTATGGAATTATGTCAAAGGCTTCTTTACAAATGATTAAGGAAGGGGTATTTATACCTATCATCTAATTAGCACTAATACCCCTTATATAACTAGAAATATTACAATTTAACACCATTTATATTTCTAACAATCTCCCCCTTGGTGTTGAATTGTAAATGTTGCATCGTTTTCGGTCTTTAAATAACATGATGAGCCCATTTGTTGAAAATCTTCAATGTTGATTGGACTTTGAAGCTTTCTCATTGTCTTCAATGTCTTGTATCAACCTTGACTTTGAATCTTCTCAACAAACAAATATATTTGACGATGACTTATTAAATCTTGATCTTCTCTTGCAACTTTGAATACTTTGGAAGCATCTTTGAAATCTTTGTAGCTTTTGAGCTTTCACAACTTGAACTTTTGAATGTTGATTTCAACTTGATGTTGCTTGGAGAAGTTACTTGAACTTTGAGTAGCATGCGGAAGCTTGGTTTTGACTTTGAATTCCTTGAATTCTTTTGGATGCGGAAGCTTGATTATCTTTGAATTCTCTTGGCTTTGCGGAAGCTTGGTTTTGGAATGCAGGAATTTGATTTGACTTTAAAACTTCAAATCTTGATCGAACTTGTCTCTGAATCAATAAACATCTTGGATCACTTGATTCTTTGATCAATTAACATTTGCTCCCCCTCAATCAAACAACTATCTCGGAGCAAATTATTCAATAACAAATCTTTAATCTCTTGCTCCCCCTCGAAACAATCATTTCGGAGCATATTTAACGAATCATGAGTTTACTCTTGCTCCCCCTCAAATGAACAATCTCTTCAAATAAAGAACAAACTTAACTATCGAACTTAATTTTCTTTGTAGCATCAACAAACGACAATCTCTATTCAATCTCAAACTTTTCTAATCATCAAACGATGGTCAATTTTCCTACAAATCTTTCAATTATCGACCATGTACTTCATCTTGAATATACTCGATCTCGAATCAATTCTTTAACTTTCTCGAAACAATCTCTCAACTTGGCACGATAATTATTCACTCTCTTCACCTAAACTTACGATCCTTTGAACATTCAAACACAACAAACATCCTCGAACAAATATCTATCAATCAAATTCTACCTATATCCTTGAACTCTATTTATCAATCATATAATCATTTCTCCCCCTTATGATGAATATGTGAAACGGTTTCATCATACAATAATGATTGATAGCATAAACGGTAGATGCCAACAAACAACAAGCACGAATTAACCCAACCCAATTCCCAATTCCCAATGAACCTATTGGTGAACTAGAATGTGAGGTTGCGTTTTTTGGAAAAAGAATTTATAATGGTGTTTGTGTTCTTTGTGTTTGTATGAAGAGAAATGAAAACCGGATAATAATGATCCGTTGACATAACCAATAATCGAAAGGATTAATGGTGTGGCCTAAAAATACGATTACTATTTTTAGGACTTCCCATTATCATCGAGAAATGCACAAAGCTTATCTCTAAATGGTTCGGTCTATGGCTTTTCAACCGATAGATTGCTTTAAAGAATGTAATTCATGGTCAGTGTCACAAAGGCGTTCAATAACCATGTCTTACTATCCTCAAAGACTTTTGGGAAATAAATCCGAGGTCACATAGACTTCTCGTTTACTCAACAAATTCATAAAATGAAAATGTGAGACCTACGTTCAATGTTGGAAAAGATGTTAGCATTGGTAGGATTTCCATTCGATCATCGTGGAATATCAAAAATATGATATCACTACGAATGTTCCGGCAATATCACAAAGATATACAATGTCACAAAGACATATAAAGACTCTATGTATCCTAGTCAAATGAAAGAATATTTCAAGTACGCTCTAGACTCAATAGTGATCAAATGAAGTCGGGGACCGGAGCAGAGTGTCTCCCTTTTTCAATATCAACGTCTTCCAAATGAAGAGTCGATAGAAATGTGAAAATCTCCGTGAGAATAAAACAAGCATTTGTTAAGAAATACTTGAGTGGTTAGGTAAAGATGTGCATTGCTTCACTGGGTCCATGAAGTCTTCTACAATATCGAGAAATCAACAAATGAAATCCGATAGAAACGTGTTGACCCGGCTTTTGAGAATTTTGGGGAGGGCTTTCATTTCTTTTAGCCCTTTCTCACATCATCATTCACCGTAACCTCTCACTTTTCGACTACTCCCTCATGTCCTATTTGCACAAACATCATCACCACACTCATAAACCCTCACAATCTAAAATTGAGAATATAACTCCGGGGTTAGATCTCATCTGCGATGACAAGATCATGGAGTATTTATGAGTGGCCTAAACTCTTATGTGCAAATCTAACACCGAACTTCTTTGAATTTGATCGAAAATGGTTTGAAAATCTTCCAAAGTGTTTTAAAATGGAAAATGTGTTTAACCACTTGGAAGTTTTGGTTTTATAAACAAACTCCCCCTAAATATATGCATGATATAAACAAAGTTTTTGCATATAAAGGATGAGTAAAGAGTTTGAAAGTTTCTCACAAACATTAAAAATGAGACAACCAAGGCAGTACACAAAGGCGTTCGATGCCTTGCATCTCATTCAAAACATTGTGAGAAACTCAAAGACAAAGTAAATAAATAAAATGATTAAAAGAGAAAATCTTTTTGGATTTTTCAAAAATAAGAAAATGAAAATCTTTTTGGATTTTTCTAAAAGGAATGAAATTACGAAAACGGTTT
>CM067167.1:264339407-264402655 GCA_034093135.1 Erigeron breviscapus
AACTGATATCATTGGTACTTGTTGGCATAGTTGTTTAATTATTGTATTTGAAGAAATGATTGTTGTGTGAACATATGCCTAACACAAAGAGCTTACAGTAAGTATTGTTATTGCTCTATGATATTGTACAAGTACTTGATATATTATCATAATTGATGTTGTTATTTGACCTACGAACTCACCAACCTTGTGTTGACTATGCTAGTACACTTTTCAGGTAATCAGGATAATTTCAGAAATCAGGAATAATTGGATGCTAGAGATAAGGCGACTTAGTATTCATGTGGTCTCTGACCCATATGCCCCCTTGTTTGGGGATGAACTTATGAAATTATGTAAAATATTGTGGTGTGATTTGCATGTAAACCTTATGAGGTTACCTTGGTTTGAACTATTGTATGTTTGATATGTTTTGACAATAAACCATTTAGTGTTGCTCTATGTAATTTCCATGCTCATATGTGCTATTTCTCGACATCCCATGATTCCGCCATTGTTGCGGTGTTACATAAGTACAACTTACACATGTGTAAGTTATACGGCCACCATCAACACCACCACCACCATCATCTCCGACCAGCACCATGATCCTCCGGCGACGGCGACCAACGCCACCACGACTTACACATGTGTAAGTTACATGTACACATGTGTAAGTTATATGTCCCTAATGGTCCCTAAAATAAGGAGTCCCTAATCTAACCCACCCCTATATAGGGATGAGTTAGATTAGGGACTCCTTATTTTAGGGACCATTAGGGACATATAACTTACACATGTGTAATGTTAGGTCCGGATTTACTGGACCCACTCCAGGCTTGAAGACTGGAGCGGCACTGAAGATTTGTCCAGAAATAATAGAAGACCAGTGAGCTGTTACTTGTATAGGAAATCTGGAATCCTCCAGATTAGCTCACTGGACTTCACCCCAGTCCAGATCTATTCTACTGAAGACATTCTCACTAAAGTCAAAGACTGAAGTTCTGAAGAAAGAAGACTGACAAACAGTGGAGCCCACTGACAGTCTTACCAGATCTCCTGACTGGAGCTTTGTCAGTGTTCTAGACCTTACAAGTCTGAACACTGATTACGAGGAATTGACTTTATGCCTTTACACGCTTTTACCCGGACAACCCATTTGTCTATTGATAAAAGTACAATACGTGTGTAAAGGTGGTTGGTTAAAAGGATAACAAGTCACATCAATATGACTTTATCCTTGTACTTTAACCAATGCATTTAAGGAATTAAAGTAGTTGTCCTTAAATGCATGCAACCATATTTGTACGGCATAATAAATTCACTGTTGAATTTATTTGCCTAAAAATACAAAGTCACATACCTCGTACAAATTACTTTTTGCAATTTGGTGAACTTGCTAAAATACTCTCCATCAAAACAGTTATACTTCACAACTTTAAGTATTCGATCCAAGGAGAGTATTTAGCAAGTATAGATCACTTGTAATTCAAAGATTGTTTAGATAGTTACATACTTGTAATATCTAGGTTCCACAACAATATTGTATTTTGTTTAACATCAATAAATAAAATACACTTGAAAATTACATTTGTGTTCCACCATTTATTTACTTGTTTAAATATTGCTTTAAGTCTTTATTACTTTATTTATATTCTTGCATTTGTATTTAAAGTAATACTAGTCCAATCTAGTTCATACTTGACTTGTTATTTTACACTCGTGGGTTAAACCATCGTGTGAGGGACTTTACATGTAAGTCGTGGTGGCGGTGGTCGCCGTCGCCGGAAGATCATGGTGGTGGTCGGAGATGATGGTGGTGGTCGGAGATGATGGTGGTGGTGGTGGTGATGGTGGTTGTATAACTTACACATGTGTAAGTTGTACTTACACATGTGTAAGTCGTGGTGGCGGTGGTCGCCGTCGCCGGAGGATCATGGTGGTGGTCGGAGATGATGGTGGTGGTGGTGGTGATGGTGGTGGTGGTGGTCGGAGATGGTGAAAAATGAATGATTGAGAAGTGTCCCTAAGTCCACAATTAGAAGTCCCTAAATTAACTTTTATAATATATTATACTATATATAATATATATATATATTATATATATATATATATAGGGGTGAGATAAATTGTCCAGCTTAATTTGAGTCCAAAAGTCCATGTAACTTACACATGTGTAAGTCGTGGTGGCGGTGGTCGCCGTCGCCGGAGGATCATGGTGGTGGTCGGAGATGATGGTGGTGGTGGGAGGAGGTGGTTGGGATTTGAGGAGAGGGAAGAAAATCAATGGACCCTTTGGACTCAAATTAAGACCTGGACTCAATTTATCTTTTCCCTATATATATATATATATATATATATATATATATTATATTATAATCTAACAACGATATAATGGCAGCTTATAATAGATATTTTACAGTTATCATGTCAATACACGGTTGAAAAGACTACATATATATAGCATATATCAGATAGCAGATATAAACATGTTTCAATGTGAATTTGTGACGACGTACGTTGTCTTGCTATCAAAATCAAAGCGACAAATTTAAACAACTCTGCCAACGTACCCAAAGCAAATGTAAGTATCTCAACAAAAACCAACAAGGAATTAGCCTAGTGGTAAGGCAAATACTTGATGACCTTAAGGTCTCAGGTTCGATCCCCGCTGGGAACAAAAAATAATTCCTTTAAGGTACCCGTTACCAATGAAGCCTAGACCCATATGTGAAGTTTAAATACGCGGGTTCGATCCTTCGGGGTGCCCAGATCATGTGAGGATTAGGATGGAAGTATTTTACCGGCATCATATGGCTTATACGGGGTGGGTCGATGCAGGGACGGCTTTACAGTGGGGGCAGTGGGGGCACTCCAATTTTGGTATAATGCAAAAAAAATTTATTTTTATGAGTATATATTTGTATTTTTGTCCTTAAAAATATAAAAATAAATAGAGAATATATAAGGTGTTTGGACGCTGGAAAAATGTGAGAATCCTTGGGGTCATTCGATAAATTTGAGTTTTTTTATGTTTAACAATTGTAATTTTTATAATAACAAAAAAGAACACACCGGGGCATGAAGAACAGGAACTTTTTGCCCTGTTTCACCATTGGAGCTTCTACTAAAAATGACTTATAATATGAGCCAGGAAGCTGAAGTTAAGATTTTAAAAGATTATGATGCAATTTTGAAATTATTGTATGAGAATAATAAATGGAATATTTGATAGTAGATGATGATATACATGTACTTCCTAGTTAGCTCAAGTGGTTGAGCACCTGCCTTACAAGCAGGAGGTCTTGGGTTCAAGACTTGGGAAGTACATAGGAAGTCATTCTATGAAGGTTTGGCTTGGGTATACCCAGGTTCAAGTCTGAGGAGGCAGGGTTTACCCTTATTGATCGTCGTGCCTTCGGGCGGATTAGTAGGGGGTTTTCCCCCCATCGGGTATTTGAAATAGGCATTTCTACTTCGAGAGAGCTCTCTAACGCGGACCCGGTTAAGACAACGTATGTTAGATCTCCCGCTGTCGAATCGCGACACGAAGTTCTCAAGCGAAATTCACCTTTCAAAAAAAAAAGATGATGATATACATTATACAGTGTAGAAGACGAAAGAGAGGGTGGCGGAGAGTAGGTGGAGAGTACTATGCCAGTATTGGGGTGGGGTGTGGCGTGTGGCGCGTGGCTCCTTATAGGAGTAAAACCTACTGTATAATATTAATAATCGGCTAATAGCTTTTTCAATTGTAAGTTGAATATTTATAAACTTTTATTACTTTTACATATTTTATAAATAAATAAAGGGAAAACATATATTTTACTAGAGGCATGTAACTTCTAAAGGGAAATGGAAACTTATGATACTTTTAAAATAGTCAAATACGAGTATAAATTTATTTCCTTAATTTGTCTTAGAAGCATATATATCATTTATTTCAATGAATTTGTTTATGTAGTTTAATATAATGTAATTTTTCGACCATCACATAAAATTGCAAAAATCAATGTTCATATTAAAGAAAAACGACATTCATATAAACTAAATATGGTCTTCTCAACACTAGCCTAATTTGATTAAACCTGACATTGGGAAACGAAATCCTTGGGGCTCATTTTCTATTCTCAAGAGAGCCGAAAGTGATTTTTTTTTCCGAGGCATGATAAATATGACAAACGACTTATAAATTTGCCCCCTTACAAAAATAATTCTGGCTCCGTTTCTGGGTCGATGGGTATGTGGTACCGGGGCTAGGGGTCCCCCATTACCTTTTTTTTTTTTTAAGTAATAACAGGTTTTAAAAACATAATAATATTTAATATCTAACTTAAAAAACAAAAGTTCCATACATGCATATATATATATAGATATATATATATATATATTATATATATATATATATATATATATGTAACCTGGTATCGATCTGCGTTAGATGTTATCATGCGCGCATGTACGTCTATCCAAGAATGCAGTCACCATATATTATACGTATCATAGTACGTGTTGTTCGACGTCGACGCTGTTTCTTAGTTAACATTCGATCATTTTAGTAGTTTATACTTAGCAATATACTAGTATATAAGGAAAATAAGAAGAATCAGTTTAATTGGTTTGATATATTGGCCAGCCAGAAGTGCTTCCACTATTAACTCAGAATTCTACGTAAAGTGTATATATATACTATAAATAGGAATCAGTTTAATTAGTTTTATAATTTGGCCGAAAGTGTTTCCACTTTTAACTCAATTCTATTTGACAAAGTATACTTATTTAAAGAACCTTTTTGTTTAAACAACTTTGAAAAATCCTAAATTATGTATTAGGGCCTTAGGGAACTCTTTCACAAGGATTTTCAGGGTTGGCTTAAGGTTTAAAAGGTCTTTTAATTGTTTGGATAGAGTGGGGTTTGGGAAGTATTTTTTTTTTTTGAAATAAGACTAAGAGGAGTGGGAAGAAAGGGAGGGAGGGGCGACTTGCGCCATGTGTCATGTGGTGTAAGAAGAGTTGCCCCTTAAAAAAGATGGAAATGGGTGAATTTTGGAGAGTGGGGCGACTTGCGCCATGTGGCATGTGGGGTAAGGAAGTGTTGGATATATATAGAAGGGGAAGAGAAAAAAATAATAATAAAAACGGAATATTCTTTGTCCTTTTCTCGATCCACGCAAAAGTCAAAAGTCAAAAGAGTAGGAGCGACATGTGGAGGTCGCCTGAAGGGGGAGTTGCCGAAGGGGGGCGGTGTGCGGGGCGACTTTGGGCGAGGAACGGTGTAGAAGTCGCCCCACTACTTTCAGTCTAAGTAACTCCAATAGGCAGCTTATTAATTTTAGCTGGGGGTTAGAAAAATTAACTCCAACTCAAAAAGTATTTATTCATTTTTTTCCTTTTCTTTTCCTTGCAGAAACTAAACTACTTTGTGCAATTAGTAGTATAATATATTTGCCGTTAAATATATATATATATATATGTGTGTGTGTGTGTGTGTGTGTGACCGTTAGCTTCTTCGAGGTTGGAGACGTAATTAATTAATTAGTTATACATAAAAAAAAGAAACTGTTCAGTATCGCCTCTAGGTCACACCCTTTCGCGCATCTAGCCAACCGCGCTAGATGCCTAGTGTTATGAAATTATTGTTTTGATTAAATATAAGCATATGTACAATAAATTTTTATTTTTTAGGTATTTGATATAAAAATAAAATAAAATAAAAAGCCGTTCCAACGGTCGAAAAGGAAAAGAGGAAGAAAAGATAAATTTGAATTTTGAAAATTTTTAATATATATATATATATATAGATATATATATATATATACATTAATGATTTACGGATATGTATATATGTGTACCCGAACAAAAATCCCAGTACATATATTAAAATTTCACAAGCCTATTATACATTTCGTATCTATCACAAATAGACTGAAGATATATATATATATATATATATATAAATAAAATAAAAAGCCGTTCCAACGGTCGAAAAGGAAAAGAGGAAGAAAAGATAAATTTGAATTTTGAAAATATATATATAATATATATATATACATTAATGATTTACGGATATGTATATATGTGTACCCGAACAAAAATCCCAGTACATATATTAAAATAAATTTCACAAGCCTATTATACATTTCGTATCTATCACAAAGGCAGTAAAATTAATTTTATTTATTCAATATTTAATAATTTACTAAAATATTTGCAAAGATTAAGTCAGACTTTTATTTATAAATATTTCTGTTATAAATTTTAATTATGAGTAAATTTTATGCATAAACTCTACGGACAGAACTGACTGCCAGTCTCAAAAACTATGAACATAAATAAGTATAAATAACTGTATGTATTTTTCAATAACTTTATCGATGTTAGTTCTACCAAAATTTCGGGACGAAATTTAAATAACTGGGGGAGAATGTGACAACCGCCAAAATTTCAGGTTGATTAATTTACTATTACGTGTACTATTTAAATTTTTGTTGATCAAACAATATGAACAAACTTTTTATGGCATAATAAACTGAACAAATATTATTTTGATAAATTATGGATAACTATTGCCAAGAACTCAAATAGTTATTTGAGAGTTGCTTGTAAATAATTTTTCATAATTATACTAACAATAACCGTATTTATGAATAGTACCGTATTTGTGAATAGTAACCGTACTTATGAATAGTACCGTATTTTGTGAATAGTAACCGTATACATGAATAGTACTGTATCAGTGAATAGTAACCGTATCAGAAATCGTATTCATGAATAGTGACCGTGAATAGTTATTATGAATAGTAACGGTAAATAGTAAAGGTAAAAAGTAAATTGTAAATGGTAAAGGTAAAAAGCATATTCCAAAGAATATGCTAAGCATATTCCAAAGCATATACTAAGGCATATTCCAAAGAATATGCTAAGGCATATTCCAAAGCATATGCTAAGGCATATTCTAAAATTATTTTCTATAAATAGCGACCTTAGTTTAATTATAAAACTCACACCATTTATATTCACTTCTAAATTTCTCTCTGATAATCACACAAGATTAAGTACGTCTAAGTGATCTTTCTTCTACAACACTAAGGTGAGTTTCCATATTCCCCTTTTTAATTCTTTTATATGATTTATTTCGGGGACTGAGATACATGCATAATAATTATTTTATGTTATATATATACGAAACTTTGAAGAACAATTGCAAAACTATATGATATATAATATACTATGAGAGTTTTCATAATCCCTTTTCAAACTCTTTTATATATTGGGGCTAAGATACATGAAATAAAACTATTTATTATACTTATATGTATATTTACAAAATTATATATATTATATATATTTTGTAACTCCACTTTATTTATTTTACCTTCGGGGTAAAATACAAACTCTTTACTGTTATGATGAACACAAGTACTCCAGAAATGTATATATGGTTGATTCTAAGTTGCTATGTTCACTCAAAGTCCTCACTATCATGAACGATTAATTATGGAAACATAAACGTGGGTATATTGAATAGTACTATTGGGGTAGGCACCCCCATTCGTGTTGGTCATACCAACTGGATACGGATGCATTATATCTGGAAAGCTTAGGGTACCCTGAACAAGGTACCTACTTCGGAGGCAAACAAACTTATACTTGTCTAGTTTCGGTTCATGAGCTTAGAACTTGATGTATACAGTATCTACTCTTATATTCTATTTGATCCATTGTGTGATCAAATAGTTACTTTAAATCTTGTGGTTCATACTCTATATTTTTATTAAAAATCTATGATACTCTTTGCTTTATATCGTATCATAACTACTTGACATTGCGGTAAGGCAATGATCACACTGAACTCTGGTATTTTGAGAAACTATAAATTCTATATGAAAAACTTATGGAACTCACCAACTTTATGTTGACGTATTTTAGCATGTATTCTCAGGTAACTAGACGATACTCTATACATGGGACATTTTTCCGCTGCAAACAACATACTGGACCATGGCCTACCCTCAGACTCTAGTAAAGACAAGTCAATTTGCTAAAGTCTCTGTCTACTGTTTAATATTGTTTAATATTAAATAAATGTTTTCAAGAATAATATCTTTCATAAATTGTAATATAAATTGTGAACAATGTTTTTATATAAATGTATTTTAAAAACGACAACGTTCTGTGTCGTTCAGTATATCTTGTGTTGTGAATCCATGTAAGTCATACCCCGTCTAGGGCGGGTGTGACATCAGATCAACGTATCAGAATACCGTTCAGAATGAAGTCAAAGACTGAAGTCTGAAGAAAGAGAATCAGCTCAGATGTGGAGCTCAGAAACTGATTCTACCTGATCAAAGACTGAAGCATCTCAGTGTTAAAGTACTTACACACTTTTACACTGATTACGAGGAAGACTTTTTACTTTACATATCTTTACTCGGTTAATAGTTTTAACTACTAATAAAAGTACAAGGTAAAGTAAAGGTTGGGAATAAGGTATGATAAGTCACATCAATTGACTTATATACCTAAACCTTAAAAGTACACATGTAAGGAATTAGCTTTAATTCCTTAAATGCTCCCAAACATATTTGTACGATCTGGTCCACGTCATCATGGACTTGGTCTATAAATATAAGTCTTCTCACAACTTGCAAATGGCTTGAAACCTTAGCATTGCAACTTGTGAGATATACTCTAAGTAATCCTTACGAGTATTTCCAAGTTATTAGATCACTTGTATTTCTAGGTTGTTTAGATATTTACACTTGGGTGTTTATCTTTGTTCCGCAACAACCTTTGTATTTGTTTATATATCAATAAATTAAATACATTGAAAAGTACATCGTGTCTCAATGCTACATACTTGATCTATACATATTATTTATATAGTTTCAGCCCTTATTGTTTCTTGCATTTACTTTCAGTACCTTTTCGTATTGTTCATCCATATCTGGATCGTATTCTGAACTGGTCATCTTGCAGTTAGAACTACTTGCCAGTCGGGTATTAAACCATCTATATTTGGGACTCACAATTGGTATCAGAGCAGCAAGGTTGAATTATATTAATTCATTAACCTTTGATCTGCAAAGATGGTTGACCAAATGTTCAATACAGGCCCTGACCCTAATGCTAATGCTAATGCTAATACTACTCCACCCCCTATCATCAACAACAATATACCATCACATAATGTGCACGTACACTTTCCAAATAATCTTGTTCCCAAGTTTGATGGGAACAGTGAAAATTTTCAAACATGGAAAGCATGCATGCTAAAATATATTGCTGGTGTTGAAAGACATTTGACCGATATTCTTAAAGAAGGACCCTTTGTCCCCTTGAATGCCTCCACTGTTGTCAGAAATGCCGATGGGACTCCTAGGGTTTCACCCAAGGAGAAGGATCATTGGTCTGAAGAAGATCATAGGCTGGTAGACCTTGATACCAAGCTGCAAAATATGATCTTATATGCTGTTCCTGAAACTCTTATGCCCACCCTTGTTTTACTTGAAAATTCAAAATTAATGTGGGAGGAACTCATGACACAATTTGAAGGCACCAATGAGACAATTGTCACAAGAAAAGTTGCTTTGAATAAAAGATATGAGTCTTTTTTTGCTATCCCTGGTGAAACTTTAACACAAACATACATCAGATTCACTAATCTGGTAAATCAATTGAAAGCCTGGGTGTAACTAAAGATAAAGAAATTTTGTTGGAAAAGTTTTGTGACATCTTACCTTCTAAATGGGAAAACTTGATCTTGGTTTTAAGACAAGGAAAAACCTTGCACAGTCACACTCTAGCTTCCCTATATGGAGCCTTCAGGTACACTGAAGAGAACAAAGCTGAGAGAGCTGTGGCTGAGCAAGATGCCAAAAATCATGCATCTACCAGTTCAGTCATGGTTCAGCATTCTGAACCACATGGGACTGCTCTACTATCTTCTAAGAGTGATCATTCTGACTCGATGAAGAAGATGGTCTCTGAAATGTTAAAAACTTGTATTTCTGGTAATGTAACTCATAGTTGTGATGAGGATGACAATGATGATCTGGTTGCCATGCTGGCTAAAACGTTCAATCGTTTTAAGGCCAAATCTAATCGATTTGGCAAACCATTTGCTTCCAGCGCTTCTATTGATAAGTCTAATCTTGAATGCTTTAAGTGTGGCAAGAAAGGACATTTCATGAAGGAATGCAGATCTAGTCAACCTCATCATCACAATCTGCCCCTAATCATTCTATTTTTCAGAAGCCTGATGACAGCTATAAGGCTAAGTACAAGAAGCTGAAAGCCCAAATAGCTCTCATGGCTCAAAACAACTCAAGCAATAATAGTTGTATGATTGCCAAGACTGAAAAATGGGAAGAATCTGATGAATCATCTGATGATGAGGAAGAAGTTAGGGATATGTGTTTCATGGCACGTGAAGATCAAGGTCATTTGGTCAAATCTGATGTTGAATCTGGTCGTTGGGTGGATATAGTCATGAAAAAGGTTAGTGACTTTGGTTTTGAAAATAATGAGGAACAAAACTGGACCTTTTGGTTCTTTTAGAGGCTGACATTTCTTTTGTCGAAACTGTGCGTTCAGAAAGCCTAAAAATGTTCGAAAATAATACTTCTGAACTGAACGCCAGTCAGGCCAGACTAAAAGAGCTGAAAGATGTTCATTTGGCTTTAAAAAGTTATCAGTCTATGGTTGCCACTTTAGAGTTGGAAAAAGAAGAATTGAAAACCATCCTTGAAAAAGAACAGAAAATAATTAAATATTGGATGAGTGCACCAAAACCAGATGCTGCAATTAAAAACACTTTTGCAAATCAAAGAACAGCATATGAATCTGGTGATCTTCACATGGCATCTATAATCACTGATTTAGATGCACTTCCAAAGGAAATGAAACCTGAAATTATTTTTCCTAAAGTTTGCAAACAGAAAACTGTGACTGATAAGGCCCAGGAACAATCTGAGGGTAAATATGAAACAGCTCAGACAACTGTTTCAGAAAAGATGGCTAAAACCAAAAAGCCATCCCCTCAGACTTCATCTAAGGTTCCAAAAGGCCAAAAGAAGAAGAAAATATCTCCCCCACTGAGCCTTCTACCTCAGATTCAGGTAAGGCTCAGGTGTCTAATGAAGAATCTATTTTGCTGAGGTTAGAGAGTCAATTTCAGTTATTGGCTAGACAAGTGCAGAGCTGTAATGCACGTTTAAAAAATGTTGAAACCACTCCTCTTCAACCTAAGCAAAATGCAAAACCTTTTTCCAAACAAATCAAGCAAAAATCTGAGAAGAAAAAGGTTGAACCCCCCATCAAACCAACTATTTTTGTGTCATCTGAGATTATGACTGAGATCCCCTTTGATCCTTCAGTTCCGTATAAACCAAAGAAATCTGAGACTGCTAAGGGAAAGTCTAGCGAACCCATCATCAGATGGGTTCCCAAAAAGAACTAATCTTTGTGTTTGTGCAGGGAGACCGAAAGAAGAATATATGGTATCTTGACAGCGCTGCTGGCAGAACCATGACTGGTTATCAGACCCTTCTGGAGGAATATAGGGTGCAAGAGGGGCCCTCAATAACATTTGGAAATGATGAAAATGGAAAAACTGAGGGATATGGTGTTGTGAATAATGGACAAGTCAAATTCACACGTGTTGCATATGTGAACGGTTTGAAATATAACCTGATCAGTGTCAGTCAACTGTGTGATGATGGCTTCAAGGTATTATTTGATATTTCACAAGGCACCATATTCAACAGGGATGGAAAGGTAGTATTGATTGCACCAAGAAAAGGAAACATTTATATCATTGATATGAATAGTTCACCCACTGAACAATGTTTCTACACAAAGGCAGATGAAGACACAAACTGGTTGTGACACAAGAGATTATCCCATCTAAACTTCAAGAGCATTAATAAGTTGTCAAGAAAACAACTTGTTGATGAGATACCCTCAATGTCTTTCAATAAAGATAAGTCATGTCCAGGTTGTGAAATGGGTAAGCAGAAAAGAGCTTCATTCAAGACAAAACAAAGTTTTAGTATAACTGAACCTCTTCACATGCTTCACATGGACCTCTTTGGACCAGTGAATGTTCAGACTAGAGCGGGAAAGAAATATACCCTTGTTGTTGTTGATGAATATTCAAGATATTGCTGGGTAATTTTCCTCAGATCCAAGAGTGAAGCTGCTGCTAAAATCATTGCTCTCATCAAACAAATTGAACTCAAGCATAAGCGAAAAGTTTGTCAGCTCAGAAGTGACAATGGCACTGAATTCAGAAATGCCACTCTGGAGTCCTTCTGCACTGAAACTGGCATATCTCAGAACTTCTCCTCAGCCCACACACCAGAGCAGAATGGTGTTGTAGAAAGAAAGAATCGTACGCTGATTGAAGCTGCTAGAAGTATGCTAAATGAATCTGGTCTTCCCAAGAATTTCTGGGCTGAAGCTGTTGCAACTGCTTGCTACACTCAGAACAGACCTGTCTATGTCAAAAGACACAAGAAGACAGCCTATGAAGTACTCAGAAATAAAAAGCCTAATATTGGATACTTCCATGTATTTGGATGTCCAGTATATATTCTGAATGATTCCAGTCAGCTTGGAAAATTTGATGCAAAAGCTGATGAAGGGTACTTCCTAGGATATTCATCAAATCGCAAAGCCTTTAGAGTCTTTAACAGAGACTTGAAAAGGTTGATGAGTCAATTCATGTTACCTTTGATGAATCTAATTCTGCAATCTTTAAGAATTCCATTCCTGTACCACCCTCAGAAAGTCCGATAAGTTTTGGTGATTCTGATCCTATTGCTGAATCTGATCAGTCACCTGAACCTGTTTCTGAACATTTCAGTTCAGAACCAATAGTAAACAAACCAAGCAACATTCCATTCTATCCTTCAGTCAGTTTTAAACTACCTTCTGAACTGACTATTGGATCAGATGTACATGCTGCTCCACCTCAGATATCAGGTTTCACTGAATTACCCCAATCTGAACAGTTTCATGATGCAAATCATGATCTGCAGGAGGAAGATGATGAGACTGAAGTAGTCTTTTCTGAAGCACCTCTTGAAGTGAATCAGAGGAGTTATTGCACTGATATCATAGTTCATCCTGGTCATTACACTAAGTGGACAAGAGCACATCCAATCGAGCAAATCATTGGTAATTCCACTAGTGGGGTTCAGACCAGAAGAGCCACAAACGATCAATGCTTAAATGTCAGCTTCTTATCACTAATAGAACCGAAGAAGATTGACGAGGCTATGAAAGACCCTAGCTGGATTGAAGCCATGCAAGATGAGCTTAATCAGTTTAAGAGGAACGATGTTTGGGAACTTGTTCCTTGTCCTAGTAATTTAAAGAAAGAACCAATTGGGACAAGATGGGTTTTCAGAAACAAGATGGACGAAGATGGTCACGTGATTCGAAACAAGGCAAGACTTGTTGCAAAGGGTTACTCACAAGAAGAAGGAGTAGACTTTGATGAAACTTTTGCACCAGTTGCTAAACTAGAAGCTATCAGAATTTTCTTAGCTTTTGCAGCTCATCATGAGTTCAAAGTCTATCAGATGGATGTTAAAAATGCATTCTTGAATGGTGAATTGGAAGAAGTTGTGTATGTGCATCAGCCACCAGGGTTCATAAATGAAGAAAGACCTCATTGGGTGTACAGGCTGAACAAAGCTTTATATGGTCTGAGACAAGCACCTAGAGCCTGGTATGATACTCTTACTAAACATCTTCTGAAAAATGGTTTTAAAGGGGTGTAATAGATAGCACTTTATTCATATTGCATGATAAAAGTGATATCTTACTTGTACAAGTTTATGTTGATGATATTGTGTTTGGGTCTACAAATAACAAAATGTGTGAACAGTTTTCTAAAATAATGTCATCTGAGTATGAAATGAGTATGATGGGCGAACTGACATATTTTCTAGGTCTTCAAGTGAAATAAACCAGTGATGGTATTTTTATAAATCAGGAAAAATATGTCAGAGACTTATTAAAGAAATATCAATTTGATTCAGTCTCATCAAAAGATACTCCTATTTCTGCACCATTAACTTTGGACTCAGATCCCAATGGAAAACAAGTGGATCTCACAAAATATCGTGGTATGGTGGGATCCCTCATCTACTTAACTGCTAGTAGACCTGACATAATGTTTGCAACATGCCTTTGTGCGAGATTTCAGTCTGATCCCAGAGAAGCACACGCAAATGCTGTGAAAAGGATTTTCAGATACCTTAAAGGTGTCCCCAGACTTTGTCTTTGGTATCCCAAAGGCTCAAGTCTAGATCTAATGGGTTATTCAGATTCTGATCATGTAGGTTATAAAATAGATAGGAAAAGTACCACAGGTGGTTGTCATTTCCTAGGTGGCAAATTGGTTAGTTGGACTAGTAAGAAACAGACTGCAGTATCACTCTCCACAGCTGAAGCTGAATACATTTCTGCAGCCTGTTGCTGCGCTCAGATTTTGTGGTTGAAGAACCAACTAACTGATTATGGTGTTAAATATACAAAGACTCCAATATTTTGTGATAACACCAGTGCAATTGCCATCTCTCACAATCCTGTCATGCACTCCAAGACCAAGCATATCGACCTCAGGTATCATTTTATTAGAGATCACATTATTAAAGGTGACATTGAACTTCATTTCATTCCCACTGATAAACAACTCGCTGATGTTTTTACAAAACCTTTGGATGTCAAAACGTTTAAACATCTCATAAGTGAGCTAGGTATGCTAAATCCTGTATAGCATCACCTCAGGGGGAAGTGTCAAATATTTTTATGTTTAAAAAGAATTTTTCTCTAAGGGGGAACTTTGCTTTCAGAAAAATATTTTGACTGAAATGCTTCAGAATTTCTGAAATGATCTCAGAATAATTGTATAAACTGAGATGGTTCAGATTCCTTAAATCTGATCATGCTCAGATTTTGTGTATTATTTCTGAGATGAGTCAGTCCTTTATAATGTATTTTGGATACTTGGTCGTTGTGTGAACACGTGAAGGTTACTGTTTAACGTTTGAATAATGATGTTTTTGGCTGACGTGTCACACAAGTTGCGCCGTAAAAGGAAAGTAATGATCACTTTTTCTTTAAAGTGTTGAAAAGTTTTGTGAAAATGTGGGGTCATAGCCGTCGTTGCATTAAATGCGGACGTATACCCAAAAATTATTTTCGGACTTCAAACCCGATCAAAACTGATTTCATTAAAATAATATTTTCTTTTTTGGGTTTGAATTTCAAAATCATTTTATTTTTTTAAAAAACCCTTTGTATTCCATCATAAATATAAATACTCTTCCCAAAACAATTCCTTCATTTACTTCTCCTTACATTTACTCCCAATCATCATTCTCTCTCTTTTTCTCATTCCTTCATAACTCCAAAACCCTAAATTCATCTTTCATATTCAGTTTTCCCTTGTAGAAATAATGGCTAAAGTAGTCAAATCTTTAATAGCTTTCGAATACAAACCATCCAAGGTGGTCAAGGCCAGTGCACAATGGCCAAAAGGGTTCGAGCCATCGACCCTTAGATTCAATATGAATAATTTCATGGCCGCACTGAACGCCAAAGGCAAAACTTTAATGGGGAGGATAAATAAATTTCTTGAACAATCCCCTCTCCATTATGCCTTGACTGCTGATCCTCAAGTAATGTATCATCGATACTTACTTGAATTCTGGTATACTGCTACTCTGAGCAAGGATGAAAAGTCCATTGCTTTTTCTTTACAAGAAGGCACAAAGCAGTATATCCTTTCACTTGATGGGTTTAGGGATGCCCTTCATTTGAACTACCTTCCCTCTTCTTCAGCCTATGCAAAAAGGCTTAAAGGAGTTAATTTCAGGGAGGTACTACAGGCCACTGGTCATAATGACATGGTTGATGCAGACGGCAATCTGAAGACATCTGGACACATCTTTCTGTCTGGATTTGGAAACTGTTGGAGGTATTTTTGGACTCAGATTGTCGAGTGCCTAGGAGGAAATTATGGTGGCTTGGACCAGATTTCCTTAACACAAGTAGAGATTGGGTATTACTTGTGGCATGGGATTGAGGTGGACTTTGCTGAGATACTTTTCTCTCAGCTGGTGGCAAAATTAAAAGGGAAAAGAAGTCCACATATCTCATTCCCTAGATTTCTGAGCATTTGCTTCATAAACATGCTTGGAGATGCGTATCATTTTGAGGGGCTTGAATCTTCAGCGACGGAGTTCTGCAGGGATCTATCAAAGCTATCTACTTCAGATCCAGAACCAGAACTCTCCGTTGCAATGCTTCAGGTAATTTCTAAAACTGAAACAGCACGACCGGCTGGCTCAGAAAGCTCACCGAGCGGGTCGCAAAAGAATGCGAGACCCATTGGTGCACCTGGTGGTCAAATGTTGAAGTTGTTTAAAACCCCAGCAACTTCTTCTACCCAACCAACACCTCCCTCCTCCATTGACCAACCTGAGGATCTCCCAAAAGATCCCCCAGGATCTCCAAAGGGCGTATTAAAACGACGTAAATTTAAGCAGTCCTCACAGCCCAAGGACACTAGTACCGAAGCAAACCCCTCTGGCTCTTCCCAACAAGAACCAGAGGAATCGAGTCTAAAGGGAAACCCACAAGCAGCCATCTCCAAAACTTCTTTAGGAGGAGATGGTGAAGAAAATATCAGTGTGTCCACCTAGCACACAATAGAGTCCGTGTCTGCACGCGCACCCCCTGTAACTTCACAAATCTCACACTCTTCTGCAGCACGAATTGATGAAGTCTTTGGTGTGACACCACCTGAGACTGAGATTCCAGACTCTACGGCCGATGAAGTGATTCTTGATGATGGTACAAGAATCATTAAGGCAATCCCCGTGTCTACTGTCTCTGGCGATGAAGCTATGGCTGAGCCAACCAATAAATCTGGTAACGATGCATCTGCAGTAGCAGTTGTTGAACCAGAAGCTGGTTCAGGTACCAGTGATCTGAACCAGGGCATATCTGATTAGACTGCAGTTTTAACTGACCTCTGGGATGAAGATGAGCCACCTCAAGGGAATCTCGATTCCTTTGCTGACTTTGAGTTTGATGAGGGCTTACTGGAGGAGAATCAGTCTTCTGATTCTGAGCCAACCTTCGGCCTCACAAACGTCCAACCTCCCCCAGAAATCCAAAATATAATTGTTGAACAACCATATCGCCAACCTGAAACTTCACATGAACATCCTGTGAAAACACGTTTATGGAACGTGTGTTGATCGTAAATCATGATCTATCCTAAACTAGAAGGCGGAATCCATCTAGATTAGTTATTAGGGTTCTTGAACAATACAAGGATAAGAAACAATTACAATTGGAGAAATAATATTCATTATCATTAGTCATATGATTACAATACAAAACGAATTCGTATGATTACATCTTGAAGACTACGAATCACAATCAACAAGACGACTAACAATCATGAATATGGTGGACTTATGACTGAAGGTTTGCGCAATCCTTCAGCCAGCCATGGACGAATTACATAGCTATTCTTTCATCACTGAAATCTGAAACCTAAATCCTATATTTATAGGAACAAATGAGCTGGGCTGTCAAATTCGTTCATAATGGGTTGGGCCTTACGAACTTAGGGTTCTAACGAACTTGAAGTTCGTAAGGCATATATGTACGAACTTAAAGTTCGTTCTGCATATATGTACGAATTTCTCAGCCTTTTAGAATTATTGCATCGGACAACAATTTGTGCACTTAATGTGCTTCAACAAACTCCTTGTGAAAACACGTTTATGGAACGTGTGTTGATCGTAAATCATGATCTATCCTAAACTAGAAGGCGGAATCCATCTAGATTAGTTATTAGGGTTCTTGAACAATACAAGGATAAGAAACAATTACAATTGGAGAAATAATATTCATTATCATTAGTCATATGATTACAATACAAAACGAATTCGTATGATTACATCTTGAAGACTACGAATCACAATCAACAAGACGACTAACAATCATGAATATGGTGGACTTATGACTGAAGGTTTGCGCAATCCTTCAGCCAGCCATGGACGAATTACATAGCTATTCTTTCATCATGAATATGGTGGACTTATGACTGAAGGTTTGCGCAATCCTTCAGCCAGCCATGGACGAATTACATAGCTATTCTTTCATCACTGAAATCTGAAACCTAAATCCTATATTTATAGGAACAAATGAGCTGGGCTGTCAAATTCGTTCATAATGGGTTGGGCCTTACGAACTTAGGGTTCTAACGAACTTGAAGTTCGTAAGGCATATATGTACGAACTTAAAGTTCGTTCTGCATATATGTACGAATTTCTCAGCCTTTTAGAATTATTGCATCGGACAACAATTTGTGCACTTAATGTGCTTCAACAAACTCCCCCTTGGCCGGTGCAATCAATTCTTCAAAAACCGATATTAGTTATAGAAAGTCTAAGTGAATAACCTCCCCCTTAACTTGAGACATCGGTTCTTCTATGTCGAGACTCAATCTTCTGAAACTGCAACCTGATCTTCAACCTGCAAAATCTCTATATCTTCATGAAAACCAACCAACCCAACACCTCTTGCTGTAGTTCTCCCCCTCAGTAGTAGCACCTCCAAATTAAACATCAGCAATCTTCCACCCTAGGATTTATTGCCAGAGACCCTGCTCATCTTGCTTAATTGGCATGTAATGGCGGAGTTGAATTTCCAACAATCAGCATCAAATCAATCAGCTCTCACAAAAATAAGAAACTCTGTAAACTGAATCACAAAATGTAGTCTCATAAGTCCTGTCTCAACTAGCAGTGTCTGACTCTGTCTTGTATCTTCACAAATCCACCAATCACTCGAAGTCGTTCTTATCAGATCTCCTCTTCAGTTGTATATGCTGCCATAATATAAAGATCTTTATCTATGCAACTCCTCCGCAAGAATCACCTGATAATTCATCTCTACATCTTGGAATATGGATAAGATTCGATCTTCAAATACTGAACAACAAATAACCAGCTTCAATGATCCAATACTTCAACAAAGTTTCCACGACCGCTATATATGAAAATCATCCGTTGATATAAATCAATTTGAACATATAGTTCGATGATCTTCAAAACGCCTCGAGCATTAGAATACAATAATCACCAACAGAATAACCTTTGATCGTTATGTAACTCGAGTATGTAGAAAAGTTTTGCTCAAAAATCAGAATGAATATTTTATTCCCCCTCATTTTTCTGCAAAACTTTGAAAATCAGCCCATCTGCTTGTCTTCAGTTTCAAAAATCTCCCTTTGATGTGGTTCAAAACAGGGTATATTGTGTTTCCCTCCAAAAACAATTTCGGGAAAATGTTCTCGTGAAATTTTGAAATTCACTTTAACTTTTGATCTAATAATGGTAGAAAAAATTTGATAATCGTCATTTTTTTTTTTGCCGAAATTGCGCCAAAAACGCACGAAAATGACCCAAAATTTTTCGGACCTTTACCAAATTAATTTTCCCGCGTAAAAACGAGATTATAAGATCATAGGCAAAAATTGTTTTTTTTTTTTTTTTTTTTTTTTAGAATCTTCTAGTTGGAGAAAGACACCCTGTGTTTCTTCTGATCAGATGTGGAATCGTTCTCTTCAGACTGAAACATATATGAACCACTTTCTTGAACTCTATCTTCTATGAACATCTTCGTAAGAAGAACCATGTTTGTTCTTGCGAATATAAACCCAAATTGGTGTTATCTTCGTAAGTACAAGCTTTCTGCGAACATATTCACTAGAACGAACATAATCTTCGTAAGATCAACTTGAACGAAATTGGTGTTATCTTCGTTCTTATCTTCGTAAGTACATCTTCTCACGAACTTGTTACATATTGCGAAGATATGCTCAAAAACACTCTTATCTTCGTAAGAATAAAGTCTGAACGAAGATAGCTTAAGTTCGTTGGATAAGGTTCGGAACGAAGATAGCTTAATTTCGTAGGCTAAATTCGTTTGAGGAAAATTCAAAACGAAAATAAAGATAACTTCGTTTTCTATCTTCGTTTGAAGAACTTTAGAACGAAATTAAGTTAAGTTCGTTTGCTATCTTCGTTTGATATCTTCGTTTGATGTTCGTATGAAATTAAAACGAAATTAAGCTATCTTCGTTTGCTATCTTCGTTTGATGTAAGGCAAACGAACTTAACGACAGAAACTTCATCTTCTTCATACTTTCGAACATAAACCCTAATCCAGATCACGATCGAAGGCAAAATAGCCTCCCCTTCTCTGATACCAATTGTGAAAACACGTTTATGGAACGTGTGTTGATCGTAAATCATGATCTATCCTAAACTAGAAGGCGGAATCCATCTAGATTAGTTATTAGGGTTCTTGAACAATACAAGGATAAGAAACAATTACAATTGGAGAAATAATATTCATTATCATTAGTCATATGATTACAATACAAAACGAATTCGTATGATTACATCTTGAAGACTACGAATCACAATCAACAAGACGACTAACAATCATGAATATGGTGGACTTATGACTGAAGGTTTGCGCAATCCTTCAGCCAGCCATGGACGAATTACATAGCTATTCTTTCATCACTGAAATCTGAAACCTAAATCCTATATTTATAGGAACAAATGAGCTGGGCTGTCAAATTCGTTCATAATGGGTTGGGCCTTACGAACTTAGGGTTCTAACGAACTTGAAGTTCGTAAGGCATATATGTACGAACTTAAAGTTCGTTCTGCATATATGTACGAATTTCTCAGCCTTTTAGAATTATTGCATCGGACAACAATTTGTGCACTTAATGTGCTTCAACACATCCATATTTTCCACCTGGCTCTACACCTGCCTATGTCACTTCACCACGTTTTCAACCACAACTACAACACTTACACCCACAAATTCACCAAGTACCAAGGCCCATTAATTATGATGGTGAAACTGAAAAGGAGTTGGACTCTGCCACTGAATATGAGAGTCCAACTGAAATGCAATTAGAAAAGGCTTTAGATGGGCTTGGTAAACTTCCCTTTGTGGCTTCTGTTTCTACACAACCACCTCCTCCTTTGAGTGTAGAAGCACAGTTAGAGAAACAAAATGCCGAAGTCCAAAGCCTACTTATCAAGGTTGAGGACTTAACCAAATCTCTAACTGCCAATACTACGTCCCTGGCTGAAATGAAGGGTGCTCAGATGTTTATTGGCACTGAGTTCACCAAGGTTGCTGGGAATGAGGGACTAGTAAGTGGGAAGCTAAATGAGCTGGTACATTCATGTAATAAGATAAGTTTGGCTATCAGGGAAGCCTTCAGACTGGCCAAAAGAGATGTGCAAGCTTCAGTTGTTGCGAACTTGACATCTGGCATTGAATTGATAAAACAAGAAGTTCTGGCAGTCGGGAAGGAGGTGAATGAGTTGGTAAAAAGGCCAAGTGTCAATGAAAAGGAACTTGGGTCTTCTGTTAGTAGTGGTGTGATTGAGAAGCTGAAGTCTGAGATTTCTCAGACTCTTGTTGATCAGATTTCAGCTTCTGTGGCTGAAAAGGTTGAAGAAGGGGTCAGAAGGATGGTCTTAGAACTCACTCAAGACACTTCTGAGAAGGTAGATAAAGCTGTTGAAGAAGTTCAAAAATCTATCTCTACTCTCGAAGAAGTTGTTAAAGGCCAGTCCAAGCAGTTAGATGAAATTCTGTAAGTCCCAACTCGTTAGATGGTACTACTGAAGACACCTCTATGTCGATGGTGGAGTTACTTTGCAATATATGCACTGAACTGGAGACGACCAGTTGCAGTGTGTATATACCAAGTTCTAGATAGATTACTTATATAAAAGACAATAAGTAAAGAACAATGCAATAATACAAATAACTTGTAAGTAACTTGATGAGACAATATGTATTTTCAATGTGTAATTTATTTATTGATATTAAACAAATTACAAGGTTGATGCGGAACCAAGATAATACACGAATGTAAATATCCTAACAACCTATGAAATACAATTGATCTATACTCGGAATTTCTCAAGACAATCGAAACACTTAAAGTTGTGAAATGTTCCTTTTATCGATTGAGAGAAGATTGCACAAGTTCACCAAGAATATTGCAGGTTTGCAAAGTGTGAAGTTATTCGAGTTTGTGAATTAACTTTGTGAGATCGAATACTTGAATTCTTGGTTGTGCAATGACTTGTATTTATAAGCAAAGTTAACATTGGGATG
Organism: Erigeron breviscapus; assembly: GCA_034093135.1. NCBI lineage: Eukaryota > Viridiplantae > Streptophyta > Magnoliopsida > Asterales > Asteraceae > Erigeron > Erigeron breviscapus. Next base: position 264,361,644 of record CM067167.1, read on the forward strand.
TTAACTTTAGCCGTACAAATGTGGTTGGGAGCATTTAAGGAATAACATTTAATTCCTTAAAAAGCAGTGTAAAGTCGCATGTTAAAGTGACTTTACATAACCACCTTTATGTACCTTTTAATACTTAAATAATAAGATAAGGCTTATTATCCGGGTAAAGGTACATAAAGCATATAAGTCAATTCCTCGTAATCAGTGTAAAGCTTTGTAAGGGCTTTCCACTGATGGTCTCCAGTTTGTAACTGACTAGAATGCCAACTGGGCTTCGCTGCCATTGCCATTCTCTATCTTCCATTTGTTGTCTTCGACTTCAACTGGAATGCTTCTTCAACTTGGTCAGTTCTCAACTGGAGGAAGTCTTCAGTTGCGTTAACTGTACGGTGCAACTGGACTTCAATATATTTCTCGACAAATCATCTTGGTCACCAGTTTCACTGGTCTCCAGATGCAACTGGTGACTGGCAAGTGTGAACTGGTGACTGGCCAGTTCCAGGTGAACTGGTCCTAACAAATTCCCCCTATTTGTCTAGAAATATAGTCTAAGTCTTTTTCTAGTTCTTGTATCTATACAAGTGTGAACTATAGAGACTTGTTCGATTTAAATCTATTTAAGTTATCTAAGGCATTTTTATAGATCAATAAATGCCTTAGGTATTTCTTTTAGGTTTGTTAGATTTTAATCTAATATCTACCTTGTGGTTACAAACTGGTAACTTCATTTATACAAGGGAATGAAATTTATACAAGTTACAGAATGCAAATACAAATTACAAGTAGATAAACTGAAGAAAGAACTTAATGAGATGGCCCTTCGCCAGTTCTTCTTCTCTTGGCAACTGAAGAGATAGGCTGAGTATCTTTAGGGTCAATATTCAACTTTTGCTCAAGATTTTCTTTATGTTGAATCTTCCCCCTTAGAAAGTTAACCCATGCTTTCTCGAACCTATTCTTTTGTGCCTTAGCATCCAAAACATTCACCATCTCCACCCATTCGCTGAACCCATACTGCATGGCACCAGGATCATCAGTTCTAACCAGTGGCCCACCAGTATACTTAACTTCGATTTGAAAAACCTTGGTGCCTGGCTTGATTGTAACATTTACACCATTAATAGTACCACTATGTCTTCTGGTTGACATGATCTGGGAGTAGTAGTTTCTAGCTTCAGATTCATTTGTGATTTTTATACTCCCAGCACCAGCAGCCAGTACAGCGGACTTAATGTCTTCATTGGATACCTCGCCAGTTGATTCAACGAATGTGCTAAGGTCAGCATCTCTTGCATCTCTTATCAGTGGTCTTCTTGGTTGTGGAATCCTTCTTCTTGGTGGATTCAATACATCCTTCACAACCTTTTTAACATTTGCAATTCTCTTAAGAATCCCACTGGCCCTAATCTCTTTTGCCTTCTCCACTAAAATGTTTAAGCTCCTGGCATCGAATTCAGCTTCATCCTCATGATAGTGTCTATCCAGTTCTACATCTAGCATTTCATTCAACTGGTCAACTATCCTAGGTACATTCTTAACCCTAACATACTCATCCTTAGTGATACCCAGTAGATTGGCATCACTCATATCCAGCAACTTAATCTGAGCAAGATGTGCCCTGGCCTCAACTTGGTTTCTTTGTTTCATTTTCTTTCTTTCTTTGATGTCATTACCAAGTCTAGCCAGTTTTCTACTATCATTATCTGAAACTGGAGGTAGTATGTCAGCATTACTAGTTTCTAACATTTCACCAGTGGCCGGCTGGGCAGATGCATCACCAGCTAAACCTTTACCTTTGTCCAAACCAACATTCTCCCTATCACTCTGCTCACCAGCTTCAGTACTGGTAGCCACAACCAATTCCCTTCCAGATCCAGATGGAGTCCTTCCAGGTGCAACTGGTCGTGTAAGGACTGAACTTCTTTCCCCCTTGGCAGCATCTAGACCTGCCCTAATTGCTTCCCATTCAGAGGGGTGAGATGGCAACCGGTCAAGAGGCTGCCATGACTGCAAGTCCTTACACTCTTTGAAAATGCCACACATCATCCTGAAGGACCTCCATAAATGGTTCATCTCCTTGGACTGGGTCAAGACATTTGCAGCAACTTGGTCTTGACCAGTTTTCAATTCATTCAAGATCTTGGAGTCCTCATCCAAACCTGAGACAACCTTATCCTTAACCTCATCATCTATCTTCTTCAGATTTTCCACTTCAGTTGTCAGTTTCTCTATAGATTGAGCATGTAGAGATACCTGGGTGTTCAAACTTTCTATGCTGCCTCTCAACTGGTTGATCTCACTGGTAAGTGGGGCCAGATCAACCTGAGGAGTGGCCAGCTTGGTGATCTCAGACATCACCCTTTCAATCAAATGCTCTGCTCTAGCACCCAGCGTATCCTCTATTTTTTGACCAACCGAAGTCATCAACTGCTCTCCAAGGCCAGTTACATCTAGGCCAGGTCTTTCAATAAGTTCCTTAACCTGCCTTTCAATCTCTTTTAAGTCAACTTCTGAAGTTCTAACAGTATTTCCTAGCAAGTTGGAGATTGAACTGGAGACCTTGGAGTGAGTTAGGTCAAAGGCTTCCTTTAGAGTACCAGCCAGATTGTTGCAGCCAGTGACCAACTCATTAAGCTTTCTGAACACCAAGTCTTCATTAGATGAAAACTTGTTTATCCCCAGATCGACCACCTTAATATTTGTCAAATGATCTTTGTGGTATCTGGAGAATGACTTGGTGTTCTTGTCAAGTGTCTTCTGAATCTCCTCTACCCTGGTAAGAAGGTTTTGGAGATCGGCTTGTAGTGAGACAACTTGACTGTCCAGTGACAAAGGAGAAGGTGTCACTGGACCACTAGCAGTTACTACTGGAGCAACTGGAGGAGGCAAACTGATGGAAGTCTCCCCAGTTGTCAGGCCAGCAGTTGAAGAAATTATTGGAGTGGTGGTTGAAGAAAGGACTGGAAAATCAAATTGTTGTTCATGCTGAGAATGCTCAGGTGTGAACAATGGCGACGGTGGGGGTGGCATTTCTCGAGCAAGTGAGAATTGCCCAGTTGGTAAAGGAGCGAAATTTTTTGGTAAAGATATATCTATAGGCACATTTACTTGTGGTGGTGAAAATGAAATTGATGCGTCTGGAAGTGAGACTGGAGATGAAGGGTCTTGTGCTTGTACAGAAGCATCAAGAATCTCCTGGTCTGTTTCAGTACCTTCAGAATCCGAAGATTCAATAAGGATTTCCTCGTCATTAACACTCATGTCCAGATCCATGAATGTAACTGAGGGCTGACCAGTTACCTGGTCAGTCTCTAGATGACCTTCCCCAATTTCCTGGATGGGTGCATCTGTTGATGGATCAGATACCGAAGTATCTTCACCAGGGATAGATGTGATGGGGGTTGCTTCAGTTATGGTTGCTCTATCCTCAACCACAATATTAGACACACTGGAGGGTCCCTCATTATTTTGAGGCCCGCCCAGTTGCCTTTCTGACTCACCTTCAAGAGGTGCATCAGTTGAAGCGAATGCCAGTTGCATTCGTTCAGGAATTTCAACCTCACCAGCTTCAGATACCAGTGAGTCTAGATTCCTTAGCATATCTGGAGCAGTGTACGGAGAATCTGTACTATTATATGCTTCCCTGCCCAGAATTTTCTTAAAACAAAGTGAGAGGAACCTTGAAAAGGGAATACAAACACCCCTTGTGCCCTTCAGTTTTTGAACTAGGCTTCTATACAGAATATCTGCAAAGTCCACTCTCAATCCGTTCCACAAGCAGTAAGCCATCTCTGCTTGCGAGGAGTTAATCTGGTCAAGTCCACCAGAACTCCCACCCATGCTCTCCACCAGGTGGATGAAAAAGTACCTCCATGAAGGTGTAAGGCCCTTCATGGTCATCGCACCTTTTGTCTTCAACACCCCATTCTCCAAACACTCCCTGTGTCCCATTTCAAGAAGTACTTGGCGAAAGTTTATATTTGGGGGCAAGACGACTGGAGATTCACCCTCTCTCCAGTAATTGAGGTGTAAGGCATCCCTCAATGTATCAGCTGACAAGGTACACTGGATTGTTCCATCCTTTAACGTGAAACTGATGGAGGAACAATCGGAAGAAAGAATGGCAGTGTACCAAAACTCACATAAGTAGTTGTGAAACAACTTACGTGGGTTTAGAGAGAACGAGGGTCCTATTGGAGAATTCTTCAAAAACTTTTGAATTCTACCAATAAGGGTATCGGACCCTTGAGATCCTCGTAGGCTGGCCATAGGATTATTTGGATTTAGTTTTATGACCGAAGCACTACTAGGGGCACCAGGTGCCTGTGTGACATCTGGTGAGGGATTGTATGGAACAGTCAAGAGATTTACATCTCTTGAACGAGATGATCTAGGAGCCATAGAAGAATGAAAATGAAATTTGGGATTTAGGGTTCTTGATTTATGAAGCAAAGAGAAGAATGAAGCGATTTTGATGATTGGAAGTAAATGAAGGAATGTAAGAGAAGGAAGTAAATGAGTTCGGAGTAAATAAGGGTATTTATAAAGGATTCAAGATCCCAATGAAACACCAAAATTATATTTTAATAAGCAAAATCCCTTTTTGAAGATATTTTCACAAAAGTTGGTTTGAATTTTGAAATAAAATAATAATTTGCCATGTAAACATTAAATGCTTCCATGTCAGCATTAAATGTTACGACGGCTTATCTTACCCACGCGCCCACTCACTTTTGTTTTCCCAATACAAACAGTTGTCAAGTACTAAAATGGTTTCAAACACGTCAGATCATGATATCAAGTGGTTTAAAATACTTGAGTATCATCACGTGTCACACATATTGACCAAGTATTTGTAACATTATAAAAATAAGACAAGACTGAACCTGGTAACTGGAGGATCAGTCCAGTACCAGTTTCCAACTGAAGAGTTCTCCAGTTGCATTTTCAAACAAAAACGAATTTTAGTCAGAAAATTATTTTGAGTCTTTCCCCCTAAAATGATGATCCAGTAATCAATTAGTGCCAAGATAGTATCACAAAGGCGTTCGATAGCCTGGCGAGCAAAGATTATCTGGACCTCCTCAACTGGAGAACTTCATCAGTGTCACTGACGCGTTCAATAACAAAGAAAGCTCCAGTTAAGGGTTTAACATTCCCAGTTCGCTGATGAGATGTTTAAAGGTTTTCTCATCGAGAGGTTTAGTAAAAACATCAGCTAACTGTTTGTCAGTGGGGATGAAATGAATTTCAATATCTCCTTTCATAACATGATCTCGAATGAAATGATACCTGATGTCAATATGTTTTGTTTTGGAGTGCATCACTGGGTTGTGAGATATAGCAATTGCACTGGTGTTGTCACAAAAGATTGGGGTCTTAGTAAACTTTTGACCATAATCTAGTAACTGGTTCTTGATCCAGAGAATCTGGGCACAACAACTGGCCGCAGAAATGTACTCTGCCTCAGCAGTGGACATAGAGACTGAAGTCTGCTTCTTGCTGGTCCAACTTACCAGTTTTCCTCCAAGGAAATGACAACCACCAGTTGTTGATTTTCTATCTATCTTACAACCTGCATGATCAGAATCTGAATAACCCATTAGATCTAATCCTGAGCCTTTGGGGTACCAAAGACCAAGATTAGGACACCCTTTCAGGTATCTAAAGATACGTTTTACAGCGTGCAAGTGTGATTCTTTAGGGTTAGCCTGAAACCTGGCACATAAACATGTTGCAAACATTATATCTGGTCGACTGGCAGTTAAGTACATCAGTGAACCAACCATAACTCTATAGTCAGTTATGTTAACTGGTTTGCCAGTTGGGTCAGAGTCCAAATTCAATGGTGCTGCAATAGGTGTGTTTTTTTGATGGGATTGAATCATATTTGTATTTTCTTAACAAATCTCTGACATATTTTCCTTGGTTTATGAAAATTCCATTTTCAGTTTGCTTAATCTGAAGACCTAAGAAAAATGTTAATTCACCCATTAAACTCATTTCATACTCAGATGACATGATTTTAGAAAACTTTTTACACATTGCATCATCAGTTGAACCAAAAATAATGTCATCAACATAAATTTGTACCAATAAGATATTACCTCTTTCTTTCAAGATAAACAAGGTATTATCTATTGCACCTCTTTGAAAGCCATTTTTAAGAAGATGTTTAGTTAAAGTATCATACCAGGCTCTTGGGGCTTGTCTTAGACCATACAATGCTTTGTTCAGTCTATAACCCAATGAGGATGCTTCTCATCGATGAAACCTGGAGTCTGCTTAACATAAACTTCTTCTTCCAATGTTCCATTAAGGAACGCACTTTTGACATCCATCTGGAAGACCTTGAACTGCAGATGGGCTGCATAAGCCAGAAATATTCTTATGGCTTCAAGTCTTGCAACTGGAGCAAAAGTTTCATCAAAGTCAACGCCCTCTGCTTGACAATAACCCTGGGCAACTAGTCTGGCCTTGTTTCTTACAACATGGCCATCTTCATCCATTTTGTTTCGGTAGACCCATCTGGTACCAATAGGTTCTTTCTTTAACCCTGGTGGACAAGGAACAAGTTCCCAAACATTGTTCCTTTCAAACTGGAGGAGCTCTTCTTGCATAGCTTCCACCCAGCTTGGGTCTGCCATAGCCTCGTCAATCTTCTTTGGTTCAATTAAAGATAAGAAGGTGACGTTTAAGCATTGCTCACTGGTGGCTCTTCTAGTCTAAACCCCACTAGTTGGATCACCCACAATTTGTTCAATTGGATGGGCTCGAGTCCATCTAGTGTATTGACTAGGCTGGTGAACTACAATATCAGTGCAAGTCACCTGGAGATCTTCTTCAGTTGCAGCAGCATCTGGAGAAGGATCAGTCCAAACAACTTCTACATCCTCATCAGAGTCAATGAGGTCTCGATTAGCATCATGAAATTCCTCATTTGAAGGTATTTCATGAACAACTGGAGAAGTAGGTGCTTGAACTGGTGCTGATATTGGAATGGCACGAACATCAGATCCAATCACCAATTCTTGTGGTAAGTTGAAGTTGATAGAAGGATAAAATGATGTGTCACTGGAGGTGTTCTTCTTCTTAACTGGTTCCAGTTTGTTGTAACTGGAAGCATCTTCTGGTGAAACAACTGACCGATGAACTTGGTCAGTTTCACCAAAATTGATTGGAATGACTGGAGAAATATCAAGGCTTGGTCTCTTGTTGATTGCTTCAGTTGATTCATTGAATGTGACATGAATTGTCTCATGCACCTTTTGGAGTCTATAATTATAAACTCTAAAGGCCTTTCGAATATCTGAATAGCCTAGAAATACTCCTTCATCAGCTTTTGCATCAAACTTTCCAAGCTGACTGGAATCGTTCAGTATATAAACTGGACAACCAAATACATAGAAATATCCAATATTTGGTTTACGATTCCTGAGTACTTCGTAGGTAGTCTTCTTATGTCTCTTGATGTAGACTGACCGGTTTTGGGTGTGACAAGCAGTTGCAACTGCCTCAGCCCAAAAACTGGTGGGAAGACCAGATTCAGATAGCATACTTCTTGCGGCTTCTATCAGTGTACGATTCTTTCTTTCTACAACTCCATTTTGCTCTGGAGAGTGAACTGATGAGAAGTTTTGAGAGATGCCAGTGTCATTGCAAAATGTTTCAAGTACTTTGTTTTGGAATTCAGTACCATTATCACTTCGCAACTGACAAACTTTTCTAGTATACTTGAGCTCAATTCATTTGATAAGAGAGATGATTTCAGCAGGAGCATCACTTTTGGACCTGATGAATACCACCCAGCAATATCTGGTGAATTCATCAACCACAACTAGAGTGTACTTCTTTCCAGCTCTAGTTTGAACATTCACTGGACCAAAGAGATCCATGTGTAGCATGTGAAGAGGTTCAGTGATGCTAAAATTTTGCCTAGTTTTAAAACTGGCTCTCTTCTGCTTACCCATCTCACACCCTGGACATGGCTTTTCCTTATTGAAGGAAATTTGAGGTATCCCATCAACCAGTTGTTTGCGAGACAACTTGTTAATGTTCTTAAAATTAAGATGGGATAATCTTTTATGCCATAGCCAGTTGGTGTCCTCATCAGCTTTGGTATAGAAACATTGCTCTTTTGGAGCTGGTTCCATATCCATGATGTACACATTGCCTTTTCTTGGAGCAATCATCACCACTTTCCAATCCTTGTTAAATATGGTGCCTTGTGCAATATCAAACAATACTCTGAAGCCATCATCGCAAAGTTTGCTGACACTGATCAGGTTGTATTTCAAACCATTCACAAATGCAACTCTTTTGAATTCGACTTGTCCATTATTGAGCACCCCATATCCTTCAGTCTTTCCAGATTGATCGTTACCAAATGTCACTGTCGGTCCATCTTGGACAGTGAACTCTTCCAGTAGGGGCTTACATCCGGTCATAGTCCGGCCAGCAGCGCTGTCCAGATACCAGATATTTTTCTTTCGATCGCCCTACACACACACAAAAATCATTAGTTCTTTTTGTGAACCCATCTTTTCTTGATGGGTCCACTGGACTTCTCTACAGAAGCTACAGTTGACAGTTGTGGTGTAGAACTGGAGGCTGCATCTGGAGCTTTATCACCAGCTCCAGGTGCAGGAGTAAAAACAATTGGTATTTGATACTTACTCCCTTTATTTTTACCAGATTTTGTTCCAGAAGGAACATTCTTTTGTTTAGGTATTAAAGAGAATGGTTTAATATTTTGTTTGAAAACTGGAGGTAATAAACCTCCTTCCAGATTGTTAATCCGGGCAGTGCAACTCTGAACCTGCCGAGACAAAAGTTGGAGTTGTCTTTCCAGATTAACCAAAATATTATTTTCTTCAGGCAGTTGAACCTTGGACCTTGGTTCAACTGGTGCTTTAGTCTATCGGGTCTTGGGCACCTTAGACTTTTGAGGTAAAGGCTTGTTACCAGTGGCCTTTTTGACTGGAGCTTTAGCCTGTTCGGCTCCAGTTTTAACCTCAAAGGGGGTGGTCTCAAAGGTTTCAGTTTCAACAGCTTCAGGTTGATCATAAGGTGTTTCAACCTTGAGAGCTGGAGGCAATGCATGAAGATCTGGTATGAGAGCTGTCATCTCCAGATCTCCAGATTTCCATGCATTCTTCTGGGCATCTATAGTTCTTGAAAATGCATCATAGTTTTTGCCAGATGCTTTTACCCATGACTTGATAATCTTTTGTTCTTTTTCAAGATCAGAAAATAGTTTTTGATTATCAAGTTCTAAAGCCTCAATCTTTAAAACTGACTCCTTGAGAGCCAACTGGACACTTTGCAAATCATTTAGTTGTGGTTTAACATTGTTCAGTTCAATTAGGATAGTGTCAAGATATCTTTCACTATCAGCTCTTACAGTTTCCACAAATGCCAAATCACCACTTAATGATTCAGCCAGGTCCAGTTTTAGTTCAGGGTCAACCTGGTTATCATAGTCACATACCTTCTTCAGTATGATGTCCACCCATCTTCCAGAGATGACATCTTCCTTCACCACGTGGTGCTGCTGTTGATCTTCCAAGGCCATGAAGCACATGTCCCTTTCCTCTTCTTCATCATCAGATGAGTCATCAGAGTACTCCCATTTTCCCTCAGTTTGTGCCATTAAGCACTGATCCTTTTTCTTTTCCATGGACAGGAGGGCAATCTGGGCCTTAAGCTTCTTGTATTTAGCTTTGTAGCTATCATCAGGCCGATTGAAATTAGGGACAGAGGGGCCAGTTTGGTTGTTCAACTGACTAGATCTGCATTCCTTCATAAAATGACCTTTCTTACCACACTTATAGCATGTAAGATTGGTCTTATCCAGAGAGCTGGAGCTGGAAGCATTGTTGGGGCCATTAAATCTTTTGGATTTATGCTTAAACCTATTAAAGGTTTTAGCAATCATGGCGACCAAATCATCATCGTCAGTTTCATTACAACCATCACTGTTTTCAGTGGTCAGTCCAGAGTTTAAGAAACTGTTCAACATCTCCTTCATCGAGTGTACCTGGACACTCTCAGTAGACATTAAAGCAGCACAAGGTCGCTCAGTTGCACTAGCAACCTTGGGACTCTGGGCATGGTTCATGGAATCTTGCTCAGCCACAAGTCTTGCAGCATTATTATCTTCAGTGAATCTGAAGGCTCCATAGAGCGATGCAAGAGTATGAGTGTGCAACGTTTTACCTTGTCTCAAGACAAGAACCATGTTTTCCCATTTGGAAGGAAGAATATCACAAAACTTTTCAAGAAGAATATCCTTATCCTTCTCTACACCCAATCCTCTCAACTGATTGATGAGGCTAGAAAATCTGGTGTATGTACCAGTTAGACTTTCATTGGGCAAGGCAAAGAAGGATTCATACTTCTTGTTCAAAGCAACTTTTCTGGTGACAATAGTGTCATCACCTCCTTCAAATTGAATCACTAATTCATCCCACATAGACTTGGCACTGGGGAACAACACAAGTGTTGGAATTAGGTCTTCAGGGACAGCCCCAAGGATCATGTTTTTCAGTCTGGTGTCCAAGTCCACCAGTCTGCGATCCTCATCAGATCAATGGTCTTCTGGCTTTTCCCTTGAACCTCTTCTTCCAGTAGGATCAAGAAGAGGACTGACCCCAAGGGACATGGGTATATATGGTCCATCCTTAAGGATTTTCAACATATACCTTTCAATCCCACCAAAATGCAAAAGCATTATAGCCTTCCATGTACCGAATGTCTCACTGTTTCCATCAAATTTTGGAACAGGAGTGTTAGAGTAGTGTACATGGACATGGTTTGGGGCAGTAGGAGGAGGAGGGTTGGTGTTAACATTTTGAAAAGGTTGTGCATTAGTATTCGAGGGGTTTTCACCTGAACCAGAACCATCTCCACCTTCAGTAGTGTTCATCTTAGCAGATCTAGGCAAGTTTATTAGCCTTCTGCTCTGATACCACTTTAAGTCCCAACTCGTTAGATGGTACTACTGAAGACACCTCTATGTCGATGGTGGAGTTACTTTGCAATATATGCACTGAACTGGAGACGACCAGTTGCAATGTGTATATACCAAGTTCTAGATAGATTACTTATATAAAAGACAATAAGTAAAGAACAATGCAATAATACAAATAACTTGTAAGATAACTTGATGAGACAATATGTATTTTCAATGTGTAATTTATTTATTGATATTAAACAAATTACAAGGTTGATGTGGAACCAAGATAATACACGAATGTAAATATCCTAACAACCTATGAAATACAATTGATCTATACTCGGAATTTCTCAAGACAATCGAAACACTTAAAGTTGTGAAATGTTCCTTTTAGCGATTGAGAGAAGATTGCACAAGTTCACCAAGAATATTGCAGGTTTGCAAAGTGTGAAGTTATTCGAGTTTGTGAATTAACTTTGTGAGATTGAATACTTGAATTCTTGGTTGTGCAATGACTTGTATTTATAGGCAAAGTTAACATTGGGATGTTAACTTTATCCGTACAAATGTGGTTGGGAGCATTTAAGGAATAACATTTAATTCCTTAAAAAGCAGTGTAAAGTCGCATGTTAAAGTGACTTTACATAACCACCTTTATGTACCTTTTAATACTTAAATAATAAGATAAGGCTTATTATCCGGGTAAGGTACATAAAGCATATAAGTCAATTCCTCGTAATCAGTGTAAAGCTTTGTAAGGGTTTTCCACTGATGGTCTCCAGTTTGTAACTGACTAGAATGCCAACTGGGCTTCGCTGCCATTGCCATTCTCTATCTTCCATTTGTTGTCTCCTCCTCCTCCTCCTCCTCCTCCTCCTCCTCCTCCTCCTCCTCCTCCTCCTCCTCCTCCTCCTCCTCCTCCTCCTCCTCCTCCTCCTCCTCCTCCTCCTCCTCCTCCTCCTCCTCCTCCTCCTCCTCCTCCTCCTCCTCCTCCTCCTCCTCCTCCTCCTCCTCCTCCTCCTCCTCCTCCTCCTCCTCCTCCTCCTCCTCCTCCTCCTCCTCCTCCTCCTCCTCCTCCTCCTCCTCCTCCTCCTCCTCCTCCTCCTCCTCCTCCTCCTCCTCCTCCTCCTCCTCCTCCTCCTCCTCCTCCTCCTCCTCCTCCTCCTCCTCCTCCTCCTCCTCCTCCTCCTCCTCCTCCTCCTCCTCCTCCTCCTCCTCCTCCTCCTCCTCCTCCTCCTCCTCCTCCTCCTCCTCCTCCTCCTCCTCCTCCTCCTCCTCCTCCTCCTCCTCCTCCTCCTCCTCCTCCTCCTCCTCCTCCTCCTCCTCCTCCTCCTCCTCCTCCTCCTCCTCCTCCTCCTCCTCCTCCTCCTCCTCCTCCTCCTCCTCCTCCTCCTCCTCCTCCTCCTCCTCCTCCTCCTCCTCCTCCTCCTCCTCCTCCTCCTCCTCCTCCTCCTCCTCCTCCTCCTCCTCCTCCTCCTCCTCCTCCTCCTCCTCCTCCTCCTCCTCCTCCTCCTCCTCCTCCTCCTCCTCCTCCTCCTCCTCCTCCTCCTCCTCCTCCTCCTCCTCCTCCTCCTCCTCCTCCTCCTTGCTCCTCCTCCTCCTCCTCCTTCATTCTCTAAAGAAGATAGGAAATTGCTGAAAGAGCTTACTGAAAAAGAGAATCTGAACCTTAACTCATCATTCAGGTTAAGGGCTCAGTTCTCTACCATGGCAAAAGGCATTTCTGATTGCCTTCTGCAGCAAAGTTGGGAACCTCTGAAGGCCATTCAGACTGCCATTGATGTATATGCTAAGATGCCTTCTGAGGTCCCCAAAGGGGGAAATGTGCCTATTGGTCTACTTTCAAGTACTCAAGAATTTATAGAAGCAACCAAGAAGCAAGCTGAGGTACCATCTGGTAGTGCCTCAGTTCAGGGGGAACAGGTTCAGAAATCTGAAGCACAAGCTTCTGAACCAGCCAAGAAAGATAAGGGCAAGGCCCCAGTGGGGGATGAACCTACGAAGAAAGATTCTAAGGGTTCTGGTTTGGTAGTTGGTGAAAATGTTGATGAACAAGGTTATCCACTTCATGATCCTAATGCTGATAGCAAGAAATTAGAAGCTTTGCAGAAGCAAGTTTCTAATCAATTTATTATGTGGGGGGGAAACAAGGAAAGAGAAAGGGTTCAACATCAGAAAATGGGAACCCTTGATCATGTTGATGCTGCAACTCTTGGTCTCTCTCTGGAAAGATATCTGAAGATCAAAAATGATCCAAGAGTGCAGAAAGCTGTTGTTGATATGCTCGAATATGAATACGGGGTGAATTATTCTCCCTTAGAACAAAAGCTGGACCATCTCACATTCAAGTTGTCCATTAAGGACTTGGTGAAAAACAGAGAAAAAGAGATGGCAATTAAAAAGAAAGAAATTCTGGCTGGAGTTCTGAAGGTTGAAAAAGAATTGTCAAGGCCACCCATTAAGCCCAAAGTGACTGGACCAAGATCATCAAGAAAGAATATTCGTGATGCTGATCTTTCTACCTTCAAGCCAATGTCTGATGATGCTATTGAAATTGAAAGAAAACATGAAAGGGATCAGTATGAGCATTATATGAAGCATCGATCTCATCCAGCTAAGATAGTTGATATGGAAGTAACAAAAGCTGATGGATTGAAGCTTTTTGACTTGGTTGTTAAAAGAGAAGGAAGGGCAGCTGAAGAATACCATCAGGTTTCAGTGCACGAGTTTGGAATTTCTGAGCATAGGGAGATGATCCAAATACTGAGGGGGAAGACGAAATCTGCTTTGATTGGTGCATGGTTATCAAGAATATAACAAAAGATGCAGGCCAAGGTAGAGATTGAAGGCAGATTGTTTGGAAAGAAGGATCATTCTCCACTGAAGAGAAAACCTACTGAGGCACCTTCTGGTTCAAGGCCTGCCAAGAAGTAGTTTCTTTTCAGTTTATCATGTACTTGTATAAATATTTACAAATGTAACAAACACTTCAGTTTGTATATATATGTTACATTTTGTAGCCTATAAGTAGATGATAGGTTTAAGTTAGAAAAACCACAAGTAAAATTCTGAGACATCAATGATCTATAAGATGTACTTAGAAATTTTTACAACTTAAACATAAACTTGCATTTCAGACTTACAAACATGTATAGATAGAAGTCTGAGATGCATGCACTATTTCAGAACAAATAGGGGGAATTTGTTAGGTCGAAAATCGACCAAGTATAATTGTTCAGAAATAGCTGAAGCTCAGTGAAAAATACTTGTATAGAATTCTGAGGTCGCTCAGAATTAGTTCACTGAAGCTTCACTTCAGTTCAGATCAACGTATCAGAATACCGTTCAGAATGAAGTCAAAGACTGAAGTCTGAAGAAAGAGAATCAGCTCAGATGTGGAGCTCAGAAACTGATTCTACCTGATCAAAGACTGAAGCATCTCAGTGTAAAAGTACTTACACACTTTTACACTGATTACGAGGAAGACTTTTTACTTTACATATCTTTACCCGGTTAATAGTTTTAACTACTAATAAAAGTACAAGGTAAAGTAAAGGTTGGGAATAAGGTATGATAAGTCACATCAATTGACTTATATACCTAAACCTTAAAAGTACACATGTAAGGAATTAGCTTTAATTCCTTAAATGCTCCCAACCATATTTGTACGATCTGGTCCACGTCATCATGGACTTGGTCTATAAATATAAGTCTTCTCACAACTTGCAAATGGCTTGAAACCTTAGCATTGCAACTTGTGAGATATACTCTAAGTAATCCTTACGAGTATTTCCAAGTTATTAGATCACTTGTATTTCTAGGTTGTTTAGATATTTACACTTGGGTGTTTATCTTTGTTCCGCAACAACCTTTGTATTTGTTTATATATCAATAAATCAAATACATTGAAAAGTACATCGTGTCTCAATGCTACATACTTGATCTATACATATTATTTATATAGTTTCAGCCCTTATTGTTTCTTGCATTTACTTTCAGTACCTTTATCGTATTGTTCATCCATTTCTGGATCGTATTCTGAACTGGTCATCTTCCAGTTAGAACTACTTGCCAGTCGGGTATTAAACCATCTATATTTGGGACTCACACGAACCCATGGTCTCTGTCTCCAGACGCAAAGGTGTTTACCACTAGTCCAAACCATGCTACTTTAATCAGTTATACATACCTCATATTTTTATATTTTAGATAACTTTTTTATTTTGTCATAATAAATCTTAGCTAATTGCCTTTCATTCTTTCTGTTGTCATTATATATATAACAATTCACAAAATGGCGGATGTGAGGAGGTTTACTGTAGCTAAGCACTGTAGCAACTCAAAATCGGAACTGTAGCAACTCAGACTGTAACAACTCGGTACCGTAGCAACAAACAAATACAGGTAGAACAAGAATAATAACTACAATAAAAATCCGAACACCACAACGGTCGTCGGTAACATCCACAAGGAACAAACAACAAAAAAAACCATCATCCTATCACTTCCCAACCATTAACGGAGATAAAAAAATAAAATTGGTCAACCAGGAGAAACCACCGCCCGCCACCTACCTCGACAACCATCGTCACCGTCGGCAGCCAACTTCATCCGAAATCTATAACAATGGCAACCAAACACCACCGCAACAACCTCAAAAAGCACATCTATACACAAATCTACATAAGACATAGAAAGAGAGTGGTGTGCGGCGCTGCAGCCTATCGATAATACCGACAGGCTGGTCCAGTTGTGGCGGTGATGAAGTTTACCGGTGACAGCCCTTCATGATATCGAAACAATACAAACGACTTTCTCTGATTAAGCATAAACATTGCGATAAAAAAAAGCAATTGTTAATTGGTATGTGAAAAGTAGGTAGATTAGAAGGAGGAGAAAGTAGAAAACCAACACATGGCTGGAATGAAAGCAGGAGACTAAAAGGAAGATGAAAGAGTAAAAGAAATAGGAGGTAGATAAAAATATAGATACAGGAAATATGAAAATTGATTTTAATAAATAAATAAATAGAAACCGGAGAGCAAGTAGAGGCGGTAGGTGTCTAGGTGTATGAAGAGATATGACATAACCACCCACGTGTAAACATATATATATATATATATATATATCTGCGTTGTATATTTTATTTACTGTTGTATTTAAATAAATATTAACAGACTTTCTCTTTAGCATATATTTAAAAGAGTGGGCTTTGATGGTTTAACTCAAAATTTATGGTTATACTATTTACAACTTAACCCATTTTGTATCAATTTTGAACGTGTTCACCTACAATGGTTTTTTTAGTATAACATTACATGAGAATAATACATTATGTACACAACATTCTTTCTTTGTGTTTTTGTATATCAAACTTTGATGTTTTCGAATGTCTCATTTTTTTTAACTTTCACCATAGTGTGGATAATTATTATAACGGAGTATAGATAATTACCGACTCATGATTTATAAAACCAAAAAATGATAAACGAATTAACAAAACTTTAAAAATTGCACTTTATCATATTTATAAATGAACAAATAATCGAAGTTAACGTAAGCAACTATCCCGCAGCGAAGCGCGGGTCTTCAATACTAGTTGTCTTATAAACAAAACACAAGCTGTTGTAATTGTTAATTATTGACTTTGCCGTGTGACGATTAAATTTCTATTCTTGGACCTTTATTGTTCACAACTATGTTATAATCATTGTACTGGCAACATTTTCATTTTTCAAATAAATAGACAAGTGTTATACTAGAATGGCCGGCTCAATGCGACAATTAAATGGTGCAAGCTACTGTGGCTCTTTTCATTCTTTGTGAAAACACAAGAATGAAAAGCCAATAGCTAAGGTTTATTAGAAGCAAGGGTGTAGTCGGCAAGTTTTATCGGTAAAATGGATCGGCTAGCTTCGGCTTTTTGGCAAGCTATAACACATGCATCGGCAAGTTTTGCAAGTTACATCGGCAAGTTGGATCGGCTGATTTTGGCCGATGCTAGTGAGCGTTGGGCAAGTGCCACGTGACCTTTTTTTTTGGAAAAGTGAACGTTGGAGCGTGTGTGACTTTTTTTTTAATTCCCCCCCTCAACTTCTACATATACAACATACACATACATATTATCAAATATAATTAAACAAAACACATTTTATTATTATTAAAAAACACATTTTACAATAAAAAGACAACACATAATTAAAAAAGACAGTACATGATAAAAACACGAAATACATTAGAAGCCTACGATTACTCATCATCATCTTTTATTGACATACTTCCTAAGCCACGATAAGCGTAATCGTCGAGCCACCACTTGTCGTGTTGCGGGCATTTGACTTCCCACGTGGTTTTGTCTTCCCCGCAATTGTCGTGGAACGATTCGGCCCAAGTGCATTGGTCACCCAACGTGTGACCGGCCTTAAAAACATCATCGACTACACTCTTGACGTTGTTGATCTCCCCCTGTAGAAACGAAGAATAGTGCTCTTCGTGCTTCGAAACATTGCGGCCTGGCGCTTGTATTGCCTCTACCTGTTGCTCGCATCGTCGTCTTTTCTCCCGTAGGTAGCCCATAACCCCAGAAAGTTTGGTTTGATGGAGGGTGTCCTCTTTGATATCAGCCATAATTCGTGTTTTCATCTCATCTACAGTCAGATGAGGTCGGTGAACATTCTTTTTTGATGATGAGGACGTCATTTGGTTAAAAACAGTGCTCGTAACTGAAACGCCTCCCATACTTCTCATGGTACTCCTGATGCGCCGTTGCATTAAGCAACTCATCAGAGTCGGTCCTCCCCTGTGCATTCAACCTCATACATATTCAGATTGATACAGATTAAAAGTAACAGAACCATCAACTTTATCATATGTTTCTTTTAAATCTTTCCAAACCTCACTGGCAACTTTAGAAAAAATTTGTCCCATGTACAATTCTTGACTGACAGATCCTAAAATCCAAGATAAAACCACAGAATTACACCTATCCCATTGTTTAGCCAAAACAGGATCATCATCATTCTTTTCACAAGAACCATCTATAAACCCTACTTTATTTTTAGTTTCTAAAGCAAGTAACATAGCACATGACCAAACATTATAATTTTCAGTACCAGTCAACTTAAAAGACAGAATAGAAGCACCACTAGTATCAGTAGGATGAAGATATAAAGGATCACCAAAATCAAGACCACTAACAGTAGTAGTTTTAGAGCCACTACCAGTATCAGGAGCCATTATTAATCAGATAACAAGAACTAATTATCACACAATTACTAAAAAAAACAGATTATCAATCAAGTAGTCAAATAAACAACAAATAAGCACAAATCACTCAAAGACAGTAAACAAAATTACTTAAAACAGAATTATATATATATATAAACAGTTTTAGAAAATAAATCCAATCCCTCAAATGTGTCAGTGACAGGATTCCAAGCCTCTCACGGAGACCGGTCAAGTATTAACACAAATGATTTTGTGAGATCAGAATATATAAAAAAAATTAAGATATAAAGGAAAGAGAATCAACAATACAGTGCTCTCGGCTGAAATAAAGAAGGAACCCTAATTTTCTTCTTGATTCACTTAGTCAAGAAGAACAATCAGGATCTGAAACAATAAGCAGCGGAATCAACAAGATCGTAAACCAGAAAACCCTAAAAATTAGGGTTTCTTAGATCTAGGGTTTCGAAATCGAAATACGCCCTAAATCCAGAACAACCTTAATCAGAAAACACCGATCAGAGGAACCTGGCTCTGATACCATGAACGAACTCGAAGATCAATCAAACAACAATTATTATTAATGGTTGTTTTATTATTTGATTAAAATAATCAGTCGGCTAGATTATCCAACTTTTAATGTTCGATTATTACAAAGAAATATGATCAAGATGATCAAACAAATGATTGATCAAGATAAATCAATCAGATTACAAGGAAAATATCTCGAATATATTTGAGAGAAAATATATAAACGAAAAATATATAAAAGTGATAATCATTTATCTAAAAACCCTAATCGGGTTAAAGGATGTATTTATACTCCATAACTTTGACTGCCAGCTTGCACTACTCCTCCCTCCTCTTTCCCTTTGTGCAAAACTAGTCCTTCCAGTATCAACAATAACATACCTGCACAATGTCTTAACCCTGAAGTTAGTAACATATACAAATATAACCCAAAGCTTATATTAGATAATTTTAACACATAGTAAACATCTTTTTGTTACGTCTTGATCTGTTGAATCATATATCTTTAAGTTTATTAGTTTTGGAAGTGAGACAGAGAGATTCCATGCGAAACTAGAAAGAAATAAAGAAAAGAAAAAGGGTACTGTATTAGAATTTGAGAAAAAATTTAAGTAAAAGTGTAAAACCAGCCCATTGTTTCATTCTACTTTCTACTACAAAAGCTGACATCTAGCCAAATGCCCAAATACGTGTCACCCTTTTACTTTTTTAAAGCAATTTTTTTTTAAATTAGTTTTTCTTATCTTCCACTTAACAATTTGAATAGATGCTGTTGAATTCCACAAATAAATTATGAATCAAGTACAATTCATATAAATTTCGGTTAATTTGATTATTATATATAGTCATATGTCCGCGCGATGCTGCGGTGATGTAGTGATGGCGGCGACGGCGACGGGTGGTGGCGGCAACGGTTGGTGTTGTCGGCGGTGGCGGTTATTAATGTAAAAGTAATTGATATAAAAGGAGGTTGTTTAGTTATATTAAGGGTTGAGAGATATAATTTCATTAAGGGTATTATAGGTATATTAGGTGATTCTATTCAAACCAATGGATAAAAAAGAGGGGTAGTTTACTATAGATATAGATATCGGTTTTCATTATCCAAATAAATGAATAATGATACACAAGTCTAAGCTTTCCAAAAAGTTAGCGTTTACAAAAAATGTTTCTACATCTAATACTTCATAATACAACCACAGAATTACACCTATCCCATTGTTTAGCCAAAACAGGATCATCATCATTCTTTTCACAAGAACCATCTATAAACCCTACTTTATTTTTAGTTTCTAAAGCAAGTAACATAGCACATGACCAAACATTATAATTTTCAGTACCAGTCAACTTAAAAGACAGAATAGAAGCACCACTAGTATCAGTAGGATGAAGATATAAAGGATCACCAAAATCAAGACCACTAACAGTAGTAGTTTTAGAGCCACTACCAGTATCAGGAGCCATTATTAATCAGATAACAAGAACTAATTATCACACAATTACAAAAAAACAGATTATCAATCAAGTAGTCAAATAAACAACAAATAAGCACAAATCACTCAAAGACAGTAAACAAAATTACTTAAACAGAATTATATATATTTATATATATATATATATTTTAGAAATATATATATATATATATATAAACAATTTTAGAAAATAAATCCAATCCCTCAAATGTGTCAGTGACAGGATTCCAAGCCTCTCACGGAGACCGGTCAAGTATTAACACAAATGATTTTGTGAGATCAGAATATATAAAAAAAATTAAGATATAAAGGAAAGAGAATCAACAATACAGTGCTCTCGGCTGAAATAAAGAAGGAACCCTAATTTTCTTCTTGATTCACTTAGTCAAGAAGAACAATCAGGATCTGAAACAATAAGCAGCGGAATCAACAAGATCGTAAACCAGAAAACCCTAAAAAATTAGGGTTTCTTAGATCTAGGGTTTCGAAATCGAAATACGCCCTAAATCCAGAACAACCTTAATCAGAAAACACCGATCAGAGGAACCTGGCTCTGATACCATGAACGAACTCGAAGATCAATCAAACAACAATTATTATTAATGGTTGTTTTATTATTTGATTAAAATAATCAGTCGGCTAGATTATCCAACTTTTAATGTTCGATTATTACAAAGAAATATGATCAAGATGATCAAACAAATGATTGATCAAGATAAATCAATCAGATTACAAGGAAAATATCTCGAATATATTTGAGAGAAAATATATAAACGAAAAATATATAAAAGTGATAATCATTTATCTAAAAACCCTAATCGGGTTAAAGGATGTATTTATACTCCATAACTTTGACTGCCAGCTTGCACTACTCCTCCCTCCTCTTTCCCTTTGTGCAAAACTAGTCCTTCCAGTATCAACAATAACATACCTGCACAATGTCTTAACCCTGAAGTTAGTAACATATACAAATATAACCCAAAGCTTATATTAGATAATTTTAACACATAGTAAACATCTTTTTGTTACGTCTTGATCTGTTGAATCATATATCTTTAAGTTTATTAGTTTTGGAAGTGAGACAGAGAGATTCCATGCGAAACTAGAAAGAAATAAAGAAAAGAAAAAGGGTACTGTATTAGAATTTGAGAAAAAATTTAAGTAAAAGTGTAAAACCAGCCCATTGTTTCATTCTACTTTCTACTACAAAAGCTGACATCTAGCCAAATGCCCAAATACGTGTCACCCTTTTACTTTTTTAAAGCAATTTTTTTTTTAAAATTAGTTTTTCTTATCTTCCACTTAACAATTTGAATAGATGCTGTTGAATTCCACAAATAAATTATGAATCAAGTACAATTCATATAAATTTCGGTTAATTTGATTATTATATATAGTCATATGTCCGCGCGATGCTGCGGTGATGTAGTGATGGCGGCGACGGACGGCGACGGGTGGTGGCGGCAACGGTTGGTGTTGTCGGAGGTGGCGGTTATTAATGTAAAAGTAATTGATATAAAAGGAGGTTGTTTAGTTATATTAAGGGTTGAGAGATATAATTTCATTAAGGGTATTATAGGTATATTAGGTGATTCTATTCAAACCAATGGATAAAAAAGAGGGGTAGTTTACTATAGATATAGATATCGGTTTTCATTATCCAAATAAATGAATAATGATACACAAGTCTAAGCTTTCCAAAAAGTTAGCGTTTACAAAAAATGTTTCTACATCTAATACTTCATAATAAAACCACAGAATTACACCTATCCCATTGTTTAGCCAAAAACAGGATCATCATCATTCTTTTCACAAGAACCATCTATAAACCCTACTTTATTTTTAGTTTCTAAAGCAAGTAACATAGCACATGACCAAACATTATAATTTTCAGTACCAGTCAACTTAAAAGACAGAATAGAAGCACCACTAGTATCAGTAGGATGAAGATATAAAGGATCACCAAAATCAAGACCACTAACAGTAGTAGTTTTAGAGCCACTACCAGTATCAGGAGCCATTATTAATCAGATAACAAGAACTAATTATCACACAATTACTAAAAAAAACAGATTATCAATCAAGTAGTCAAATAAACAACAAATAAGCACAAATCACTCAAAGACAGTAAACAAAATTACTTAAACAGAATTATATATATATATATAACATATATTATATAAAAGAATATATATGTATATATATATAAAAAAATAGTTTTAGAAAATAAATCCAATCCCTCAAATGTGTCAGTGACAGGATTCCAAGCCTCTCACGGAGACCGGTCAAGTATTAACACAAATGATTTTGTGAGATCAGAATATATAAAAAAAATTAAGATATAAAGGAAAGAGAATCAACAATACAGTGCTCTCGGCTGAAATAAAGAAGGAACCCTAATTTTCTTCTTGATTCACTTAGTCAAGAAGAACAATCAGGATCTGAAACAATAAGCAGCGGAATCAACAAGATCGTAAACCAGAAAACCCTAAAAAATTAGGGTTTCTTAGATCTAGGGTTTCGAAATCGAAATACGCCCTAAATCCAGAACAACCTTAATCAGAAAACACCGATCAGAGGAACCTGGCTCTGATACCATGAACGAACTCGAAGATCAATCAAACAACAATTATTATTAATGGTTGTTTTATTATTTGATTAAAATAATCAGTCGGCTAGATTATCCAACTTTTAATGTTCGATTATTACAAAGAAATATGATCAAGATGATCAAACAAATGATTGATCAAGATAAATCAATCAGATTACAAGGAAAATATCTCGAATATATTTGAGAGAAAATATATAAACGAAAAATATATAAAAGTGATAATCATTTATCTAAAAACCCTAATCGGGTTAAAGGATGTATTTATACTCCATAACTTTGACTGCCAGCTTGCACTACTCCTCCCTCCTCTTTCCCTTTGTGCAAAACTAGTCCTTCCAGTATCAACAATAACATACCTGCACAATGTCTTAACCCTGAAGTTAGTAACATATACAAATATAACCCAAAGCTTATATTAGATAATTTTAACACATAGTAAACATCTTTTTGTTACGTCTTGATCTGTTGATCATATATAAAGCATAAGTTTATTAGTTTTGGAAGTGAGACAGAGAGATTCCATGCGAAACTAGAAAGAAATAAAGAAAAGAAAAAGGGTACTGTATTAGAATTTGAGAAAAAATTTAAGTAAAAGTGTAAAACCAGCCCATTGTTTCATTCTACTTTCTACTACAAAAGCTGACATCTAGCCAAATGCCCAAATACGTGTCACCCTTTTACTTTTTTAAAGCAATTTTTTTTTAAAATTAGTTTTTCTTATCTTCCACTTAACAATTTGAATAGATGCTGTTGAATTCCACAAATAAATTATGAATCAAGTACAATTCATATAAATTTCGGTTAATTTGATTATTATATATAGTCATATGTCCGCGCGATGCTGCGGTGATGTAGTGATGGCGGCGACGAACGGCGACGGGTGGTGGCGGCAACGGTTGGTGTTGTCGGAGGTGGCGGTTATTAATGTAAAAGTAATTGATATAAAAGGAGGTTGTTTAGTTATATTAAGGGTTGAGAGATATAATTTCATTAAGGGTATTATAGGTATATTAGGTGATTCTATTCAAACCAATGGATAAAAAAGAGGGGTAGTTTACTATAGATATAGATATCGGTTTTCATTATCCAAATAAATGAATAATGATACACAAGTCTAAGCTTTCCAAAAAGTTAGCGTTTACAAAAAATGTTTCTACATCTAATACTTCATAATACAACTTCATTCTACTTAATTATGTACTTCTTCAATTATTGATACTACACAGTGCGAAAAGGGAAGTGATATTTGTATTTGTACTTTTATTTTTATTTTTATTTTTATTTTTATTTTTGTACTAACATTTTAGTTTTTGTTTTTTGTTGTGTCAAACTAGTTTTATTTTTATTTTTATTTTTATTTTTATTTTTATTTTTATTTTTATTTTTATTTTATTTTTATTTTTATTTTTATTTTTATTTTTATTTTTATTTTTATTTTTATTTTTATTTTTATTTTTATTTTTATTTTTATTTTTATTTTTATTTTTATTTTTATTTTTATTTTTATTTTTATTTTTATTTTTATTTTTATTTTTATTTTTATTTTTATTTTTATTTTTATTTTTATTTTTATTTTTATTTTTATTTTTATTTTTATTTTTATTTTTATTTTTATTTTTATTTTTATTTTTATTTTTATTTTTATTTTTATTTTTATTTTTATTTTTATTTTTATTTTTATTTTTATTTTTATTTTTATTTTTATTTTTATTTTTATTTTTATTTTTATTTTTATTTTTATTTTTATTTTTATTTTTATTTTTATTTTTATTTTTATTTTTATTTTTATTTTTATTTTTATTTTTATTTTTATTTTTATTTTTATTTTTATTTTTATTTTTATTTTTATTTTTATTTTTATTTTTATTTTTATTTTTATTTTTATTTTTATTTTTATTTTTATTTTTATTTTTATTTTTATTTTTATTTTTATTTTTATTTTTGTATATAAATAAATTGGTTTAGATTGTTTATTTTTATTTTTATTTTTATTTTTTTATTTTTATTTTTATTTTTATTTTTATATAAATAATAGTTTAGATATTTTATTTTTATTTTTATTTTTATTTTTATTTTTATTTTTATTTTTATTTTTACCACTTAACTTTTAGGTTTTATCACTTTAGTTCCTTTCTCTTATTTTAACTCTTCAAACTTATTTTTATCACTTAACTTTTGGATTTTTTAACTTTAGTCCAACTTTTTGTATACAAACTTAATTATAATTCTAACTTTAATCATCAATTTTTATTTT
The DNA here is from genome assembly GCA_034093135.1 of Erigeron breviscapus. Taxonomy (NCBI): domain Eukaryota; kingdom Viridiplantae; phylum Streptophyta; class Magnoliopsida; order Asterales; family Asteraceae; genus Erigeron; species Erigeron breviscapus. The sequence goes on from CM067167.1 coordinate 264,386,684, forward strand.
TATTTTTACTTTCTATCTCTTATTTTAAAGCTTCTAACTTTTACCATCAAATCTTGGTTTTGACTATCAATTTTTTTACTTTCTACCCCTTATAGTAAACTTTAAGTGTCCAAACTTTTAGGTAATGTTGTATGTATATATGTTTGCATGACGCAACGTCGATCCCGGGCAACGCCTTCCCGGGGCAACGCCCGGGGTCAAAAAAACTTGTTAGGTTTACATGTGAAAGAATATCCATATAACGTACTCTACCCAATACAAGAAAAGCGAAAAGTATTTCTATATATACAATATACTTCATCTACACCATTTGCTTCCAAAATAAACATTTTTGGAGTAATAGTTATATCGTATTTGATGATCATTCGGGAAAACATTGAAAAACACTCCATAATTTCGAGGAAGACGACTAATATAATTGTCATAGACATAATTGAACGACAATCAAGGTTGGCATATACGAAATATGTTGAGCTACAAGGTCATAACCAGGACATCCAAAACACATAACCTAGAAGAACCAAGTTTTACAATGGATCAAAATCTACACAATATTTCTTACCCTTTAACTCAGCTCTTCCTCAATGTTTTCCAAATTCTAAATTCTAAAACTCAAATGTATCACTTTCAAAGGGTAGAAGGTAGCAGTGTGGTAGCAGGAGAATCCATGTAGTCTAAACTATGTGTATTGAATTGCTAATCTGTCTTCTTATCAGCTTCATCTATGGCAGCTAACCTTTCAACCAGCGGAGGGTGAGAGTAGTGATAAGCAGAGTACCATGGATCAGTGTTCATTGCCGACAAGTTCTCCTCCTGCAAATACGTATACCCGCATCAGCAAAAATAATAAATAAACAAATAGTGACTGATTCAAAAAAATAAGACAAACCAGTATCAGCAGATAAGTAGCTGTCAAGCAGGAGCTCGCAATATTATGACTATTGCAATCATATTGAAAACTAATCTGATGTCATGACGCAAAACAAGTTGCGGGGAATACATAACAGTTTAAGAATATGGCTCAAAATATCTGATCATTGCAGGAAGATTGCTCTTCATTCACTATGTATTTTAGGTAGTTAACTACTAGTAGAATATTATATTAAACTGCATATCCCATCAAACAATTGCATTATTCTTTGGACAGATAGAGTAGTCAACGCCATATATAACACAAAGAAAGAAGATAAAGTACCTGCAGCTTAACTAGTCCATCTCGAAGTGGTTTAGAATAACCAAGCTTCTTTGCAAAAGCATCAGCCTAGGTAACAAAACAAGTCGCAATTAGACAAAACCCTAAATCCAAGGACCAAGAAGTAGAATGACCAATCTTTGACTATCTCCAACCATACCTCCAAAACACCATGTTACTCCAAATTTGGAGTTATTGAAATAAAATCCTTCTCTAACCATTGTCTTAAAATTTGAAGAAATTTTTGAAGGTTGAATATCCTCCATATTTGGAGTATCACTATTCATCCACCAAAACCAGTTAATCATTTTAACTCATTTTTATATTCAGTTTCAACTTATTATATTATGTCATTAGTTACTATTTTTTATTTTTAACTTTTTAAAACGACAAACTATCCTATTTGTACTCCTAAATTACACAAATGCCTAAATTTCATAAAAAAATCAGATAATATATAGTTACGTTAATGAGTTGTATAAAAAATTATTTTGTATAATAAAGTTTTTGGAGTATGGTGTTTGAAGTATATTGTTGGTGATAAAAATTTTTGGAGTAAGAAGATCTTATAAAGATGTATTTTCTGCATATTTGGAGATGGAGAAACAGAACTGGTTGGAAATAGCTTTAGAGGTGGTATGTTCAACACAGTTAATGAAATCTTTTGGAGTAAGAATATTCCATACAGATGTATTTTCTGCATATTTGGAGATGGAGAAATAGAATGGTTGGAGATAGCTTTAGAGGTGGTAAGTTCAACAAAGTTAACTAGAAATAGGTTAATTCCGGTTTTATTTTGCCTCCAACAGGTCCAATGGGTAAACTTCATTTTAACTTGGTTATACTAGCCAGGTCAAATAGATCAGAAGTGACTTAACGTGTATCAAAATGCTTACAACCTCTTAAATCACTCCCAAATTACCACATCTAATAAATATGATATGGAAATTGATAACCAAATTTAAAGATACCTGGAACTCAAAAGCACGGCTAACAAGATTGAGAGCAAAGCTCACAAGATGCTGGATAGGAATTATAGTGTGCTGAAATAGAAATATGAATAAATCAGAAGATACAATTATGATTAAAACAAAATAATAACCGTGCAGAATCAGCTCAGAGTGTTCGAACTTCAAACAACAGAGATTACTCTGGTCGCAAGAAGCATTGCATGAAGTTTTACTCAAAAACACTATCAGTGATGTCCTTCCTTATGTTAGTTATCTCTTCTGTTGGAGACTTAAGCCCGTGTTTTGTAATCCTAAACTCACTCAAAGTGCGGCATTACAAATTTATAGCATATAAGTTCACTACAGCTATCAAACAACACAAGAACTACAATCATCAAGACATCAACTCATCATCATTAGCTCTGAAAGCATTCATCCGGGTGATAAATTGCGACACTGAAGTAGTTATATATGGGAGTCTACCACTGGTCCTTCGTCTTATTGATCAAGACTCTTAACTAAAGTGAGCTTTCATGCAAAAACTCATGCTTAAAAGCAAATTTGATTAGTTATTTGGTTAACAGCAACACTCGCATCATAATAACAATACATCAACGCGATCCCAATAATTGTTAACGTCAAACTCAATCTAAACACAGATACTAAAAACAAATTGGGCAATGCTTAAGGAGACATAACTATAGAACTGCATACAAAACTCTGGCCTCCTACTCTGTAACTTAACAAATGGCAAATAAAATATACAAATTATCGACTCCATACCTTTTGACAATACCATTATAAAATTTCCACACTTGTATCAGTTAAAATCATATCCCAGTTACCACAAACCAGACAACTTAGATATAAAATGCTGTAAAGGAATCACTGAAGCATCATGAGCAAGTGCATCTACGCTAACTCCATACACAAAACACACTTTTTATTTTGGAAATAAAAGAGGAACCGAGAAGAGACAAAAAACAGAGAAGAAAAAAAGAACATGAGACGTCAAAACCGTGAAGAAATGCTACATTTTGAGGCATACACATGTAAGTGTGGACACCGCGAGTTGGGCAGCCAAGTCGACTTCTTTTAAGGGTAAACTGCCTCGACTTGTACAAGCCATCATGTGACTTGTACGGGGTTAACAACCATGCACTTCAACTATCCTGTGAAGTTAAGGACATATGGTGTTCATTTATATGTGTGCGACTCCAATGGAACAAATAAAAATAAAGGATTATTTTTATTGTCCATACAGTATTATACACAAATATTCATAGATTAAACCTTTTTACCTATCGTAAGAGAACCCACAATAATATAGAGTATCAAGAGAAGGGAACTTGCTAAGCCACCTCATTTCCATAGACTATCAACGGTTAGGATTTTTGCATAAGCAACTGAAAAACCGAACCGATTCTTTCAGTTTTTAGAAAACCAATACCAAATCCAATGGATTTGTAATCAGTTCGGTTTTCGGTTTTCCGGTTCGGTTTTTGCTCACCCCCATAAATGTTAGATCAGTTCTCAAAATTTTTCTTGTAGCTTTTAGATTTTAGATATAGCATTTGTGACACACCCACTGTATCCATGGTCAACTATGCAAACAAGATTGTCGAATTCATAAATTGTAGAACTCTCAACGTACCTGAAACAATATGAGCCCAATGAGGACTGGTTGAGTATCAAATCCAAAACTCAGGAATAGGTCCTTTGAGTTCTTCACAAGTGTATAACCTCCAAATTGCAAAAGTGTAAGAACCTGCAAAGTAAGTACGTTGAGAAAGTCGGTAACATATTTTCTCAAAATTATTGGTAAGATTTATTTGCCATAAACATGCATTTAAGAACAGACCAAAGGATACGAAACAGGATGAACACCTGACGTATTCATCATCTCAAGAGTACTATTAGCAAATGTATCACTAGACTAACCACATTTCACTGTATTAGCACGTGTAAAAAAGAATACTCTAATCACATTATACTACTAATGTTATTAACCCAAGCCAAGAATTAATCCAATTGATTCTCTTTCCGGAAATGTCCCATAAAAAACATACACATTTGCCGTGATTACCTCTGCAAATTAGTAATTGTTATTATACTGATAGAATTGATGTAATCTCTAACTTGAATTAGAAATATTGAACTCATGATCTAATATTTCCTTTAGCCATTGTGCATAATTGATTTGTACTTGTTTCCATAATTAAGTTAATATGGTGTTATGCTATGATTACAAGAAATCAATAGACAGCACACCTGAACAGCAATGAAGGAATACATCGTGTGATTCAGTTTCCAATGACCAAGTTCATGAGCAATAACAGCAACAACTTCTTCCACATTTTTGCACTGCATACATCATACCAGATAAGCCAAATAGATTACAACAGAACATAAATGTCGCCCAACAGATTAACAATTCACGGAGAAACAGATCTACGGGTCTGAAGTATAAACTACTCCCAAGAGCGATCCTTATTATGAAAAACATCAATATGAAGAATTACTGCTGGGCTGATAAAACTATTATAGCAAAGAAATGATAAATACTTGAGAGAACAATACCTGCTGAATCAACGTATCGTAAAGAACAATGCGTTTGTTTTTAAAGAACCCATACATGTAAGCCTGCATAACATCAAGAAGTGATGTCAATCCATGGCAAAAAATAAAAATCTAAAATGGAACTACTTGTAACATATAGCAATGTAGAAAAATATAGTAAAACTAAAAAGAAAAAGAGTCAAAAATCAAGTAATTAGTATATAGAGAGCATAGACAGTTCACCCAATGCTCTAAATCAGAAATCACACTATTTCTTTGATGATAATTTTTAAATATTTTTTAGGAGGTCTTTTCTTATGGAAGTAGAAAGTTAAATTCTGACAAAAATGATATCATGGCCCAATATAGATACAAAAACCCAACGCACAACATAGCTCCTAAGGCATAAAATCTCAATGTTATCATTCTTCAAAATGAAAATTATATTATCAGGGCTGATTATCACAACAAAAAAAAAGGCATTCTCACATTGCTATGGCTCGACCTTGTAGATCCATCCACGACAAACAGCTTCTTCAGAGGAAAATTGAGAGAAGACGCAAGGGTCTCAATTTTTGTCCTGAGCTCACCCTCTGGTAACTATTTTCAATAAAATGACAGATAAGATTTTTCAGAAACAAAACATATTCAGGGACTGTTTGGATGTGCATTTTGATAGTGATTATGTGATAGTCAATTATCGGAATAACAGTGTTTTTGATATGCTTTTGTTGTTTGAATGTTTGGAAAATAGGATTGTTTAAGGATTAAATAGGTAAAATGACCAACGGGATATGTTATGAAAGAAGAGGACACATTTTGTTAGATACACAACTTCAATATACCCTTAGATAATCAGTCATGTCACAGCTCACAGCCGATACCAAATTGATAGATTTAACGCAAAATGAGAATACAATCAGAAGCAAAATCAGCTCATCCAAACACCAAAAACCGATTGTCGCAAAAACCAAATAATCATCCCCGAATATGCAAGTACAAAAACAGCCTCAAACAAGCAATCATGTTGATAACTGTCCATCAAAAGATAGAAGTTATAATACTTACTGGTGTGAACTTGTTAAACAGGGGTGCAATTAGAACTGGATAAATTGTCATCATGACGAGAGACAACACAAACATAAACCCCCAAAGATAGATAGCCAGATAGGGACCACCTTTCTGCAATGAAAAGAGGACAGTATCCGTAACAAATTCTCAATATACACGTACACACATATATATGAGCTACCAGTACCTGTACTATTAGAATGATGGCAGCCACAACAGGTGGTCCTATAACTACAGCCAAGATCATGCTCTTAATCATATCTCGAATGAACAGCCAAAACGTTTGCTATAAGAATAAATACCATGTGTTACCAACATAACATAAACCTGAACTTAAATCTGGACTCAAAAGTCAATACTCCAACATTAAGTTAGATTCAAATTCATACAAAGAGGTCAAAAATAGAAATAACGGATGTCCCATTGTATCATACCTTGTTAAAACCATGACGCTCCTCAATAACAAAGGTAGAATAAAGAGAAAATGGCAAGTCTGTGATCTGCACAGGAATAAATTGGATAACAATGTAAACGAACAGCGAAACTGAAGCAATATTGGTAGACTTAACAAACATAATACTGAAAAATAGTTGGAATTTAGAAAGTACACACTAATATGAAATAACTTGTTTGTGCAGCATAAACAGCATTTAAGTATTGACAGCGATAAATTACTTAAAAAAGCATATTTGTATCATTAACCTATGTGATTGGACAATACTTGTTGGGTTTGGGCATACAAATGAGTCATAGACTCATAGCTATCGGTAATTAAAAGTTTAGCAACACAAATAATTTTTTTTCATATGGAAAAAATATAATCTGGTCGTTTTCATAATGATATTCTTATACAAACTTCACTATGCAAGACTTATATCTATGCAGTTGCACACTTATTTCCACATAGGGATTTTGTTTGACATATATCAAACCAAAACAAGATCTTTATCTGTAACGAAATGAACTGAACTAGTTTTATCATGTGAAAATCTATATGTACCTGAGACCAAATCATGACACCAGCCAGGAATGCGAGTGTATGGTATATTTCACTCTCTGCATCGATGCCAAAGGATTCCAAAATACCACCTGATCTCTGTGACCCATTAACGAATACGATAAGAAAACTGCAGATCTGTTGAAATGCATTGATTTTACAGAAAAGGGACCAAACTACACACCTTCCAAAACCAAGGTAGTACACCAAAGAGCAAAATAGCAGAGTCCATCACTATTGTTACAAACTCGTGAACAAAGTGGAAATTACTGGCAAATGTTTAAAGAACATATAATTGAAAGAAAGATACAATCAGATAACTCTTTAAGTACGCGACAAAAAGGAACATTAACTTGCAAATAAATATTGTAATAATGAGCATACCTTTTGTCAATGCTATAAGCTCTAGACTTTTCAAACTTATCCTGGCTAATCACCCCTTCCAAAGTTTTAGGAAGGGTCGGAAGCTTCAGAGCAGCATGCTGTCGTAAATCTAAGTATGTCTCAAAGATATACATCAATATCATGAACCCTGAGAATCAATATTAAGTGTTATTAGCATAAATAACATCCTCCAGATTCAAAATTCACAGTAACAGGCCCAATAACATTGTAAAGCTCCAAATGATAGACAGAACAACAAAACTCAAACTCTGAAGCAAATTTATAGATAAAATACGAAACATTCCCCAAACACGTATAAACAAAATCCTAGCAGCTATTCTTTAATAATCAAGATTTTAAGTCACAAATAATTCTTTAGCTACGAAAACAAAGAACCATAAATTACAGTATCACAATTAGTACACGATACACCACTTTTGAGCTATACCCAGTTCAATTTTGCGTTGCAGCTCACGTCAGACAACAAAATTAGCAAAAGATAGAAAATTTCGGTATTTAGCATGTTACTAAACCTAAATATATATATTAATTATTAGTCCCTAAATTTAACAAGAAAGATAATCATTTCATAAAGCTTTAGTAATTTATTAATTACTTTCAAAACCCTATGCAAAATATTTCAAATCAATAACATATATTTGTTACAACGACAACGATACCCAAATCCCGAGGATAGAGAGACTGCTTCTAGAAAGACGCCGACTAGAGCATATTTAATAGTAATAAATAATAATAAAAAAGTATGTTATAAACAGTAGTAGCCTCTAAAACCCTAAATGTAAAATAAATACTATTAATAATTAAGAAAAAATTAGTATACAAATAAATTAATAAATTGAAGGAGAAAGAAGAAGAGATACCGACTACAGCTTCCATATAGGGAAACGCCGCCATGAGTGTGCCGGAGATATACAAAACGATCGGAGATGGAAAAGAGTGTGCGCAGGATAGAGAGATTTTGGTGAATGTGAATTTTTTTTAAGTACACGGGTGAAAATATTTATTTATGTTAAAATAATACTTTTTTTTCTTTTCATTTCTTTTTTAAAGTTCGTGTAACGGACGGTTAGCCGTTACATCCAAATGGGCAGGCAGTCACTAGCGACCGATCCACGAAGTCAGGGAACCACAGGGGAGAGAAAACCACACCAAATTAGCCGCTACAGAAGGCACGACGCTAAATTGGGGGAAAACCTTGATTGCTCGGATTCGAACCCTGGTCTCCCAGGGCCCAAACGTCATTGCAACACAGGGATGTCCACTGCGCTATTAAGGCAGGGACTTTTCATTTCAATGATATTAATATACTCGACTTTTTATTACGAGTATTTATTAAGAATATTAATTAATATTTGTAGCCCTGTTTTTGTAAAGTTGTGAATATTCAACCCGTTAACCTACTAACCTAATTTTTGATCTGGTTGGGTTCGAGCTGAACTTTTCAGTTTATATAACTTTATTTAGTAATTTGACCCACCAAACCATTTGACCCGTCAACCCGTCTATCCTCGACCTATTTGACCTGACCAGACCACCAACCCGCCAACCCATATACCTAAAAGCAACCCTAAGCCAACCAACCTATTAGACCTGCAACCCAAAACTCGGCCTACAAACTTGCCAACCCTCTTTTTTTAAGGTTGGTAGGTTGGATTCGGTTGACGAATTCTGGGTTATGATTGAAGTTTTTTGACCTGAAACTTTTAATAGGTTGCGTTAGGGTTAGAAATTTTCGAACCGACAACTCGAACCCGGACCTTTTACAACCCTATGTTGTTGATTAATTTATCACACTTTACAAGTGATAAAACAACCCTATTTGTGATCACTTAGAGGAAAAGGTTGTCTAGTTTGCTTAGCTTTATGACAAGTATCACATGGCAGAGAATCATCAATCATACCAAGTTTAAGTTTAGATTTTAACACATGCAGAACATTATAAGATGGATGACCTAATCTTGAATGCCACAAATCAGCAGATACATTGCAACTTGATACAGAATTAACATTAACATTATTAGCACAAACCTTACCAAGATTTAACAAATATAAACCACCATGAACTCTACCAGTCCCCAGACTTCTCATTGTTCTCAAATCCTGTATATAGCATGCATATTCAGAGAAACCAAAGAACAGTTTACTGTCTCTATTTGCTTTGTGAACTGTAACACCCCAAGCCGAGGCTCGAAATATCACGGAAATCATATAGCACAAGGTGGAATTACAATAGAACAAGAACTAAATGCAAATAAAGATTCAGTGAATCCAAAACAATACGAAACAAGTACCAAAATACATAAGGAGCAAATAACCATCAAAGTTACAAAATAACATCCAGATGATGGCAAATCGATCCAAAGCATAATGCAAAAGAGAAGGTCGATGAATCCTTGATTCATAAAGTCCAAAGCCCGGGTTAACAGCAAGCAAGTAACTAAACTCCACGTCCGGGGAGAACCTGATTACCTGAAAAGTGTACTAAGCATAGTCAACACAAGGTTGGTGAGTTCGTGGTAATGGTCCATAAAGAACCAGCGTCAATAATCACAATATACGAGTAGAGGCTAGACATGACTTACAGCGAGCCTCTAAGTAACACAATAACGTCCAACAACAAGATTACACAAGACAAGTAAATGTGTAATATGAATGCACAATTGAAGTACGTAGCAATGCAGGTGCCGAATGCATAAATAAGCCAACATGCCTATCCTATGCGTGAACTCAGGTCACCTATGCAACGATACCCGCCTGTCATCACAATGAACAAGGCTGTATCTCAAAAACATCGAGATATATATGTCTATATACTCAGGATCAAGAACTCTTCATCCATCAGATTGTGTATACATCTATACACTTGGATATAGGCACTCCTCAACCGAGGGATTATGTACAATGTATGCATGCTTACCATCAATCGTATATGCATCAATCACAATCGTCTGTCATGAACTAACAATCAATATTCGTCAATCATAAACCAATAATCACAATACGATGAACATGAACCAACAATCGATAATCGACAAACATGAGCCAACAATCAATATTAACACCAATTCTATACGTACATACACTTAAGAGGATTCTACTTTCTTCAAGTCCCAGATGCTTATATATAGGGTTACCCGCAGCCTTCCCACCACATCTAAAACCCAATGAAAGCATAACCGACTTCCATGTATGTACGTCTATCCTAATATTAATGAAATACTTAACAAACGTAAACCAAGTCAATCAAACGTGATATCCGTCTCATCAATCCAACATTTAAACCAAATCAATCAAACAATCAACAACGTAAGTAAACACGCAAGTTTACACTTTTCAGCCCGAATCTCAAGCGAGTAGGGAGATACAAAACTCACCTCGATTGGTTATGAAAAGTTAAGTTGATATAAAGTCGAGTTATTGTCGTACAATGTTCACTTCACGTCCAACACCTAAATATCGATCATAAACATTCACATCAACATACATAAACACATATACGTAACTTAACAATTCTCGACAAAACCCTAATTATGGTTCCAAAGTGCATCTCAACGTTAAATGACTTTTAAGACTCTTAATCAATGTTACATAAGATATGAAGTGATTTAGAACGATGCCCGAAGCGTTATTAGGGTTCTGGAAGTCAACTAGGTCAAACAGGAAAATTCAGCAACAAAGGGGGCGTAACCTACGCCCTAAACTGGCGTAGGTTACGGTGGTTCAAAACCACCTAGCGTAAGCTACGGTCAAAGGGGCGTAAGGTACGGTGCCCTGGAAAGTGCAACTTTGGCGTCTTGAGTGGCGTAAACAGTGGGTTTTTGGCGTAAGGTAAAACTTCAGCGTAAGCTACGCCCCAAAGGGCCGTAACCTACGCCCAGCCAGAATAGAACTAGCGTAACCTATGCCCCATAGGGCCGTAAGTTACGCCCCATACTGGGCAGCAAATCGACCAGCAGCAGCAAGTGCAGAAAAACAAGAACCAAACCTAATTTCACTTGAACCAAAACCCTAAATCGACATCTAAGGTTACAAGACTCGTTTTGATGATTAATTTGACATTCTAACACCTAAATACACTTGCCCAAACCCGTATTTCCATCCATAACATCGTCAAATCCACCAAATCGATCAAACCCTAATAAAACCCTAAATTGACCCAAAACTCATTTTAAGGCGATTTAGAACTTGTAAATGTACGAGGTGACTAGAAACGAGTAAACTAACATAAATAGAAGTAATTGGGATGAATTAGACTTACCAAAACTTCCTTCTTGAGCTAGAACCCAATTTAGGTCAAAATGGGTTAAAATGCAAGAACTTCCACCTTTGATTCTTCAATATGACGATAACGTGGTATAGATGGCGATGATTCTAGTGTTATATCAGTTTCAAAACACCAATCGATGTTAGAGAGGTGAAGAATTGAAATGGGTTTTGGTCTTGCCTTTTACTTGAGAGAAAGAGAGGAAGAGAGAAAGATAAGAAATGAAAGGGGGAGAAGGAGATAAGGAGGGAAATGGGTCATTGGTGGCTGGTGGGTCATGGACTACCCACGGGCCGACCCGTTTCTCTTTTCTAGCCAATTTACAATCGTTACACATTTAAACACCGATCAAAACATATTATCTTCCCGAATATAACACATTTTCATTTAATTCATAAAACGACCCAAATAATTCATTAACTTAAATTGTTAGTCATATTACACGAAAAGTCAACGGGTCAAAATTTACGGATGTTACATTATCCCCCCGTTGAAAGAATTTCGTCCCGAAATTCAACAAAACACTAATTACTAAAATAAATGCGGATACTTAGACTTCATATGATCCTCTCGCTCCCAAGTGAACTCGGCTCCACGCCTAGCTGTAAGTGCACGTTCTGGTGCACATTTTGTGTCCGATGCATCTCAATTAATGGGCTGTTTTGCTAGATGTGTTGACCACGAGTTTAGGTCAAACACGTGTTGATTGACCACGAGTTTAGACCAAACTCGTGTGGAGGCCACGAGTTTAGACCAAACTCGTGTGAACAGTAACACGAGTTTGACTAAACACGTGTTACTGTAGCACGCGTTTGGAAGCCCACGAGTTTGAAGCCCAGCCCATTTCTAGCCTATAAATAGAGATCTTAGGTTTCGGTTTTAGGTTAATGATTTTAGTTGCAACAGATGTCATTCACTAGGTTCTCGAGGTAGAGATCTATACCTCGAGATGCCGCCCATATTATTCGATTATCAAGAGTCGTCTCGTTGATTGTAATCCGTAATCATCGTAGATGTATTGTAAACGGATTTATTCATTGTAATCATTCGACTAATGATAAAGGAATCAGATTTATATCTCCTGTTCTTATTGATTTCGTGTTTTCATATTTATGTGTTTCATTCAATTACCTCAATAACGATTATGTTTGAATTCCGCACTTACATAGTCGTTGGAATCGCGAATCGATCGATCACAGGCATTTTCAATTGGTATCAGAGAAGGAGAGGCTTTATGTCTCTGATTCGTGGTTCGTTTTTAGGGTTTTTGGATGAAGAACATCGATCAGATCTGTTCTACTGGAAAACACGCGTTTGGAAAAACACGCGTTTGGAAAACACGCGTTTGGATTTAGACCACGCGTTTGGCTTTGGACCACGTGTTTGATGCTAGACCACGTGTTTGACGGAGGCCCACGCGTTTGGTTTAAAACTGCGTCACTGTAGCACGCGTTTGGTTTGGAGAACGTGTTTGAGATTAGTGTACCACGCGTTTGAGTTCAAGCACGCGTTTGATAGCACGTGTTTACTGTAACACAAGAACGTGTTTGAGTTGTCGAAATGGAATCGAGGTTCAAGTATGTTTCGATGTGGAAGGATCACAGCAGAAGACAACGATACATTGAAGCATAGAAGACAGGGTTGTAGAAAAAAAAAAAAAAAAAAAAAAAAAAAAAAAAAAGTATTTTGGCGGGAAAAATAATTTTTGTCCATGGTCTTAAAATGGCATGATTCATGGAGATTTGAAGTTTGGTAGCGTTCGAAAATTTTCGGTCCGTTTTTGTGCGATTTCGGCACGTTTTGGATGAAAATTTTCGGCAATTATCAAATTTTTCCCACGGCCTTAGAAATAAAAATTTACGTGAATACCAATGTTTCACGTAAATGTGTTTTTCCTCGGAAATTTGGAGGAAAACGAATATACCCTGTTTGGCGAAGAGCTGCTGCTGTAATGAGCTCTAGGCCATTTTGAAGAACCTCTATGAACAGGAGATCCTGTAACCTAAGCTTATACTATCTTTCCAAGTTTTGCAGAGAAAAGGGGGGGAGATACTTTTATCAACCAGATTTCTGAGCTGAACTGGTAATTGGTATATCACAGAAGGGCTAGATTTCAGAATTTTACAGAGAAAAGGGGAGATAAAAAATTTCAGATTTCTGAGTAAAATTCTGTGCTACTTGAGAGACAAACCAAGATCTGTGTTTAGATGATGGTGTGCTTAATGTGAAATATGCTCAAGTATCAAATAGATGGCAGTTGTGGAAACTTTGTCGAAATATTAAGAGCAACGAAGTTGGTCATCTGTTGTTAAGTAATTGAAGATTGAACCTATTTATATTCCAAGAATAGAGATGATTATCAGGCGATCATTTATTGTGATTGCGAGATTAAAGATCTTTATATTTGGTGGTGTATACAACTGAAGGGGAGATCTGATAGGAAAAACTTCGGGTGGTTGGTGGAATTGTGAAGGTACAAGACAAAGTCAGATGCTGCTAGTTGAGACAGGATTTATGGTACTACGTTTTGTGATTCAAGCTACAGAGTTTCTTATTTTTGTGAGAGCTGATTGATTTGATGCTGATTGTTGGAAATTCAACTTCTCTATTATATGCCGGTTAAGCAAGTCGAGGAATGTCTCGAGCAAAGTTCCAAGCAGGAAGAAGATTGCATATGTTTAATTCGGAGATGGCTACTGTTGAGGGGGAGAACTACAATGAGATGTGTTAGGTTAGTTGGTTGTCACAGAGATACAGAGATTTTGGAGTTTGAAGATCAGAGTGTTGTGTCAGAAGATCGAGTCTCAACAAATGAAGACCCGGTATCATTAGTTAAGGGGTAGTTTGCTTTTGCAGGTTTTCGATTGCTAATGATTATCGGTGAATGAATTGAGTGCATCGGTCAAGGGGAGACTGTAAGTGCACGTTCTGGTGCACATTTTGTGTCCGATGCATCTCAATTAATGGGCTGTTTTGCTAGATGTGTTGACCACGAGTTTAGGTCAAACACGTGTTGATTGACCACGAGTTTAGACCAAACTCGTGTGGAGGCCACGAGTTTAGACCAAACTCGTGTGAACAGTAACATGAGTTTGACTAAACACGTGTTACTGTAGCACGCGTTTGGAAGCCCACGAGTTTGAAGCCCAGCCCATTTCTAGCCTATAAATAGAGATCTTAGGTTTCGGTTTTAGGTTAATGATTTTAGTTGCAACAAATGTCATTCACTAGGTTCTCGAGGTAGAGATCTATACCTCGAGATGCCGCCCATATTATTCGATTATCAAGAGTCGTCTCGTTGATTGTAATCCGTAATCATCGTAGATGTATTGTAAACGGATTTATTCATTGTAATCATTCGACTAATGATAAAGGAATCAGATTTATATCTCCTGTTCTTATTGATTTCGTGTTTTCATATTTATGTGTTTCATTCAATTACCTCAATAACGATTATGTTTGAATTCCGCACTTACATAGTCGTTGGAATCGCGAATCGATCGATCACAGGCATTTTCAATGTTGATTAATAAAAACACGCGTTTGCTAATGGGCTTTGGGCTTTAAGGTATACGGTCCATAATTAGCACGCGTTTATGAACAGTGAGTATAAATACTCACACTTAATACGTAATTAAAGACGATTAATTAAGAGATTACGACTAAACTCTGTCAATTAAGCAAACCCGCGCGCGTTTAAGGTCTTAGGTTGTATTAACAACGAAAGACGATAATTTAATTAACCAAACAGGTTATCACGAGAGGATTCCGCACTCTCGTCATAACTATAAGCGTTCTCGTGTACGATCAGTCCACAAGGACCTACATTGCATCTAACTTTAACAATCGTGTAGCGTTTACTCTTGAGTTTCTTTTCTTGACGATCCAAGATCTCTACCGGCTCTTCAACAAAATTTAGGTTCGAATCCACCCTAATCTCGTCCATGGGCACATGATGTGTAGGGTCCGCCAAACACTTGCGTAGGTTGCAAATATGAAACACATCATGCACACCGCTAAGCTCTGTGGTAATTCTAATCGGTAGGCAACCTTTCCAACCCGTTCAAGAATCTTGAAAGGACCAATATACCTTGGCGCAAGTTTTCCCCGCTTCACAAAACGTACAACACCTTTCCAAGGTGACACTTTCAAAAGCACATAATCACCAATTTCAAACTCCAACGGTCTCCGCCTCACATCGGCATACTTCTTTTGACGTTCACGGGCCAATTGCAACTTCTCCTTAATTTGAGATATTACCTTAGTTGTTTCAATCACAATTTCTGGCCCGATAAGTTGACTCTCTCCAATTTCCGCCCAAGCTAGAGGAGAACGACATATCCTGCCATACAATGCTCTAAAAGGCGCCATTTGAATGATAGCATGATAACTATTGTTGTAATGAAATTGACATGATGATATGCTAAGCAACAATCTCATAGGATTCTAGCACTCTTGCCTTAGCTTAATGATATGAAATGAGTATGTGGTATCGGTATGAGAGCATTGACTACTTGTGTGACTAACATGTGAG
>CM067167.1:264403655-264418655 GCA_034093135.1 Erigeron breviscapus
AGCTTGCGGTTGGGTCAGCTTGGGTTGGGTCAGCTTGGGTTGGGTCAGCTTGGGTTGGGTCAGCTTGGGTTGGGTCAGCTTGGGTTGGGTCAGCTTGGGTTGGGTCAGCTTGGGTTGGGTCAGCTTGGGTGGTCAGTTGGGTTGGGTCAGCTTGGGTTGTCAGCTTGGGTTGGGTCAGCTTGACACAATCTACATAATCTACACAAATGTAGATTATGGGTTTTGGGTCAGCTTGGGTTGGATCAGCTTGGGTTGGGTCAGCTTGGTCAGTTTGGGTTGGGTCAGCTGGGTTGGGTCAGCTTGGGTTGGGTCAGCTTGGGTTGGGTCAGCTTGGGTTGGGTTAGCTTGACACAATCTACACATGTAGATTAATCTACACAAATGTAGATTATGGGTTTTGGGTCAGCTTGGGTTGGGTCAGTTGGGTTGGGTCAGCTTGGGTTGGGTCAGCTTGGGTTAGCTTGGGTTGGGTCAGCTTGACACAATCTACACATAATCTACACAAATGTAGATTAATCTACACAAATGTAGATTATGGGTTTTGGGTCAGCTTGGGTTGCTTGGGTTGGGTCAGCTTGGGTTGGGTCAGCTTGGGTTGGGTCAGCTTGGGTTGGGTCAGCTTGGGTTGGGTCAGCTTGGGATGGGTCAGCTTGGGATGGGTCAGCTTGGGATGGTCAGCTTGGGTTGGGTCAGCTTGGGGTGGGTTGGGTCAGCTTAGGTTTGAAGTCAAATTATTTACAAAAATGCCACCGCGCAATTTTTTTTTAAAAGCGACGTGTCACACTCTGATTGGCCAATAGGACCTTCTCTCCCTTCTCTCCTTAACACACCTTCTCATTTGATCTCCTATATATATATATATATATAGGAGGGTTATTTGAGAACTCCTAAAAAAAACTCAAGAACTCTTTTACACCTTGGATCAAAAAAAATGGATGGACCAGATTAAAAATAAAAAACCCCTCTCAACACTAGAGGGGTATTTTTGTCAGCTCCCTTTTTTTCCTCTCTCTTACTTTAATAGATTTCTATCTAATTCACTAAAAAACTTTTATCTCACAAACCGTAAATCGTTAGACGAAAAGAAAAGCATGGGTAGTCTTAAAATTTCGTCCTCTTTCATTAGAGATGCAATTCGACATACTTATGACGACTTTTTAAATTTTGTATTTTTTTTCATCACGTTCATCTTACACATGTGTAAGTTATTATTCTTTGATGTCCTACACATGTGTAGGACATGTACTACACATGTGTAGGATGAACCTTTTAGTGGTTTCCACTTGTCCTACACATGTGTAGGATGAACCTTTTAGTGGTTTCCACTTGTCTGCACGGGCGGAGCCCGTACGGCTAAGGGTTTGCCCGTACCGTATCCAACCACCACCATCTCATGGATCGCCGCCCATCAAATCCAAACCATTCCCAAATGTCCGGCTTCCAACCCCTTTATAAATGCCTCGAGGTAGCCTACCGAGAAGGGCGAAGCCCCCCTGAACGGGCAACGCCCGTTCGACTAAGGGCTACCGCCCATACCGTATGCATCCACCACCATCTCATGGATCGCCGCCCATCAAATCCAAACCATTCCCAAATGCGTCCGGCTTCCAACCCCTTTATAAATGCCTCGAGGTAGCCTACCGAGAAGGGCGAAGCCCCCTGAACGGGCAACGCCCGTTCGACTAAGGGCTACCGCCCGTACCGTATCCATCCGCCATCTGAATTAAAAAGTCGTCGAAAGTATTTATGATGACCACTCTAATGCAAAATGTAGGATGAACCTTTTAGTGGTTTTCACTTGTCCTACACATGTGTAGGATGAACCTTTTAATGGTTTCTACTTGTCCTACACATGTGTAGGATGAACATGTTTTAGTAGTTTTTACTTGTCCATGTGTAGGATGAACGTGATGGAAAAAAAATGAAATTTAAAAAGTCTTCAAAAGTATATCGAATTGCATCTCTAATGAAAGAGGACGAAATTTCAAGACTACCCATGTTTTTTTTTCCGTCTAACGATGTACGGTTTGTGAGATAAAAGTTTTTTAATGAATTAGATATTTTTTAATTTAATAAGAGGAGAGAGAAAGAGAGAGAGCTGGACAAGTTTTTCATAATGACAATCATGCCCTTCCTGATCTTGATGAATGGAGGGCTGAGATTGGTTCTCGCGTTCTTTTTTTTTAGTGGTTCTCAAAATAACTCACCCCTCAAATATATACTATATATATATATATATATATATGATATAATATATATATTTATATATATATAGTATATATATGGAAAAGTTAAATTAGGGACTCCAAATTAGGCCATTAGGACAATTCTCAATCATTCATTTTTCACCATCTCCGACCACCACCACCACCACCACCACCACCACCACCATCATCTCCGACCACCACCATGATCCTCCGGCGACGGCGACCACCGTCACCACGACTTACACATGTAACTTACACATGTGTAAGTACAACTTACACATGTGTAAGTTGTACAACCACCATCACCACCACCACCACCACCACCACCACCACCACCACCCCACCACACCCACCACCATGATCTTCCGGCGACGGCGACCACCGCCACCACGACTTACATGTAAAGTCCCTCACACGATGGTTTAACCCACGAGTGTAAAATAACAAGTCAAGTATGAACTAGAATTACTAGTATTACTTTAAATACAAATGCAAGAATATAAATAAAGTAATAAAGACTTAAAGCAATATTTAAACAAGTAAATAAATGGTGGAACACAAATGTAGTTTTCAAGTGTATTTTATTTATTGATGATAAACAAAATACAAGATTGTTGCGGAACCTAGATATTACAAGTATGTAACTATCTAAACAATCTTTGAATTACAAGTGATCTATACTTGCTAAATAATCTCCTTGGATCGATATACTTAAAGTTGTGAAGTATAACTGTTTTGATCGAGAGTATTTTAGCAAGTTCACCAAATTGCAAAAAAGTAATTTGTACGAGGTATGTGACTTTGTATTTATAGGCAAATAAATTCAACAGTGAATTTATTATGCCGTACAAATATGGTTGCATGCATTTAAAACTACTTTAATTCCTTAAATGCATTGGTTAAAGTACAAGGATAAAGTCATGTTGATGTGACTTGTCATCCTTTTAACCAACCACCTTTACACACGTATTGTACTTTTATCAATAGACAAATGGGTTGTCCGTGTAAAAGTGTGTAAAGGCATAAAGTCAATTCCTCGTAATCAGTGTTCAGACTTGTAAGGTCTACAACACTGACAAAGCTCCAGTCAGGAGATCTGATAAGACTGTCAGTGGGCTCCACTGCTTTGTCAGTCTTCTTTCTTCAAACTTTAGTCTTTGACTTCAGTGAGAATGTCTTCAGTAGAAACGATCTTGACTGGAGTGAAGTCCAGTGAGCTAATCTGGTGGAATCCAGATTCCTGTACAAGTAAACAGCTCACTGGTCTTCTATTATTTCTGGACAAATCTTCAGTCCGCTCCAGTCTTCAAGCCTGGAGTGGGTCCAGTAAATCCGGACCTAACATTACACATGTGTAAGTTATATGTCCCTAATGGTCCCTAAAATAAGGAGTCCCTAATCTAACTCATCCCTATATAGGGGTGGGTTAGATTAGGGACTCCTTATTTTAAGGATCAATAGGGACATGTAACTTACACATGTGTAAGTCGTGGTGGCGTTGGTCGCCGTCGCCGGAGGATCATGGTGCTGGTCGGAGATGATGGTGGTGGTGGTGTTGATGGTGGCCGTATAACTTACACATGTGTAAGTTGTACTTATGTAACACCCCAACAATGGCGGAATCATGGGATGTCGAGAAATAGCACATATGAGCATGGAAATTACATAGAGCAACACTAAATGGTTTATTGTCAAAACATATCAAACATACAATAGTTCAAACCAAGGTAACCTCATAAGGTTTACATGCAAATCACACAACAATATTTTACATAATTTCATAAGTTCATCCCCAAACAAGGGGCATATGGGTCAGAGACCACATGAATACTAAGTCGCCTTATCTCTAGCATCCAATTATTCCTGATTTCTGAAATTACCCTGATTACCTGAAAAGTGTACTAGCAAGTGTCAACACAAGGTTGGTGAGTTCGTAGGTGTCAAATAACAACATCAATTATGATAATATATCAAGTACTTGTACAATATCATAGAGCAATAACAATACTTACTGTAAGCTCTTTGTGTTAGGCATATGTTCACACAACAATCATTTCTTCAAATACAATAATTAAACAACTATGCCAACAAGTACCAATGATATCAGTTCAACCCATCATTATCAACATATATCACACAAGGTTCCCTCCAAAACGGGGTGTGCACATCAATATCAACATCATCAACAACATCATTATCAACATATATCACACAAGGTTCCCTCCAAAACGGGGTGCGCACATCAATATCAACATCATCAACAACATCATTATCAACAATTACAACAAACACAATAACCAAATCAAGGTACTGGGATCAATTCCCATAAACACTCACATAAGCAGTTATCTATATAAGTATATATATAAATACATATATATAAGTACACTTTCCAGCCCGAATCTCAATTGAGTAGGGAGTTACGAAAACTCACCTTATTCTTGATAGTTCAACAGCAAAATAGAAGAGATTGATGTAGTTAACGATGACGAGCGAGTCAACTGGCCACGTTACGTATTCCCTAATTTCAATGTGAATTGATTTATATTCGTGCTAAATTCCAAATATAGATATACAACTATAAGGATTTATTAATACGCTTGTCAACGTGTTTACTTTGTGAGCTTTTATAGATATTTGAATTTATCTTTAAGAATCCTTTAATGTATTTTGTAAATGAAACCTCATTTATGTTATAAAATTTAAAGGACTAATTTGTCATTTTTGAAACTTGAGGGACTAAATTGTCATTCTTGAAACTTGAGGGACTAAATTGTCAAATGTCAAACTTATAAGGACGGAAAATGACAACTTTGAAACTGTAGGGTAAAAATGTAATTTTCCGTATATAATACGTATCCGTAGGATATATGTACTTTAAATAGTAAGATTAATACGAAGAATGTATTAATTTAGTAACGAAGAGATACTTTAAATAGTAAGATTAATACGAAGAATGTATTAATTTAGTAACGAAGAGATACTTTAAATAGTATGTATTATAATCAATACAAAATGTATTGATTACAATGGAAGAGATACCTTAAATGATAGGAAAAACCAACATTTTATTTCCAAGTTGTGTTAGGGTTGGCCTTGGGTCGTGGAGTGTACCGACGGCGAACCAAGTTGCGTTCGGAATGCGTATTACAAACCTTTTGCGAACTACAATCCATTCCGATGGTATAAGTCAGAGATGGCCAAGGTGCAATCACTTTTGGAAACATAGTGCGGTTAAAAGCGTATCAAGGATATATTCTATCCATAAACCAACTAAATCGAAAATACGAAATAATTCACAGATGGTGAATAGTAATTATATGAATTTGGATAGTTAGGTATATAACTATACCTTTGTTTATATACCATAATAAGTATATAAAAGTATTTAATAATAGTTTTACATATTTACGCACTATTGCTAATAATTCATTTTTCGCAATAGTGGCCATATTTCAATATTCGTATAAAAACGATATTTAACGTATTTAAATGCAAATATGTATTAATTGAGTATAGAAATAAGTTGACAAGCATTTCAATACATAACATAATGTTCTAAAATCATAGAGCAAAGTATAGTAAGGTTTTATAAAAACACTTACAATAAAGGAGAGTTTATGAACTCTAAGATCAAACTTTCGACGTACGAAGAACACGACTTCTGATTCAAATGAAATTCTTTCAAGGCTTGGACTTGTTTACTTAATAATTGAAGATTATTCCCAACCCAAATTGAGTATTATAACTAGAACTTTTGAAGATCTTAGAGAGATTTGTTGATAACAACTTCTCTTGACGATTTTCGGCGAACTTTGAGATCAAAGCGACTTTGCTTATACTAGAACAATCAAGTGTTCTTTGAAACTTATAACAAGAAGGGGGAAGATGATTTTAGACTTATAGAATGCTAAATTGAGAGAGAATGAAGTTTAAGGTGTGAGTTTTTATGAGAACTTGTGGTGGTGGTGGTGGTGGTGGTGGTGGTGGTGGTGGTGGTGGTGGTGGTGGTGGTGGTGGTGGTGGTGGTGGTGGTGGTGGTGGTGGTGGTGGTGGTGGTGGTGGTGGTGGTGGTGGTGGTGGTGGTGGTGGTGGTGGTGGTGGTGGTGGTGGTGGTGGTGGTGGTGGTGGTGGTGGTGGTGGTGGTGGTGGTGGTGGTGGTGGTGGTGGTGGTGGTGGTGGTGGTGGTGGTGGTGGTGGTGGTGGTGGTGGTGGTGGTGGTGGTGGTGGTGGTGGTGGTGGTGGTGGTGGTGGTGGTGGTGGTGGTGGTGGTGGTGGTGGTGGTGGTGGTGGTGGTGGTGGTGGTGGTGGTGGTGGTGGTGGTGGTGGTGGTGGTGGTGGTGGTGGTGGTGGTGGTGGTGGTGGTGGTGGTGGTGGTGGTGGTGGTGGTGGTGGTGGTGGTGGTGGTGGTGGTGGTGGTGGTGGTGGTGGTGGTGGTGGTGGTGGTGGTGGTGGTGGTGGTGGTGGTGGTGGTGGTGGTGGTGGTGGTGGTGGTGGTGGTGGTGGTGGTGGTGGTGGTGGTGGTGGTGGTGGTGGTGGTGGTGGTGGTGGTGGTGGTGGTGGTGGTGGTGGTGGTGGTGGTGGTGGTGGTGGTGGTGGTGGTGGTGGTGGTGGTGGTGGTGGTGGTGGTGGTGGTGGTGGTGGTGGTGGTGGTGGTGGTGGTGGTGGTGGTGGTGGTGGTGGTGGTGGTGGTGGTGGTGGTGGTGGTGGTGGTGGTGGTGGTGGTGGTGGTGGTGGTGGTGGTGGTGGTGGTGGTGGTGGTGGTGGTGGTGGTGGTGGTGGTGGTGGTGGTGGTGGTGGTGGTGGTGGTGGTGGTGGTGGTGGTGGTGGTGGTGGTGGTGGTGGTGGTGGTGGTGGTGGTGGTGGTGGTGGTGGTGGTGGTGGTGGTGGTGGTGGTGGTGGTGGTGGTGGTGGTGGTGGTGGTGGTGGTGGTGGTGGTGGTGGTGGTGGTGGTGGTGGTGGTGGTGGTGGTGGTGGTGGTGGTGGTGGTGGTGGTGGTGGTGGTGGTGGTGGTGGTGGTGGTGGTGGTGGTGGTGGTGGTGGTGGTGGTGGTGG
This sequence comes from Erigeron breviscapus, assembly GCA_034093135.1. Taxonomy (NCBI): domain Eukaryota; kingdom Viridiplantae; phylum Streptophyta; class Magnoliopsida; order Asterales; family Asteraceae; genus Erigeron; species Erigeron breviscapus. Next base: position 264,410,918 of record CM067167.1, read on the forward strand.
TGGTGGTGGTGGTGGTGGTGGTGGTGGTGGTGGTGGTGGTGGTGGTGGTGGTGGTGGTGGTGGTGGTGGTGGTGGTGGTGGTGGTGGTGGTGGTGGTGGTGGTGGTGGTGGTGGTGGTGGTGGTGGTGGTGGTGGTGGTGGTGGTGGTGGTGGTGGTGGTGGTGGTGGTGGTGGTGGTGGTGGTGGTGGTGGTGGTGGTGGTGGTGGTGGTGGTGGTGGTGGTGGTGGTGGTGGTGGTGGTGGTGGTGGTGGTGGTGGTGGTGGTGGTGGTGGTGGTGGTGGTGGTGGTGGTGGTGGTGGTGGTGGTGGTGGTGGTGGTGGTGGTGGTGGTGGTGGTGGTGGTGGTGGTGGTGGTGGTGGTGGTGGTGGTGGTGGTGGTGGTGGTGGTGGTGGTGGTGGTGGTGGTGGTGGTGGTGGTGGTGGTGGTGGTGGTGGTGGTGGTGGTGGTGGTGGTGGTGGTGGTGGTGGTGGTGGTGGTGGTGGTGGTGGTGGTGGTGGTGGTGGTGGTGGTGGTGGTGGTGGTGGTGGTGGTGGTGGTGGTGGTGGTGGTGGTGGTGGTGGTGGTGGTGGTGGTGGTGGTGGTGGTGGTGGTGGTGGTGGTGGTGGTGGTGGTGGTGGTGGTGGTGGTGGTGGTGGTGGTGGTGGTGGTGGTGGTGGTGGTGGTGGTGGTGGTGGTGGTGGTGGTGGTGGTGGTGGTGGTGGTGGTGGTGGTGGTGGTGGTGGTGGTGGTGGTGGTGGTGGTGGTGGTGGTGGTGGTGGTGGTGGTGGTGGTGGTGGTGGTGGTGGTGGTGGTGGTGGTGGTGGTGGTGGTGGTGGTGGTGGTGGTGGTGGTGGTGGTGGTGGTGGTGGTGGTGGTGGTGGTGGTGGTGGTGGTGGTGGTGGTGGTGGTGGTGGTGGTGGTGGTGGTGGTGGTGGTGGTGGTGGTGGTGGTGGTGGTGGTGGTGGTGGTGCAACGTGGTGGTGGTGGTGGTGGTGGTGGATGGTGGTGGTGGGGTGGTGGTGGTGGTGTGGTGGTGGTGGTGGTGGCGGTGGTCGCCGTGGTGGTGGTGGTGGTGGTGGTGGTGGTGGTGGTGGTGGTGGTGATGGTGGTGGTCGAAGATGATGAAAAATGAATGATTGAGAAGTGTCCCTAATGGTCCCTAAATTAAGGAGTCCCTAATTAGGGACCATTAGGGACACTTCTCAATCATTCATTTTTCATCATCTCCGACCACCACCACCACCATCACCACCACCACCACCATCATCCGACCACCACCATGATCCTCCGGCGACGGCGACCACCGCCACCACGACTTACACATGTGTAAGTTACAACTTACACATGTGTAAGTTATACAACCACCATCACCACCACCACCACCATCATCTCCGACCACCACCATGATCCTCCGGCGACGGCGACCACCGCCACCACGACTTACACATGTGTAAGTTACAACTTACACATGTGTAAGTTACATGTCCCTAATGGTCCCTAATTTAAGGAGTCCCTAATCTAACCCACCCCTATATATATATATAATATATAATATATATATATATATATATATATAGAGAGAGAGAGAGAGAGAGAGAGAGAAGTTTCCTTATTTTGAGAACCATTTTTTTTGTAAGAACCATGAGAACTTTTAAATTATATATTTGTTCACATGTTTTTTTGTTCATTCACATGTGAAATGACATAAAATTGTATGTTGTAGAAGAAACTTTTTTATGAAACCTTCAAAGTAGCCTTTTGTGAACTTGTGAATGAATTTGTTCACGTTTTTTGTTCACACGTGATAAACGGCTATATATAAGGTTTTGAAAAAAAATTTCTTCTGCAACATATATTTTTATAACGTTTCACATGTGAATGAACAAAAAAAATATGTGATCCAATATGAAATTTAGGAGTTCTCACGGTTCTTACAAAAAAATGGGTTCTCAAAATAAGGGTCCCCTATATATATATATAAAACAAGTATTAAAGTAAAACAAATAAAACAATAGGTTTTCTTTCACTGAAAATCACTGTGCATCATGAAAATCATTGTGCATCAATTGCTTCGTGAATCTTCGTGCATCAATTTAACCATGATATAAGGGTCAAAATCTTGTTTTAGTTTTACTTGGTTGAAGTATGTGTTGTATTCTACCTTGCAGCCTTGTGGATAATCAAACTCGAAGAAAGTCATTAAGATATGGAAGTTGTTAAATCCATGAGAGGCTTGGCCATGGATATAATCAGCACCCTTCCTCAAGACCTAACTACACGAATTTTAAATTGTATGCCGATCCGGGATGCATTGAGGACGAGCATCTTGTCAAGAAAGTGGAGACATTGCTGGATGAGAGTTTCTACAATTTCGTTTGATGACAAAATGTTTAAAGAGTTAAACTATAGCAAAGAAATTATGAAGCATAAACTTGCTACTGCTATCTTCCACATTTTGCTGCTACACACAAGCCCGATTGTGAAGTTTTCTTTATCAATTGACGTAGAAATCGAATCTGAGCTCGACCAGATCATTATCTATCTTTCCAAGAGCGATGCATTGCAAGAGTTGTCCTTAGAAAACAATTCAGCCAAACACTACAAGATACCTTGTTCCTTCTTTTCATTGCAAGGATTATGGTACTTACGTGTTACAAATTGTCATTTTGGGTCTCTGTTAACATCCAATGGGTTTAGTAAGTTGACATGCCTGACTTTGATCGATGTGGAGATCAGTTCCCAGATGCTTAAGCATTTGCTCACCAACTGCCCGCTACTTGAGGCATTGTATTTGGTAAGGTCCCTGAATGCTTATGATCGTATCAACTGATCTATCAAATAAAGACCTATTGCGAAATGTATTTTGATGCAGCTGGGAGACGCGCCAAAAATCACGGGCGAAAAGGGCCTTACGTTTGTAGAGTTGTATGAGTGTTTGCCTTCAATTCATAATTTGGGATTCTCAGAATACTATTTGAAGGTAATATATTTCCGTCAAAAGAAAAAAATTGTTTTATTTGTTATACTTTACTACTTGTTTTATTTGAATCACTGTGTGTGTGTGTATATATGTATATGGTCTATGCTGATTCTTGTTTTTGTATTTTGTTCAAGTACTTCGCTGCAGGTGGTATGCTAGAGAAGCTCCCAAATTCATCACAAGTCAAATATCTCATTTTGAGTGTGTCCCTTATGGATCGAGAAGCTCTTTCGTGTGCCCTTTATTTGATTAAGAACTCCCCAAATTTAACAACACTTTCGATCAGGGTAATTAAATAATGCAATGACATATCAAATCGTCTATAGCTCTTTTCTTTTATGACATATTATCTGACATGATATAATATACTTATAATGGGCAGTCAAGTAGTCGATCATCTTCCACGGATTCTCTTGATCTCGAAGACTTCCCGGACTTCAAGTTGGATCATCTTCAAAATTTGTGGATTGTTGCTATGAGAATCTTGCCTATTGAGTTTAAATTTCTGAAGTTTCTGATGTCGAGGGCATCTGTGCTAAAGCAAGCCTTTGTGGAGGTTGATAATAATGTTTATCGTTTGGAAGACCTGAAGGTGTTTAAAGAAGTAATATGGGAGCCATATCCGATTTCATCATGAACTAATTTTGGCAACATGAACTAATTATTGTCGTAATAAGGAGAATCAAACTATCAAAGTACATTTCGTTTATGGACTTCTTTGAACATATTTAGATGATGTATGTTTTGGTTAATTATCTAAATTACCAATTAACTAATTAAGCGGGTCGTCATTTTATCCTTGCTTCATGGATTCCCACATAACGAAAAGTCTCACCCTATATGTCCTCATCGGACTGGCTGGGAACGGAAATATATATATTTCTGCTGATCCACATTACTTGCAGAAACATGTATATTGGAAAATTGGTGACTCAAAATGCCCAAATATTCGAGTTTTGAATACTGTTGCAACTTGCAACAAAAGTGATCAACACTTACTATATAAACCCTCAACTTCTTTAAAAGAATTCAACAAGTATTGTCTTAAGCCCAATTCCTTGAGCGCCTTTTAAATCATACTCAAGTATCTGCTATCAAGACTCAAGTGTTCTCCTTTTAGAGATAAACCAGCTTCACCATCTGATATTAATTTGATACCACTAGCTCGAATAGTTCATGTGTATCATGACTTTCAACAAAATTTCACATTTTTATATATATATATATATATATATATATATATATATATATATATATATATATATATATATATATATATATATATATATATATATATATATATATATATATATATATATATATATATATATATATATATATATATATATATATATATATATATATATATATATATATATATATATATATATATATATATATATATATATATATATATATATATATATATATATATATATATATATATATATATATATATATATATATATATATATATATATATATATATATATATATATATATATATATATATATATATATATATATATATATATATATATATATATATATATATATATATATATATATATATATATATATATATATATATATATATATATATATATATATATATATATATATATATATATATATATATATATATATATATATATATATATATATATATATATATATATATATATATATATATATATATATATATATATATATATATATATATATATATATATATATATATATATATATATATATATATATATATATATATATATATATATATATATATATATATATATATATATATATATATATATATATATATATATATATATATATATATATATATATATATATATATATATATATATATATATATATATATATATATATATATATATATATATATATATATATATATATATATATATATATATATATATATATATATATATATATATATATATATATATATATATATATATATATATATATATATATATATATATATATATATATATATATATATATATATATATATATATATATATATATATATATATATATATATATATATATATATATATATATATATATATATATATATATATATATATATATATATATATATATATATATATATATATATATATATATATATATATATATATATATATATATATATATATATATATATATATATATATATATATATATATATATATATATATATATATATATATATATATATATATATATATATATATATATATATATATATATATATATATATATATATATATATATATATATATATATATATATATATATATATATATATATATATATATATATATATATATATATATATATATATATATATATATATATATATATATATATATATATATATATATATATATATATATATATATATATATATATATATATATATATATATATATATATATATATATATATATATATATATATATATATATATATATATATATATATATATATATATATATATATATATATATATATATATATATATATATATATATATATATATATATATATATATATATATATATATATATATATATATATATATATATATATATATATATATATATATATATATATATATATATATATATATATATATATATATATATATATATATATATATATATATATATATATATATATATATATATATATATATATATATATATATATATATATATATATATATATATATATATATATATATATATATATATATATATATATATATATATATATATATATATATATATATATATATATATATATATATATATATATATATATATATATATATATATATATATATATATATATATATATATATATATATATATATATATATATATATATATATATATATATATATATATATATATATATATATATATATATATATATATATATATATATATATATATATATATATATATATATATATATATATATATATATATATATATATATATATATATATATATATATATATATATATATATATATATATATATATATATATATATATATATATATATATATATATATATATATATATATATATATATATATATATATATATATATATACGAGTATATATATATATATATAAAATATATATATATATATATATATATATATATATAAATATATATACATATATATATTATAGGGGTGGGTCTTGGGTCAGCTTGGGTTGGGTCAGCTTGGGGTTCGGTTGGGTCAGCTTGGGATGGGTCAGCTTGGGTTGGGTCAGCTTGGGATGGGTCAGCTTGGGATGGGTCAGCTTGGGCTGAGTCAGCTTGGGGTGGGTCAGCTTGGGATGGGTCAGCTTGGTAGCTTGGGTTGGGTCAGCTTGGGATGGGTCAGCTTGGGATGGGTCAGCTTGGAGCTTGGGTTGGGTCAGCTTGGGATGGGTCAGCTTGGGATGGGTCAGCTTGGGATGGGTCAGCTTGGGTTGGGTCAGCTTGGTAGCTTGGGTTGGGTCAGCTTGGGTGGGTCAGCTTGGTTAGCTTGGGTTGGGTCAGCTTGGTTAGCTTGGGTTGGGTCAGCTTGGGATGGGTCAGCTTGGGATGGGTCAGCTTGGGATGGGTCAGCTTGGGATGGGTCAGCTTGGGTCGGTTGGGTCAGCTTGGGTTGGGTCAGCTTGGGATGGGTCAGCTTGGGATGGGTCAGCTTGGGATGGGTCAGCTTGGGATGGGTCAGCTTGGGGTTGTTGGGTCAGCTTGGGTTGGGTCAGCTTGGGATGGGTCAGCTTGGTTGCTTGGGTTGGGTCAGCTTGGGATGGGTCAGCTTGGGATGGGTCAGCTTGGGATGGGTCAGCTTGGGATGGGTCAGCTTGGGATGGGTCAGCTTGGGGGTTGGGTCAGCTTGGGTGGTCAGCTTGGTAGCTTGGGTTGGGTCAGCTTGGGATGGGTCAGCTTGGGTTGGGTCAGCTTGGGTTGGGTCAGCTTGGTTAGCTTGGGTTGGGTCAGCTTGGTAGCTGGGTTGGGTCAGCTTGGGCTTGGGTTGGGTCAGCTTGGGTTGGGTCAGCTTGGGATGGGTCAGCTTGGTCAGCTTGGGTTGGGTCAGCTTGGGTGGGTCAGCTTGGTAGCTTGGGTTGGGTCAGCTTGGGTTGGGTCAGCTTGGGATGGGTCAGCTTGGGATGGGTCAGCTTGGGGTGCGTCAGCTTGGGATGGGTCAGCTTGGGATGGGTCAGCTTGGGGTGGGTCAGCTTGGGTGGGTCAGCTTGGTCAGCTTGGGTTGGGTCAGCTTGGGTGGGTCAGCTTGGTAGCTTGGGTTGGGTCAGCTTGGTTAGCTTGGTTTGGGTCAGCTTGGGTGGGTCAGCTTGAGGTTCGGTTGGGTCAGCTTGGGATGGGTCAGCTTGGGATGGGTCAGCTTGGGTTGGGTCAGCTTGGGATGGGTCAGCTTGGGATGGGTCAGCTTGGGATGGGTCAGCTTGGTCAGCTTGGGTTGGGTCAGCTTGGTAGTTGGGTTGGGTCAGCTTGGTTAGCTTGGGTTGGGTCAGCTTGGGATGGGTCAGCTTGGGATGGGTCAGCTTGGGTGGGTCAGCTTGGGATGGGTCAGCTTGGGTTGGGTCAGCTTGGGCTGGGTTGGGTCAGCTTGGGTTGGGTCAGCTTGGGTTGGGTCAGCTTGGGATGGGTCAGCTTGGTCAGCTTGGGTTGGGTCAGCTTCGGTTGGGTCAGCTTGGGTTGGGTCAGCTTGGGTTG
>CM067167.1:264426155-264458655 GCA_034093135.1 Erigeron breviscapus
TATATACGTGTAGTTTTGACTTATGTTTTGGTATATGCTTTTGATTACACTCATTGGCGGATTCATATACATGTTAGGGGGGTTAGTGGACCACCCTTACAAGTTACAAATTAACAACAAAATTGCACAAAGCCTATATAAATTTTTAATGGGACTCATTTAAAAATTGTTAGGGACAAGGGTGTATTCGGCTAGTTCTATCGGCAAAAACGATCAGCTAGCATCGGCTCTTTGGCAAACCTATAGCACATGCATCGGCTAGTTTTGGCCGATGCTAGTGAACGTTGGGCAAGTGCCACGTGGCCAGTTTTGGCAGAAAAAGTGAACGTGGGAGCGTGTTTTTTTTTTTCTTTCCCCCCTCAACTTCTACATATACAACATACACATACATTTTTTCAAATATAATTAAACAAGACACATTTTATTCTTATTAAAAAACACATTTTACAATAAAAAGACAACACATAATTAAAAAAGACAGTACATGATTAAAACACGAAATACATTGCGTACGATTACTCATCATCATCTTTTATTGACATACTTCCTAAGCCACGGTAAGCGTAATCGTCGAGCCACCACTTGTCGTGTTGCGTGCATTTGACTTCCCACGTGGTTTTGTCTTCCCCGCAATTATCGTGAAACGATTCGGCCCAAGTGCATTGGTCACCCAACGTGTGACCGGCCTTAAAAACATCATCGACTACACTTTTGACGTTGTTGATCTCCCCCTGTAGAAACGAAGAATAGTGCTCTACGTGCTTCGAAACATTGCAGCCTGACGCTTGTATTGCCTCTACCTTTTGCTCGCATCGTCGTCTTTTCTCCCTTAGGTAACCCATAACCCCAGAGAGTTCAGTTTGAAGGAGGGTGTCCTCTTTGATATCAGCCATGATTCGTGTTTTCATCTCATCTTCGGTCAGACGAGGTCAGTGAACATTCTTTTTTGATGATGAAGATGCCATTTGGTTAGAAAGAGTGAGTTTTTAGAATGATGAAATTATTTTGATGGTAATGCAACTGAATTGAGCTCTGGGTTCGTATTTATAGAGTGACAATCCAGCTAGCCGATCAGGGACTGGAAGTGTAAATGTATTTGAATTTTTGGCCGTTTGAGGGACTGAAAGTGTAAATATTTTGAATTCTGCCGTTGGAGGGACTAATTGTGTAAATATTTTGAATTTTGAACGTTGAAGGAACGTCTTGTAGTTTAACTTTAAATACTGGGTCCTTCATCTGAAACATTATCTCAAAACACAAACTTTTATACATCTGAAAAATGACTTCTTCATCAAATAAAATGACTGTCGATCAAGTGCATGAGAGTATCATGGCTGATATCCTCGGCCACCAAAGGTTCAAATAGGAACTTGTTGCAGTTATTCTTCATCAAATAAAATGCTTGTGCGGTCATCACTTTGGACCTATGGGCAAAAGCAATGAATAATTTTTGTTCTTAAATTGTTCTGGAACACTATTATGTTGTATGTTTCTCTTTAATAAGTTTGTAATGTTTTTAAATTATGAATAAATTTTCGTTGTTATTAAATTACCAAGTAGACATCTTTTATTAAAATACTTAAAGACATTACATAATTCAGAACACTAAAACACACTTAATTAAAACACTAAAACACACTTCATAATTCAAAACAATTAATAAGCAACCATGATAAGCTCCCTGAAACACTGCTCGTAACTGAAATGCCTCCCATACTTCTCATGGTACTCCTGATGCGCCGTTGCATAAAGCATCTCATCATCGACGATCCTCCCCTGTGCATTCAACCTCTTACAAATTGCCTCAAACTGCTTACATGCCTGCCGAATTCTTCTCATGTGACTTGCTACTTGATGTTCGCTCCGTGGACCTTCAGTCGTATCTCTGATGAACATTTCAGTAATGTCGTTCCACAAGTTTTCGCTTGGGGTTAGCCATTTCACATCTACCGGTCACTGGGTCAGGATGCCTCAACATCCAACACCTCGACAACAAAAGATCTTCTGCTTCAGTCCACGGATGATGCGCCATTTGGTTGTGATGTTTGAATGAAATGATTTGATAAAGATAGAAAGGATTTGAGATAATATTGTTGTGGTTTGAAATGGTTGTGTTTGTTGGGTATAAATAGAGTGTAAAAGGAAAAAAATAATAAAATACCAATTGATACGTCCCAAGGTGTATCAATATACCAAAGTATATTGTACACAGAACAGTTGTAGAGGGGGGGGGGTGAATACAAATTTCCTTAATCTTTACAAACTTTTAAATAAAAACGTTTTAAGATTCCGTTTATATATATTAAGCAAGTAAGTAAAGAGCAGGAATCATTAAAACAGTAAAGCAGTAAAGAAACAAAGACATTCTTGAACACAGATTGTGGTTTTCAAAGTAATCATTTATTAAGAAATAATCTATACAAAGAATTACAAGGTTGTTGCGGAATAAAGATAGCCTATAGATATCTAAACAACCTCTGAAATGACAAACTGTAATCAATAAGTTCTAGCTCAAGAGAATCAGCCCAAGCTGATCTCGTACAGACTAAACTGTGTATAAGAGCAGAGAAACTTGTGTGAAGAATGATTCTCAGGAAAATGCCACACATATGCAATCCATGAATGAGGCTTTTATAGGCGAAAGTGTAACATTCATGATTTTTACCGTTTGACTGTGCATGTAATTTGATTAACTATTTCAATAAACGGAAATTTGGACATAATTGTGTACATTTATTTGTAAATTGGACCAATTATAATGTCATATTTGAACTTCTAGAATTAGGGCCATATTAGCAGACTATGAAATTGGCCCAGTACATGTTATGGAAATTATATGATAGATGATAATTGAGTAACTGTGGTAACAGGAAAAACGTATATACGAAACCTTAAGTATAATGTACGGTTCCAACAGTGTCGGTGGAACAGTGTCGGTGGCTAGATGATAATTCCATTAATAGGACAAAAACCGACACAACCTTTATATTATATAAAATGATTTATCCATATTATGGATTTATAATAATTTATAAAAGTTGTACACTCGTGAGTATTTTTGTTTGTGTTATTAATTTCGGAATCAATTAACTAGCTAGATATATTGTACATACTAGTAAAATAAATATGCAATTGTGTACTTGAATTAGATAACTAATAAATATATAAATACATGTAATTGATTTATAACCACATAGATAAAAGTAATTATATTTATATAAACTAGTTACTACACTTAATTACACAAATAAAAATCAAGAATCAAAGTTTAGAGTCAACCAAAGTCAATTAGTCAAGTCAAGCTTGTGTTCTTGACATAAACCCCACACAAACTAACCAAGACTTGGATTATAGCTTGTAATCATGCAATGAACATGTTCCTACTGAATTCTAGTTTGTCTTAAGGCCAAAGTTTCAGCCATTACACTCAAGGATGAGTTGTAAACACATGATGAACACCTCATGGCCAAGGTGTGTATTCTTGGCACTTAGTTGCAACTCTTGGACTATATAAGCAAGCATTTGATGATCATTCTATCATCCATCTCTACTCTTTTCTCTCTCTCTCACATTCATAACACAAAACAATCAAGTTCATAAAGTCTTGGGTTCATCACTTGAAATTTCAAGTTGAATTTAAGGACTCTATAGGACTGAAATTTTCAGTCATCTTGCAAACATCATAGAAGATTCATCTGGACGAATTAGGAGACGTATCTTATATTTTTGGAAAGGTCCAAGTGTCAGTAAAATTTGATAAGAACGAAGTTTCTTCTGGTTTTGCTCAGAAGAGTGCCAAAAACAACGATTTCAGAACTGGTCTGATTTCTGACGAGGCTACAGGTTTGTTTTTGTAAAAATCATAACTCTTTCATTAAAGCTCTTCAAGAGCCAAACCTTACATTTTTTAAAAGGCCATTGAGTGCCCAACAAATGTCTAGAACTGAGTTTTGTTGTATCTAGTCTTCTTGACTTCCCAAAGTCGTTGTCTAGTAGATGGCGCAAAGCTGGGAACATGCTGAAATTTCCCTATTTTACACTTAGGCTTTGTGGTAGCTTATAAGTTGATCTTATACTTGTTCTAGGTACCCGGGAGTACATTTTGAGCATAGTAAAGTACTTGTACTAGTACTTGGAATTGCTTTACTTCCAGGTGAGTTTCGTAAACCCTCCCTACTCAATTGAGATTCGGGCTGAAAGGTGTACATGTTTGTTGATTGATTGTTTGTTTAATGTATTGACTTGTTGCTCGGTTAACTTTGTCTTCGTTATGAATACTTGTTGTGCTTTAGATAGTTGTACATACATGGAAGATAATTATACTTTTTATGAATAGTAGATGTGGTGGGAAGGCTGCGGGTGACCCTATATATAAGCATCGATGATTCCTTTAAAGTAGAATTATAAGAAGTGTATGTGCATCGTATTTGTTGGTTGATTCACTTGTTATGATATGGACCGAGATGTTAATTGTTTATTTGTTGATTGTTGATATGATTACTTGTGGTTTAATGTCGCTTTGATTATCATGTAAATGATATATCATGTTAGGCGTATTGGTTAATGATGATTGTCGCTTTGATTATCATGTAAATGATATATCATGTTAGGCGTATTGGTTAATGATGATTGTCGCTTTGATTATCATGTAAATGATATATCATGTTAGGCGTATTGGTTAATGATGATTGTCGCTTTGATTATCATGTAAATGATATATCATGTTAGGCGTATTGATTAACGTTTAATGGTGTATTGTATAATGATATTGATGTTGAAACGTTGATTGTATTGAACTGTGCTAATGTGAAACCTTTTAGGGTTTCCTTGGACATGATTAGGTATTCTAATCCTCGCTTATCGTTAACGGTTGTTATCCGATACGGTTATTCCTTGTTACTTGTCCCTACGAACTCACCAACTTTATGTTGACGCTCTTTAGTACACTTTTCAGGTAATCAGGTTAATCAGAGACAAAATGGATGATTATGTGCTTGCATTGCTAGGATTGGACTAGCTTTGGACTTCTGGATCCGTGATCCTTATTTCCCTTTAACGGGTTATGCTTAGGGTCAACTACTATCATTTAAACATTTTCATTTAATATTGATTGAGTGTGTATCTTTGATAGATATTGATTACTGTATACATTTGAGTGAGTTTATGGATTGTTTCAATCCTATGAATGCATATAGTTTGACTCTACATAATTCCCATGTCGTACTGTGCTTTTCTAAGTGATACCCCATGATTCCGCCATGTTGGGGTGTTACAGAAAGCGCTCCTTCACTTGGTGTCCATTGCAGCCACGTATTCTTCATTCAGTGGATGATAAAGGAATAATCAATCGTGCCTTTCATAGTACTTGTGGTCCCCCACGTACTGACGCACATTCTTCATCAACCAATAAGAGTATGGACACGCATATGTAAAACCAACCACCAACCTGGATCCTAGGATTCTTCCTAGTCACGTCATTTGTCTTTATCTTCAATCCAGGTTGTTATCTTCACTTGATTGTCAGACACAGATTGGGCCATTTGTCAAAGCACCAATCTGCCTAAGTGTTTCCAAGCTGACTGCTAATCCCAAGCTGTCTTCCACTAACAACTTGGTCTTCTATCTTCAATCCTCCTCTTCGACTTGGACTGAATGCTAACACATTGTTGATGCAGCTTGAATAACACTTGCTTCCATAAGATTTTACAATTACAAAGTATGAAGCATGATCTGGGTCAGTTACAGATCGTAAGCTGTGTCAGCTTAGTCTGACCCAGATCAGATTACAAGAACCAAAAGATTACTAAGTGTTTATAGGTCAGATTTGACATCATTAAATTTACAATTAACATTGGGACTCAACAAAAAGGCATATAGCCGTTAGTTGTTTGATTGTGTAAGATTTAAATGAAATGTTTTATTTATTTGTATTATGTTTTTAAAATTAATGAAAGTTTAGGTCATACGTGACCTCTCAATAGCCATAATCAATTTCTATTCACCTTAAGACTCTCCCTCAAGAACCCTAGAGCCTCTCCTCAAGTTTTGTGCGATTCGGAAGCAATTCGATGGTGATTTCTTCTAGTTTTCGATCCGTTAATCCTTCCTACAGGTAAAGCACTATCCCTTGATCAATTGATGAGTCTTTTCATTAGGGTTGTCCGTTCGTTCCTGGCCAAGAAGGGTTGGGTATGATTTAATTTCAAAACATTTACGGATTTCATGTTGTTCGGGTGATCAAATAAGTGATGTTTTAATGGATTAAAGAATTAATTGGTGGTTTGAAGTCATCAATTGTACCATAAAAGATGTTAATTTTATGTCTCCAAGTCGATTTAAAGTGTTAAGGTCGTTTAAGATTCGAATGGGAGTTGAAAATAGTTGAAATCTGATCTGGTCTACGATACCGCCGATACACACCACGGTACCTTCGTGACCACTGTTTGGTTTTTGGGTCTGGACTGAGATATCGCCGATATGAACCAAGGTACCTTCGTGACCACTGTATGAACTTTTGGTTGGTGTGTTCTAGAGCTCGATATCGACGAGACCACTAATGGTCTCAGCGATATCACGTGTCAGAGTGTTCCAAAGTGAGATTAAGTGTCTAGTTGACTTATGTTTCAATCATTCTTATACCATAGGTTGTCGGGAACACTTGTCAAGTACGGTAGACTTATTTGATGATTCTTGTGCACTCCATTGAGGTAAGATAACATCTTTTATCACATGAGGGACAACAAAACATAGTTTTCATAAGTTAACTTCCCCAAATGAATAGTTGTACGTTTATATGTATTCGGGAATGAATGGGAGGTTATTATGGGATTATCTATGATTACCATTGATGATGAATGGTAAGCTTATGCATGCTATGATGAAATGATGTCATGATGGAATAAAGTAAATGATAAGCTCAAATGTATATGATGTAAAGATAAAATGATATGATGATAATACGATAAGATGCCATGATGATATGAACGTATGATGCTATAAAGCAATGTTATGACGATATGGTTATGAAATGATATGACAATGTGTTGCACACATGTTAAGATGAAATGATGCTAATATGACATGATGATATGATGTTATTATAGATACAATGATATGATGTCATGAATGATACGTTGATACGGATCTATTATGATATGATGATGTGATGTTATTATGTGATGACAATATGTTGATGTATATATGTCATATGATTAATTGCATGCCTGATCACCTAGTCACTAGAATTCTATAGGTTTGCCATGACACGTGCACGATTAAGGGCCCTAAAGTAAAGAAAGATGTATGTAATTAGTTTAGGTGAAAGTATAGCCTAAGCTAATATAAAGTAAAGAAAGATGTATGTAATTAGTTTAGGTGAAAGTGTAGCCTAAGCTAATATAAAGTAAAGAAAGATGAAAGTGATTAGTTTAGGTGAAAGTGTAGCCTAAGCTAAGATAATAAAGAAGTCTAGAGCATAAGTAAAGTTGTATTAAGCTTAACCCATGCTAGTTCTTCGGAGCTAGTGTGTATGTGGTCACGTGGTGTGGGAATCTAGATACCTCCCCGTGGCATAGTTATGTTTGAGTGTATCCGGGTGGAGTAACTAACCACTACACGCGCAAAGTTTAAACGGTATACTCAGTTGGATTGACTTTGTCTTTCCTTAACGACGACGATGGACCACCGTAAGGTCTACCCATCAAGTCGGGTGTGAGGACTCCATGTAAGGTCTTATGGCCGCCTACACACAACCCCACATCCCTAAGTATGTGTGGCTTACGTCACATAGCCTACGTCTAGGCAAAAGAAAAGTAAAGAAAGAAAGTAAAGTAAAGAAAGAAAGTAAAGTATGAAAGGATAGGCACAATTAGGAATATGATGAATCCTAATGTGATATGTTTTATGATATGTAAGTGATGACTTTAATGTGATATGACATGTGCTATGACGAATATGTGATATTAACAATTATGAAATGTTTTTGTTAATATATAATGAATTGGCAATGTTTTCATAAATTCATGTTATCTTACTTAGCTTTTAAAGCTAACACTTGCTCTTTTGAAAAACGTTGTTCCCTCAGGTTAAGCAGGTTTGAGCTAGTGAAAGACTTAGCTTGGTGAGGCGGGTAGTCGCTATGAAGAAGACCTTTAGTTATCCCGCTTAGTCATTTATGTTTAGCCATAATGATGTTGGCTACTTTTATTATGACACATGTAATATTATGTTAGCATTCATGTTGGTGCTAAATTTGGATTATCTGATATGTTTTATGATATGTAAGTGATGACTTTAATGTGATATGACATGTGCTATGACGAATATGTGATATTAACAATTATGAAATGTTTTTGTTAATATATAATGAATTGGCAATGTTTTCATAAATTCATGTTATCTTACTTAGCTTTTAAAGCTAACACTTGCTCTTTTGAAAAACGTTGTTCCCTCAGGTTAAGCAGGTTTGAGCTAGTGAAAGACTTAGCTTGGTGAGGCGGGTAGTCGCTATGAAGAAGACCTTTAGTTATCCCGCTTAGTCATTTATGTTTAGCCATAATGATGTTGGCTACTTTTATTATGACACATGTAATAATTATGTTAGCATTCATGTTGGTGCTAAATATGGATTATCTTATACTGTTTTGATGATATGGACATAGTAACACCATCTCTTTATAAATGAACTATCCGTTAAAGATTAGTTATGTTTTAAAGGTTCTGTTTCCGCATTTATAAACGCCGTTAGGCAAAAGTTTTTGAAAATCCAGGTTTTTAAAATGACGGGTGTTACATTGGCACTACACCCTTACCCCTTAGTAAACCCCCTCAAAGAAAAAAGAAGCCAAAGATTCAATATAATAAGCACAAAGATATGTAGAGAAGATTATTTGCGAAGGTACGAAATATGAAAAGGGTGGATTTTAGGATATATTCATTGCAATGGTGGTGATATCAGATATGTTTATCCAATGGTGAAAATGAGGGTGGTTGAAGGTGAGTGGGTGACTGGGTGGCTTTTGTGGAGAGATAAAATGGGCAGTGAAGGGTAGTGAGTGGTGACAAAATATTGATAGACTTCTCTAGGGGTGTTCGTGGTCCGGTTTGGTCCGGTTTGTACTAAATCTCAAACCAAACCGGCATTTCCGGTTTGAACATATATTAAACCAAACTAGACCAAGTGTGTTGTCTAACCGGACCAAACCAAACCATGTAATCCGGTCCGGTTTGGCCGGTTTGACGGTTTCGTGTTCTTTTTTTTTAATCTCCAAATAATTTTATGCATATTTCCGTATACAGTCTTTTTTCTTTCTTTTATCACACGAATAGAGATCAGGTACACTATAATCTTAGTATTAATAAAAGCATTGATATAGTTATAAATAGATTGTGTTTTTTACTTACAAAATATGAAATATTGATGGTGATGGAGGACGCTAAGCTTAAATAGAGTATGTAAATGTTAAACAAAGTATCTCCGGTAACTTTTATATATATGTGAATTAAATATATATTATATTATATAGATACATTTTATATTTTTTGGTCCGGTCCGGTTTATGACGGTTGACTCTTTGCTCAAACCGTAACCAGACCAAGGAACCCGGTTTTTTAAAAATTAAACCGTCGAACCAGATTTTAACAACTCAATCCAACCAAACCAATCCACGTACCCCGGTTTGGTCCGGTTTCCACGGTTTGACGGTTTGATGAACACCCCTAGACTTCTCCTTTTGTTTTCTATTGCAGTATGAGTAGATAAGATTAAAGTTTTATTTCTAAAAGTAGCAAAGGCCAAAGGGGGTTGACTGAGCCATAATTTCTATTAGCCTTTTATATTACTGAATAGATACAGAAAATAATTTTGAGTCATAATTTATCTAATCTACAAAAGTAATTAAAAAATATAAAATATGGTTTTTAATGTTTTATGTCGTTCGACGTCCATAACGGTTCAGAATTAATAAAATGGTGAAAATTATGTGACATCAAAGTGGCGTTCTTGGTGGTTATTTGTCCCTCAACGATATTTGATGTTGTTAGTATCATATAATGAGAGGGATATAATAGATAATCTATACTTCTATATACTTCTATATAAAAGAAGAACCCTCCCCAAATCTCAAATTACAACTCTAAATTACCAAAAATACCTCTTACCTTTATTTATTAATTTAAACATCCTACCTAATATACCTATAATACCTTTAATGAACTAATTTATAACATAAACCCCCTAATAATTAAAATAACTACACTACCTCTTTAACATTAATTACTTTTATATTTACCACCATTGTCGCCCCCTCCACCCGTCACGGTCGCCACCACCACCCCGTGCCGCTATCATTATCGCCGGCGCATTGCGCTGTTATATGACTCGTATTAAAATGAGGAACTTATGATAGATATTTTTAATTTTAAAATCCAAACCCGTATATTGTAACAATTTTCACTATATATTATTGATATTATTTTTCTAAGTTTGCATTTGTGACCTGACTGTTGATCCGACCTGTCGACTTGACCCATTATAATTTTTTCCCCACTTCAACTAAGTCATTTTGACAATCTCAAAGACCCTCTTTATATGAAATCCTAAGATCCGCCACTTATTACACTGATAATGTAGTCAGGGCTAATATAATTTTACCTTCCTTTGATATTGAGTGCAGCAGTTGGTGGATATTCATATTTTTACGAGCCTTCATGGTGGGTAGGCATGATAATGAGTGAGTATGTTTGTATTTTGTTTATTTCTAATGACATGATGAAAATGGTTTGTATAATATGAATGGAGTTATTTTCCAATAATCTAATGTACATGATTCCAAATAATAGCAAATATCAATTTGCTATCATTTTAGTCCAAAAATAACTAATGTACATTGTTTATATATATGACGTGTAGGCCTGTCTTTTTTTTCCAATTATTGATTGATTAAATTAAATTCCGTCAAGTTTTGAGTTGATTTATTAATCTGAGAAACTGGCCGGAAATGATATATGCCAGTTTGAATAGAAGTATGTTATTGATATCAGATTGTAATATGAATCTATATTTGAGACATGATTGTTTGGGATCGATATGCAATTTTTGTAGCTTATGCATTTGTGCCAACTATTCTAGTCATTCCTCTTGGGGCACGTAAGGCCTGTGCTTATAAGGGTCCGCTGGGTGCGTTTTCTGACGTGGAAAAGTTGGACGTCATCGGCAGCAAGCGTTTGGCGAGGTGCGTCCGAGTAAAACTTCTCCGTTTGGCGAGGTACAACACCAAATTTGTCGAGCAAGAATATATAGTTGTGGAAGCATTAACAGTTTTCTACTTAGAAGTGGACAATATTTTATAAAGATACAACAAAGTGAAGAGATTGATATCCGGTTAGAAGATCCAGTATTTTTTAGCTCATAATCATGGCCACCAAATGCATATGCTATTTGTTTCTTCAATACACCATTTTCTTGGGCTTTTGACTTCTTCAACATGAGAAGTAGCAGCTTCTTCATAAGGGCTAGAGATAACAGCCACGTTTCGATGAAGGAGGACATGAGATAAAATTAAAACGGAAAATAATAGCCAACAAATTCGAAAGGGGGAGGGGGGTATATTTTTGGGTGTCTTAACCATTTTTTTTTTTTTTTTTTTTTTTTTTTTTTTTTTTTTTTTTTTTTTTTTTTTTTTTTTTTTTTTTTTTTTTTTTTTTTTTTTTTTTTTTTTTTTTTTTTTTTTTTTTTTTTTTTTTTTTTTTTTTTTTTTTTTTTTTTTTTTTTTTTTTTTTTTTTTTTTTTTTTTTTTTTTTTTTTTTTTTTTTTTTTTTTTTTTTTTTTTTTTTTTTTTTTTTTTTTTTTTTTTTTTTTTTTTTTTTTTTTTTTTTTTTTTTTTTTTTTTTTTTTTTTTTTTTTTTTTTTTTTTTTTTTGTTTTTTTTTTTTTTTTTTTTTTTTTTTTTTTTTTTTTTTTTTTTTTTTTTTTTTTTTTGAATTGTAACGGCTCAAAAAAAAGAAGGAGACAAAATTAAAGTTTCCCCATTTGGCAACTTTAGTCCCTAAACGGCTTTGTTCAAAACAGTTCATAAAAGTGTCAACTTTAGTCCTTAACGGCTAGTTTTTCAAAATGGCTATATATACACTTCAATTGAACCACCATTTCACACCACTCTTCCATATATTCAGTTATATTATACCAAAACACACTTTTGTATACACAAAAATCATCATGAACAACCAGTTTCGTTCGAGTTTATCAACGTACATGAGACCCGATTTGTTTCTTAATGAATACGATTATGATGAGCTTATGGGCATCATGGCCGAATGTGTTGATTTGCTTGAACAAGGTGAATCATCAAGACCATTCATACCCCGTATGCCCGTCGAGAGAGATCGATATGGTGCTGAAGAGCGCCTAATGGCAGCTTATTTTAACGAAAACCCAACGTATTCGTTGAAGAACTTTAGGCGACGCTTCCGTATGTCGAGACCTATGTTCATGCGCATTGTGAACGACATAATATCATACCCAACTCGAACAATGTACCCGTGTGTTATATATATATATATATATATATATATATATATATATATATATATATATATATATATATATATATATATATATATATATATATATATATATATATATATATATATATATATATATATATATATATATATATATATATATATATATATATATATATATATATATATATATATATATATATATATATATATATATATATATATATATATATATATATATATATATATATATATATATATATATATATATATATATATATATATATATATATATATATATATATATATATATATATATATATATATATATATATATATATATATATATATATATATATATATATATATATATATATATATATATATATATATATATATATATATATATATATATATATATATATATATATATATATATATATATATATATATATATATATATATATATATATATATATATATATATATATATATATATATATATATATATATATATATATATATATATATATATATATATATATATATATATATATATATATATATATATATATATATATATATATATATATATATATATATATATATATATATATATATATATATATATATATATATATATATATATATATATATATATATATATATATATATATATATATATATATATATATATATATATATATATATATATATATATATATATATATATATATATATATATATATATATATATATATATATATATATATATATATATATATATATATATATATATATATATATATATATATATATATATATATATATATATATATATATATATATATATATATATATATATATATATATATATATATATATATATATATATATATATATATATATATATATATATATATATATATATATATATATATATATATATATATATATATATATATATATATATATATATATATATATATATATATATATATATATATATATATATATATATATATATATATATATATATATATATATATATATATATATATATATATATATATATATATATATATATATATATATATATATATATATATATATATATATATATATATATATATATATATATATATATATATATATATATATATATATATATATATATATATATATATATATATATATATATATATATATATATATATATATATATATATATATATATATATATATATATATATATATATATATATATATATATATATATATATATATATATATATATATATATATATATATATATATATATATATATATATATATATATATATATATATATATATATATATATATATATATATATATATATATATATATATATATATATATATATATATATATATATATATATATATATATATATATATATATATATATATATATATATATATATATATATATATATATATATATATATATATATATATATATATATATATATATATATATATATATATATATATATATATATATATATATATATATATATATATATATATATATATATATATATATATATATATATATATATATATATATATATATATATATATATATATATATATATATATATATATATATATATATATATATATATATATATATATATATATATATATATATATATATATATATATATATATATATATATATATATATATATATATATATATATATATATATATATATATATATATATATATATATATATATATATATATATATATATATATATATATATATATATATATATATATATATAATATCTTTCATTTCAATTTAATCTTTGTATATGTATATATTATACATATATATATATAGACACCAAATAATAGATATATATATAAGTTATGTAGAATATATAGAATAAAGTATTTACTGGAATTTCGACAAATACCCTTGCTAAAATAATACCACCAAGTCATAATTCAACAAAATATGGATTGGAAAACTTTACAATGGCAAATGTGTTTTCAGTATGAATGTGTTGATTTAGGTTTTATTTATAAAGTGTCAAATGAGTAAAATAAAAAATTAGTTCAGAGAAAAAAGGTTTACATGTAAAATGTCACCTAAGTATACTTTTAATGCAAACAATCTACTAACTTGTTTCACTGACGAAATATTAGTTTACTATCATAATTCATAAGAATGACTTTTTCTGTTAATCATGCTTAACACACGAAAACTTATTAGAATCTAAGCAAAAAGTTTCTTACGACAACCAGATCAAATAAGTCTTGTTTTACCTACACCAATCCAGTTGGCCAGCCCATTTACATCCCCAAGCTCAATCTCATTTTCTACAAAAAGATTTAAGCAACATACCACGAGCATCAAGATAAGCACAAGCAGAACAACTGCTCAAAAATAATGAAATCTGCTGCGACCACACATTACACAAAATTATCAAAAAATCATTACAATTTTTTGCGGTGGATAAATATATACAAAGAAGATTGAATAAACATACCTTAGATTGTATGAATAGCTCCTGAAACCAGTTTACATCATCTTTTGACTTGATCTATTGTTTCAAAATTCAAAGCAACCAATATATATCGTTTTCCCGATGCTCACTTAGTTTTGATAGAGTCATCAGATTAAACGAATGTATGAATAGCTCTTGTATGCGGCTTCAGGAGCCTTGCTTAACCTTTTGATTTTCCAACATACAGAATTTATTATACGACCAAATATAATTTGGAAAAAAATCAGATTAAACGAAATAAGAAAGAAAGGATTATCAATTTCTGAAATTATTTTGGCTAAAAAATCAGATTAAAGAATATAATTTGGAAAACTAATAAAAACCTAAAAACTCTAGATGCAAGATTTAACAACACAGAGAAAACACTTCTAGATCTAAACCAAATAAGAAAGAAAAGAATAAAGATTTCTGAAACTATAGATTAAACCCGTAAATGTACAATGGAAACATACCTAATGAAATTTATAAAAACCAAACCTTGTTCTTCCTGGATTCATCGAAGAGAGTCTTTGGCCAGTGAAGATAAAATCCTACAAACATGATACATATAATCAGTAAAAACTAAAAAGTATGAAATCTAAACTAAGTAACCCTAATCACACATAACACAAACAATTTAGATAAAGCACCCATACATGTTTCAATATTGAAATATGAATCAGCATACTTACATCGAAAAAGAGAGAAGAGCATCAGATTGAGGAGCAAGAGACAGAGCTTTAGGTTTAATTTTGAACTTTGGAATGAATTAAGTGATTCATTGATAGGAAAAGATTTAGTGTATAGGAGAAGTTAATGTCTTTTCTCTCTCTCTCTCTCTTCTGCCACATCGAAAAGATACCCATTATTCAAAAATTAAAAATCCCGCCCACTTTTTTTCTTTCTGTCTATCTCACCCGCCCATTCCCTCTTCAATAAACATTAAACATCAAGTACATACATATCTATTATTATAAGCATATATATCTATTCTTGGAAACTACATACACACATAACACAAACACAAGAATAATATATAGATATATATACTGATATCCATGTACCATATGAATATACATACGAATTTGTATACAAAAAAAACCTAGTGACATAATCAAGTATGTGTATAATATCTTGAGATTATCCTAAGCTCTTGACAAGTAGGATTAAGTGACTAAGCTCCTTTAGTAGGAAAGGGAGATATATATGTGTCCCTGTGTGAATGTTGTGTGTGTTTTAATGTGTGTGCAGATACAAAGAAGAAACGGCAGATCTAGAAAATGAGTAGAAAATGAGTTTATAATTTTTTAATTTTGCCCCTAAAGTCTTAATACATTTGTAAAATAACTTTATGGGTTTCTAAAGTTATCAATTTAGTCCATGAAAGTAATTTGTTTTTTTTTTGTGTGTTTTTTTAGTTTTATTAATTTATATGTGTTTTTTAATATTAATATTATTATTTATTTAATTTTATATTTAAGTAATAAAAATAATAAAATAATTGATGATGTGACGAATAAGTTTCAAGAAGCTTTTCTTATAGGCTGGGAGAGTCTTGAGAGGAGTCCTGGATGATGTGGCGCTGAGTTGGTAGACAAGAAGCCCAAGAAGTTGTTTGCTATAAGCACATGCCTAAGGGCAGCCCAATACTACTGACTGGTTCCCACGAGCATTAGTCCTAGTCAGCTTCATATCAGCAAAAGATCATCCAAGGACTAATCCCCTTAAACCAACCAAATATTAAGGACTAGTCTTGGACACACATCATATTTAATTATATCCTTTATCCAACTTTACACCTTTAATTCCACAAAATTTAATAAACACTATATAAAACACTCATGCTGTGTTTGACAACGCAGAATTATTTAATATTAAATGATTCTAAAATCTGAATGATTTATCCTGAATGAAAAAAATATGTTTGATACATGTCCTGAATGGGTAATCTGAATGAAACAAAAAGTACCATTCTAACCATTTGTATAGATTTGGTAAATGTGTGCTAAATAAACAGCATATATATATTGTAAAAACAAAGAAATTATTATATATATTGTAAACAAAGAAATATATGTAAAAACATATTATTATAAATATCTAATTATTATAAGTAAAACCCCTTGTTATCAAGATTTCATCAAAATTTCGGATAGATATTTTATAATTTAAACTGGATAATAAATATAAACAAATCGATAGATACATCAATCAGTAAGTATATACATATACTAGTCCTAATACCCGTACGATATACGGTAGCTATATAGATTGTATCATAAAGATATGAGAATATGGCACATACATGATTCGTGAGTATGAAATAAGTGTGGTTAAAGTAAACCGATAATCGAAGCTAAATTATAATAAACAGTAATGATAAATATAATATATGTTTAGTTAAAGTTTTGGATTTACCTTAACTTTTACAATCACATCAAAATCGGAACTTATAAGCATAGTGGATGACGACAAATGAACATCCGTGAATTTTGACCCGTTGACTTTTCGTGTAATATGACTAACAATTTAAGTTAATGAATTAATTGGGTCGTCTTGTGATTTTATGACTATGTGGCATGCTAGTCGGGTCGTCGTATGTGTAGTCGGTATGTAATTGTGCAACTAATGGTATTGTGGTTGTGAAGGGAAACGGGTCGGCCCGTGGGTAGTCCATGACCCACTAGCCCCTCCCCAAGACCCATTCCCCCCTTATCCTTTTCTCATTTCTCATCTTTCTCTCTTTCTCTTCTATTCTCTCTAGTAAAAGAAACCCTCCATCTAGTTTCCATTTCATTCCATCTAAATTGTGTTTTGGAATTGCTATAATACAAGAATCGTAATCATCATCTTCTCATTTGTCGCCATCTTTGAAGAATCAAAGGCCAAGTTCTTACCATTTTACCCATTTTGACCTAAATTCGGAATTGAGCACTAGGAAGAGTTTTGGTAAGTCTAAATCAACCCATTTACTTCTATTTATGTTTGTTCATGTGTTCTAGTTGATTTGATATGATTTCGAGTCTTTAAAATCGTAAAATGGAGTTTTGGGTTAAATTAGGTCAAATTAGGGTTTATGTAGAGTTTGAGCGATTTGGAAGATTCGGTGATGTTATGGACGGATTTGGGGTTTGGGTTATGTGTATTTATGGTTAATGATGTTTATTTATGCTTCAATTTGAGTTACAACCCCCTACAAGTCGTTTTGGATTGGTTTGGGTCGAATTTTAGGGTTTTGGTTCAGGAAAACAGCTGCATGTTATGACTGATGGCTTGTAACGGCCGTTACATTGTGTAACGCCCGTTACACCTTGTGACGGCTGTAACATGGGCCGTTACAGTGAGTTGGCTTGTGATGGAGTTAACGGCCGTTACCTTTGTGACGCCCGTTATGGACTAGTTTTGTCGAACATTTTCAAACGTCAATAACTTTTGAACCGTAAGTCCGTTTTAGACGTATGACCTATCCTTGGAATCGTGAGAGAGGCTACTTTCTTATAGTAACATTCATTTCGTATGAAACTTCTTTCATTTCTAAAAATGTCGAGTCTAATGCGCATTGTTCATACCCGTTTAAGTTGTAAGTACATTTAGGGTTTGCAAATTGACTTAACCCTTCTAAATCAACTTGTTTGAGATTGTTGAGTTGACCTTATGTTATTATGATGAATATAATTATAGGTTGTGGACGTGTGGAACCCGTTACTCGGTTGTAATCCTTTACTAACTTCTTTGCCGATCAAGGTGAGTTTCGTATCTCCCTACCCGCTTGGGATTCGGGCTGAAAAGTGTAAACCTGGCGTGTTTACTTGTATTTATTGATGCATTGTTTGTTGACTTGATTGTTGGATTGATGTGGCATATCTTTTCGTTTGATTGACTTGGGTTGTGTTTTCGTTAAGTATTACTTATACATTAGGATAGACGTACATACATGGAAGTCGGTTATGCCTTCCTTTGGGTTTTAGATGTGGTGGGAAGGTTGCGGGTGACCCTATATATAAGCATCTGGGACTTGAAGAAAGTAGAATCCTCTGAAGTATATGTACGTATAGTCGGTTTAAATTGTGATTAGTGGCTTATGTTGTTGATTATTGATCGTTGGCGTATGATTGTCGTATTTGGATTGTTGGGTTATGTTTGAGGAATATTGATTGGTGGCACAGGTTCATTGTACATTGATTGTTGGTTCATGAGCATGCATTTACATTTGATTGTAAGCATTGCATACATTGTTGATGAGCCCTCGGCAGGGGATTGCCGACATCCTGGTGCATAGATGTATGCACCCGTTAGGGATGTAGTTCCTGACCCCGAGTATATAGACATATATATCTCGATGTTTTTGAGATACAGCCTTGTTCATTGTTATGACAGAAGGGTATCGTTGCATTGGTGACTGCGTTCACGCATAGGATAGGCATGTTGGCTTATTCATGCATTTGGCATTTGCATCGCTTCATATATCATTGGTGCATTCTCATTACACATTGTTGTCTTGTGTAATCTTGTGGTTGGACGATATTGTGTTGCTTAGAGGCTCGCTGTAAGTCATGCCTAGCCTCTATTCGTATATTGTGATTATTGTTGATGGTTCTTTATGGACCATGACTACGAACTCACCAACCTTGTGTTGACTATGCTTAGTACACTTTTCAGGTAACCAGGTTCTCCCCGGACGTGGTGTTTAGTTGCTTGCTTGCGGTCTAACCCGGACTTGGACCTCATGGATCAAGGATTCATTGACCCTTCTTTTGCATTATACTTAGGATCGCTTGCCATCTTTGGATGTATTATGTTAACTTTGATGGCTATTTGCTCCTGTTGTATTTTGTTACTTGTTTTGCTATGTTTTGGATTCACCGAATCTATATTTGCATTTAGATTGTTCTATTGTAATTCCACCGGGTGCTATGTGTTTCCGTGACATTTCGAGCTCCGGCTTGGGGTGTTACAGAATGGTGGCCCATGCGTGGTCGTAGAGAATTAGGTGGTTTGACCTAGACTACGACTTAAGTTAAAACTCTTCATATAGCATGCATGGTTAGGAAATTCGTGTGCAATATGAATTTTGTGAATCCCGTGTGAGTTCGTAGTTAAGACCACTTGTGTGATAGCTTAAATTCAATGTGATGAATGTGGTTACTATGATTTGTTGTTGTTATTTGTTGAAGCTAATGTGATGAGTTAGGGCAAAATGAAGGGATGCCATTAACTTAGTATAATATTGCGGCAACCCTAAAAGAACCCGATCAACTCTTTTATGGTTACCCGATACTATAACAAGTTCATGACATCGTGGATTGCGCACGTGTGGCTTAAAGTATAATAAGGAACCGATATGCTTAATGGAAGTTGATTGGGTGGAAGGTTAGCCGTTGGTACACCTTGTATACATACCCGGTTGATAACTAGAGAGCATATCGAATTCGGATTATACTTTGAATCATTCGTGTTAGTTGTTTAATTACATGATGAAAGGAACATGAGTACTTAATTTAATGATAAAATATGGCAATAAATGCAACGTGATGATATGATATGTAAACCCCTTACGATTTTAACACTGTTGCCTTAGCATAATGTTATGAAATGAGTATGTGGTATCGGTATGAGGGCATGACTACTTGTGTGACTAACATGCGAGCATTTGAGACTAACTCTCGGGTCAACGTGTCACTTGTTTTATAGAAATGGAAAGACCAAGGAGAGTACGAACAAACTATAGGACTGAAGAAGAAGAGCCTCAACCGGAAGCTCAACCGGAAGTACAGGGAGGTAGAGGCCGTGGTAGAGGCCGTGGTAGAGGCCGTGGTAGGGGCCGTGGTAGGGGTCGTGGTAGAGCTCCTGAGCCAAACTTGGCTGAGGTAATCGCTCAAACGGTTGCCGGAATCATGCCAACCATCATTGCTCAAGTCACTGCAAGTCTTGGGCAAAATAATGGGCCCCAAAACAATGAAGCCCCAGAAAATGAAAATAACGAAGATGCTCAACATTATGCCGAAGATAATGAAGAAGAGGAACCCGTGGGAGTTGGTATCGGTATGCCTATGAATAATCAATATGGTGGGTACCGTCAAGGTTGTATATTCAAAGATTTTAAAAGTTGTGGGGCACCGGAGTTTGATGGGAAGGGTGGTCCCACGGAATGTATAAGATGGTTTGAGGCGATAGAGGCGGTGATTGAAAGGAGTCATTGCACCTATGGTGACCGGATTCCCTATGCATCCGGCATGTTTAGGCATGACGCCTTAAGTTGGTGGAACCAAGAAGTAACTTTGGGGCGGACTCAAAATTTGGAGTGGGTTGACTTCGTAAATAAAGTAAAAGCAAAGTTTTGTCCCCCCTACGAACTACAAAATTTAACCATTGAGTTTGCAAATCTAAATATGGAGGGAGCCGACTACAAGGGCTATGTGAGACGATTCCAAGAGTTGTCTACCCTCATTCCTCACTTGGTGGGCACCGAGACACAGGCCATCCAAAAGTTTGTATTGGGCTTGAACCCTCAAGTCCGATCATATGTAAACTCTAACATGCCTACTTCCTTGGCTAATGCGGTCAACCAAGCCGGGAGTGTGACCGAAGATCTTTTGAGGAGTGGTGTTTTGAGCAAATCCTCGTCAAACAAGAGGAAGAAGTGGGTGAGTCTAGCGGGGTAAGGAAAATGGGGAAGTTTGACCCCAGGAATGTAAATAGGGGTAGGATAATGGCGGCGGTGGAACCGGCTAGGAGGGCTTATACCGGGCCTCATCCTTTTTGTGGGAAATGCAACAAGCATCATCCCGCCCATAACCAATGTGGTGCATGCTTTAATTGCAATCAAGTCGGGCACCTCTCCCGAGATTGTAGAGCTCCAAGAACGGGCCCAATGAATGCGGCTCCTATTCGGGCCGTTCCTCCTCAAGGTAACCAAAGGAGAGGTGAATGTTTTGTGTGTGGTAGCCGTGACCACTACCGTGACAATTGTCCTCGATGGGTGGGACAACAAGTCCAAGTAGCCGTCCACCCCAATCAACTCCAAATGGTTGGGCCTAATCAAAACCGGGGGCAACAAGGCCACCAAGTGCAACCACGCGGCCGAGCTTTTGCGGCCAATGTAAATGAAGCCCGAAATGATCCTAACGTAGTGGCAGGTACTTTCCTCCTTAATGGTCTCTATGCAACCGTACTATTTGATTCCGGGGCCGATTTTAGCCTCGTGTCTTCTAACTTTGTTCCTTTGATTGATGTGCATCCATGTGCTCTAAACTATGTGCTTGACATTGAAATGGTAAATGGGTCACTAACTAGAATTAGCCAAATACTCCGTGATTGTGTCTTGACTTTGGAGGACGTTGACTTCTTCATTGACCTTATGCCTCTTGACATTGGTAGTTTCGATATTATAGTGGGTATGGATTGGTTGACGGCGGTGAATGCAACCATTGATTGTGGTGAGAGAGTCGTTAAGATACCTTTGGCCAACGGTAAAATTCTTAGGGTCCAAGGCGAAACCTCCGATTCCCCTAATTCTAAAGTCTTTAGTGCTACCACCACCAAGGTAGAATTGAAGACCGTTCCTATTGTTTGTGATTTCCCCGATGTTTTTCCGGATGACTTACCGGGGTTGCCTCCGCCCCGTGAACTTGATTTTCGCATCAATCTTATTCCCGAAGCCGCGCCCATAGCAAAAGCTCCTTATAGACTAGCTCTAACCGAAATGCAAGAGCTACAAACTCAACTCAAGGAACTCAAGAGAAGGGTTTCATTCGCCCTAGTCAATCTCCTTGGGGTGCTCCTGTTCTCTTCGTCAAAAAGAAAGACGGATCCTTCCGAATGTGTATTGATTATCGGGAATTGAACAAGCTCACCGTGAAGAACCGATATCCTCTCCCTCGAATTGATGACTTGTTTGATCAACTTCAAGGAGCTAAGCACTTCTCAAAAATCGATCTTCGCTCGGGTTATCATCAACTCCGGGTACATGAAGATGACATTCCCAAGACGGCTTTTCGCACACGGTATGGCCATTTTGAATTCACCGTAATGCCATTTGGGTTGACTAATGCACCGGCGGTGTTCATGGACTTGATGAACCGGGTGTGTCAACCATATTTAGACAAGTCCGTTATTGTGTTCATTGATGACATACTTGTATACTCGAAGACAAAGGAGGAGCATGTTAAGCACTTGCGTGAAGTGCTTGAATTACTAAGGAAAGAGAAGTTGTATGCAAAATTTTCCAAGTGTGAGTTTTGGTTGGAAGAGGTCCACTTCCTTGGTCACGTTGTGAGCAAGGATGGTATTCATGTGGACCCAAGCAAGATTGAAGCGGTTAAGAATTGGAGGAGACCCGAAACGCCATCCGAGATCCGTCAATTCCTTGGATTGGCGGGTTACTATAGAAGATTCATTGAAAACTTCTCCCGTATTGCACAACCACTCACCCTCTTGACTCAAAAAGATAGAAACTTCGAATGGGGCGAAAGACAAGAGAACGCCTTCCAAACCCTTAAGGACATGTTATGTGATGCTCCTATTTTGACGCTACCGGATGGGATAGAAGATTTTGTGGTCTATTGTGATGCTTCGGGGCAAGGGTTGGGTTGCGTTCTTATGCAAAGGGGTAAAGTCATTGCTTATGCTCTCGTCAATTGAAGGTGCATGAGAAGAACTACCCGACACATGATTTGGAATTGGGAGCGGTTGTGTTTGCTTTGAAGTGTTGGAGGCATTATCTCTATGGTACCAAATGTGTGATTTATACCGATCACAAAAGTCTTCAACACATCTTCAACCAAAGCGAATTGAACATGAGGCAAAGGCGTTGGTTAGAGCTATTTAGTGATTATGATTGTGACATCCGTTATCACCCGGGCAAGGCAAATGTAGTAGCCGACGCCTTGAGCCGAAAGGAGAGAGTGAAACCAAGACGGGCTCGAGCTATGAGTCTCACGGTAGGGCCAAGTATTCGTGATCGGATTATTGAAGCCCAAATTCAAGCGACCCTACCGGAAAACTTTGGAAACGAAAACCTAGATGGCATGGAGCAACTATTTGACCGAAAGAATGATAATGGGCTTTACATGGTGGAAAGACTTTGGATTCCCATATTTGGCGATTTAAGGACGCTTATTATGAATGAAGCCCACCTATCACCTTATTCGGTCCATCCCGGGTCGGATAAGATGTACTTTGACTTGAAGGAATTGTATTGGTGGCCGGGCATGAAGCGTGATGTGGCTAAGTATGTGAGTGAGTGCCTTACTTGCTTACAAGTCAAGGCCGATCACAAGAAGCCACCCGGATTGTTGGTACAACCGGTGATGCCCGAATGGAAGTGGGAACATATCTCAATGGACTTCATCACCAAACTACCGAAGACGAGAAGCGGCCGAGACACGATTTGGGTGATAGTAGATCGGTTAACGAAATCGGCTCACTTTCTAGCCATTCGTGAAACCGATAAATTTGACACTTTAGCTCGTTTGTACATCAAGGAAATAATATCTAAGCATGGAGTGCCGGTTTCTATCATTTCCGATAGAGATGCCCGTTTCAAATCAAAATTTTGGGAAGCCTTTCAAAAAGCCATGGGTACTCGACTTGACATGAGCACGGCATTTCACCCTCAAACGGATGGGCAAACCGAGAGAACCATTCAAACACTCGAAGATATGTTGAGGGCGTGTGCAATTGATTTTGGTGGAAATTGGGAAGACCATTTGCCGTTAGTTGAGTTTTCATACAACAATAGCTACCACGCTACTATTCAAATGGCACCCTTTAAGGCCTTGTATGGTAGGGTGTGCCGTTCTCCTTTAGCTTGGGCGGAAATTGGAGAGAGTCAACTTATCGGGCCGGAAATTGTGATTGAAACCACCAAGGTAATATCTCAAATTAAGGAGAAGTTGCAATTGGCCCGTGAACGTCAAAAGAAGTATGCCGATGTGAGACGAAGACCATTGGAGTTTGAAGTTGGTGAATTTGTGCTTTTGAAAGTGTCGCCTTGGAAAGGCGTTGTACGATTTGTGAAGCGGGGAAAACTTGCCCCAAGGTATGTTGGTCCTTTCAAGATTCTTGAACGGGTTGGGGAAAGTTGCTTATCGGCTAGAATTGCCTCAAGAGCTTAGTGGTGTGCATGATGTGTTCCATATTTGTAACTTACGCAAGTGTTTGGCGGATCCCGCACATCATGTGCCTATGGACGAAATTAGGGTTGATTCAAACTTGAACTTTGTTGAAGAACCGGTAGAGATCATGGACCGTCAAGAAAAGAAACTCAAGAAGAAACGCTACACAATTGTCAAGGTTAGATGGAGTGCTAGACGTGGAGCCGAGTTCACTTGGGAGAGAGAGGATCATATGAAGTCCAAGTATCCACATTTATTTGTAAATTAGGGTTTTGTTAAATTTCGGGACGAAATTCTTTTAACGGGGGAATAATGTAACATCCGTGAATTTTGACCCGTTGACTTTTCGTGTATTATGACTAACAATTTAAGTTAATGAATTAATTGGGTCGTTTTGTGATTATGACTATGTGGCATGCTAGTCGGGTCGTCGTATGTGTAGTCGGTATGTAATTGTGCAACTAATGGTATTGTGGTTGTGAAGGGAAACGGGTCGGCCCGTGGGTAGTCCATGACCCACTAGCCCCTCCCCAAGACCCATTCCCCCCTTATCCTTTTCTCATTTCTCATCTTTCTCTCTTTCTCTTCTATTCTCTCTAGTAAAAGAAACCCTCCATCTAGTTTCCATTTCATTCCATCTAAATTGTGTTTTGGAATTGCTATAATACAAGAATCGTAATCATCATCTTCTCATTTGTCGCCATCTTTGAAGAATCAAAGGCCAAGTTCTTACCATTTTACCCATTTTGACCTAAATTCGGAATTGAGCACTAGGAAGAGTTTTGGTAAGTCTAAATCAACCCATTTACTTCTATTTATGTTTGTTCATGTGTTTCTAGTTGATTTGATATGATTTCGAGTCTTTAAAATCGTAAAATGGAGTTTTGGGTTAAATTAGGTCAAATTAGGGTTTATGTAGAGTTTGAGCGATTTGGAAGATTCGGTGATGTTATGGACGGATTTGGGGTTTGGGTTATGTGTATTTATGGTTAATGATGTTTATTTATGCTTCAAAATGAGTTACAAGTCCCTACAAGTCGTTTTGGATCGATTTGGGTCGAGTTTCAGGGTTTTGGTTCATGGAAGAGCTGCAGCTGCTGTTCTGATGGGCTGTAACGGCCGTTACATTGTGTAACGCCCGTTACACTTTGTGACGGCAGTAACATGGGCCGTTACAGTGAGTTGGCTTGTGATGGAGTTAACGGCCGTTACCTTTGTGACGCCCGTTATGGACTAGTTTTGTCGAACATTTTCAAACGTCAATAACTTTTGAACCGTAAGTCCGTTTTAGACGTATGACCTATCCTTGGAATCGTGAGAGAGTCTACTTTCTTATAGTAACATTCATTTCGTATGAAACTTCTTTCATTTCTAAAAATGTCGAGTCTAATGCGCATTGTTCATACCCGTTTAAGTTGTAAGTACATTTAGGGTTTGCAAATTGACTTAACCCTTCTAAATCAACTTGTTTGAGATTGTTGAGTTGACCTTATGTTATTATGATGAATATAATTATAGGTTGTGGACGTGTGGAACCCGTTACTCGGTTGTAATCCTTTACTAACTTCTTTGCCGATCAAGGTGAGTTTCGTATCTCCCTACCCGCTTGGGATTCGGGCTGAAAAGTGTAAACCTGGCGTGTTTACTTGTATTTATTGATGCATTGTTTGTTGACTTGATTGTTGGATTGATGTGGCATATCTTTTCGTTTGATTGACTTGGGTTGTGTTTTCGTTAAGTATTACTTATACATTAGGATAGACGTACATACATGGAAGTCGGTTATGCCTTCCTTTGGGTCTTAGATGTGGTGGGAAGGCTGCGGGTGACCCTATATATAAGCATCTGGGACTTGAAGAAAGTAGAATCCTCTGAAGTATATGTACGTATAGTCGGTTTTAAATTGTGATTAGTGGCTTATGTTGTTGATTATTGATCGTTGGCGTATGATTGTCGTATTTGGATTGTTGGGTTATGTTTGAGGAATATTGATTGGTGGCACAGGTTCATTGTACATTGATTGTTGGTTCATGAGCATGCATTTACATTTGATTGTAAGCATTGCATACATTGTTGATGAGCCTCGGCAGGGGATTGCCGACATCCTGGTGCATAGATGTATGCACCCGTTAGGGATGTAGTCCTGACCCCGAGTATATAGACATATATATCTCGATGTTTTTGAGATACAGCCTTGTTCATTGTTATGACAGAAGGGTATCGTTGCATTGGTGACTGCGTTCACGCATAGGATAGGCATGTTGGCTTATTCATGCATTTGGCATTTGCATCGCTTCATATATCATTGGTGCATTCTCATTACACATTGTTGTCTTGTGTAATCTTGTGGTTGGACGATATTGTGTTGCTTAGAGGCTCGCTGTAAGTCATGCCTAGCCTCTATTCGTATATTGTGATTATTGTTGATGGTTCTTTATGGACCATGACTACGAACTCACCAACCTTGTGTTGACTATGCTTAGTACACTTTTCAGGTAACCAGGTTCTCCCCGGACGTGGTGTTTAGTTGCTTGCTTGCGGTCTAACCCGGACTTGGACCTCATGGATCAAGGATTCATTGACCCTTCTTTTGCATTATACTTAGGATCGCTTGCCATCTTTGGATGTATTATGTTAACTTTGATGGCTATTGCTCCTGTTGTATTTTGTTACTTGTTTTGCTATGTTTTGGATTCACCGAATCTATATTTGCATTTAGATTGTTCTATTGTAATTCCACCGGGTGCTATGTGTTTTCCGTGACATTTCGAGCTCCGGCTTGGGGTGTTACAACATATAGACTTGTGATCTTGGATCGTAAAATTAAAATTTTGAATTCTTCATGTTAATAACTTATTATACGCAATAAGTAATAGGAGTTAAAGAATTGAGAAAGAAAAAGAGACAATTTTATTAATGAGAAAACGATCAATCAAATAAGGTTATAATGTCTTCTGTATTAATAAGCCAAGAGTTAAAGTTTAATTGTAAGTCTAATAAGAAAATTGAATCTATATACAATTAAAAAAGCTAATTTAATAAAATAAATAAACTAAAAGGACACGTGTCGATCAAGGATTACGCCACGTGTCGTTTTAAAAATATATCAATCCTGTTTTAGTTTATTGATAGATACGTACCGAAATTAACTAGATATTGCTGAAGTAGTTTTTAACGAGGGGTTTTCATGCAAACAATAAAAATACATATATTTTGCTTACAAATCGAAAAAAGAATTA
Source organism: Erigeron breviscapus (assembly GCA_034093135.1). Lineage (NCBI taxonomy): Eukaryota > Viridiplantae > Streptophyta > Magnoliopsida > Asterales > Asteraceae > Erigeron > Erigeron breviscapus. The sequence goes on from CM067167.1 coordinate 264,454,570, forward strand.
AGATTAAACAAAGAGAGAAAAGATAGAAAAGGTATTAGAGCTACTAATCGGTGGGCAGGAACATACTTGTAAGGAATTGATATCAATATGAAGTAATGGAGAAAAAAGGTTGTGGGATAGTGAGGAGTGAAAGTGTATGTGAGGGCCTGAGGGGGTATAAGGGTCAAAGTTTTGGTACTAAATGGTTTGGAAGGAGTTTTGAAGGAGAATGATTCAGTAAATTTTTATATATCGTTCATCATACTTTTTCATTCAGATTATCAAATCAAACGTTTGGAATCATTCTATTTAGCTGTAATTAAACACAACCTCACTTCATTAAAAATAAAAAGAAGACAATACAACATTAAAAAAAACAAAATAAAAAAAAAAAAAAAAAAAAAAAAAAAAAAAAAAAAAAAAAAAAAAAAAAAAAAAAAAAAAAAAAAAAAAAAAAAAAAAAAAAAAAAAAAAAAAAAAAAAAAAAAAAAAAAAAAAAAAAAAAAAAAAAAAAAAAAAAAAAAAAAAAAAAAAAAAAAAAAAAAAAAAAAAAAAAAAAAAAAAAAAAAAAAAAAAAAAAAAAAAAAAAAAAAAAAAAAAAAAAAAAAAAAAAAAAAAAAAAAAAAAAAAAAAAAAAAAAAAAAAAAAAAAAAAAAAAAAAAAAAAAAAAAAAAAAAAAAAAAAAAAAAAAAAAAAAAAAAAAAAAAAAAAAAAAAAAAAAAAAAAACAAAATACAATTAAATAAAAATACAACATAACCTAAATACTTAAAACAAACCAACATACTTAAATACTAAAAAAAATAATAGAATACGACATTTTTATTAAAAAACTAAAAAGACAAGTGTCGATCAAGGATTACGCCACGTGTCGTTTTAAAAATATATCAATCCTGTTTTAGTTTATTGATAGATACGTACCGAAATTAACTAGATATTGCTGAAGTAGTTTTTAACGAGGGGTTTTCATGCAAACAATAAAAATACATATATTTTGCTTACAAATCGAAAAAAGAATTAAGATTAAACAAAGAGAGAAAAGATAGAAAAGGTATTAGAGCTACTAATCGGTGGGCAGGAACATACTTGTAAGGAATTGATATCAATATGAAGTAATGGAGAAAAAAGGTTGTGGGATAGTGAGGAGTGAAAGTGTATGTGAGGGCCTGAGGGGGTATAAGGGTCAAAGTTTTGGTACTAAATGGTTTGGAAGGAGTTTTGAAGGAGAATGATTCAGTAAATTTTTATATATCGTTCATCATACTTTTTCATTCAGATTATCAAATCAAACGTTTGGAATCATTCTATTTAGCTGTAATTAAACACAACCTCACTTCATTAAAAATAAAAAGAAGACAATACAACATTAAAAAAAACAAAATACAATTAAATAAAAATACAACATAACCTAAATACTTAAAACAAACCAACATACTTAAATACTAAAAAAAATAATAGAATACGACATTTTTATTAAAAAACTAAAATAAATTAGTTGTCGGGACCTTAGAGGAAGGGCGCATACTCGGCCATCAATTTCTTTTTCGCGAGTGAGATGAATTTTTTTCTTCGTCGTCACACTAGGTTTGACCATAAAAAAGAGCCGTGTACATGGTGCGTTTCTTTTCTTCCTCACGAATGATGGCAAGGATTCCTTTGTGAATCTCCAAAACTGCTTCTTGGAGCTCCCAATCCTTTCGAGCCGAGCGGCTAGGTCGAAGCCGATAACAGAAGACCCCGCATCAGATGTTCCCAAGGTTCGCGGAGTCTTTATCTTAGCAGGAGGCACATACATATCCGGATTGAAAAGGTCCGGTTCGGAAAAAGGTCGACAGGATCAAGGTCTTGGACATCATCATCACTATCAACGACGTTAATAATTCGCCTTTTATGCATGCACTACAAATAATATTGTATTTGTTCACACTTTTAGTTAGTGTGAAGAAATTAAAAATTTTGTCACGCTTTTATGTGTGTAAAAATATGGATAATTAAAAGTGTGTAGAAATTAATCCACACTTAAAATTGTAGAATTCTAAAAATTCACACTTTTTGGTGTGAACGTTCATATTTAATTTGTCACACCACATTTGTCCACACTAACTAAATATGTGGCGTGAACAAATGTGGTGTTACAAATTAAATATGAAAGTCCATACTAAAAAGTGTGAACTTTTACCACAATTTTAAGTGTGGATTAATTTCTACACACTTTTAGTTCTCCATATTTTTACACATATAAAAGCGTGACAAATTTTTTAATTTGTTCACACTAACTAAAAGTGTAACAAGTGTAATATTATTTGTAGTGATGGTTCGACCCAACACATCAATATCGGAAACCGCGAGAAACTTCAATTTTGAATATACTGGCCGCTAAGGACCTGTTTCGTCAATCCCCCAAAGTTTCAATTTTTTTTTCTTGCTAGCCGTTGCCAAAGTAAAAAAATAAAATAAAAGCCACACACTTGTCCGTGTGGAGGAACGAATGTGGCAGGGACAAAACCAGGGACGAGTCGAACTCATTGGTGTTCGCTCGTCCCTGGATGATGGACAAACGGGGACAAGAGGGGCACGAGTAGTGTTGGTTTGCTTCTTAGCATTAATATCGGGTATGAAATACAGATCATAAAAGGTAATTTTAAGTCAATAATATTGAAATATGACAGGCGATAAGAAGTTTTTTTATTTTTTTGAACGTTCAATCTTTTATGAACCACGGGAGAAAAAGCAAACTAGCAAGGTGCTAGCGATACAAGGCGGTTTCAAAAAGGTACAATACAATGAAACAGATGAAATATAACATCGCATAAAAGAGAAAATAAACGGGTATTAAAGGTTAAATTGGCACCACTTTTGCCAAACAATGTCGAGCTTTGGGCATCTATTTGTGATCCACTGGAAGGAAACAGACTTGAGTTCTCTTGTAGCATAGCGGAGTGAAGGGGTCTTGTTTGAAAAAATAAGGTAGTTCCTAATCTTCCAAATAACCCAACAATTGCTGGTTTCGCTGTTGAAGATGGGATCCTTATGTAAGTCGAGAAGCTCTCTGATGTTGCCTGGCTTCCTGATGGGGAGCTTACACCAAGACAGAATGCAACTCCAAAGGGAATCCGCAAAGGAGAAATGGAGAAAAAGGTGAGTTGTGGTCTCAGCATGGCTGTTGCGGAAGGAACAGAGCGGGGATCCAATTTGAATTTTTCGTTGAAGAATACAGTCCTTGGTTGGGAGCCGGTTTAGTTGGATTCTCCACCCCGAGATGTTAACTTTGAGGGGGGCAATACGATTCCAAGGGAAGTAAATTGGTTTGATAAATTAAAAAGCTAAAGCCTCCAAGTCAAAAGTCATCATACATTTATTTCACATGTACAACGTTCTATACTTTGATGTAAAGAAGTTATATTATCATTTGACTACTAATGTTTTGTAATGATATTAAATACATTGCTTGATAAGAAAGAAAACTGTAACAAAAGTTTCTAATGGTCTTCACAGCGACCTAACCCATTTGGACCTATATTTGCATATTTGAGCACATTTTTTTAATTTTTTCTTTCCTTCGGAACGGCAAATCTGAATCCTTTATGGACCATTGACGTATCATCGTGTCACGAGTAAAATCACACGATCATGTCACAAAACTTACGCTACAAGAAGTCTAGAACCGATCGATTTATCTAGCAACTAACAATATATCACGACTTTATGCGAGTCTGTCGATCATTTCAAAAATTTTATTAATTGCATGTATTTCAATAAAAAAAATAATTTATAATAAAAAATGTCTTCAAATCAAATAATGTTTGCTTCAATATATATTTACGTAGTTTGACGTGATTCTTCACAATGTAGATTGTACATATAACAACGTAACATTGATGGGATTTTGAAGATATCGATCATCGAGGGGCCGGGTACTAATTAATCCAAAATAGTAGAGATATATATTGGGTGTGATGACGATAAACACTCCAAAATAAATGTCTACTCTGTAGAGGTTTGGTATAGTATATATGTCATTTTCTACAAGTACAAAATAAATAAATGATCCAACTCAAATATATATACTAGTAGATAAATAATCAATGTTAGTGTGTGATATATATAT
>CM067167.1:264461155-264471155 GCA_034093135.1 Erigeron breviscapus
CAAATCAAATCAAATCAAATCAAATCAAATCAAATCAAATCAAATCAAATCAAATCAAATCAAATCAAATCAAATCAAATCAAATCAAATCAAATCAAATCAAATCAAATCAAATCAAATCAAATCAAATCAAATCAAATCAAATCAAATCAAATCAAATCAAATCAAATCAAATCAAATCAAATCAAATCAAATCAAATCAAATCAAATCAAATCAAATCAAATCAAATCAAATCAAATCAAATCAAATCAAATCAAATCAAATCAAATCAAATCAAATCAAATCAAATCAAATCAAATCAAATCAAATCAAATCAAATCAAATCAAATCAAATCAAATCAAATCAAATCAAATCAAATCAAATCAAATCAAATCAAATCAAATCAAATCAAATCAAATCAAATCAAATCAAATCAAATCAAATCAAATCAAATCAAATCAAATCAAATCAAATCAAATCAAATCAAATCAAATCAAATCAAATCAAATCAAATCAAATCAAATCAAATCAAATCAAATCAAATCAAATCAAATCAAATCAAATCAAATCAAATCAAATCAAATCAAATCAAATCAAATCAAATCAAATCAAATCAAATCAAATCAAATCAAATCAAATCAAATCAAATCAAATCAAATCAAATCAAATCAAATCAAATCAAATCAAATCAAATCAAATCAAATCAAATCAAATCAAATCAAATCAAATCAAATCAAATCAAATCAAATCAAATCAAATCAAATCAAATCAAATCAAATCAAATCAAATCAAATCAAATCAAATCAAATCAAATCAAATCAAATCAAATCAAATCAAATCAAATCAAATCAAATCAAATCAAATCAAATCAAATCAAATCAAATCAAATCAAATCAAATCAAATCAAATCAAATCAAATCAAATCAAATCAAATCAAATCAAATCAAATCAAATCAAATCAAATCAAATCAAATCAAATCAAATCAAATCAAATCAAATCAAATCAAATCAAATCAAATCAAATCAAATCAAATCAAATCAAATCAAATCAAATCAAATCAAATCAAATCAAATCAAATCAAATCACTCACATTCCATCTCACTGCAACTACATAATGTCAGGAATCCCACAAGCTTCAAGCTTACCCGCCGGATTCCATGGCCAACATAACCTTGGGCTTAAGCAAATCTCAATGATGTTTGAAGAATCACCACAGCCAATCAATTTGACTTAGAGAACTCCTTATGGCCGAAGGGCTCTTCCTCCTATTCATCCTTCTGCTGCTTCCACTTCCACCGTCACCGACCCCGCTGCTTCTGTCGTAGATTTCTCGACCCCTTTTTCTTTTTATATTTTTAATTTTTAACATTATTCTCTTTTGTTATGCGACATATAATTCATATTTTTTTTTTATATTTTGTCTAAGTTTAATTTTTATTATTGGACATTATTTTTTTCCATTTATTGTTGATGCTATGTAATATTGTTATTATATAATCTTTATGTAATAGTTTTTTTGACTTGGCATAGCTTCAATTTGGGCGTCCATAGGCGCCAAGTCATCACTGTACTTCTTAACCAGCTTGCATCTCTCCATTGCAAGTTGCCTCAAATTCTCCACTTCCTTGTTGAGCGCCTCGTTGTCAACCACTAACATTCTCACCATAAGGTCACGAGCCGTTGCTTCAACACAGAGAGCGGTGGTGGAACTCCTGAAGTCCCCTTCGACTGCCTCTTAACATTGAAACTCGTACTGATTTAAGTCAAACATTGCCTTGGGAAGCTCCAAATTCATTATTTCCATAGCCTTAAAAATGCAAAAATTCAAAAAACTATTACATAAAGATTATATAATAACATCTACTATAATAAAGTTTAAACCTTGGAAAACCATTACCCTTTTCACTTTTTCCATGGCTAGTGTCACTTCTTCGGTGTTCATGCTCGTGGTAACAACAGTATCCTGCAGAAACTCAAACCAAACTTGCGCTTTACTAAGTTGTAGAATCAAATCTTCAAGGGGATTTGAGCCCCCAAATTGAGGGAACCTTTGGACACCATTTATAAGCTTGTCAGCATCCGCCAGCATCGTCATCAAATTCTCAGGGACATTCTAAATATGTATAAATCACCCAAAAGTTTTATATCTCACTCACAATAATGGGAAATATCAAAATAATGCCATAATAACATGAATGAATATCTGATATGTCGTATTTTATACCCATTTCCCACAACGTATTTAGTTGATTCTGCATGGTTTATGAGTCGTTTTTGTATACATTTGGTGCGTTTATGGTATTTGTTAGTGTTTCAGGTTACTGACAGGTATTTAAGCGCAAATCTAGAGAAAACGACGTTGTTGAGATGAATTAAGTGCTAACGGAAGATTTCAGAAGCATTTGGATGAAGATTGCAGAAAGTCAACTAAAGTCAATGCTGAAAAAGGCCAGTTGCGCCGCAACCCAATTCCAGAAAGATAAGTTGCGCCGCAACTCATTCCAGAAAGATATGTTGCGCCGCAACGCCTCTCCTTCCTGGCCAGCCACGAGTCAACATTAGTCAATGGTCAACGCAAGTCAACGCTGAGTTGCGCCGCAACTCCTTGTTGCGCCGCAACCCAAAACCAGAAGTATAAGTTGCGCCGCAACGTCCTTCAGTTGCGCCGCAATGGATTCAAGTTCAAGCCAGCGTTGGTCAATAAAAGTCAAAGTCAAAGCAAAAGTCAAACTCCAGTTGCGCCGCAATGCTGAGTTGCGCCGCAACTGGTCGCGAATCTGGCAGAATTCTGAGGGCATATAAATAGCTTGAAAATTATGCCAAAAACACTCTTCTCTTTTTCCAGCCGTGCTTCAAACCCTAATTGGAGATATTATCAGTTTTTCATCATATTTTAGGTTTTAAAACACGATTGGATCGATTACGTTCGTAGCTTTCAATTATTATCATTCGGTAACAATGAATTTCTCTTATTTTAATTGTCATTCTTATTTTAATATGAGTGGCTAATCGCTTCATCTTCCATCTTGATGGAGTGAGACAATATGTAAAGATTGCACAATTTTTATAATTCAATGTTGATTTCATTTAACGTTATATCGAGATCTTAGAGTATTTCTTCCTTATTATTTATATTGAATTGATTGGTGATTTATGTGTGTCTTTAATGGTAGTTATTGATTACATATATTTCATTTTGATTGTTTGGGTACAAACGATTGGGTCTATGATGGGTACGGTAGATAATCGTTCATGATAATAGGAAGAAATGTGTTAACGGTTGGGTACAATCGATAGGTATAATTGTTATCTCAATAACCAACCAATTGTTTGATTAGGGAAGTTATAAAAGATGTCTTGGGGTACCGGTCTTTGTAACGAAACTAGTTTAAGCAAGAGAGTCAAATGATGTCTTCAACTTGACGGGTACGTGGTTGGTGCTTTGTTTGAGTCTCGATTATTTAATCAACTAATTTGGATTTGAACTTCATTTATGTGCAATCTAAACATGTTGTTGAGAGAAATCAAGATGGATGACCTTTTAAATTATTGTTTAAAACAAATTCTCTTTTCGATTAATCCTTTGGGATTACTAAATATTTAATAACTTTTGCAACGTGACAATTCGGTCACAAAACCCCCCCTTTTTACTTGAATTACTTAATGTCAACAATTACTTAGTTTTAGTCCCTGTGTTCGATCCTGGACTTACCTTTTAGCTATACTATATACGAACGGGTCCACTGCCCGCGAGTGTGTAGTAGTCAGTTTTAGGGTATTTCTTGTTTATAAATTTTAAACTCGATTTTACACATCAATATCAAACACGAAGATCAACAAATCTCAACATAAAGATTTTTTTTCATTCATGTTATTATGGCCTTGTTTTGATATTTCCCATTATTGTGAGTGAGATATAAAACTTTTGGGTGATTTATACATATTTAGAATGTCCCTGAGAATTTGATGACGATGCTGGCGGATGCTGACAAGCTTATAAATGGTGTCCAAAGGTTCCCTCAATTTGAGGGCTCAAATCCCCTTGAAGATTTGATTCTGCATCTTAGTATAGCACAAGTTTGGTTTGAGTTTCTGCAGGATACTGTTGTTACCACGAGCATGAACACCGAAGAAGTGACACTAGCCATGGAAAAAGTGAAAAGGGTAATGGTTTTCCAAGGTTTAAACTTTATTAAGTAGATGTTATTATATAATCTTTATGTAATAGTTTTTTGAATTTTTGCATTTTTAAGGCTATGGAAATAATGAATTTGGAGCTTCCCAAGGCAATGTTTGACTTAAATCAGTACGAGTTTCAATGTCAAGAGGCAGTCGAAGGGGACTTCAGGAGTTCCACCACCGCTCTCTGTGTTGAAGCAACGGCTCGTGACCTTATGGTGAGAATGTTGGTGGTTGACAACGAGGCTCTCAACAAGGAAGTGGAGAATTTGAGGCAACTTGCAATGGAGAGCTGCAAGCTGGTTAAAAAGTACAATGATAGACTTGGCACTCAAGGACGCCCAAATTGAAGCTATGGTTGCCAAGTTAAAAACTGGAGAAGAGCTTTTGGCCAGGATCCAAGTTGGTGTTGCTGTAGTTGATGGGACCATGATTGCTTTGAAAGCTCTATTTTGAGGAAATTCTTAGATTTACCAATTTTGTTTACTTACTTTTCCATTTAGGATCGCTGTTGTTTTCCCTCTGAATGAAATTATCGATTGAGTTTCTCCTTATTCTACCTGGCTTTCATATAATAATTTCATTGCGGTGGTAATTCTTATTTACCTTGGTTTTTTAAGTTAATTAGCTAGCTAATACTAATCCTGGTTTTGCCTTCTTCTAAATAATTTAAATCCAAACACCCTTGATTGAACATTTTGGGACAGTTGGAAATTTGGGTTCTCTTTTACTTTGGATGACATTCTAGGTGAAATTTGGATAAAAAAAACTGTTGGTTGATTTTCGCATTCATGGGTTGGGCTCAACTGATCATTTATTAATTAATCTATATAAGCTTCTTCCATCGACATGAATCGCTTCAAAGGTTTATATATGGATTGTCGTGTTATGTAATTTAATTTGTTGTTTTACTCCCACCAACTTCTATGATCTTCTTAATTATTGGACTCATATATTATGAATGTATTTTTGTAATGGTTTAAATTGTGATTCATAGAGATACATACGATGGCAAATAATACAAAAGATGCGCATCCACCACCATTTCTTCATCCTGATTTGGAAGAAACCTTTTGAAGCTTTTGTTGAAGGCAAATTATCCCCATCTTTGGACATACATCGAATCTGCGGATGATACTACTCGTTCATCAGATTCAAATCAAGATGCTTTAGCAACTAACCTTTTCTATCTTGCCATACCCGACAAGCTATTTGGGATAATCGTCAATTGTGAAAATGCTCGAGATATTTGGACAACTCTCGATATGACATATGGAGGCCGCTGATTCTAGGATCAATCACCTTACTAAGAAATTTGAAACCTTTAAGATGCGTCCCGGCAAACACAATGATACCATGAGTGGCAGATATGAGCTTATTATTAATGGCTTGAAGAAACTTGGAGTATCATATACTACTTAAAGATATGTGGAGAAAGTTTTAAGCCGTCTTCCCTCGGATCAATAAGATGCGTTGAAGAGTCATATTCTGGCACGGGAAGACTATTGTGTTCTCTGTTTGGATGATCCTTTCAAAAGCCTCGGAAATCCTAGGCTTACTTTCCTATCAGATATATGGTAAAAGCCTCGAACTTTCGGCGACGACGTATTGTCTTACCCGAAAGAAGAAACTGTTTTTTGACTTTTTTCGGTAAAGGACTTTTTGTGACGATAATGTCTTCGCCAAATGTTATTATAGCTTCTTCAGTGAACATATTTCTGTAATCTCTTCTCCTCCATCATTATATGTCTCTAAATCTTGAAATACTTTCGTGACAATTTATTAGCGATTAATGATATGATATGGACTTTTTGTTTCGAAATTTCACACCGATCGATAGTGAATTAAGTATATATCTTCTTCTTCACAAGTTTGTTTAATACAACTAATAAGCCTCCATCATTATGATAACCAGTGTTGTAAGTATATATCTTCTTCTTCATCATGCGTTAAACCCATCATCATATATATATAGAAAAACAATTTAAACGCCCCGACCATCGTAAAAATCAATTAGTACGTCTGAACTCCATTTCTCAATCTAAGAAAGAGTTTTACTTATGTATCAATTGACGTGTGTAATTTTTGACAAAGTACAATTGGTTTCTTTATTTTTAATAATCAAGGTTATAATGGGTGTTTATATAGAAAATCAAAAGAGACATTTAAAGAAACTAAAGTGTTAAGGAAACTAAATCTCAATACTCTCACTCAAGTTGGAGCATGGAGATCACGAATGCCCAACTTGTCAAGCAAAAAAGCTAGTTGTTTGGTGCTAAGTCCTTTGGTAGAAGGTCAGCAATCTGCATAGTTGAATGAATAGAGCATGGAACAATTTCTTTGGAATCTACTCGCTCACGGACGAAGTAACAATCCATCTCAACATGCTTGGTTCGTTCGTGAAACACTGGGTTGTTAGCAATATGTCTCGCTGTAGTGTTGTCATAGTACAAGGGAGTAGGTTGTGAAGAAGGAATACCCAGCTCACTTAATAGCCATCTAACCCAAATAACTTCACTAACAGCAGTGGCATGGACCTATACTCTGCTTCCGCCGATGAATGAGAGACTACAAACTGTTTCTTTGTTTTCCATGAGATAGGAGCACCACCAAAAAGGAGTAAATTTCCTGTGCGTGATCTTCGCGTGTAGGGACGCCCAAGCCTATCAGAATCACAATAAGCAGTAAGTGTGCAACCACCTTCTCGTGAAAGCAATATGCCTTGACCTGTGGTGGCCTTCAAGTAGCGAAGAACCCGTTGAACTGCGTCTTCATGTGGTTTTCGTGGGTCCGCAACAAACTGACTAAGCATGTTGAGAGAATAAGTGACATCTGGTCTAGTAGCTTGAAGATAAAGGAGTCTGCCAACTATGCGACGGTATCTCTCTACATCAACCTATGGCTTAGATTCTGCTCGATCAAATTTTAAGTTTTGCTCATAAGGAAAAGTGCTCGGTTTGCATCCTTGTAAACCACAATTTTCCAAGATGTCAACTATATATTTTCATAGATTTAACACTAATCCTTCTTTAGTACGAGCAACCTCAATGCCAAGACAGTACTTGAGATTACCAAGGTCTTTGATGCTGAATCTTTTGTGAAGTTCATCCTTCGTTTTATGCATTTTCATTGTGGAATTACACACCATTTGAACATCATCAACATATATTAGACAAACAACAAAGTGATTGCCTTCCCTTTGAATGAACAACTAATGATTCGCCTTTGATTGTTTGAAACCAAGATCAAGAAGAGCATTGGTGAATTTGTGATACCAATTTCGTAAAGGTTGTTTCAAACCATAAAGTGACTTCTTTAAACGACAAACTCAAGTTTCTCCCTCCTTAGCAAAACCTTGTGGGATTTGTATGTAGGCTTCTTCGTCCAAGTCTCCATGTAAAAATGCTTTGTTTACATCATTTTGATGAATGACCCAATTTTTCTTTACTCCTACCGCCAATATAGTCCGAAGAGTAACCAATTTGGATACCGGAGCAAACGTATCATGATAGTCAACCACTTCCATCTGTGTGAATCCTTTGGCAACAAGTCGAGCTTTGTACCTCTCGACTTCGCCATTGGGATTGTACTTTATCTTGTACACCCATTTAGAATCAATTGCACGCTTTCCTTCGGGTAGATTTTCAATTGTCGAGATACCATTTTGTTTAAGTGCTTAGAATTCCTTTTTCACAGCCTCCTTCCACCTATCATCCTTCACAGCTTGATGGAAGAATTTTGGCTTATTGTTCACATCAATGGCCCCTAGAAAAGCTTTATGAGCCGTAGTAAAATTTTTATAGGAAATAAAAATGGATAAAGGGTGTACCGTGGAGGACGCTTGAGTTGGTGGAGCAAGTGTATGGTCAACCGAAAGAGGAAGCTGGACTTGATAATCTGCAAAGTGCTTGGGCTGAGTCTTGTTTCTGTTATCTCGTGGCTGATTATTTGATGCCTCAATAGAGGTCGTTGGTTGATTGAGATAATCCATGTCGGGAATTTCCTGCACATCAATGCTTACATTTTGGTTCCCACTTGGCGCAACATCTTCGTTACTAGCAAAGTTTTCTTCAGTCAATGGTCGAATGGGGTCATGTCTGTCAAAATCGTGTTGGGCTTCAAAGGGGTCTTTGTCATCTATTTTAATATGTTTGGTGTGAAACGGAAAATGGGTTTCATGAAATTTTACATCTCGTGAGACCATGATTTTTCTGTCTTCTATATCGGAAATTTTATAACCTTTTATCCCTTGCAAATATCCCAAAAATACACTTGGTCTCCCCCTCACTTCAAACTTATCCCTTTTCGTCTCATAGTATTTAAAGTAAACTAAACATCCAAAATTTTTCATGAAATCATAATAAGGTTTTTGGCCAAAAACAACTTCATACTGGGTTAATTACCAATAACTTTAGGGGCAATCTATTGATAATGTAAGTAGCAGTTAAGAAACATTCACCCCAAAATTGTTTTGGTATATTGGCCTCAAATCTAAGGGCTCGAGCTATTTCCAGAGATGCCTATGTTTGCGCTCCACTATGCCATTTTGTTGAGGGATATTTGGAGCGGTAGTTTCAAGCAAGATACCTTCCCTTGCATAAAAACTAACCATTTTGTTAGAGACAAATTCCCCACCATAGTCACTTCTAACTTTTTTAACGGTCTTTCCAAACTGGATTAATTTGACCATGTTGTGAAAGTTAATAAGACATTTGTTAGCTTCATGTTTAAATTTTAGCAAAAGCACCCAAATGGCTCAACTAAAATCATCAACAATAGTCAGAAAATAATTTGCGCCCGTAAAAGAAGGAACACGATATTGTTCCCCAAACATCAAAATGCAATAATTCAAAACAATCATTAGTTTTAATATCTTTATTTGGAAAAGAAAGCCGAGTCTGTTTTGCTTTGGAACAAAAATCACACAACTTATTAAAGGAGGTATTTCTAAGAAAATCGATGCTAGTAAGTTTTTCACCGGAAGCGTGGCCTAGTCTCTTATGCCAAAATCAACGATTGTCATCAAGGCACTTCTTTTGACTCCAAGCATCCCCATTCGGTAGAGACCATTCTTGTACTCACCCGCACCAATCAAGTTCCTCGTGTGAAGTTTCTACATGACACAAAAATCAGGAAAAAAAGTTATAGCCGATTGAAGGTCTCGACTTAGACGACCAACAGATAGGAGGTTACAAGTAAACTTAGGAACATAAAGAACCCCATCAATTTTAGCAACTATTACAAAGAAACAGAACTAATTAGAGATGGGAAGGTCGGGTGATGGGTTACCACGGGTTCACGTTAAAAAGTGTGATTTTTTGAAAATAGAAGTGGAACCGAGAAGAACCAACTTTTGCACGATGAATTTTTTTTGTTTTTTTTTATAAAATCGCGAATGACGGTAGGTCTAGCATACATTGTTTTATCTGCATTGAGTCCGAGACTTAGTGTGTATATATATATATACTATGTCTATATATATATAGGGGGATGGTAATATAAGGCTGTTAGGTACCTAAGCTTAGGTGTGAAACACTCACATATTGTTTTTTTAATCCATAAAATTCATGGGGCCCAAGCATTTAGTCATTAATCAAAAAATATTAAAAATTTTGTATGTGAGGGGTTCCACACCTAAGCTTAGGTGCCGAACAGCCTTATATTCACTTTTCCCATATATATATATATATAGGTTTTAGTAAAATAAAACAAGTATTAAAGTAAAACAAATAAAACAATAGGTTTCTCTTCACTGAAAATCACCGTGCATCATGAAAATCATCGTGTATCAATTGCTTCGTGAATCTTCGTGCATCAATTTAACCATGATCTAAGGGTC
>CM067167.1:264476155-264613286 GCA_034093135.1 Erigeron breviscapus
TTTTCTTTTCGTCTAACGATTTACGGTTTGTAAGATAAAAGTTTTTTAGTGAATTAGATAGAATTGTATTAATTTAATAAAGTAAGAGAGAGAAAAAAAAAGGACCTGACAAAAATACCCCTCTAGTGTTGAGAGAGGTTTTTTATTTTTAATCTGGTCCATCCATTTTTTTTTATCCAAAGGTGTAAAGGAGTTCTTGAGTTCTTTTTTTTAGGAGTTCTCAAATAACTCCTCCTATATATATATATAATATATATATATATATATATATATATATATATATATATAGAGAGAGAGAGAGAGAGAGAGGAGGGGTTATTTGAGAACTCTTAAAAAAAAAAACTCAAGAACTCATCTACACCCTTGGATCAAAAAAAATGAATGGACCAGATTAAAAATAAAAAAAACCCTCTCAACACTAGAGGGGTACTTTTGTCAACTCCCTCTTTTTTTTCTCTCTCTTACTTTATTAAATTAATACAATTCTATCTAATTCACTAAAAAACTTTTATCTTACAAACCGTAAATCGTTAGACGAAAAGAAAAGCATGGGTAGTCTTAGAATTTCGTCCTTTTTCATTAGAGATGCAATTCGACATACTTTTGACGACTTTTTAAATTTCGTTTTTTTTTCCATCACGTTCATCTTACACATGTGTAAGTTATTATTCTTTGATGACCTACACATGTGTAGGATGAACCTTTTAGTGGTTCCACTTATCCTACACATGTGTAGAATGAACCTTTTAGTGGTTTTCACTTGTCCTACACATGTGTAGGATGAACCTTTAAGTGGTTTTCATATGTCCTACACATGTGTAGGATGAACCTTTTAGTGGTTTCCACTGGTCCTACACATGTGTAGGATGAACCTTTTAGTGGTTTCTACTTTCCTTACACATGTGTAGGATGAACCTTTTAGTGATTTCCACTTGTCCTACACATGTGTAGGATGAACCTTTTAGTGGTTTCCACTTGTCATACACATGTGTAGGATGAACCTTTTAGTGGTTTCCTACAACTTCAAACCCTAAACCCTACAACTTCAAACCTTTTAGTGGTTTCCTAACGGCTAACCCTACAACTTCAAACCCTAAACCCTAAACCCCTAAACCCTAAAGCGTACCGTATACATCCGTCCCCCTACTACATCCCGCTCTAGGGTTTAGGGTTTGAAGGTCGAGGTGTAACATCCGTGAGTTTTGACCGTTTGACTTTACGTGCAATTTGACTAACAATTTAAGTTAATGAAATATTTGGGTCGTTTTGTGATTAAATGACAATGTGGTATGTTCGTCGGGTCGATAATATGTTTTAATCGGTGTTTAAAGGCCTAACGTTTTGTAATTTGGCTTGGGAAGAGAAACGGGTCGACCCGTGGGTGATCCACGACCCACCAGCCTTAAGACCCATTTCCCTCCCCCCTTATCTCATTTATTCACCACACATCTCTTTCTCTTTTCTTCTTTCTCTTTTTCTCTCTAAGTTAAAAGCAAGAACACCCTTCTCATTTCTTCTCTTCTCTAGCATCTTTTGGCTTTTCTCTTTTCTCTTTTCTCTTTTCTCTTTTCTCTTTTCTCTTTTCTCTTTTCTCTTTTCTCTTTTCTCTTTTCTCTTTTCTCTTTTCTCTTTTCTCTTTTCTCTTTTCTCTTTTCTCTTTTCTCTTTTCTCTTTTCTCTTTTCTCTTTTCTCTTTTCTCTTTTCTCTTTTCCTTTATCCCATTCTCTTTTCCCTTATCTCATTCATTACCACATATCTCTCTTTTCTCTTTTCTCTTTTCTCTCTAAGTAAAAGCAAGACTATCCATCTCTAGTTCTTCTTTTCTCTAGCATCATCTGGCGTTTTGAACTAGTTTAACTCGAGAATCATCATCGTCTTCATCTCTTTGTCACCATATCGAAGGATCAAAAGTCTTAGTGCAAGGTTTTACCCATTTTGACCCAATTCGGGTTCTAGCTCGAGAAGGAAGTTTTGGTAAGTCAAATTCATTCCATTTGCATCTATTTATGTTAGTTTACTCGTTTCTAGTCATTTCGAGGATTTACAGGTCCTAAATCGACTCAAAATGAAGTTTGGGTCAAATTAGGGTTAACTAGGGTTTTGGTTCAAGAGAAAATAGGGTTTTGGGTTAAAATTCTGCATAAATGGCTGCTGTTCGTGGGTCTGCCCAGTAGGGGGCGTAACCTACGCTCCTTAGGGGCGTAGCTTACTCCAGGCTAAGTTTGTATGGGCGTAAGTTACGGCCCATAGGGGCGTAGCTTACGCCAGTTGTCCAGTTGCTGATTTTCTGTTTGACCTAATTTGACTTCCAGAACCCTAGTAACGCATCGAGCTTCGATCTAACTCACTCCTTAACTTATTTAACAATGAATAAGAGTCTTAGAAGTCACTTAATGTCGGGAATCACTTTGGAAACCTAATTAGGGTTTTGCCGAGTATTTGATAACTTCATTATGTATATCTATGTATGTTAATGTGCATGTATATGATCGAATTATAGGTGGTGAACGTAAAGTGAACATCGAATGACTGTAACGCGACTTTATATCAAACTTTACTTCTTTGCCGATCAGGTGAGTTCCGTAGCTCCCTACTCATTTGAGATTCGGGCTGAAAAGTGTAAACATACGTGCTTTATTGTTTGAGTGATTGGTTGATTATGCATTAAATTTTGGTTACATATTGCGATTAGGTTAGTTGTACATACATGGAAGACGATGATACCTTTAATGAATTGTAGATGTGGTGGGAAGGCTGCGGGTGACCCTATATATAAGCATCTATGATTCCTTAAATGTAAAGTCGTATGAAATGTATGTGCATTATAGTTTTAGATGATTTGTTGTACGATAGACTTGTGATTGAGATTGATTATGCTTTTGTACTTATTGATTGGTTGATGTACTTCCAAGTGTCTTGCACTTGAAAACATGCTTTTGTACTTATTGATTGGTTGATGTACTTCCAAGTGTCTTGCACTTGAGAACATGCTTTTGTACTTATTGATTGGTTGATGTACTTCCAAGTGTCTTGCACTTGAAAACATGCTTTTGTACTTATTGATTGGTTGATGTACTTCCAAGTGTCTTGCACTTGAGAACATGCTTTTCTACTTATTGATTGGTTGATGTACTTCCAAGTGTCTTGCACTTGAGAACATGCTTTTCTACTTATTGATTGGTTGATGTACTTCCAAGTGTCTTGCACTTGAGAACATGCTTTTGTACTTATTGATCGATTGGCTTGAGTTACGATTTGTCTTATTGCTTGATTTCTTGTTTGATCGATTTGTTGAGGGTTTAACCTATTGTTGTTGGATTACGTGTTTGGTTTGGATTGTGTGGTATGATTAGGATAGAAGTACATACATAGAAGTCGGTTTTACTTTCAAAGAGTTTTAGATGTGGTGGGAAGGCTGCGGGTGACCCTATACATAAGCATTTAGGACTCGAAGAAAGTAGAATCCCCCTAAGTGTGTGTACGTATAGTATAGTTTGGTTATGATTGTTGAATTGTGATGGATGATTTATGGACGTTTCCGAGTATATAGACATATATATCTCGATAAATTTTGAGATGCGGCCTTGTCCATCTGTTGACAAGTGAGCATCGTTGAGGTGCGGCCTTGTCCATCTGTTGACAAGTGAGCATCGTTGAGGTGCGGCCTTGTCCATCTGTTGACAAGTGAGCATCGTTATATAGATGGCTTGATAGTCATACATTAGGCATGCATTCTGATTTGATTTATACATTTGACACTTATATTGGTTTTGATCTCATTTGTGTATATGTTATTACACGTTTTACTCTTATTGTGAAATCCTTGGTGTGATTGATACTGCGTTGTTTAAAGGCTACTGGTAAGTTATGTTTAGCCTCTACTCGTATATTGGGATTATTGTTGATGATTCCTTGTGAAGCATTGCTACGAACTCACCAACCTTGTGTTGACTATGCTTAGTACACTCTTCAGGTTATCAGGTTATTCCAGGGCGTGGAGTTTGATTGTTTGCTTGCTGTTGAACCCGGACTTGGACTTATATGGATCAAGGATTCATTTGCCTTCTTTTGCATTGTACTTAGGACTGTTAGCCATCTTTTGATGTTCTTTTGTAAACTTTGATGGTTACTTGCTCCTTATGTATTTTGATACTTGTTATTCGTATTGTATGGATTCACTGAATCCTTTATTTGCATTTAGTTCATGTTCTACATTAATCCCACCTTGTGCTATATGATTTCCGTGATATTCTGAGCCTTGGCTTGGAGTGTTACACGATAGGCTAACCCTCGGGTTTCAAACCCTAAACCCTAGAGTGGGAACCCTCATCCTTTTTAGGTTTTTAGGGTTTAGATTTTCCAGGGTTTTTAGAATGTAGCTTTCCCCTCGGATTAGCAATTAAGCTTTAGGGTTTAGCATTTAGGGTTTAGATTTTCCAGGGTTTTTAGAATGTAGCTTTCCCCTCGGATTAGCAATTAAGCTTTAGGGTTTAGGGTTTGAAGTTGTAGGGTTAGCCGTTAGACTAACCCTACAACTTCAAACCCTAAACCCTAAAGCGTACCGTATACATTCGTCCCCCTACTACATCCCGCTCTAGGGTTTAGGGTTTGAAGGTCGAGGGTTAGCCGATAGGCTAACCCTCAGGCTTCAAACCCTAAACCCTAGAGTGGGAACCCTCATCCTTTTTAGGTTTTTAGGGTTTAGCATTTAGGGTTTAGATTTTCCAGGGTTTTTAGAATGTAGCTTTTCCCTCGGATTAGCAATTAAGCTTTAGGGTTTAGGGTTTGAAGTTGTAGGGTTAGCCGTTAGCTAACCCTACAACTTCAAACCCTAAACCCTAAAGCGTACCGTATACATTCGTCCCCCTACTACATCCCGCTCTAGGGTTTAGGGTTTGAAGGTCGAGGGTTAGCCGATAGGCTAACCCTCAGGCTTCAAACCCTAAACCCTAGAGTGGGAACCTTCATCCTTTTTAGGTTTTTAGGGTTTAGCATTTAGGGTTTAGATTTTCTGGTTTTTAGAATGTAGCTTTCCCCTCGGATTAGCAATTAAGCTTTAGGGTTTAGGGTTTGAAGTTGTAGGGTTAGCCGTTAGACTAACCTACAACTTCAAACCCTAAACCCTAAAGCGTACCGTATACATTCGTCCCCCTACTACATCCCGCTCTAGGGTTTAGGGTTTGAAGGTCGAGGGTTAGCCGATAGGCTAACCCTCGGGCTTCAAACCCTAAACCCTAGAGTGGGAACCTTCATCCTTTTTAGGTTTTTAGGGTTTAGCATTTAGGGTTTAGATTTTCCAGGGTTTTTAGAATGTAGCTTTCCCCTCGGATTAGCAATTAAGCTTTAGGGTTTAGGGTTTGAAGTTGTAGGGTTAGCCCTACAACTTCAAACCCTAAACCCTAAAGCGCGGGCCGAAGGCCCCCGTAATCACACTCCCCCTCGAATTAGCATTTAGCCCCCAGGGTTTAGATTTTAGGGTTTAAGAATGTAGCTTTTCCCTCGGATTAGCAATTAAGCTTTAGGGTTTAGCATTTAGGGTTTTAGAATGCGTCCTCATCATTTTTGAACTTTATAAGTAACTTACCCATGTGTATGTTGTACTTACCCATGTGTAGGTTGTACTTACCCATGGGCAGGTTATACAACTCACCAGTTCCAGGTCTTTCCTACACATGTGTAGGATGAACGTGATGGAAAAAAAAACGAAATTTAAAAAGTCTTCAAAAGTATATCGAATTGCATCTCTAATGAAAGAGGACGAAATTTCAAGACTACCCATGTTTTTTTTCCCGTCTAACGATGTACGGTTTGTGAGATAAAAGATTTTTAATGAATTAGATATTTTTTAATTTAATAAGAGGAGAGAGAAAGAGAGAGAGCTGGACAAATTTTTTCATAATGACAATCATGCCCTTCCTGATCTTGATGAATGAAGGGCTAAGATTGGTTCTCGTGTTCTTTTTTTTAGTGGTTCTCAAAATAACTCACCCCTATATATATATATATATTATATATTATTAAAAAGTATTATAAGTATATATACATATATGCATATTTATCAATGAACTTAGGCAAATAAAATGTTTTTGTGTCAAAATTTATTTATAAAACTTATCATACTTGAACCATCAATTTTTTAAAAAAGAAAAACATGAAACTAATTGTAAGACTTTTTAGGTGGAAAATAGGGAAAAGAATCCCGGAGTGTATGTAACTTGTCATCTTTTACTATTGTATGTATGCATCAAAAATTTTGAACGTTTTATGGAAGTATGTCGCTAAATTGAATAAATCGTGTAAACAGTATTGGTAAGCGGTTAACATTATATATCTTTTAATTAAATATGTTGATGTGGGACTGTGGGTGTTGACTCACCTACTACTAAAGAAATCCCAGTAATATTCTAACCTAAAAGAGCCAAACACCATGGCAACACACTCGATCCTACAAGCATACAAAATCAATAAGACTCCACACATAAATCTATCACGTCCCTTTTGAAGAAAACCACAGTTTAATATACAACATTAATAAAATCCACATCTATCACTCTTTACAACAACAACAAGGGTACCCAATCCCAGCATAAGCCGGCTATGGGGGAGGTATGATGTAGACAGACCTTACCCCTACTCAAAGGTAGGGAGGCTGCTTCCAGATCCACCGAAGTGGAAGGACCTCCGGCCCGAAAGTAAAAAATAGGGTTAGATCCACCGGATTGGAGGTCTAAACCAGTTCTCAATCTCAACTCTCGATCTCATGTTCTCATCTCGATCTCAAGAATAAAAGATTTTCAATCTCAGATCTTAGATCGGAGAAAAAAAAGCCGTTAGAATTGAGAGAGAAAGAGAGTAGAGAGAGAGAAGAGAGAGAAAGAGAGTAGAGAGAGAGAAGAGAGAGACATCTATCACTCTTTACACAATCATAAATGCCAAATCAAGAATCCTGATTCAATCAAGAAACATTTCACAGGCGGAGATGGGGAATTTCAAAATGGGGTTTTGACCAGAATCAAAGAACAACCGCATCAAGAAACCGTTCATGGAGGTTCTCGATGGTGCGGATCCGTTAGGGTTTCTCATCGGAACAACCACCCGCCGGACACCACTCACACCACCGCTGACAACACAACCCATGTCGCCGCTGATTCAAACCAACCACCAAAAACCCATAACCGCCGACAGCCTCCCAACTGCTAATTCAACCAACCGTCATCCTCACCAAATTTGTGTCGAGAGTGTTCGTATTTTGTAGATCAAGGTTTGATCCAGCCATCATCTTCACCAAATCCGACTTCGATTTGTCGACATCCTACTGCAATTTTTCGGCCACCGGTGGCAGCCATCATCATCACCATATTTGTACTTCGATCTATGTGGTGTTTGTTAATTATAGATTGATTTTATGGTTTTGATTTTATTGATTTTGTAGTGTTTATTGATTTCATTAGGAATATGTACTTCGATTGAATGAATGGTTTTGATTTTCATATATTAACCATTGATTGATTTTCATGAAATTTTCTGGATGATATTGAAATTTTATATATGGATATGGATATGAAACTTTCAATACATTTTGAATAAGTGATTGTATATGAAAATTTAGATTAATCTGTTTTTTTAATACTAGAAGGGTGCCCGCGCGATGCAGCGGCGGTAACGGCGACGGTTGGTGACGGCGACTGGTGGCGGTAGTAGCAGCAGTGGTTGGTGGTAGCGGTAGCGGGTGTGATTATTGATGTAATCATATATACATAAACATATATCTAATGATTAGTGAAACTCAATATAACTCTAAAACATCAATGATTTAAAAAAGAAGTAAGCTTTAACTGGACAATAGGTAAATAAAATATAGCCAAGCACGATGATTTCACATCTCAAGAACAGCAAACTTGTTCACAAGTCTCACATAAGTTATACTCTCAATTTTATACCTCATAAGAGAACTAAGGTTTCATGACTGAACCTTAATAAAGCCTATCATTTTAAAAGACCTATACCATTTGGAACACGACACATATCTCGACATGCGTATGGTGTAGTTCTTGTCAACATGCCCTCGTTCATTGCCATTGTCATCTGCATGTGGATAGACAGTAGTTATTAAGTTGTACTTCGCAATAAAAGCTTAGCAAATATCGAACCAAACAACATTATAGTTTGATAAAATTGGCTGACTTGAAAAAAATGATGAAATATGTAGCACAAAATTGATTTACCATTGCAGCAAGTCTGTCACAAGCTACAAAAACAGCAATCTGTCAAATGGTATATATATATGTCAAAGTAATAACTTTGCAGCAAGTCTTATTGTGGGACTTTGCCTTATAAGCAGTTTACTTGGAAGTTTAGTTCCCGTCACAAAACTTTTCATCTAAAGCAGGGTACGTCTCATGTCTTTAATGGCTAAAGTAGAATGATACATTACTTGGATACCTTATAGCAACATTCAAAGTTGTCTTCTCACTCACCTAAAAATTCACTAACAAAAAGCAAACTGTCAATTTCACATCACTCAGAAAATATATATTTTTCAGATCAAATAAACAAAAGAAATGTCTTTTTCTTTCTAACTTATTCAATATCACAACGCGAGTACAACAAAACTGAACAGAAGTTTTGTAACAACTTCCATCAAAAAACATATTTATAAAAAAGGAAAACCTGGATTGGGGAGATAAAAGAGATTAAAAAAAAAAAAAAAAAAAAAAAAAAAAAAAAAAAAAAAAAAAAAAAAAAAAAAAAAAAAAAAAAAAAAAAAAAAAAAAAAAAAAAAAAAAAAAAAAAAAAAAAAAAAAAAAAAAAAAAAAAAAAAAAAAAAAAAAAAAAAAAAAAAAAAAAAAAAAAAAAAAAAAAAAAAAAAAAAAAAAAAAAAAAAAAAAAAAAAAAAAAAAAAAAAAAAAAAAAAAAAAAAAAAAAAAAAAAAAAAAAAAAAAAAAAAAAAAAAAAAAAAAAAAAAAAAAAAAAAAAAAAAAAAAAAAAAAAAAAAAAAAAAAAAAAAAAAAAAAAAAAAAAAAAAAAAAAAAAAAAAAAAAAAAAAAAAAAAAAAAAAAAAAAAAAAAAAAAAAAAAAAAAAAAAAAAAAAAAAAAAAAAAAAAAAAAAAAAAAAAAAAAAAAAAAAAAAAAAAAAAAAAAAAAAAAAAAAAAAAAAAAAAAAAAAAAAAAAAAAAAAAAAAAAAAAAAAAAAAAAAAAAAAAAAAAAAAAAAAAAAAAAAAAAAAAAAAAAAAAAAAAAAAAAAAAAAAAAAAAAAAAAAAAAAAAAAAAAAAAAAAAAAAAAAAAAAAAAAAAAAAAAAAAAAAAAAAAAAAAAAAAAAAAAAAAAAAAAAAAAAAAAAAAAAAAAAAAAAAAAAAAAAAAAAAAAAAAAAAAAAAAAAAAAAAAAAAAAAAAAAAAAAAAAAAAAAAAAAAAAAAAAAAAAAAAAAAAAAAAAAAAAAAAAAAAAAAAAAAAAAAAAAAAAAAAAAAAAAAAGAAAGAAAGGAAAAAATATTCGAAAGAAAGAAAAATACCAATAAAGGTTGTGATTATGAGAGATTGGTGATGGCGGGGGAAGGGGGGTTCGAGTTAGATCCCAAATCTGGAAAAAAGGGAAAAAATACAACATTAAGAACAAAGAATTAATTAAGAAAATCAAAAGATAATGAAGAAACCATACATCAAATCATCGCAATTCCATATAAAAAATCAAAAGCAGACTCTGATTTGCAAATATAAAAAATCTGCAAAAGATAATAGAAGAGGTGCGCCGGATGGTGATGCCAATTTATGGCAGAGCGCCGGAGCAGAAGAGAAGAGAGGGGGGAGGGAGGCCGCCGGAGCAGAAGAGAAGAGAGGGGGGAGGGAGGCGCCGGTGGGTTTCTTCGTTTGTGTGGGTTTTTTGTTCGGTGGGGTATTTTTGTTTGAGTCGAGGTGTGGGTTATTTTTTGTGGAAGGGTAAGTTTGGAATTTTAGAAGTAAGGTGAGGGTATTTTGGGGTTAAAAAAT
The DNA here is from genome assembly GCA_034093135.1 of Erigeron breviscapus. NCBI lineage: Eukaryota > Viridiplantae > Streptophyta > Magnoliopsida > Asterales > Asteraceae > Erigeron > Erigeron breviscapus. The sequence goes on from CM067167.1 coordinate 264,486,144, forward strand.
ATGCTGAATGTCTGAATCTTATTTGCTTTATAAGGGGGTATTATATATGACGTGGCTGCATGACCGGCTATAATTTGGACCCAACCGGTAATTACATGATTCATTCAATTTTGTAGGTTAGATTACATAAAACGTTCAAAAATTTTGATGCTTACATACAATAGTAAAAAATGACAAGTTACATAAACTACGGGATACTAAACCCGTGGAAAATATAGTTAGATGACATAGGAAATACTCAAAGTACACATGAAAAAAATAAGTTACTTGGTTGATTGAAATATGTGTTGCATTCTACGTACCTTGCAGCCTTGTGGATCATCAAGCTCGAAGAAAGTCATTAAGATATGGAAGTTGTTAAATCCATGAGAGGCTTGGCCATGGATATAATCAGCACCCTTCCTCAAGACATAACCACACGAATTTTAAGTCGTATGCCCATCCGAGATGCATTGAGGACAAGCATTTTGTCAAGAAAGTGGAGATATTGGTGGAGGAGAGTTTCTACAATTTCATTTGAAGACAAAATGTTTGAAGGGTTAAACTATAGCAAAGAAATTGTGAAGCACAAAGTTGCTAATGCTATCTTCCATGTTTTGCTGCTACAAAATGTTTGAAGGGTTAAACTATAGCAAAGAAATTATTTATCCTTGATAAATAATTCAGCGAATCACTACAAGCTTCCATGTTCCTTCTTTTTATTGCAAGGGTTATGGTACTTAGAGATCACAAATTGTCATATTGGGTCTCCCCTGCTAACATCCAATGGTTTTAGTAAGTTGACTTGCTTGACTTTGACCAATGTGGAGATCAGTTCCCAGACGCTAAAGCGTTTGCTCACCAACTGCCCGCTACTTGGTGAATTGTATTTGGTAGGGTCCGTTCGTTCGTGCTTATGATCAAATTAACTCTGTCAAACTGCTACTAAATGTATTTAATTTTATGCAGTTGGGAGACAAGCCAACAATGACAGGTGAAAAAGGCGTTACGTTTGTAGAGTTGATTGAGTGTTTGCCTTCAATTCAAAAGTTGGGATTCTCAGAATACTATTTGAAGGTAATACCGCCCCCACCCCACCCCTCTTTTTTTTTTTAAGTGTTAAGAGCATAATTAAGATGTCAAATTATCCCTTTCATATATTACACTATCTATCATTCATTCCTTGACATACATACAATACCCTTCCAATAACATCTGATAATATCCTCTCACATATTACACTATTTATTCAACTTCACCATCACCACCGCCACGAGTCGCCACTCACCTCCCACATCTTGCCGCTGCCACCATCGCCTGTCCTATTGCGCTGGTACCCTACTAGTATAGACACATACACATACATATATAAGCTCTATGCTAATTCTTGTTTTTTGTATATTGTTTAAGTACTTCGCTGCAGACGCTATGCCACAGAAGCTCCCAAATTCATCACAAGTCAAATATCTCAGCTTGAGTTTGTCCCTTATGGATCGAGAAGCTCTTTCGTGTGCCCTTTATTTGATTAAGAACTCCCCAAATTTAACAACACTTTCGATCAGGGTAATTAAATAATGCAATGACATATCAAATCGTCTATAGCTCTTTTCTTTTATGACATATTATCTGACATGATATAATATATATATAATGGGCAGTCAATTAATCGACCAACTTCCAGGGGGGGGGGGGGGGGGGGGGGGGGGGGGGGGGGGGGGGGGGGGGGGGGGGGGGGGGGGGGGGGGGGGGGGGGGGGGGGGGGAGGACGGATCTCTTGATCTTGAAGACTACTCGGACTTGAAGTTGGATCATCTTCAAAACTTGTGGATGCATGGTATCAGAAACTTACCTATTGAGTTGAAATTTCTGAAGCTCGTCTTGGCCAGGGCATCTGTGCTAAAGAAAGCCTTTATGGAGCTTGATTATAATGTTTCTTATGTTACAGACCTGGCGATTTTTTTTAAATTAAGAAAGGAGCCATTTCCATGTGCAACATCCTCTGGACGATTGTTTATTGAATACCCCGACACTTTCTCCTATAATCCTTTCTCTTTACCAGGAAAGTTTACTGAACACACAAATATTTGATATTCAATTAACGGAAATCACATAATCAACTTTAAAAAAAAAAGTCGTAGAAGATATTGTTTAGATATGCTTATGTTGTTTGAAACTGTAATAGACTAATAGCCAAATGTTTGAAAGATTTGATTGCTAAAGGATTTTAATAGGAAATGACCAAGAGTATATGTTATGAATGAAGATGAGACTTTTTTTTGTATGATGGTAAATGTCTTTCAAAATACTTTAAGAATGGTTGAATATGAGTCAAATAATGGGCACAATTAATCGACCAACTTCCACGGATCCTCTTGATCTTGAAGACTACTCGGACTTGAAGTTGGATCATCTTCAAAACTTGTGGATGCATGGTATCAGAAACTTACCTATTGAGTTGAAATTTCTGAAGCTCGTCTTGGCCAGGGCATCTGTGCTAAAGAAAGCCTTTATGGAGCTTGATTATAATGTTTCTTATGTTACAGACCTGGCGATTTTTTTTAAATTAAGAAAGGAGCCATTTCCATGTGCAACATCCTCTGGACGATTGTTTATTGAATACCCCGACACTTTCTCCTATAATCCTTTCTCTTTACCAGGAAAGTTTACTGAACACACAAATATTTGATATTCAATTAACGGAAATCACATAATCAACTTTAAAAAAAAAAGTCGTAGAAGATATTGTTTAAGTACTTCGCTGCAGACGCTATGCCACAGAAGCTCCCAAATTCATCACAAGTCAAATATCTCAGCTTGAGTTTGTCCCTTATGGATCGAGAAGCTCTTTCGTGTGCCCTTTATTTGATTAAGAACTCCCCAAATTTAACAACACTTTCGATCAGGGTAATTAAATAATGCAATGACATATCAAATCTATAGCTCTTTTCTTTTAACATATGTATCTGACATGCTATATATATATATAATTCGGGTTTTCCTTGCATTTGTAACAAATACTTATCAAATATCAACCAACATCAGTATATATTTTTTAAAAACAAAGCTTATGGCTTCTTCATCGTCATCTGACCCATCATCACCTCCTACGGTAACATTTCATGCATTGAAAGCGCAATGTAAAGAGGATATAGACGACGGTTATGAACTATACCACAAAATTAATGATTGTAAGCTTCTTATGGAACAAAGGAAGCGCGAACATAAGAAGAAATAAAAGAAATAAGGAAAATTGGCAGCGGAATCATTATAAGTGAAGAAATGCATAGCGAATATATTGAGTCTACATTACCAAGCATCGATGAAATAACTTCTGAACTTGAAAAACTGCTAAAGTTGATTAACAAAAAGATCGACTATGCGACATATTATAAATTGATAGCTGAAGACGGTTTCCGTTAGAAAATTTATTTATGTAGTATTTTGAATATGTATTATTTTTATCTAAGTTTTATATCGTTATTTTGAATATGTATTATTTTAATGTAAGTTTATATTGGAAAACAAATATTTATTAATAAAAACATTAAAAAAAACATAATACAATCTATCTTTGACCCCCCGTTCCACATCCTGGTCGATCACGGCGAACTCTGCGACTTCTTCGCGGCGGCACATGTTGTTGTTGTTGTTGTTCTTCTTGTTGTTGTTGTTGTTGTTGTTGTTGTTGTTGTTGTTATTGTTGTTGTTGTTGTTGTTGTTATTCTTGTTGTTGTTGTTGTTGTTCTTGTTGTTCTTGTTGTTGTTGTTGTTGTTGTTGTTCTTCTTCTTCTTCGTCGTCTTCTCCTTCGTCATTTCCCAGATTTGTAACTGGGTGTTGAGAAGAACTTGGAAAAGGAGAGAAGTTTTGCATCGGATAAGGAGAGATGTTTCGTGCCGGTTAACCACTTCCATAAAAATCAGGTGCAAAAAGATTTGGAGGAACATCGAACAGATGAAGTGGTGGTGCATTCGGGGTATAATAACCCGGGTTTTGGGAGGTACCCGTGAAAAACTGGTGGCTACCCGGGAACATTTGTTGGGGTCCTGAACTTGAGGGTCCAGCTTGTGAATTACCCGGTTGGTAACTTTGAAAACCCGAATTTGGTGACGGCCTAAACACGGTTTGGGTATTAAAACTGGAAGGACCAGCAGCCCAATTGGAAGGATCAGCACCCGAACTGGAAGGACCAGCACCCCATGAAGTCCCACCTTGATCATTTTGGGAGGGAGGCATTTGAAATTGCTGTGACTCAGGAAACTGAAAATTTTGTGACGTATAATTCATACGTTCTTCCTGTTGACTGAAAGAAAATACCTCCCTCGGTATTGTTCTAAATTCCCCAAACAGCTGGCTGATCTTCGGATGTGATTCTTGATACAGACGAGCTCGCTCATCAACCTGCAACATTCCCTCTTGCTGCGCACATTCAAATATTAGTAACAATTTAATATTTGATAGTAGCAAGTTTTTATTTTAAAAAAATATACTTACAAAAATTGTTGAGTAGACCCCCATTCAGGGTATTGGCCTGGAGGCTGGGCCTAACCGGGTTTACCGACTATTAAGACGGTACGAGCATGATACCACTGCATATAGCCATCCGCAGTGGTGGTCCCTGGCTCTCCTTGGTGGTCGAGCGCTGGTGTCGGTTCTCCCACTGGTTGATATAGTCGGTATGTTTAACACCCCAATCGACCACAGCCGGTCTCCCCTTCCGTATTTTTTGAAGGTCAGAAAACTCCTTTGGTTCCAACAAACCAAAATTAGATGGAATGGTTTGTATAGTGCCAAACTGTCTAGCAACTCTATTTGCTACATGTACCTCCACCTCATCCCAAAAGATCAAGGGACCAATATATCTCCATATGTGTTGACCATACGGAGTCCATTTGAACTGTATTATAAAAATTTTAAATTATTATAACTTACAAAGTATATAAAATATTAAACACATTAAAAAATATTAATTTTATACCTGCTCATTCCTGAGCGTATTGAAAAAAGACCGGTACAAAACAAGAACGTGTGCCGGTGTCTCAACATTTGAGTGGTCTCCATTCCACCTGTTTGCTAAACAAGACCGATAAGCATACGGTCTCTCTCTGTCCTCTTTGCGTGTCGTGACGCGTGGGGAAATCCGTGGCATTCTTTCCCACGCCCAATACTGGAGCAACAACAAAGGCCCATCAATGCCCTTTCTTAAAGGCATACTCGCCTTGGACAGGTTTCTATACAAACAAGCAAGAGCTGCTGAACCCCAGCTCTTTCGACCTTCTTTGCTCAGGTCTCCTAGGTTCCTCAAAAAATTCAAACTAACATCATAGGTGTTAGAATCAAGAAAAAGCTCTGAACCAAGAAGAGCTAGCATAACCCTTCTAGCCATGAATAGACACAGCTGATCATCTTCATGGTCGAACTCCAAATCAATGTGCCTTGTTAAGGTTGCAAATTTGATCCGACCGTTTTTCAAGTTATCAAAATCTACTTCATCTGTAGGAAAAAAGCCCAGATATTCCATACACAGATCGTTCCAGTAATCAACATTTTTGGTTTCTGAAACCCACTCACCAGTCACCGCTGGTCCATCTATGGGTAAACCCCATATCACCTGCACATCTTGCAATGTGACAGTTGCTTCACCAATAGGAAAGTGAAACGTGTTGGTTTCTGGACGCCATCTCTCCACCAACGCGTTGATCAAAGAATGATCAAGTTGGCAAATCGCTGCCTTGAAGAGTTGGAAAAACCCAGCATTCTTGAGATGCTGAACGACTTTGCTGGGCATACCAGCCTGCATTGCTCTAGTCAGCCCTCCATCACCTTTTCTACATCTTAGGAATATCACATCACGTTCTTGGGAAATATTGTATGAGCGATGCACATCTGGAGCTTGTAACCACAACAACTCTTGGTTTCTTGGTACACAACTAAAATTAACAGAGGCCATTTTTGATTTTGAAAACACTACTTTTGTTGATGATTGAAAACTGAGAAATATATGTTTGCGTGAACATCTATCAAAAAATATACATGTATATATAAACTAAAGTCTGCTACGTTGCATGTTTATTTTTTGTCGCGACTCGTGAACCCGGTTTTGGAATTACCGGGTTCGAGTGTGTTGTCACATCATCGTTGTCCCACGCTGTCTTTGTCCTGTTTGTTACTGTTTTACTGCAAAAGCCTGAAACCGGTATTTGAATTACCGGGTTCAAATTACCTTTTTCTGAAACCGGTAATGCTAATACCGGGTTCGAGGCAAAAAATCAAAACCGGTATTAGCATTACCGGTTTAACTGGTTGTACAAATTTTTTTTTTCGAAAACTTGTTTGACAAAACACCCTTGAAATACGACCGTTTCAAAAAAAAATTGACACGATGTTGTGTTACAATTCAAAAGACCTGCCTCGTATCACAAAGAACTCGATGAAACCCATCTTTCTTTTCAAGTATAGTAAATACATGTTATATATAGGTTACCTGCTTGAGGTAAACTAGTTTGTCAACATCCACAACCACCCTATTAGCCGGCGTGGAAATGAGAAGCCACTTCATGTGCTTTTCAATACATCACTTAGATCACCAATTCACACAAGAAATATGTAAGTCTAATTAATCACGTTAATGCTATAGATTTTATTATCTAAATCTAAATTATATATATAAAAAAAATAGTTATATAACTGTCCATGTAAACAGACATATTTCTTCATATCAACACGAATTTATTACAAAGTTATATTCTTTAACATTAATAGGATCAATAAATAACAGTCTAGGGCCGGGTTTGGGGTATGTACTACCCCTGCAACCCAATGTGGTAGGATGCAACCCACTTTTGATGCATTTATTAGACCCTACTCTTTTCTTTTTTTTTTGACAAGTGAATTTTATCTCAGACGCGTATGATGTGTGCTAATCGCACAACGAAAGGGTCCCGCACTAAGCGGATCTTAAATAGCTTTTCTCACCATACCACCTCCTTAATTGGAAAATACCGTCGAGGAGAACCTACCAAGGTTCGAACTCGAGACCTTGGAGTAAACTCCCCCGGAGCCCCGCATAGCAGGTTTAGTGAAACACCCCTGGCCACTGGGGTTTAAAATAAGAGATAGAAAGTTAGTTAGAAGCCTTAAAATAAGAGATAGAAAGTAAAAAATAAATAAAATTGATGATTAAAGTTAGATGGTAAAAGTTAGAAGCCTTAAAATAAGAGATAGAAGCCTTAAAATAAGAGATAGAAAGTAAAAAATAAATAAAATTGATGATTAAAGTTAGATGGTAAAAGTTAGAAGCCTTAAAATAAAGATAGAAGCCTTAAAATAAGAGATAGAAAGTAAAAAATAAATAAAATTGATGATTAAAGTTAGAACTATAATTAAGTTTGTATACAAAAAGTTGGACTAAAGTTAAAAAATACAAAAGTTAAGTGGTAAAAATAAGTTTGAAGCGTTAAAATAAGAGAAAGAAAGTAAAAAAAAAAAATAAAAATAAAAATTTGATGATAAAGTTAAAATCCAAAGTTAATTGAAAAGTAAATTATACTTGTATACAAAAAGTTAGACTAAAGTGATAAAACGTAAAAGTTAAGTGGTAAAAATAAGAAACTCTAAAAGTATACTATCGTTTAAAAAAAAAAAAAACAAAAAAAGACAAAATAAGCCGGTACTGTTCATGCTCGAGCCGGTTACTGTTCATGGCTTGGCTTACTATTCCTAAGCCAAACCTTAATTGTTATATATAATAATAAAAGACAATAAGGACGTGTTTGGTTGTAAATTCCGTTTGCTTTGTTTTTTATATTTTGTTTGCTTTGTTTATTTAAGCTGATAATGTAATGCTTTTTGTTTATTCAGGCTGGTCTGTGAATGGAGGGTTACTATAAATATGAAGTCATATAATAATTTTGTCCTAAATTAACATTTGTATCTTTACTAAAATATAATTATTATTGTTTATATGTTTTTATTTTATTGACATACAACAATACGTCTTTACATAACAAAAAATACCTTCATTTATATATCTTTTCATTTATAATAATTATTTATAAATGTTTTTTTTTTCAATTTTATTTTTAAATTAAACTATTTTAAAATAAATGATTCCCTATATTTGAATTTTCTTTATACCTCTAATGTTCTTGCTTAATTACCCAATTTACTAAAAACGATTTTGCTAAACATACTAGCGTTTAATTTTACGCGGGATAAAAAGCTAGTTATTTGCTATAAATAAGGAAGATATATCTTGTATTCTAAATAAAAGAAATGAAAATCCAACTTAAACTTAAATATTGAGTATTTTGAAATTCAACTTAATCCGTACATTTACGTGATTTGAAATATTGATATCATATATCCCAGGTCGGTCCAAGTAAAAGGTTTTGTCGGCTTAGACATACACCGGACCGAGAACAAAATCACAATAAATAAAGAACTAAGGACCGGACCAATGACATCGGTTCTATTTGGTTTCGGTCCCAAACCGGTTTGATTTCTCGTTTTTTCAATTTGGACCGCAATATAAAGACCCCTCCTTATCATTCTTGGATCTAACCAGTGTTGTAAAACTCGGCCGGGAACTCGGAATCGGAATCGGGGGTTAAACGGGTCGAGTTGGCTAGAATCGGGTGAAAACTCGGTCAACGACTTGGTCGCTTGTAAAACTCGGTCAAACTCGTCTGGATCGGTAAAAAATCGGCTGGATCGGTCAAGAATCGACCGGATCGGGTCAAAACTCGGGTCAACTGTGGTCTAAAAAAAACAGTTTTTTTTTTTAAAAATATCCTAAATTGGTTTAAGTTTATGTTTCTAATGAATGAAGTTTGAACTTTTGAAGTATTATAGTAAAGTTTCTAAACAATTATGTTTTAAGTTTGAAGTTTATTCATGTAATTTCAAAAACTATAAATTTTATATATAAAAACCCAATCCGGGTTCTCCCCGATTCCGATCCGAGTTTTTAAAAACTCGTGACTCCCCCCTCGCCGATCCGATCCCGAGTTACGAGTTCTCCAACCTTGGATCTAACTATAAATTAAGTCAATGAATCAAAGTTGAATGAGACCCTCTGAGTTTACTCTAGGTGAAGGTTACAATTTTTGATATGATTTTCCGTAGGATTTTCCTCAAATTGGTGCACCGTGATAACATCGAATAAATAGTGGGTCAATTGTGGATTTCAGCCTGCGGTCTTTGGTTGTCGGTTAAAATAAATATAAAAAAAACTCTAAATCATAAAAAGATATTTCGAGAAACGTTTATCAAGTGGCTCAAATTTATGTAAAAATTAATCCCAAAATAATACTAGGGTTGGTTGGTGTGTTTGTGTGGGTCAAATCAAAACAAAAAGTCTTGTAAAGTTGGCTCCATCTAATCTTCTATGATTAACAACAGCAGACCATATCTCTCATCTTCATTTTTCTTCAACAGCAATTACAAATTCTAGGTTCATTTTCTTTACACCACTTAATTAAATAATTAATTTCACATATTTGTTTCAATTCAGCTCAACTTTATATATCACTTCATCAATTATATCATTTTGTTAAAATATAAAATAGATTTTTTCATAAAGTCAACCAAGTTCATTTCTTTCATATTAATCCCCTATTTTATTTTCTTTGTTTCAGATTTTTGGTACAGATTTAAATAACTTGAATTTTCATCTAATTCCAGATCCTTTTCGGTAAGGTTTGTTTATTTATTTATTTATTTTATCATGAATTTTAATTTTATTTATTTGTAATAATTTGTTTTGTGACTGTATTGTATTGTATTGCTTCATATGTGTTTTGTTTTGTTGTTTTGAGATCATTTATATTATATATTTTTTATTAGATGAGATACCAAAATACCAAATGAATTTTATTTAATTAATTAATTAATTAAATAATAGCTTATGATAAAGTTACGATTTTGAACCTCAGAATTTAATTCAATAAGAATTTGTAATATACATTAAAAAATAAAAATATATAAATTAGGATATTGATAGTTTTATTGTTATTTCACATATAAATTGTGCATAAATTTTGGTTTATTTTTATGTGAAAGAGTTTAGGGATTTGTAGTTTATAAGCTTGTATTATCAAGGAGGTATACGTTCGATTTAGCTTATTTGCTCGGCATACCGGCTTATTGAAGTTTCAAAAACCGGTTTTTGAGCTTATTAGCTTTTTGTAATTTTGATAAGCTAGTAAAATTAGAATATAAGCTAATCTAGATACCCTCTAAATATATGTTGATCTGGTTACTCTCTTTGTAAATTGTAACGTTTCGATACAGCAAAAATATGTTGGTTTTTTGAGTTATATATTAGTGTTACTACTTACTATGATGATATCGAAGTAAAAATGAGATTGTTATGAGGGCTATGTTGGATCACATTATTACGTTTCTTTTTGTGTACTATGTGAATATCGGTTTTTTCAGGCTGAACCAGGGAGCAACCAGTAAGGTGGTTACTCCTTTGTGACCTATTTAGTCACTGGTTCGAGTCATGGAGACTTCTTCACGAAGATTCTCATTCCATTCCCCGGAAAAGCTAAAGACGGAAACGCCTTTGGTGCACCGGGGTTTTCTTTAGGTTTTGGGTGGATTATTTTTTCTGTTGATGTTTGTTTGTTTATGACTTTTGCTTTATATGTATTTTTTTCTTGCGGTTTTTGTTTTTGCAGATACATCAATCATGAGTCGATCAGAGGGACCTCACCGACCATTTCTTCCTATTGGGAATCCGTTTAAGATGATGATGCATAAAAGCTCTCATCAACCATCAACTGTACTAACTGCTTACGAGAAAAATTTAGCCGAAAGGTTTCGCCAATTGAAGCCAAATAATGCAAACGATGTCATCACCTTTTCATGGATGAAATCTGCATTAGGTTCCATTTGTGAAACACTTCATGACGTTAGAAAGCTAATTGTAGATTTGGAACTTCCGATATGTAGTTGGGATATCAAATGGGTTGATATGTACTTAGAAAACAGTTTGAACTTGCTTGATTTTTGCAGTGCTTATGGAACCGATATTGTTAGGCAACGATTTGGTTACGTTATGTTAAAATGTGCATTACGAGATTTGGAATCTGATCATCCACAAAAGCTCATGCAAGCATCGTCTTCTCTTCATGAATGGAGGCAATATCAGAGTCGTTATGACAACTCCAAGCTACAAGATTGTTGTGACATAATATGCAAGCTTGAGGCGACACTCAACTTACCCAAGATCAAGAACATACCCAAAGCCAAGGACTTGGTCCGAGCCATGTACGGACTGAAGGTTCAAACGATGTTTATCTTCAGCACCTGCGTGGCTGCATTTTCAACCTCTCCTAGGCCTCTTGTAGAGCTGCAAGTACCCAGATTATACTTATGGCAAGAATCCTTTACTGACTTGCAGACTGTTATAAATGGTGAAATCAAGAACATATATGCTACCGCAAAGCTTTCTCCATTGAAAGAGCTTCGAATAATTGACCAAAATGTCAAGAAACTGTACCCGCTGCTTCATGAAGGCTTGGGTGAGGTTACACAGGAAGTTTTTGACGGGTATTGTTCCAATTTAATGGAAAGTAATGAGAAGTTTCTGACCGGTTTAGATGAGCTAAAATCAGAAATGGATCATTTCTTCAAAGTAGTTGTAGACGGGCGAATGGCGTTGCTGGACAATTTTCAACAGCAGCCACCCAGGTGCGGCGTCCAGCAGGTTAGAATGTGATTCCTGGTAAAGTTTTCAATTATTTTTCATAGATATGTATATGTTTATTTAGTCGGTTATTTACTTGTCATTTTTGCGTTTGTTTTTTTCGAGTCTCTTCAGCGGTTGTTTTCGTTGTTAGCTTATCATATATCTTATGTTTCCACATTGAACCTCTTATATATATCTATTGGGATGTCATAGAACCTTTCATAGTTTATACTTTAAAGCGTATAAAAAGTATGTTGTCATTTAAAGACTAGTTATTTGACAAATCTTTTCCATTTCGCAAGACAAAGCAAAGAATCGTAGCAATCATATTGGATTGGGTTCAATCATAAAAAGGTGTAAAGATGATCAGATTACAGGTTCGAAATGGGTTATGATCCTAGCAATCATATGTATTCACATGGTTGTGTATATGTGTATATATACATATGCATACTCGGTGGTGCCGATAAAACAAAGAGGATATAAGATGATCAGATTACAGGTTCGAAATGGGTTATGATCAAAATGAACAGATACACATTTGTTTCTAAAAAGTTTCCAACTGTAGCTTGAGTCCGCATCAGATTGTGTTTCATTGTTTGCTATCTTCTTGCTTTTTCGGCTCCCTGTTGCAAGTCGAGGGTTTGTATGTTTCAGTTGGGTATGGTCCAAACCTGGATTTTTTCTTTTCTTTTGCTGTTTAGTTAAACTGTTAAAGTATGTCATTTAAACAAAAAGTTAGGCTTTATAATCAGTTCGCTAACCAAAACATTTTTAAGTTCGTTCCAAGGTAAGTTTTGGGATCAAACCTGTTGAAACTTAGCTGGTGGATACCGCTTTCAAATTAACTAACTCTATATTAATCACGACAATCAAAGCTAGTTTGGTAAACCTTCATACTGATCTCACATTCGCCAACGGGTTAAAAGCAACTAAACTAATGCATATATTCCACACATATTCATAAAGTATCGCTCATGGGACTTAAAAAAACTCATTAACAATAGTTCAGCGGGTATACGACAACGGAAATTTAACCAAGAGAAAGTGGTTGGAATTATAGATCGGGAAGTTGGAGAACATAACACGTTCTAGAACCTTGGCACCAAATGCAGATAAACTAATCAGAAATCAAAATCTCTTGGAGTTTGGAGAGGCTAATGATTAATGAGGCAACAATTACTATTTCTAAAACCTTAGCACGTTTTCACAATTCAATCAAGTAATCACCATAGAGGAGTGTGTGTGATCATTTCGTAGCAGTTGCCAAAGAAAATTAATGTGTGTCGTGTTTAAGGTCCTTATTATTAGATATGTTCTTTAATATCAATTTGTGCTCATTTATTATTGTACTTAGAATCGGATGTTCCCACCAATCTACACCTTTTTCCAAGTTGTTATTATTAACTGTGCGTTTATCTCTTTTATTAACCCAATAGAATATGGTGAGTTATAGATACCATAACTACAAACTACCTAATACTCCCTAATATGTGGGTAAGAGACGAAAACAAAACGTAAAGAATGAATGAATTGAGAGCCCTTTTTTTCTCATGGGTCCAATGTCTGCTAAAAAAATTCACAGGAGAAGGCTATTTGCTGTTTGGGTTCCGCGGCCCAGTTTGATGATTCAAAACATCTTGCATATTAAGAGTGTGGTTGTAAGGGACTCGTGTGTTCAAATATATTGCTCATTGGACCTTCGTCATTTGCTTGCTATGTGGTGCTGCTAGACGACGAAGTGCTGATGTATTATGACTAATCGTGTGACATGTGTTGGAACCAGGCCACTACACCTGCCTAGAGGAGGCTCTTATATGTAATTGTAGCCCTGTCAACATGTGCTTAGATTGGAATATAAGCATTATGCTAGGCTCTGTATTGAAGGCTGCTATATGTACTAGTGTACTGCTGTTTTATTTATGGAATGAAATTGTGTCTACTCTTGAGAAATTTTATTTTTTTATGGTTTTCACTGTTGTATGTTATATTGGTATAAAACTTTGACGTTAGCATGACTTGGTTTGCCGAAAAAGAAAAAGAATGAAATGGAAAATAATGGATATTTTAGAGTGTATGCACAGATTTTAGACTTAATTCGCATCTCGAGTTGTCAGCTTAACAAACATGTAAACTACTAGGTGAAATCCGTGCGTTGCACCGGTCTATCTTATATTCTACGTATTTCATCGTAAATAACATACGATAAAAATGATGTTACAAAAAGTGAATAGTTATATATATATAAAAAAGAAAAAGTTATTCAACCTGTGTTATTCAAAAAAAAAAAAACGCGTACACAAAAAATAGATTTATAGACTACAACAAATGCTAAAAACATTAAAAACAAAAGTCTGCAAATTAAAATAAGACTTGTGGCAAAGCAAGTCTTCTAACAAAATCTTAATAGGATCTTTGATCATTATTGAGTGTACAATATCTCGTTATCCGACTAATCTCCACCTGCCATAGTTTGGATAATGTTAGAAAGTGTGGGATCAGAATGTTTGTTCATCACTTGCCTAATAGATACTTAAGGCCCACAAACAAAAGAGTCGGCCCAGAACAGAATAAGGCCCAGATGTCCATTACTTGAGTCGGTCATTATATGACCTAATTTCTTTGTATAAATATATGTCGCATGTATGTCGATCTATGATCAATCAAATCAAAAACATTAAAAACAAAAGTCTGCAAATTAAAATAAGACTTGTGGCAAAGCAAGTCTTCTAACAAAATCTTAATAGGATCTTTGATCATTATTGAGTGTACAATATCTCGTTATCCGACTAATCTCCACCTGCCATAGTTTGGATAATGTTAGAAAGTGTGGGATCAGAATGTTTGTTCATCACTTGCCTAATAGATACTTAAGGCCCACAAACAAAAGAGTCGGCCCAGAACAGAATAAGGCCCAGATGTCCATTACTTGAGTCGGTCATTATATGACCTAATTTCTTTGTATAAATATATGTCGCATGTATGTCGATCTATGATCAATCAAATCAAAAAACATAATTTTCTTTCATTACTTAACATGGTATCAGAGCCAGTAACTCTGGCATCATCATCTACCTAGTAAAAACCCGTCGACTGTATCACCGAAAATCAAACCCAAGCCACCATGACAGAAACTGCCGGCGGCTCCGGGTCAGATTTGGCATTACAGTTAGTCAATTTGTTACAAAATCATACCAATTTACAGCCCCAAAATCCAAAATTATCTGATAATCTTCAGATAAACTTAAAATTAAACAGCCAAAACTACGCCTTATGGACTCGAATGATTCGAGTAGCCATTGGCAGACGATCAAAAAACATGTTGGATCATTTAACCGATGACCCACCAACAAAAACAACATCAGAAAAATATGAGACATGGGAACAGGAAGACCTGATTGTGTTCTCGTGGCTTATTCAGAATATCGAACCAGTTTTAGCCGGAAACCTTACCGAGTTCTCCACCGCTAAAGAACTTTGGGATGCATTAGCAACAACTTACAGTAGCGGCAAGGATAAGCTACAAATCTTCAACCTTCATGTGAAGGCCAACGAACTCAAACAAGTCAATAAACCCCTCGAAGAATTCTGGATCTCCTTACAAGGTGTTTGGGGTGAAATCGACAGAATCGATCCAAACCCGATGAAATGCCCAGACGACATCAAAGCTTTCTCCAAAATCAGATCAGATCAAAAGCTATTTCAATTTTTGAATGGTTTAGATTGGAAATTTGAACCGATTATCCGTGAAATCCTTCGGGTCGACCCACTTCCTACCGTCGAATCCGCCTATGCTACGGTTCGTAAGGAAGCCGCTCACCAACTAATTATGGGAGCAACAACCAACGAAACGCAAGGAATTGCTTCCGGTTTATTCGCCGGAGATTTGACCGGCGGCGGTGGCTTTGTTTCAAAAGGGGTTCGAAGATACGATGGCAAGAAGAAAGGGACCCAAGATGATAAATCCCATCTCAAGTGTGATGAGTGTGGGATGTCAAGACACACAAGAGATCAATGTTTTGAACTCGTGGGTTACCCGGATTGGTGGACCGGTCCAAAGAAAATTGCTAGATCTATAAAGATCGAGAAAGACACCTCTACCGCCGCTACAAAACCCAATAAAAATGGTGGTGGTGACCGGCGGTCAACCGGTTTTGGTGGGGTAGCAGCGGCGGCCGGAGAAGAGAATAAGGGGGAGGAGTTTTCGGTCGTGAAAGGTAGCAGGGAAAAGGGTTACAAATCGTGTGGCCCTTCTTTCCCAAAACAAAATATCTCTTTCCCAAATAGAAATATTCCTTTTCCAAATATAAGTGTTTCCTCTTATACTAATAATAAGTATAATACTTGTGGGCCTAAATCCATTAATGGATCCAATCGGTTTTGGTGGGGTAGCAGCGGCGGCCGGAGAAGAGAATAAGGGGGAGGAGTTTTCGGTCGTGAAAGGTAGCAGGGAAAAGGGTTACAAATCGTGTGGCCCTTCTTTCCCAAAACAAAATATCTCTTTCCCAAATAGAAATATTCCTTTTCCAAATATAAGTGTTTCCTCTTATACTAATAATAAGTATAATACTTGTGGGCCTAAATCCATTAATGGATCCAATCAGGTTTGGGTTGGTAATCAAAGTCCATCAAAATTAAATGGCAGGCCCTTAGTGTGGATGGAAAATGTAACGAGTCCAATGGGTCATGGATCTTTGACTGCGGAGCAACGGATACGATGACTTACGAGTTATCGGATTTTATAAAAACATCAAAACCTGGGAAAACTCATATCAAAGCCGCAAATAAAGGAAAAATGGATGTAAAAAATGGTGGAACAATTAAATTCTCCACAGACATTCAATTGTCTAATTGTCTTTATGTTCCTGACTTATCACACAAACTTTTGTCAATAAGTCATGTGACAAAAGAACTTAATTGCTCAGTTCTCATGCATCCAACTTTCTGTTTGTTGCAGGATATCAGGACGGGACGGATTATTGGGCGTGGCACTAAGAGAGAAGGACTGTATTATGTTGATGAAGTTGCTAAAAGTGGAACTGTCATGCTTGCTCATGGAACTAGTGAAAGAGAAGCATGGTTATGGCATAGAAGATTGGGGCATCCGTCAATTGGTTATTTACATGTTTTGTTTCCAAAACTTTTCCCGTTAAATAAAAAGATTGATTGTGAAACTTGCATCTTGGCAAAAAGTCACAGGCAATCTTTTAAACCTCGCAATACTAGAGTTGAATTTCCTTTTTCATTAGTACATTCTGATGTGTGGGGCCCTGCACCTGTTAGTGGAGGTCATAATTTCAAGTATTTTGTGATTTTTGTTGATGATTGCACCCGAATGACATGGATTTATTTTTTGAAAAATAAAGATGAAGTTTATGATAGATTTACTGTGTTCTATAGCATGGTCCAAACTCAATTTCAAAAATCTATCAAAATCATGAGAACAGATAATGGTGGGGAGTATGTGAATTCACAAATGAACCTGTTTTTTCAATCCAAAGGTATAATCCATCAAACCACTTGTCCTCACACCCCCGAACAAAATGGTGTGGCTGAAAGGAAAAATAGAATTCTTTTAGAAATGACTAGGGCACTTATTATTGAGTCCTTAGTTCCTAAAAGTTTTTGGCCCGAAGCTTTAGCTACTGCTACCTACTTGATCAACCGTCTCCCTACAAAGATTCTCGATATGAAAACCCCTTTGAAAGTCCTCTCTGAGTTTCATAAACTCCCATCAGTTCT
This sequence comes from Erigeron breviscapus, assembly GCA_034093135.1. Lineage (NCBI taxonomy): Eukaryota > Viridiplantae > Streptophyta > Magnoliopsida > Asterales > Asteraceae > Erigeron > Erigeron breviscapus. The sequence goes on from CM067167.1 coordinate 264,503,561, forward strand.
TACTTTGCCCACTAGAGTATTTGGATGTACGGTTTTTGTTCATATTCCAAAATCATATCGTAATAAACTCGAACCGTGTGCTGAAAAATGTGTATTTGTGGGATATGGGGTTAATCAAAAGGGGTATAGATGTTATAATCCTAAAACTCATCGTATGTTTACTACGATAAATTGTGATTTTTTGGAGACCAAGTACTTTTACTCTCAGGAACTCAGTGGTCAGGGGGAGGAACAAAGTGACACACTGAGTTGGCTTCAATATTCATCAGAAGTTCAGTCCACTACCTCATCAGAAGATCAGACTCCAAATAAAGATTTACAGTCCTCCTCTCAAAGTGACAACCCAAATCCAGACCTGATATCCGAGGTAAGTAGCTCTGAGCCAAGCCATACTTTGAATAATATGGGTATTCCAGCTAATGAAGTACAGGAAAATGTTAATGGAGAGTCAGAAAATATAGAAGAAGTAACCCCTCCTGAAAATGCTCCAGAAAGTGCTCCAGAAAGATATGTTCTTCCACCAAGGTCTACCAGAGGAATTCCTGCAAAGCGATATTCTCCAGAAAAGAGTTCTCGGTCTACTAAGTATCCGGTAGACAAATTTGCTAATATTGCAGAAGGTTTGTTCTCCAAAGAAGCAAAAGCATTTGCAGCGAAACTATTCAGAAGAACTCCCGTCAGATGTAGAGCATGCCTTGAAGTTAAAAAATTGGAAGGATGCTATGGATAGTGAAATGGAGGCTCTTATAAAGAATGATACATGGGAGAAGTGTATTCTTCCAAAAGGAAAGGATCCAGTAGGGTGCAGGTGGATATATACCATCAAATATAAACCAAATGGGGATGTAGAAAGATATAAAGCAAGACTTGTTGCCAAAGGGTACACTCAGACCTATGGAATTGACTATTCAGAAACTTTTTCTCCAGTTGCAAAGCTAGATACAATAAGGGTTCTTTTCTCAATAGCAGCAAATCAGGGATGGTCTCTTCACCAGTTTGATGTAAAGAATGCTTTTTTGCACGAAGAATTAAAGGAGGAAGTATATATGGAAGCTGCTCCAGGTTTTTCTTGTAATTTTAAAAATGGGGAAGTTTGTAGGTTGAAGAAGTCCTTGTATGGACTTAAACAGTCACCTATAGCTTGGTTTGGAAGATTTACTCTTGCTATGAAGAAGTATGGATATCAACAAAGCAACTCAGATCACACATTGTTCCTTCATCATAGAGGGAATCTAGTGACATGTCTAATAATTTATGTTGATGACATGATTATCACAGGAAATGATGAAAGGGAGATGAATCAATTGAAATCAGCTTTGTTTTCTGAATTTGAAATGAAAGATTTGGGAGATCTGAAGTATTTTCTGGGGATAGAAGTTTCAAGATCCAAACGTGGAATTTTTATTTGTCAGAAGAAGTATATATTGGATCTTTTAGCTGAAACAGGAATGATTGATTGCAAGCCAGCAGACACACCCATGGTCATCAATCAGAAGTTGTTTGTAAAACAAGATGCTAAAGCCACTGATAAAGATAGATATCAAAGGTTGGTGGGGAAACTTATTTATTTGACTCATACTCGTCCAGACATTGCATATGCGGTTGGAGTGGTTAGTCAGTTCATGCACCAACCTCAGGAAGATCATATGGATGCAGTTCTGCGAATTCTCAGGTATCTTAAAGGAACTTCAGGTCATGGGGTGTTATTTAAAGCTAATGGTAATCTCAAGATTCAGATATATACTGATGCAGATTGGGCAGGAGACAAAGGTAATCGAAGGTCAACTTCTGGATATTTTTCAATGGTAGGTGATAATTTGGTTACATGGAAAAGTAAAAAACAAAAGGTTGTCTCCTTGTCAAGTGTTGAAGCTGAGTTTAGAGGTATAGCTAGAGGATTAACAGAAGCCTTGTGGTTGAGAAAGCTTGTGTCTGAAATAGGTTTTGCTCCCAAAGAAAGCATTCGAATCATGTGTGATAATGAAGCTGCTATCCAGATCTCAGAGAATCCAGTTCAACATGATAGAACCAAACATGTGGAGGTTGACCGTCATTTTATAAAAGAAAAATTGGAGAGTGGAATCATCAAGTTACCTTTTGTTAAGTCTGAAGAACAACTTGCTGATATTCTAACCAAAGCAGTAGGAACATCGATGTTTCATAAGTGTCTAAGCAAGTTGAATTTCGGTAATCCCGATATTCAACTTGAGGGGGAGTGTTAGAAAGTGTGGGATCAGAATGTTTGTTCATCACTTCTCTAATAGATACTTAAGGCCCACAAACAAAAGAGTCGGCCCAGAACAGAATAAGGCCCAGATGTCCATTACTTGAGTCGGTCATTATATGACCTAATTTCTTTGTATAAATATATGTCGTATGTATGTCGATCTATGATCAATCAAATCAAAAAAACATAATTTTCTTTCATTACTTAACAGATAAAAATCACTTTAATATGATAACATTTTTCACAAGGCCATGATGACATATATACGCATACGTACATACGTTAACATTGAAATAAACCAATATAATGTTTAGAAATAAGAAATTTGATAGCATATCAAGTTTAAACTTAAGTTGCAAGAGATGAAATCAAGAAGCAATTCTAAATATTTAGGTCACACACTCACAGTGGTTATGAATGACTTAATTGGATCCATGAAAAAGCCTGCATGGGTGAATGGATAAGAAAATAACAGACGAATGGACAAAGAAAATAATAGATGAATGGACAACAGATCTCTACTTCGCTACAACTTGCCCACTTGGGCGTAACCAACTTTTGCACAAGGTTTTTAGAGATCTATTCCCTGTTGTCATAAACGCATAGCTACTTGAAATCTTATTATATAAGAAACAATGAAACCCTCGTTCATTTAGTTAGATCATGTTAGTAAATTGGATCTCACGTTAGTCTGAATGAAAACAGATTGTAGAAACATGATTTTTCTAGTATTTCAATTGAAGTATATCTATATATGTAGTTATCTAAAGAATAAAATTTCATACCATGTTAGTGTGAACTTTTGTTCTATGTCTAAAGTCAACATGACTTGATTTCTACAAACAAAATCCGATTTATAAAATTACTCGCACAACAAAGCTTTTTTCTAAAAACCAAATCCGATTTATAAAGTAATAGTTAACTATCCGAGCTAAGTGCATGGTGCACCTAGCCCGTCTATAGAATGACTTGGTTTGCCGAAAAAGAAAAAGAATGAAATGGAAAATAATGGATATTTTAGAGTGTATGCACAGATTTTAGACTTAATTCGCATCTCGAGTTGTCAGCTTAACAAACATGTAAACTAAGTTAAGCAGCCTTATCATCCACTATACTTCCATTTTTCACGAGTGTATGTACAAATTTTTCTTACCTTTAGTGATACATCAAATTTTTTTGCACTAATGACTAATGAGTAGATATATTAGTGACACAAACTATAAAAGGGTCATTAGAATTTGAGCTTTAGCTCAATGGTTGAAAGACCATCCCCTTTGCATGAGGTCTTGTGTTCAAGCCTTGTGGAGGACATAGGAATTAAGTCCCTTTATGAGGGCTTGACTTGGGTATACTCAGGTTCAAGTCTGAGGGGGTAGGGTTTACCCCTATTAATCGTCGTGCCTTTGGGCGGATTAGTAGGGGTTTTTCCCCCGTCGGGTATTTGAAATAGGCATTTCTACTTCGAGGGAGCTCTCTAGCGCGGACCTGGATAAGAAAATGTATGCTAGACCTCCCGCTGTCGAATCGCGACACGAAGTTTCCAACGAAATTCACCTTTAAAAAAAATTTAGTGGCATATATGAATTGCTATTATAAACATGATAGTATGCTACTAATGACATGTTTGTTTGTCGTGTGAAATTAGTAGATTAAACATGGACTCGGCACAACAATCCAATCCATTAATGATATGTAGGAACATCATTCACTAAAATAACATTTTATTGATAAACAAATTCAAATTACAACAAGATTACAATGAAATAACAACTAACTAAACTAAACAAGAATCAAAATACAGAAACAAAATACAAGAAAGAAAGAGTTAACAACGGCTGAGGGTTCTGTTAAACAGAGGGCCCTTAAAACTGATTTCGGGTCACCCAAGTGAACCCGTTAGTTTCCCAGGGTACAACAGCCAAAGCAGATTGTACTGCCAGAGTTAACCTACAACCCGGAAAATACCTTCAAGAACTGATTGAAGTGAAGAGAGGGAGAGGAAGTGATCTGGTGAATCCAAATTGAAGTGTTGGTGTGGTTGTTGTTGTTGGTTGAACCACTACTACAAACTATTAGTAGTGTTCAACAGCTTGAGACACCTGTTGTAACAGGTGTCAAGCTGAAGAACAACAACATTAGGTGACACCAAGTGGATTCCACTTGAGCCATGGAGCCATAATCGAGCCGAGCTGAGCTAGCCAAAAAAAAGGCGGCTCTAAAAACAAGTGCAAAGTGCGCCACTAAAACGCCACATTATACCTCATCTCCCACAACCCCGACCCCGGACCCGGACGCGAGCGCGTCGGGTGCTTTGCACCCTCCTAACCAACTTGGGGTGTAGCCCCTTATAAGGAATTATTATTCCTCCAACACTCCTCCTTATAAACACACTTAATGTTTATTCATTTAGCAATGTGGGACAAACTCACATTACTTAACATTAATTATAACATACTCTCTAACTTCATTTATAACACATCTATTCACTTGTAATTTTATGTTATTAGGATTATATATTTCAACAAATGAAATATAAATTACATAAAATTTCCAACATCCTCCTTATAAACACACTTAATGTTTATTCATTTAGCAATGTGGGACAAACTCACATTACTTAACATTAATTATAACATACTCTCTAACTTCATTTATAACACATCTATTCACTTGTAATTTTATGTTATTAGGATTATATATTTCAACAAATGAAATATAAATTACATAAAATTTCCAACAATCCCCCACATGAATAGATATGGTTATTAAAGATAAATTCCGACAGTCAAGTATTGCAGGAGAAGTAGGTTTTACCCTTTGAACTTTTCTTTGTGAGTGCACTTAGTCTCCTAGTAGTTAGTAGAACTTGATGTCTTTGAACTAACTCCTTTTTACGTAGACGTTATTGCACATCACACAATACTTTCCCTAGTCTGGTTAACCCCTCACTTTCGTGTCCGTTATGGTCATGGAACACTATCCTGGTTCTGCAAGAGCTCTAGGAATTGTGCCCCCACAATTCCATTCGAAGCGACCACACTTCTCTCTAACATAGGTGATTGCTCACAATCATTAAAAGCCATATGCTTAACTTCTATGACATCACTGATTTGATATAGGAATGGGCTAGGAAACTTGCAAGTCACTTTATTGTGGTGGGTACTCCCCCTACAGTGACTGCAAACTCCCTTGGTTGTTTTGGGGTGCTCCCCCACAGTGACCTACTCTATTCGTACAATTAGGTTGTCCTATTGAACCTAGATCATGGGATCTCCATTTACTTCTAGGTTAGGTTTTCCTTCGTACAAATTTACTTAATGGGCTTTAGCCCCATTCCCCTTGACGACTTATAAACTGCCTCACTACTTAAACCTTTAGTTAGTGGATCCGCAATGTTATCCTTTGACCTTACATAGTCAATAGTGATAACCCCTGTTGTGAGCAGTTGTCGTATACTATTATGCCTACGACGAATATGTCTTGACTTGCCATTATACATTGTATTTTGAGCTCTACCAATAGCCGATTGGCAATCACAATGTATGCAAATAGCCGTCAGTGGCTTTGGCCATCTTGGAACATATTCCAAGAAATGTCGTAGCCATTCTGCTTCTTCTCCAGCTTTATCCAATGCTATAAATTCAAATTCCATTGTGGATCTAGCAATGAGCGTTTGCTTGAATGATTTCCAAGCTATAGTCGCTCCTCCAATGGTAAACACATATCCACTTATGGATTTGGAATCTTTTATATCGGATATCCAATTAGCATCACTATATCCTTCCAATACAGCTGGATCTCGGCCAAAATGAAGCCCATAATTCCTTGTATATCTCAAGCATCTTAGTAACCTAGTCATAGCCTTCCAATGCTCCGAACTAGGATTACTAGTATATCTACTTAGCCTACTAACAGCATAGGCTAAGTCTGGCCTAGTACTTGTCATGAGATACATTAGGCTGCAAATAACCCTTGAGTACTCCAATTGAGCAACACCTTCACCTCTATTCTTTGATAGATGTTACGTGGTGTCTATTGGAGATCGAGCTACTCTTGAGTCCTCGGGACTGAATTTCTCAAGGATCTTGTCCACATAGTGAGATTGACTTAACACTAGACCATCTTGGGTTCGAGTAATCTTCATTACAAGAATGACATCTGCTAAACCCATATCCTTCATGTCAAATCTCGCTTTCAACATATCTTTGGTAGATTTGATCATACTATTGTCACTACCCACAATGAGTATGTCAATGACATATAGACAAAGTATCACATATCCTTTAGATATATCCTTCACATATGCACATTTGTCACACTCATTGATCCTAAAACCCATATCCTTCATGTCAAATCTCGCTTTCAACATATCTTTGGTAGATTTGATCATACTATTGTCACTACCCACAATGAGTATGTCAATGACATATAGACAAAGTATCACATATCCTTTAGATATATCCTTCACATATGCACATTTGTCACACTCATTGATCCTAAAACCATTGTCGAGCATAACTTGATCAAACTTTTGGTGCCATTGTTTAGGAGCTTGTTTCAATCCATACAAAGACTTGACAAGTTTACAAACCTTGTCCTCCTGGCCAGGAGCGAAAAAACCCTCAGGTTGTTCCATGTATATTTCTTCATCTAGCTCTCCATTGAGAAAGGCTGTTTTTACATCCATTTGATGTATTTCCAAATTTCTTAATGCTGCAATTGCAAGCACCAATCTGATCGAAGTTACTCGAGTTACAGGGGCATATGTATCAAAGTAATCAAGATCTTTCTTTTGTCTATATCCTTTGACTACAAGCCTTGCCTTGTACTTATCAATAGAGCCATCAGCTTTCATCTTTTTCTTGAATATCCAACGATGTTCAAGTGGTTTACAACCAGGTGGAAGATGAACTAATTCCCAAGTATGATTCTGCAAAATAGAATCAATTTCACTCTTGCTGGCTTCTTTCCATTGAGGCGCTTCTTGTGAAGTAACCGCTTCATTATATGTTTGAGGTTCACTCATAACCATATAAGAAACAAAATCAGGCCCGAAAGATTTTTCAATCTTTTGCCTTTTGCTTCTTCGCGGTTCTACTTCTTCATCTTCAGATTGTTCATGATGCTCATCTCGAACAATATTATCAACTGAAGTTGATGTAGTATCTTTTCCTTTATCCAAACGAGGAAACACATCCTCAAAGAATGATGCATTCCTTGACTCCAGTATGTTGTTTTTGTGTATTTCTGGGTTCTTAGACTCATGTACTAAAAACCGATATGCACTACTATGTTCAGCAAGATTTGAGGATTCACAATCGCTACCATGCTGAGCATATCCTATGAATACACAATCAACAGTTTTTGGTCCTATCTTTTGAACCTTTGGTGGTGGAACCACCACTTTTGCTAAACACCCCTACACTTTCAAGAATTTATAGGATGGTTTTCTATTATACCATAACTCATAAGGTGTAACATCCTTTTTCTTGAAAGGAATTTTGTTCAAAAGATAGTTAGCCGATAAAACGGCATCTCCCCACATGTCTTGGCCTAAACCCGAGCTTATTAACATGGCATTCATCATCTCTTTAAGAGTTCGATTCTTTCTTTCAGCAATGCCATTTTGTTGTGGGGTATAAGGAGCTGTTTGCTCATGGATAATACCATTTTGAGCACAAATTTCAGCAAAAGGAGAAACGTATTCACCTCCTCTATAGCTCCTTAATCGTTTAATCTTTTTGTTTAGTTAATTCTCAACCTCATTTTTGTACAAGACAAACTTGTCTATTGCTTCATCCTTGCTTTATAGCAAGTATACATAGCAATATCTTGTACTATCATCAATAAATGTGATGAAATATTTGTTACCACCACGAGATGGAACCGTTCTAAAATCACATACATCGGTATGGATTAAATCAAGGGGCTCGGTGTTTCGTTCAATTGATTTGAAAGATTTCGTGGTTTATTTAGATTCAACACAAGTTGGACATTTAGAATTAGATTCAATGGTAAAAGATGGTATATAATTTAACTTAATTAAACGACACATTGAATTATAATTCACATGACCAAGACGAGCATGCCAAATATTAGAAGACCCAATCAAGTAAGCGGGAGTAGAAGCATTTTCATTCATCTTCTTGATTGCAATTACATTAAGTTTAAATACGTTTAAACATACCATTAAGGGCATAACCCTTACCAACATACAAACCACGTTTAGTTAACACAAACTTATCACTTTCAAACACTAAACGAAACCCATTTTTGTTGAGTAACCATCCCGACACAAGACTCTTGCGCAATTCGGGAACATACAACACATTTCTCAAAGTGAGCTCTCTCCCCGAAGTCCACTTGAGGATCACATCGCCTTCACCCTTGATATCGGCAGTAGCGGCATTTCCCATATACAACTTGTCTTCACCGGATGCTTCTCTCAAATTATGAAACATTGTCTTATCCGGACACACATGACGGGTTGCACCCGTATCAACCCACCATCCTTTGATCCCATCGGTGGTAAGATTGACCTCTTCCAACTTAGCAGTGAGATCAGAAATCATAGCAACAAGAGGCATGTAATCATCGACCATATTTGCCCTTTCCTTCCTTAAATTCTTGCATTGATCAGCTCGGTGACCAGATTCACCGCAATTATAACACTTCCCTTTGAACATAGCAACTTTCTTCTTCACACCACCACTTTTAGGACTCAAATCCACCCTTTTTCCCTTGTTTTTCTTGTCAGGACGTTTCCCTTTACTCTTAAAATTACCTTTTGCCTTGGAACTTTGGTCATGCTCAACAAAGTTGGCCTTAGCAAGTCCTTCAACATGACCACCATTTTGAGCAACTCTATTGTCTTCCTCAATTCGAAGATGAACAACAAGTTCTTCAACGGTCATTGGCTTTCGCTTATGCTTAAGGTAATTCTTAAAATCCAACCAACTTGGGGGCAACTTTTCGATTATGGAAGCAACTTGAAATGTTTCACCAAGAACCATTCCTTCTGATAGAATATCACTAATAATGATTTGTAATTCTTCAACTTGAGACACAACAGTTTTTGAATCAATCATTTTGAACTCTAAGAATCTTGCCACAATGAACTTCTTAGTTCCGGCATCTTCGGTTTTGTACTTTTTATCCAAAGATTCTCAGAGTTCTTTGGCCGTGGTTATCTTACAATACACATTGTACAGTGAATCAACAAGGCCATTCAACACATAGTTTCGACAAGGATATTCAGAATGCTTCCAAGCATCAACAACACTCACTACTTGAACATCAGAACACCCTTCAGGAATTTCAGGGGCTGTTTCATACAAGAATCTCGCAAGATTCACAGTAGTGAGATAGAACAACATCTTTTGTTGCCATCTTTTAAAGTTTGAACCAGAAAATTTTTCTGGTTTTTCAGCATGGTTGGCCACAATTTGGGCAGCTTGGGTACCCACCAAAGGTCCCATGTTTGTAGAGACAGTATGTCCTACAGATTGAGAAACAGAAGCACCAACAGTGTTGGTGGTGGTAGAAGCAGAAGTTTCATTAGTAGAGAAGTTCATATCAGTTGCCATTTCTGAAATTAACAACAAAGTTTTACTCAAAAACTTGCAGAAAGTAAGTTAAACTAAAAGAGACTACTTAATCAGAAAAGTAAAACTAACAAAATTTTTGGGAAACAAGTTTTTTAATTTGAATTTCCAGAATGGTGAAGAAGCAAAAATCAGTTTTAAGATTGTAGGAACACCATTCACTAAAATAACATTTTATTGATAAACAAATTCGAATTACAACAAGATTACATGAAATAACAATTAACTAAACTAAACAAGAATCAAAATACAGAAACAAAATACAAGAAAGAAATAGTTAACAACGGCTGCGGGTTCTGTTAAACAGAGGGCCCTTAAAACTGAATTCGGGTCACCCAAGTGAACCCGTCAGTTTCCCAGGGTACAACAGCCAAAGCAGATTGTACTGCCGGAGTTAACCTACAACCCGGAAAATACCTTCAAGAACTGATTGAAGTGAAGAGAGGGAGAGGAAGTGATCTGGTGAATCCAAATTGAAGTGTTGGTGTGGTTGTTGTTGTTGGTTGAACCACTACTACAAACTATTAGTAGTGTTCAACAGCTTGAGACACCTGTTGTAATAGGTGTCAAGCTGAAGAACAACAACATTAGGCGCCACATTACGCCTCATCGCTCACGACCCCGACCCCGGTCCCGGTCCCGAACCCGGGCGCGAGCGCGTCGGGTGCTTCGCACCCTCCTACCACTTGGGGTGTAGCCCCTTATAAGGAATTATTATTCACTTGTAATTTTATTTTATTAGCATTATATATTTCAACAAATGAAATATAAATTACATAAAATTTCCAACATGATATTGATCAGATAATAATTGATATTAAATTATTACGATTTAAGTCGATCGTCTTAAATGGATATGATCCACTAAAGGTTTAAAATAGCTTTTTATGAAGTAATTGTAGTCTATATATCTTTCTTTTTATGGAAAGACCTTAACTTAAATATATAGTTGGCTAGTTGCCCACATTTCCTTTTATCAGGTTGTGTTCCCTATCCTATCGACTAAGCCTCGTCTTTGCCTCACCCAAAACAATACACCATAGGCACCACTTCATCTTGAGGTGGTGTCGTCAAGGGTCGTCCACAGAAAGAAGAGGGAGGACGTGAAGGTGTGGGGTCGGAGGCAGTATATATGTGTGTGTTTACACCTCGCATCACTATTTGGATTTTGACATACCGGACCCTGTTTGAATTTTTCTTTCGGTTTATTTTATTTTCCACACAGTTTTTTTTTTTGCTTTATGATCTCGATCCAATGAACAGTGTCACCGCCCACGTGGCACTATTTTATTGGTTCATCTTACACTCCACATCACTATTCGAATTTTTCCATATCGGATCTCATTTGGGTTTTATTTCTTTCGGTTTTTCTTAGTTTTTTGCATAATTTTTTTTTTGCTTTTGTCTTCTCTACTAATATATTGGGCAGTGGCACAGTTATATTGGTCTATCTTATACCTCGCATCACTATTTGGATTTTGACATACTAGATCCCGTTTGAGATTTTTTTCTTTCGGTTTTTCTTGTTTTTTTCCACAGTATTTGTATTTCTGTTTTCAACTAATGTATTGGAAATTTTTATTTAACATTTTGTTTTTCCTTCCTTTTTGATTTTTGGTTTTCCTGCACAAAAACTAAATGTATATGTTCGATATTGCAAAAGCGTTTGTGGTTTTCATTTAGATTTTTTTTTTCGCTTTTGGTTTTCTTACATATAAGTATTGATGTTGTATAATTTTAAAAGCTGCGTTATTGCTTTGAGGTAATCATCTCCTTTTTTATATCCATGGCAGAATAGTTTCTCATTAGTTTGTTATAGGTTTAACGCAAATATACTAACATAACAAAATCGTATCAACCCGACAATTGAAGCCCCGCAGCGAACCAAACCTACTTGTTCACATTAACATAGGTGAAACAAATAATTAATCAAAATGACACTTTTATTTTATCTCTTTCACTAGTTTCCAATCACAATTTAAAACAATATGTTCAAACTCCACAAAAATATTAACTTTTTCATAAATATATAGGAGTGATAGTATATGAAATTATCTAAGTCAACATGAAGACCGTCACCTCAAACCTATCAACCAATTGATTAACTCTTCATGACAAAAGTTACTAAACTATGAATGTGTTTGATTTGAGGGTTTTGTAGGAAGTTTTGATAATGAGAATGACATAGGTAGTTTGATTGAGGTGAATGAATTTACAATTTTGGATTGAAACATTTAAAAATTTAAATCGTGTAAATTCGTCATGTTTGGTCGATATAAGAGCAATTTTTAGACAATTTTTGTTTTCTATCTTTACAACACTCTCATCTTAATTTGTTGTTTTAATACTAGCCTGGTGCCCGCGCATTGCGGCGGCTTTACGGTGATCACATACAAAACATGCGAGATGAGGGGACGGCGATAATTGCAAATTAAACATTTGTGTTAATTCGTAACATTAATCATGATATATCGACATCTAACAAAAAAAAACATGTGGAATAATCTGTAAAATAACATAGTTTATTTAACACCGAATAAGGTGTAATAGACGATCATGAAACATAAATACTTAAAATAAATAAACCAATATTATGACATAACATATTATGACTTAAGATAGACATGATCAAGATGCTCTTTCTATCGACGAATTCGTTGGAACCTAAAAAAATGAGAAACTAAACAGTAAATTAAAGTTTGACAAATTTACAGTATTATAAGAATTAGTTGGTACATAAATCCACACACCTTATATAAGTTATGCATCTTGTAAAACTTCTCTGTAAACCACATTTGCGGTGTATACACCGGGTTGATGGAAATTTTGGGTAGGCCTAACCAAAACCTTCACCCTTTCGCGTGATATCCCTCTAGACAGGGCCACGTATAGTTGGCCGTGTGAGAAAACCGATTCAGGTAGATAAACACCGACGTGTGGAACTGTCTGGCCTTGGGCTTTGTTTATTGTCATCGCGAAGCTAAGTCGAATCGGGAACTGTTTTCTTTTCAACTTAAAGGGGTACATATCATTTTCAGAGGGACACATGGGTATTCTCGGTAAAAAAACTCTTTATCCGACATTCTGACCAACGGTTATTTCCGCATCAATGACATTTCGTTGAAAACCTTTGCATATCAACCGTGTGCCGTTACAGAGTCCGTTGGATGGGTCAATGTTACGTAATAGTATAACCGGGCACCCAACTTTGAGCCGTAGACGATGAGGGGGAAAACCAGCAATAGTAAGAGAATTTAAGAATTCAACCGGATAGTAGTTGTTAACATCGTCTTCCGCCTCATCAAAGCCGTAACATATTTGCTCCTGGCCAATAAATCTATCAATCGGCTCATCATTTATCTCCTCGACATTTTTATTTTTAGTTGACAGTATTGCCCTGGAAATTATGTACTCTGAAGAATTCCCATTCACTTCAATGGAGGGGAATATGGCACTTATTAAGTCCTCTTTCGATCCTGACTCGGTAGTATATGGGATGGTCATATCATCAGGTATGCGAATAAACTTGCCGTCAATCACCTCTTCTTCTCCGTTACCGACTCTTAAAAGGAAATCCGAAAACCATGGATCTGTCCTCACTCTCATATTTATAGTTAAACGAATCTTTTTAGTCACAGACCAAAGTGGCGACATTTGAAGGCTCGAGTCAACAATCTGTGCGCGGGTCCCTTTCTTGATTACTTGCAACACCTGTCTGAAATCACCACCCATAACCATAATTTTTCCGCCAAATGGCTGCCTTACGCCTATGATATCCTGCATTGTTCGATCTAGTGCCTCAACCGCTTGTCTTTTTGCCAACGAGGCTTCATCCCAGATGATTTTAGTGAATATGGATGCGACAACTGATATATACACCAGACTCAATGTTGAAAAGCATAAAATTACATCAACTCAATGGTTAAGATGTTATATAATTACCTCGACTTCGCATGCAGGCTGAGATGGATGCATTTGCAAGGATGAAGTGGCAACAGCAGCACCAGCAGTGAGAGTGACAGCAACAACATAACCAGGGGCCGCAGTAGAGACAGCAGGGGGATCATCAGCGGGGTTCACGGGGACAGAAGGTGTTCCGTTAACAGTGGAAGGTGAAGAAAGTGGCAAAATGTCATCAGAAACGACGACAGGGGGGGTTATATTTGCAATAGGCACAGGCGAGTGCGGAACAATTGCATTGGAAACAGGCATTGGAGAACCGGGCGATTTGACATCGGGAGAGTGAGAATCTGAATTCGACATTTCCATTTGAAAGTGTTTAGTATGTGATAAATTCTCGAGGTGGTGTGTATGAAATATGAATGTAGAGTTTTTTTGTTTATATCCCCTTATATAGAGATATGTGGGGTAGGTGGTCAAAGGGGTGGTAAGAATGATGTGTATGCAAATCCTATATTTTATTTCCAAGATTTTAGTGGATTGAATTTTAGCAACAAAAGTATATTATCTGTCATATGGCGGCGGCGGCGGCGGCGGCGGCGGTGGCGGTGGCGGTGACGGGGGGTGGTGGCGAGCGGCGGTAGCGGCGGCGGCGGCGGCGGCGGCGGCGGCGGCGGCGGCGGCGGCGGCGGCGGCGGCGGCGGCGGCGGCGGCGGCGGCGGCGGCGGCGGCGGCGGCGGCGGCGGCGGCGGCGGCGGCGGCGGCGGCGGCGGCGGCGGCGGCGGCGGCGGCGGCGGCGGCGGCGGCGGCGGCGGCGGCGGCGGCGGCGGCGGCGGCGGCGGCGGCGGCGGCGGCGGCGGCGGCGGCGGCGGCGGCGGCGGCGGCGGCGGCGGCGGCGGCGGCGGCGGCGGCGGCGGCGGCGGCGGCGGCGGCGGCGGCGGCGGCGGCGGCGGCGGCGGCGGCGGCGGCGGCGGCGGCGGCGGCGGCGGCGGCGGCGGCGGCGGCGGCGGCGGCGGCGGCGGCGGCGGCGGCGGCGGCGGCGGCGGCGGCGGCGGCGGCGGCGGCGGCGGCGGCGGCGGCGGCGGCGGCGGCGGCGGCGGCGGCGGCGGCGGCGGCGGCGGCGGCGGCGGCGGCGGCGGCGGCGGCGGCGGCGGCGGCGGCGGCGGCGGCGGCGGCGGCGGCGGCGGCGGCGGCGGCGGCGGCGGCGGCGGCGGCGGCGGCGGCGGCGGCGGCGGCGGCGGCGGCGGCGGCGGCGGCGGCGGCGGCGGCGGCGGCGGCGGCGGCGGCGGCGGCGGCGGCGGCGGCGGCGGCGGCGGCGGCGGCGGCGGCGGCGGCGGCGGCGGCGGCGGCGGCGGCGGCGGCGGCGGCGGCGGCGGCGGCGGCGGCGGCGGCGGCGGCGGCGGCGGCGGCGGCGGCGGCGGCGGCGGCGGCGGCGGCGGCGGCGGCGGCGGCGGCGGCGGCGGCGGCGGCGGCGGCGGCGGCGGCGGCGGCGGCGGCGGCGGCGGCGGCGGCGGCGGCGGCGGCGGCGGCGGCGGCGGCGGCGGCGGCGGCGGCGGCGGCGGCGGCGGCGGCGGCGGCGGCGGCGGCGGCGGCGGCGGCGGCGGCGGCGGCGGCGGCGGCGGCGGCGGCGGCGGCGGCGGCGGCGGCGGCGGCGGCGGCGGCGGCGGCGGCGGCGGCGGCGGCGGCGGCGGCGGCGGCGGCGGCGGCGGCGGCGGCGGCGGCGGCGGCGGCGGCGGCGGCGGCGGCGGCGGCGGCGGCGGCGGCGGCGGCGGCGGCGGCGGCGGCGGCGGCGGCGGCGGCGGCGGCGGCGGCGGCGGCGGCGGCGGCGGCGGCGGCGGCGGCGGCGGCGGCGGCGGCGGCGGCGGCGGCGGCGGCGGCGGCGGCGGCGGCGGCGGCGGCGGCGGCGGCGGCGGCGGCGGCGGCGGCGGCGGCGGCGGCGGCGGCGGCGGCGGCGGCGGCGGCGGCGGCGGCGGCGGCGGCGGCGGCGGCGGCGGCGGCGGCGGCGGCGGCGGCGGCGGCGGCGGCGGCGGCGGCGGCGGCGGCGGCGGCGGCGGCGGCGGCGGCGGCGGCGGCGGCGGCGGCGGCGGCGGCGGCGGCGGCGGCGGCGGCGGCGGCGGCGGCGGCGGCGGCGGCGGCGGCGGCGGCGGCGGCGGCGGCGGCGGCGGCGGCGGCGGCGGCGGCGGCGGCGGCGGCGGCGGCGGCGGCGGCGGCGGCGGCGGCGGCGGCGGCGGCGGCGGCGGCGGCGGCGGCGGCGGCGGCGGCGGCGGCGGCGGCGGCGGCGGCGGCGGCGGCGGCGGCGGCGGCGGCGGCGGCGGCGGCGGCGGCGGCGGCGGCGGCGGCGGCGGCGGCGGCGGCGGCGGCGGCGGCGGCGGCGGCGGCGGCGGCGGCGGCGGCGGCGGCGGCGGCGGCGGCGGCGGCGGCGGCGGCGGCGGCGGCGGCGGCGGCGGCGGCGGCGGCGGCGGCGGCGGCGGCGGCGGCGGCGGCGGCGGCGGCGGCGGCGGCGGCGGCGGCGGCGGCGGCGGCGGCGGCGGCGGCGGCGGCGTGGTGCTCCGGCAGCGGCGGTTGGTGGATATGACCAATTACGGCGGCGGCGGCGGCGGCGGGTGGGTTATGTGTTTTTTAGAAGGTGTGTGTTTTTGTTTGTGAATATGTGTTTCTAGGATGTGTGGGTTTTTGGTTTGTGTGGAAGGGTATTAAATTAATTAAATGAAACAACAGAGAAAGGAGTTACTATAGCAAGAAAGGATACGCGTTAAATAGGTTCCAATTGTTTAGGCAACAAATGGTGTATACAATTATCATTTAGAAAAAAATAGTCAAAGTTTCAAAGTTACTAAAATTACCAAAGGTTATTTATAGTTTTTATAATCAATAAATTAAATCCTAACACCACATTTTAGGCAACAAAGTTAGGTAGTAAATGGAGGTCAATGGTTTAATATAATTTTTATTTATAAAACATTAGTCAATGTTATAAAGTTGCTAAAATTACCAAAGGTTATTTATAGTTTTTATAATCATTAAATGAGTGAAGAATAATCATTTAGGAAACAATTCATATGTAGGTGAGATAGCGAATGGTGTCTAAAGTTTGATTTTAAAAAATAGTCAAAAATCACAATTAAATAATTTCATGATTTATAAAAGGATAAATATTGTATCTTAATTTATACTGTCAATCTTAATAAATAGTCAAAGATCACAATTAACTAATTTCATCCATTTATAAAAAGGGTAATTATTGTATTGTAATTGCGTGATGTATTTATATGGCAAATAAGATGGTTTTTTTGTATTCGTAAATTTTAGGGATATATTGTGATAGTGAAACAAAGGTTAATTTCCAAAGCTTAATAGCACCTTTGAAATTCTAATTGTTTTATTATTATGTTAGAATAAAACCATCCAATATTACACAATATTACATTTAGTGGATATGACACCGGTGTTGATTTCGGCAGCGGCGATTGGTGGATATGGATACGACACCAGTGTTGATTCCGGCGGCGACAGTTGGTGGATATGACCAATTACGGCGGCGGCGGATGGGTTATGTGTTTTTTAGGATGTGTGTGTTTTTGTTTGTGAATATGTGTTTCTAGGATGTGTGGGTTTTTTGTTTGTGTGAAAGGGTAATTTTGAAACTTCAGGGATAAGGTGAGGGTATTTTGCGGAAAAAATATGCTTAATGTCTCAATGTTATCCTCTTTATTATGGGGTATAGATATAGATAAATTTTATTTTATAGTTTTTTGTTTTTGGCTTTTAAATTGTAAAACAATAAATAGGGAAAAGTTTGATTAGATCATTTCAATGAGCCAAAAATTACTCAGTAACCTTTAAACAAATAAAGAATCTTCATCAAAAACTTATATTCAACTTCAATTAATAAAATAAATTTTTTATGTGTCTCAAACCATAATATAAAGGCAAGAGGTTTTATTTCTTAAAATCCCAATCTGGAAAGATTATTTGGGGAGCAAAAGAATGATAAAACCTAAAGTATAAAAAACCTTGATTAGCTACTACATTAAAGTCAAAAATAATTCGACATTTTAACGAAAATAGAAAGAAAAAGAAAAATCTTGAATTAATTATCCATATATGTAACCATCACGAACTGGTCTAATGAAAATGATATATGTAACTTCATAAGATATGTCAGGTTTGAGTTTTAACTTAGACATATTTAAGGGTGACCACATCTATTTAATATTCATTTATAGTGACTCTGGATGACTATTTCTCTTTAGATCTCTAGTTGATAGAGATTTAAACTAGAAATTTATTCGACAAGAAAACTTTCTAACGCAAACCCAAGTAATACAACATATATTAAATCTCTGGATATTAGTGATTAACATTTAAAAATTTTATCGATATATGTATTGGCTTTTTTTCAAACCCATGGTATAACCAAAATCCATTTACAAACCAAATCAAACCAAACACACCCTAACGTAGCAATCCAACGCAAATCAACATATCCCCCTTTTGTTTGCTATCGAAACAAAAGAGAACCCCCTTCTCTCTCGTTCTCTTTCCAAACATTATTTTATCTACAAAATTCTCAAACAGATCATCATCATTACCCATCAATCAATTCAAACCCATATAAAATGTTGTTTATATATCAATTAGGATTTGGCTAATCTTTCCAAATATCCATATTTTCTATCAATTTTCTCCAATTAACAAAACCCTTTTTGATCCTAAATCACAACACACAAAAATACATATAGAAAAAAGCCCAAAGTTTTTTTATTCTTGTAATCAAATGGGGTCTTTTAGTTGAATATAAAGTTACAATCTTTGTTGTTAGATTGTGTTTTTAGGCCAAAAAATTTTTTAGTTAAGAATTTGTAGCTTTGATAGTTAAATTTTGGATTAGTAGTGAAAATGAGCTTGGAAATTGAAGATGATAGCTTAGTTATGGAAGTATCGGCATCAGTTAATGAACCCGAAAAGTAATTACATTTTTTTTGAGTTTTGTATGATAAAGTTTGAATCTTGATTTGATGTTGAATTTGTGTTTTGGGTGATGCAGGAAGGCAAGAATTTCATATAGTAGAGATTTTTTACTTTCTTTTAGTCATTTGGAAATCTGCAAAAAGTTGCCAAATGGATGCGATCAGTCGGTTTTAAGGTAAAGTGAATTTGGTTAGGATTTATGTGATATGTATGTTAATTATGTGAATTGTTATGTTAGTTTTAGACTTTTAGTATTGATATATTGGTTTGTTGAATATATATGAAACTAGTGAACTTGAAACAATAAATAGGGAAAAGTTTGATTAGATCATTTCAATGAGCCAAAAATTACTCAGTAACCTTTAAACAAATAAAGAATCTTCATCAAAAACTTATATTCAACTTCAATTAATAAAATAAATTTTTTATGTGTCTCAAACCATAATATAAAGGCAAGAGGTTTTATTTCTTAAAATCCCAATCTGGAAAGATTATTTGGGGAGCAAAAGAATGATAAAACCTAAAGTATAAAAAACCTTGATTAGCTACTACATTAAAGTCAAAAATAATTCGACATTTTAACGAAAATAGAAAGAAAAAGAAAAATCTTGAATTAATTATCCATATATGTAACCATCACGAACTGGTCTAATGAAAATGATATATGTAACTTCATAAGATATGTCAGGTTTGAGTTTTAACTTAGACATATTTAAGGGTGACCACATCTATTTAATATTCATTTATAGTGACTCTGGATGACTATTTCTCTTTAGATCTCTAGTTGATAGAGATTTAAACTAGAAATTTATTCGACAAGAAAACTTTCTAACGCAAACCCAAGTAATACAACATATATTAAATCTCTGGATATTAGTGATTAACATTTAAAAATTTTATCGATATATGTATTGGCTTTTTTTCAAACCCATGGTATAACCAAAATCCATTTACAAACCAAATCAAACCAAACACACCCTAACGTAGCAATCCAACGCAAATCAACATATCCCCCTTTTGTTTGCTATCGAAACAAAAGAGAACCCCCTTCTCTCTCGTTCTCTTTCCAAACATTATTTTATCTACAAAATTCTCAAACAGATCATCATCATTACCCATCAATCAATTCAAACCCATATAAAATGTTGTTTATATATCAATTAGGATTTGGCTAATCTTTCCAAATATCCATATTTTCTATCAATTTTCTCCAATTAACAAAACCCTTTTTGATCCTAAATCACAACACACAAAAATACATATAGAAAAAAGCCCAAAGTTTTTTTATTCTTGTAATCAAATGGGGTCTTTTAGTTGAATATAAAGTTACAATCTTTGTTGTTAGATTGTGTTTTTAGGCCAAAAAATTTTTTAGTTAAGAATTTGTAGCTTTGATAGTTAAATTTTGGATTAGTAGTGAAAATGAGCTTGGAAATTGAAGATGATAGCTTAGTTATGGAAGTATCGGCATCAGTTAATGAACCCGAAAAGTAATTACATTTTTTTTGAGTTTTGTATGATAAAGTTTGAATCTTGATTTGATGTTGAATTTGTGTTTTGGGTGATGCAGGAAGGCAAGAATTTCATATAGTAGAGATTTTTTACTTTCTTTTAGTCATTTGGAAATCTGCAAAAAGTTGCCAAATGGATGCGATCAGTCGGTTTTAAGGTAAAGTGAATTTGGTTAGGATTTATGTGATATGTATGTTAATTATGTGAATTGTTATGTTAGTTTTAGACTTTTAGTATTGATATATTGGTTTGTTGAATATATATGAAACTAGTGAACTTGAAACAATAAATAGGGAAAAGTTTGATTAGATCATTTCAATGAGCCAAAAATTACTCAGTAACCTTTAAACAAATAAAGAATCTTCATCAAAAACTTATATTCAACTTCAATTAATAAAATAAATTTTTTATGTGTCTCAAACCATAATATAAAGGCAAGAGGTTTTATTTCTTAAAATCCCAATCTGGAAAGATTATTTGGGGAGCAAAAGAATGATAAAACCTAAAGTATAAAAAACCTTGATTAGCTACTACATTAAAGTCAAAAATAATTCGACATTTTAACGAAAATAGAAAGAAAAAGAAAAATCTTGAATTAATTATCCATATATGTAACCATCACGAACTGGTCTAATGAAAATGATATATGTAACTTCATAAGATATGTCAGGTTTGAGTTTTAACTTAGACATATTTAAGGGTGACCACATCTATTTAATATTCATTTATAGTGACTCTGGATGACTATTTCTCTTTAGATCTCTAGTTGATAGAGATTTAAACTAGAAATTTATTCGACAAGAAAACTTTCTAACGCAAACCCAAGTAATACAACATATATTAAATCTCTGGATATTAGTGATTAACATTTAAAAATTTTATCGATATATGTATTGGCTTTTTTTCAAACCCATGGTATAACCAAAATCCATTTACAAACCAAATCAAACCAAACACACCCTAACGTAGCAATCCAACGCAAATCAACATATCCCCCTTTTGTTTGCTATCGAAACAAAAGAGAACCCCCTTCTCTCTCGTTCTCTTTCCAAACATTATTTTATCTACAAAATTCTCAAACAGATCATCATCATTACCCATCAATCAATTCAAACCCATATAAAATGTTGTTTATATATCAATTAGGATTTGGCTAATCTTTCCAAATATCCATATTTTCTATCAATTTTCTCCAATTAACAAAACCCTTTTTGATCCTAAATCACAACACACAAAAATACATATAGAAAAAAGCCCAAAGTTTTTTTATTCTTGTAATCAAATGGGGTCTTTTAGTTGAATATAAAGTTACAATCTTTGTTGTTAGATTGTGTTTTTAGGCCAAAAAATTTTTTAGTTAAGAATTTGTAGCTTTGATAGTTAAATTTTGGATTAGTAGTGAAAATGAGCTTGGAAATTGAAGATGATAGCTTAGTTATGGAAGTATCGGCATCAGTTAATGAACCCGAAAAGTAATTACATTTTTTTTGAGTTTTGTATGATAAAGTTTGAATCTTGATTTGATGTTGAATTTGTGTTTTGGGTGATGCAGGAAGGCAAGAATTTCATATAGTAGAGATTTTTTACTTTCTTTTAGTCATTTGGAAATCTGCAAAAAGTTGCCAAATGGATGCGATCAGTCGGTTTTAAGGTAAAGTGAATTTGGTTAGGATTTATGTGATATGTATGTTAATTATGTGAATTGTTATGTTAGTTTTAGACTTTTAGTATTGATATATTGGTTTGTTGAATATATATGAAACTAGTGAACTTGAAGATAGTGTTAAAGAACAACAGCCTAGGACTCATGGGGGTATGCCGATACAAGGATTTCGTCGTAATGATTATAGCTCTTCACCACCTACTCGGGGTGATTCGAGGAGTTATGGGAGATGGGATAGTCGGTCTTCTGGATGGAGTGATAAAGATAGCGATACGCAATCTGAGGTGGAGCCAGGTTGGTTTTTATAATGCATAGTCTAATCTAAGTTAGTTAATCAGTTTGCCCATTTTGGTTGTTTTTGGTGGTGTATTATATGTTAGTTTCCATGTTAAGACTTAATATATGTTGGAGTTGAATGATGCTACTATTTTGGAACGTTAATAGTTGGTTGGATACGTTACAAGCGTCGCGGATGGTTGATTAGCTCATATGCTGTTGTCAAATTTTTGTTGGCTAGTGTTTTAGTGCAAGTCTTTTTGTTTGATGTTCATAGACAACTTGACCAATTAGGAAGGAAAGTCAGATGAGAGCTGAACTATTCGTTTGAAGCAGCATCAGATGTATTTGTTTGTTTATTTTAACATTTAAATCAGACCATAATTACTGGTAGACAACATTCTTTTCTTTTTATCCATGCTTAGTATATTAGTTGAAACTTCAATGTGGAATTCAGTTCTAAGTCCATCTTCGAAAATTTTATTGCCATTGTTTTATCTTTTTCTAGTAGATGAAATGGATCTCTGACCAAATCGTTTGACTCTGTGTGGGCCTGGAGTTTGATTATCGTGGTCGTTTAGGACTTTAGGTCTTAATTAGCATATCGAACGACAGGAAAGAAAAATTTTATATTTTTTTCCTGACCCATCTATTAGATTCCTCAACTTATGCCTGTCAAAGAAGATTATCAATAATGGAAGCAGGACTACTCTTTTGATCGCAGCAAGTGAGTTAGCGGTCTGTGTTTCATCGGGGGTAGTGTCTAATGTTAACTAAGTTTACCTATATAACCATGCTTTTCTTTATTGACTAAGTCGGGAGTAATTTCATCATTCAAACCCATATTTAGATATTATGCATCTATGTTGGTACGTTTATTGGGGGAGAGTTCATGGCCGGGTTGATTTTTTCCCCATTATTGTTAAAAAGATCTATCAGGACACAATATCAACTTATCTAGCCATTTTACTGAAACTATCATTTTGAAGTCATTTCTAAATCTGAAATCCATCAGTTCCCACGCTGATAGCTTTTGACCGAGACCAATGGAAAGTTAGGGTCCTCTAAATTTCAAATCAACAGCCTATTAAGTATTGCTCCTGGAGTTGTTCCTTCAGTGAGGGGGTTTGTGCTGTAGCTCTATTATAAACCTTCGTGAGTGGTTCTGAATTAGTAGCTTTACAAGTTGCACATATAATTTTGTCCTAATTTTACACTTATATGCTATCACGAACATGAATTCATTGACCTCTTAATCAGGATCTTACCTTCTTTGACATGTAAATAATAATTTTTTAATTTTTTTTTAGATTCTGGAAGGCGTGGTTTTGGAAATCAATCTCGACGACCTTGGCAGAACTCTGAGCATGATGGTCTTCTTGGTAGTGGTTCTTTTCCAAGACCCTCTGCATTTACGGGTGGCACCTCTGGTCCAAAGGGCTCCACAAATGAACAACACCATCTTAATAGGAGTAACGAGGCATATCAGCCACCCCGTCCTTTCAAGGTCAAAATTACTAAGTTTGACTTGTGCACGTCTGTGGTTTGGATCATTATAAATTTCCTTCCAATTGAACACCTCTCTCTCTGTGTGTGTGTATTTATGCACACACTAATGTCCATAGTTACTTTTTTGTTCAGGCTGTGCCACACACCCGTCCGAACACCGATGACTCGTTCAATGATGAAACATTTGGTTCCAGTGAGTCTACAAGTCATGACAGAGCAGAAGAAGAAAGAAAGAGAAGAGGTACACCCTGAACCCTAATTTTTCACTCTGTTACTGGGGTGGATCTCCAATTTTTAAATTGTGATTTTTGATTTTTCATGTAGCTTCTTTTGAGTTGATGAGGAAGGAACAGCAAAAAGTGCTACAAGAAAAGCAGAAATCAAGTGCAAATAGACTTAAAAGTGACGACTTTAGCGACCTCATCTTAGAGGAGATCAAGGAAGAAGCGCTTGAATTGAATTCTACAGTTCAATCTGTTCCGAAGGATGATCCTGGGAAATCATCAATTCTGTTGCAGTCTTCCAAACCCCGACCACTTGTACCACCGGGATTTAAAAGCACAATTTTGGAGAAGAGTTCAACCACAAAACCAATCTCTTCTACTGATAAAGAGGTATATATCTTAAGCTAACGTGATCGCTATGAACAGAATAGCTTTCTCTCTGGTTATATAGTTAATTCATTTCTCAAATCTATAAGTTGAATCCAACATCATTTTGCTGACAAAGGTAACTCATATCGAATAACTTTGAGCATCTTACAACCTTTTTACAAATGTTTTTTTTTTCATATATTTTTTAGCAGAATCCTAAACCTGGAATAGAGGAAATCCATTTGCTTGCCAAGGGCAACCACACTCAAAATGGAACTCTAGATAACCAGGTTATGGGAATATCTGGTTTTCCAGATGCCCACGAAGCTGTCGATGGTGAAGTTTTTCAACTTATGGTGAATAAAATTACTGAAAATAAAATTCTCAGCAATTCCGTTCAGGAAAGTACAACATCCATCCTTGGGAAATTTTTTGGCAGCGGTCCGACAATTAAAGATGGTGGTTCTACAGGCCTTCTTGAGGTAAATGCTCATAAAATAAGTTATTTGTTTGTTTCTGAATTTAAAAAATATATGAACTTTGAAGTAATGAATCTGCTCTTTCTCCTGCAGCAGAAGAGTAAGCCAGACGATCCTTTGAGTCCCCACAATGTTCAATCTTCTAGATTTGCTCAGTGGTTTAATGAAGATGGTATACTGATTTGTATAGCTGATAAATCTGTCTTTGTGCTTTATAAGTACTAATATGTCGCATTTTCTTGATTCTTCTTTTTGCAGAAAAGAAACCAATGAATGATATCTCATCTAACAGACCCAATGACTTGCTTTCATTGATCGGTGGTGGCGACAAAGGTATCATATCTACTGACCCGATTGCACCAGAATTATCCTACAAGGGATTTGGAATTGCCAATACGCCCTCAGACTCCATCCATTTGTACAACAATTTTAGGCAAGAGCCTGCACCTCCAGTTGCTGCAGTGCTTACTTGTGAAGACCTTGAACAGACTATATTGTCAGAATATAGTGAAAAAAGTTTGAGTTCGCAGCCACCAGTTACCAATTGGAATGTATCTGGCCAAGAAAACGTGGATGCTAGAGTAGTCGACAATCGTGCAACCAATCACTTGCTTTCATTGTTACAGAAAGGAACTAGCGTTGATGATACCTCCAATACAAATATTGGGTCATTAGAGGACCATCAGCACAAGTTAAAAGATGCTAATCAGGAAGGTAGTTTGAGTCAGAATCTATCACTTGAAGCACTTTTTGGGACTGCTTTCATGAAAGAGCTGCAGTCAGCTCA
Source organism: Erigeron breviscapus (assembly GCA_034093135.1). Lineage (NCBI taxonomy): Eukaryota > Viridiplantae > Streptophyta > Magnoliopsida > Asterales > Asteraceae > Erigeron > Erigeron breviscapus. The sequence goes on from CM067167.1 coordinate 264,529,082, forward strand.
AGCACCTGTTTCTGCCCAGAGGGGCTCGGCTGGGTCTGCTAGAATTGATATGTTCGAGCCTCGCGAGCTATCTGTCCCGGTGATGAATGACCCTTTGTCTTCTAGTGTGGATGGAATAGGACCTAACATGAAACTGCCCACCAGACCAGAAGAAGCTGAAAGCTGGTTAAACTTTGATGGTCAACGGGCCGATGCTGACCCGTTAGAGATCCAAAGGGGATTGCCCAAATTGGGTAAGCAAGCCGTTGGGATGGGTGAAATCCAGCTGCCTGAAGAGGAAAGCTTGATTGCGGTTGCTGATCCTGCAAATACCTATAACCAAAATATAGGCAAATTGTTACCTTCGGATGTCACATTTGATATATCAGAGAATCTGTCGGCCCTTAATTCTGGTTTTAGAGGTGGTCAGGAAGGTAGTCGCTTTGTTCGTGGGCCCTATGATATCTTGGACCCTGAAAGACAATTTAATAGTAATCTTCATGGCCAGGCTTCATCTCCTCAAATGCATGCAGCCCAGATGAATCATAATAGGCGGCCAATGTTTCACCCTTTAGATCCTATGAATTCCCAGATGAGATATCCCGAGCATCTTAATCAACAATTTCCAACTCGTCCTTTTCAGCACCCAGATGCTAGGGTAACTGGTTTTGATGTTCCTGTTCATCCTCAAATGTTGCCTCCTCAAATGCGGATGCAAGGAAATTTTCCGCCAAATCAATTGCTGCATGATCTTTCTAGACCATTGCATCCTAACAATCAGACATCCAATTTTATGCCAGATAGGGAAGCAGTGCATGGATTTCCATTTGCTCATCAGCAGACCAACATTCGGGGACTCGGTATGCCATTACCTGGTATATTCCCCTAAAACTTCATGTATTTAACAAATTAGTTTCTTCAGAAGCTGTTGTACACTTCCTGAATGTGACTTATTACTGCATTCAAATATATATTATAGTCCAACTTGGTAACGCAGTATAATAGGTCTTCTAATTTGTTGAGAGGTTTATCTAAAAGATTCACAATGTAACTAGGAAGGCGTTTCAAATATCACACATGCATTACGTTAAAATCAAAGACGAAACAATCCCATGGTCTCTAATCTAAGTTCAAATATCATTATTTATATGCTTCACAGTAGTCAACCTGACCCAGTTGGTTGAACATCATCCATTAACAAGTTTGATATCAGAAAGACCATATCTTTGAAACTTATTTAGATCTAAAATACCCCATCTTTTTTTTGGAGATGAAACATTAAGTTAGAAAGAGTTGATGATTGATGTGAATGCATCACCCTGTGGATTTGTTCATTTAGTCTTGTTTTTCTCTCTATGAAGTCAGAAACAAACAAGTGATCGATTGGATTAGCCTCTATAAAATGCTTGAATATATATTTGTATATCTGCCTGTACACTAATGCTGCATTTATCTCCCAGTTCCAGATGGTAGCAGCGGAAGCAACCATCCTGAAGCATTTCAGAGGATGATGGAGATGGAACTGAGGGCCCAGTCAAAGCAACATAGCCAAGGGGTGTATGGGCCTGAGCTGGATATGGGTTTCCGATACAGATAGAGGGTAAGCAGATTATATCATAGTCGTCATAGTTGAGTCATGTACATGGGATGTTTTGTGCTACCTGAATCCATTTGTAGCTGCTGAGAGTGTCCAGGTTAGCGTTGTGTTTGTTACCGCTACTTTGGAACCTGAAGAAAACAGTAACGTGGAACTTGTTTTCTGGCAGTCTATTTTGTGATTTTAGATTGTTGGACTAAAGGTTTCTTCTAGTTAAGGTTCCAGCCTTCGATACCATCAAGAGATTTGGAATGTAGATGCATGAGATTTTATGTTGTAATGCATATTTACTTACAGGTTAGTTTTGTTTGTTGTTCCACCTGTGATTGGTATGGAGTCCCATGACACGTTGGTCTCAACGTCTTAGTTTAATGATTTGTATCGAGCCGTAGACCCATGTATAGAAAGGATTGACATAAATCCATAAAATCAGATCTGATGGCTTGTTGACACGCTCAAGGCCATGGAGTCGGGTTTTGTCAGATCAAATGGTTGGTAATTAGAAGGTAATTGATTCAAATGAATAACCGAGTATGGCTTTAATAAACGGTTGGTATATAATGTTAGAAAGGTTTGTCTAACATGTGTTCCTAAAAAAAGAGTAGTTGGGTGGAAATCTTTTGGTCTCATATATCATCTTGGTACGTGCACATCACATCTCATACATGACTCACAAAATATAATTTTCCACTCAAATTTTGAACTTGTTAAAATGAATTTTCTAAACTCAATTCATAGTTCCTTGGAACTGGTGAGAATCGAGTTTGTTGAGATGATGCTGTGTCCTACATGGCTAAATCTTTATTAAATTGAATTTAAGAAGTGAACATGTTCAAGCAGAACTTTTGTGATGTGTATTTTAGTTCTGTCACGTTTCCTAAAATGTCTAAATTATATTTTAACACATTGTATAACATATCTTTCATATAGTTACATATACTATGCATTGATCAAGAATAAAGGAAATAAGACTGTTCACAGGTGAACAAACCCGACCTCACCTCTGTTGAGACATTCTAAAAGTTTGGGCATACTTAAAACGCAGTTTACCCATGTATGTAAGGAATGGTTTCAATACAGAGGTCAAACGAGCCCCACACCCGTCTTCCTCATAAGTGAATGCATATATCAAAATGATTAGAAGTGAAGGTTATTTTTTCCTCCTGAGCAAATTTCAAGTGAGTGTAAGTAGCTGCTTTGGTTATATACTAACTCGTAAGTTCATAATATTTACTTAGATATATCTCTGAGACTCTGTGCTATAAGAGTGTTGGCAACATATGGATTATAGGTGAGTGGTTGTTCCGTCAACAACAAAAAAGTACGGTGTGATGTGAGTTTAAGGGATAGTTCCCCGCGTTTGGCATGGTGAGGTTCGAGGTGAATGTGTCTGTTGGAAAGACCCAGCCCTCCTTCAACGGCTAACTTTGTTTTAAGAAAATACTTCTTTTTACCATTTTAGACAACTATCATTCCATCTTTAACCAAAACACTCTCATTTCAACATATTCCTTCCACCAAAAAAATAAAATAATCTAAAAATGGCTTCCTCAATAGGATCTTCTTCCTCTTTAATGGATTGAGGTGAAGGATGATGCGAAAACACATGCTAATCGACTTATGTTTACATTCATTTTTAGACTAGCGAAAACATTCATATTTAGGATGATGCGAAAACACATGCAAATTAGTGTGCTCGTTTTTAATGTTTTAAATATGTTTACGAAATGCTTTTCTTTTTTTATCTTTCAATGTTTTAATATCTTTTTACGTTTTTAATGTTTTAAGTATGTTTGTGTAATGTTTTAGTTTTATGAAATTTAAAATTTTTTATATAATAAAAGTTGTAGTGATTGCATAAGAGATCACTGACAAAATAGTGGAATTTGGTTTGAGTGATGAGCTAGGGTACCATAAGAATTAAGAAAATTAGTTAGGAATGAAGGGTGGAAAAAGAATGAATGGACCGACATTCTAAAGTCTAAGATCTTGGCTTTTAAAAAAGGACTTTTAGAAATATGTACACATTCTTTCATTAAAAGTAATAGATGATGAGAGTTTATAAGAGGACTAGGACTAGTTTAGTGGTTTGGGAGCTTGGGAAAGGATTAGGATTCGTCTAGCTAGGCGGCTAAGTTAGTTTGTTTCATAGGTTGCGTACCACCCGTTATTTCACTTGGATTTCTTAGTTAATTCCTTATATGTAGGTAGGCATGGTCTGTATGCTGAAACACTTTTAAATTCGTCTACGTTCAATATGGTTGTTATTATATGTGTTTTTGTTGAACCTGTGCTTTTAGTTATCTAGGTCGCTTGTTGCTACTTTTCCTTATTCTTATTGTTGCCGGGTGTACTCAGCAGACAGTTTTCTAGAGGACTAGGTGTATAGGTTACCTTTGTGGTTTTGTGAGCGTTTTGTGAGTAGACTAGGATTAGTTTAGCTAGGCGGCCTAAGGTACTTTGCTCCGTAGGTTGTTTAGAAATAGTTAACCCCCTTAGTTTTTAGTCAATTCCTATGTATATGTATGGTTGTCCTGGCGGTTTACGTTCCTCCTGTTTGAGCTCCTTGCAGAAGACTTTGTTTATTATGTTCCTACATTTTATGCTCTTATATACGTTCAATGGTTGCTAGAGTTTATGTATTGTTAGTCGTACGTTTGCTACTCTTCCCTACTCTCAAGGTAGCCGTACACAGCGGACCCAGCAGACAGGTATATCGCCTTATCATGTTCTCGACAGACAGGTATAAACACTTTACCCTTTTACGGCTTTTACATCTTGGTGGCCGGAGGTCCTTATGGAAGCAGTCTCTCTACCTTTGGGTAGAGGTAAGACTGTCTACAGCTCACCTCCCCCATACCCCGCTCAGGGATTGGGTACAGTTGTTGTTGTAACCAACTATGTCAAAATGATCAATAGATGATTTTGCTCTATCCATGTAAAATTTGTAAGATATGTAAAGACCTTACGAACAATATAAACATATGCGTCCTTACTTTGGTTGGCTCAAATAAAAATGCCCTTACATTGATTGCACAAAATTCATTGGTACTTCTACAGATTTAACGCTCGAATAAATCACTATATTACACAACCAGTTTGACATAGTTTATGATGTCATTATCCCATAAACATATATAGTGGTCTTTTGCACTATGATTGGTAGAAAGACCAGATCCATGTTCACTCCGTTGGTATCTTACGAATAGTACATGTTTCGTAGGACAAGGCAATTTCATGAACTTCGATCCAAAAAACTTCATGTACAGAACTCACTTGGCTGTCTATTGCAGATTCCTAATTATGATTCTGGAAACAGAAAAGAGAAAGTAAAGGCAGGAAAGGTTTTTGTTTGTACAAGAAGATTGTACGTGTAAACCGAAAGTTGTTGGGATCAGCATAGTCATGACAGGCCATTTGCAATGCATTTTTGAAAAGACAGATTCCTAATTATGATTCTCAAAACAGAGAAGAGAAAGTAAAGGCGGGAAAGGTTTATGCTTGTACACGAAGATTGTACGGGTAAGACCTAAAGTTTTTAAGGATCAACATAGTCATGACAGGCAATTTGCAATTTATTTTTGAATTTCGGTCATGTTTATTTGGTCTAATATCAAAAGAAGCACCAATCTATAGAAATTTAAAGATAAAGTAAGCTTAAACTGTTACAGTTAATGAAACTTGTCACATACTACCATCTTGATTCTAAATAAGAACATTTAGCTACGGGTCCATCGTTCAATTCAGTCTCTGCTGGGTAATGTTTCCACCAGATAAGGACATTTACATGTCAAAACATGATCGATATTCATAAACAATGACTGCACAAAAAGCCAGTCACAGAGTCAAACAAACTAACCAATTCGTTCATTTGTTCATACCAAGATACACAGACTACCTTTATTTCAAAGGCAAAACACACCATTTCAAAATAACTGTCATCAAACCATAAAAAACATATGATGACAAATGTGCATATATTTTTAACTTAAAAAAAGAAACTTATATACGAAGTTTCCTCCATTCCTGTAGTCATATGTACCAGAAGCAAGTCAACAAAATACCTATGCACACCTGCAAAACATCTTGTACCTGCTGTTCAAAAAAGGATGGATAACGACCTTCAAAAGCTCTATGAAGACAGGATTGCGTCCCCAGGCAGCGCGTCGAGACTACCAAATGAGCTATTTGATGCAACTTTCCCAGTACCCGGATCATATGAAGAAATTATCTCTTCTGTATATCATCAATAAGAAAGATAAGCTGCAACTCCGTTGATTAAAGCGGCAAATTAAAAAAAAAATGTGTTGTTTGACTCAGAACAATGCCAAGTAATATGGCTGGCTTATCATTGTTGGCCTAAATCAATGTCACAAAATCATTTGTGACATTTTAAACCAAAACATAAATGGTTGGTCACCGTTTGTTATCTTCAAGTACCAAGAAAATGTGGCAATTTCTATGCTTATATTTAGTCAGATAGATCAGAAGAATTTATCAGAAGATATACAATCAGATAAAGAAATGAAGGGGCACACTGGAAGCGTACTTGCATAGTCCTCAAACTGGGGGCTTTTCAAATTAGCACAGAGATTTCTCATCAACAAAACCACCTGAACAAAAACGAATCAACTCTCAAACAACAGTTTCAATATACTTCAAGGTAAATTGAACACATACAAATACTTAAAGTCTTCAAGAAGTATCCACCTCTACTACTAGTAGCACTTAGGATACTAGATTGATAGATACATCTAGATATACTTCAAGTGCTATCCACCTCTACTACTATTGGTGTTTAGGATATTGGATTGATATAGATAAAAACATAAGTATCTATCAATCATACGAATATCCTAAAGAAGACTAGTAGTACAGGTGGAAATTTTGACCCATATAACCGAACACTGATCAATTTCGATTACATATTATCAATTTATCTTTAACACGTCAAAGAGTTAACGCTAAAGTTTAACTAAGGATAAATGGGCCAAGCTTCACCGAAAAGAAAAGAAGGAACAGGTCAAAATGAGAAGCCATTCAAATTGTATTAAAACGTATAAACCTTCTAAATCAGTTTATGTGACACGGTAGTAATCCAGTTTTTGTAATCATTTTATACATTCATGAAAGTGTTGTGGTCGGCCCAACCCATTCTGACCCAAACCCAGGTTTCACCTTTATCCAACTGCCCATTTTGCCGCTTCTAGTTATCAACATAATGCCTTGTAGTAGCACCTAGGTAATAACTGGTTAATAGTAGCAAACAATCATACCGTCTCAACATCCACTGGATCCATCATCTTCAACTTCTGCATGTGGTTGCTTTCATTAGGGTCAAAGATCCCACCAATGAATCTGTAGACTTTTGGGAAGTCCGGCATGACTGCACGAAATAAAATTAGATATGACAGTGCAAAGAGTATATAATTTCAGAAGACAGTAACTTGCATCTCTGACACAGTAAAACTCGACCTACCATCAACTAACAATATCTTGAATTACCAAATAATGAATAATTTTTTAGCTAATGAACCAGTTGAGAACTAATTACTAACCTACAGGATTCGAACCTATACAACATATGTCAAAGGCAAAGCATTTGACCAACCATCCGAGTAATATTTTGTTAATTACTAACCTCTCCCAAACATCCTCTGCTTTACTTCATTTTGGTCATTTGTTTCACCAGACGGCCATATCCCTGTACCACTATCAATGCTACTACTGATGACATCATCTGCAATGCCGAAACAGGAAAAAGTTAAGTGTGAAAAATCGCTTGACTTTTTTTTCTATTATTATTATAGAATGAGAAACATAAACTAGAAAAGTAAGGGGGTCAGACCTTGTGTTGGCCATAGAGATGCATCTTTCATGGTGATGTCTTCATTCTTTATTATATCAGCAGCTGGGTGTTGGGTTCCTCCTACTTTACATACATCTAAGTACCAAAATGTACATTATGTCATTTAGATTTTATTTAAACTTATTCAGGGAGATACGAATCTTAAATAATCAGTGACACTAACCTTGTTTTGGGGCCTTGAGAGGGTACGGATGAGCTGCTTTCTTCTTTGGGCGAGGGGGTGGGACGTGTTCATTTGCCCCGTTCTTTTGGACTTTCAGGAAGTACTTCTGGGCATGGCTGCGTATCTATAAGGAATGGACAATAGTCACTCTGTTAAAGCTAAATAACCAAGGGGTACGATGACATTCTACAACTTAAGAAAGGTTTTACTCAAAGAACCTACACCACTGATTACCTGTATAGCAGTCTTGGAAGCAACAAAAGCTTCGATTTTCTTCCAATCACGATCAAAGCTGGAAATATCATAAACAAGAATATCAGTCAGAATGTCATCACTCCATGCTTACGAAATTTACAAACACATCTGCTGCATTCTGACTTGTTTTAGATCCTCATTTATATGCATGATAAATGAGACAATCCAAAGAACTGCAGCGGATTGGTTGTTTTCATATCAGACAAGATATGGTTACCTTTGTCATTATCAATTATTTTCATTTCAACCAACTTCCTTCTACCGTAACGACTTGTTTACCAAGTTCCTTTTTTTTAAAAAGGGAACTACATACACACAAATATTGCAAATATTTACAAAGTGTACAGTGTACACCATGGGACTCGAACCCATAACCTATAGGTTGATGAGTTATCACACATATCATAAGAACCAAAACTCATGGGGTGTTTACCAAGTTTCTAATAATTAAAGTTTTTAGCTTACGGAAGCTCCATAGCGCTTAAGGTTATGTACCGTTAGAAGATGGCACTCTCACCGATAGCAACATTAGAAGATGGCACTCTCACCGATAGCAACATTTTTTGTTTGGTTGACAACGCTTTTAACAACTTCTTTGTTTGTCCTTTTATGACATTTTACATTTTACAGCTAGTATGTTTCGCAAGGTTTTTTTTGAGAATTAAAAGCTCTGACTTTCTCTTCAAGAAAAATGACGATGTTTGGATGCATCTTTCGGAGAAAAGCCTGATCCCCAAAAACAGAATCTACTTGCCAGCCCTACAACTAATATTCCCAAACATACCCTTACGACTTCTAAACCAAGATCTAGGGGGTGTAACACGAACTACTTGAGCTCGGCGTTTATAGCTCGGCACAAATAAACAAGTTAAAACCGAGCCATACTAGTTGAAACGGAACCCGATTCTAATCTAAAGCTAATTTACTAAAAGGCTCGAGCTTCAGATATAGATCCTGGTTAGGGCTAAATAATCAGTTAGCATAATGATTCTAAAAGCAAGCTAAATCATGATTCACTAAAGCTTTGTCAGTCAAAAAACATAGGTAGTGTTTGTTTACTCTCTTAATTAAAAAGTCGTGACTTAATTAAAAATACTTAATCCATCAAGTCATCAAAAGTGTTTGTTTTTTTGACGTAATAAACAAAAAACAATTAATAACAAAAAACAATTGTATTGACTTAATCCGTACAGACATTATTTATCCATTCGGTCACTTTATCAATTCAGTCACTTAAAAAAACAAATCCAAATTAATCATGAGTTTCTTTATTCAACTCAACCCGAGCTCGAGTATGTGCTTTCAAATATAAGGTTCTGTATATCCAATTTCTTTCACAACTTACATTGTCTATAGTCTATTAGTCTAACAAACAATCAACAAGTAATCAATCAATCTACAGTCATTTGGATTTTAGCTTATTTTCGGACTTCTAACCTTATCATGACTTCTAATTGTAAATAAGCCACGAAAACAGGACTTATCAAAAATAAAACGAAATTCAATACAAACAATCAATATAATAAGCTAAGCCAAACACCCCCTATATATATATAAAGAGAGAGAGATATATAGATATAGAGAGATAGATATATACAGGTGGAGGGCTTCAAGAAATTTGTCGTGTTCAACATCAGTCCAATTCTGTCTGGATTTAGTAATTGTATAAGGCTTCCGTATCTTCCCCTTATTACTGTAACTGCTTAATTCTTCTTCTTCTTCTAACGCCGAATTATTATTACCGCCGGTAAATGGATAATTACTTTCTTTACTTACCGGCGCCGGCTGCACGGAATCAAAACCCATACACAAGATTATGACAATTAGTAACAACAAATTATATGATTTTTTGTGTGTGGATGGAATATATATTGTATAGAAAAAAGATTGAATTCGGGGTTATTTGTATATGTAAGATTTCTAGTTAATTTGAGAAAGTTATTTAGATTTCAAAGTAAGTTTGGCTGAAGGGATTTTTATTTTATTTTTAATATATAGGCAGACAGAAAGGAGAAGGGTATAGAAATGAGGAATGAGTGGCCGGACACGTGTATCGTAAGTCACCAATTCACTACTGACTCGACATAAAAAAAGATTAGAGTAAATTACACTTTTAGTCCCTGAAGTTGGCACGTTTTTCACTTTTGATCCCTAAAGTGAAAAAATTACAATTTTGACCTTAAACTTGGCCAATTTTTTTCAATCGTGGTCCTTTGGCCAGACGGAGTTAAATTTTGGCCGTTAACGTTACACCCGAGGGACTAAAAGTGAAAAACGTGCCAACTTTAGGGACGGAAAATGTAATTCATTCTTCCATTCATCTTCTCCAACAAGATTCCGGCCTCCGGTCATCTTCTCCGATGGACTCACAAACTTATTATTTACACCCAATGACCAACTCCATTTCTAGCTAGCCATTGAGGGACGAAAAGTGAAAATCATACAAATAAATTTATTCTTCCATTCTTTTTTTTCCGGTCATCTTCTCCGATCATCTTTTCCGATGAAATTTTCCGACTAGACATTTTATTTTCCGATGATACCTAATAAAAACTCAACTTTCAATCCAAATCTAAACCACAAACAAAATCATTTACTCAAATGATACGATATCAAATTTCATACGTACGAGTGGATTTTTGTTTACAACCAAAACTTTACAGTCAGTCAACCAAGATACGGCCCGAATTCACCCGTTATCCGATTTATGCTCGGAAAAAAACTTATAAGATATTGCAGATAAGTATCATCATCGCCAGTAATGTACATTCAACATCAAACCAGCCAGCCATAGTATAAATATAGATATGAATATAATTGAGCACCAGCAGCAGATGATATAGCACATAATATATAATTTTGAAGGGTTGTTGATTGATAAATGGGGAGTTTAGAAATCATTGGCTCAAACATGAAAATGACAACGTATCATGGAAGTGGCAAGAAACAGTGATAAAGAGAGAGGGGGCAACCATCCTTTCCGTCGGTCAATGGCTAGCTAGAAATGGAGTTGGTCATTGGGTGTAAATAATAAGTTTGTGAGTCCATCGGAAAAGATGACCGGAGGCCGGAATCTTGTTGGAGAAGATGAATGGAAGAATGAATTACATTTTCCGTCCCTAAAGTTGGCACATTTTTCACTTTTAGTCCCTCGGGTGTAACGTTAACGGCCAAAATTTAACTCCGTCTGGCCAAAGGACCACGATTGAAAAAATTGGCCAAGTTTAAGGTCAAAATTGTAATTTTTTCACTTTAGGGATCACAAGTGAAAAACGTGCCAAATTCAGGGACGAAAAGTGTAATTTACTCAAAAGATTATTCTATAATGGGTAAAATTAATGAATATTTTCTTATGGGAAATAATAGTAAATTTTGTTAAATCAATAGCTTAAAAATTCAGATGAACTCATATGAAGAAATCATGGATAAAATTAAAAGTGAAAAGAATTAATATAATTCATCATTTTCTTATCTATACTATATTATAAAGTAAATAAGGTTTCAACTTTCAATTTCAACAATGTACACATAATAATGCATGATGTACCATATATTAATGCCTACAACTTTCTCCCTCCTCCATAAATCATTTTATTCCTCTAATTCTTTCAAAATCTTTTATCTCAAAAACCGTACATCGATATGGCGGAGCCCGTACGGTAAGACATTTGGCTATGACACTCTATGACGTATCAACTCCTATGACCTATCACACTCTATGACCTATCAACCTCACCATCTCACCACCGCAACGCGCGGGTACTTGCTCTCGTAGTTAAAAATATATCATTTTCATTTTTATATTTTCTATATAAATTATACAACTTTACTCTATTTTTTGGTGACAAAATAATTACATTACATTATTACATACTATAATAAGACAATGGATTGTGAATAGTAACTCGCCTACGTGGCGAGTTACTATTCGTCCATGTGTCACATTCCGTATTAATATTCGGATTTTGTCAAATCGCATTCCGTTCGGGTTTTTTACTACGTGTTATTTCTTGGTTTCGGGTTTCTAGATAATTATATTGAAAACTTTTATTCCGATCATGTTCGGATTTAAAACTACATGTTACTTCTTGGTGTCTTATATATTTTTTCTCTTTTGGTGTTTCCAAATAATATATTGAAAACTTTTATTATTTTTTTCTTTGCAGTAGTGCCTTTGAATAAAATCTATTTCAAATGCCAAGGTTTTTATCAATGGCTGAGTTACTATTCACAGGTCACATCCCGTTTTTTTTTTACTACGTGTTACTTCTTGGTTCTTGCAAACTTAATTTTCTTTTTGGTTTTCAAATAATATATTAAAATATATTTTTGTGTCGTATTACCTTTGAATAAATATCTATTTCATATGTCAAAGTTTTTAACAAACATATATATATATATATCGACACATCATCGGTAGCTAAACATAATCACAATAATTAATACCGCGCAACGCACAGACGAAAGCTATTGTGGTTTTGCCCTTAAATAAATATATATTTGATATGAAAAACTTTTAAACAAAACTATCCATGACAGAATGATTGTTAATTAGGCGATTGAAAGTTAAACGCAAGTACACTAACATAACACAATCGTTTCAACACGATAATTGAGGCCCTGCAACGCGGGGCAAGAACTTTTCCTAGTTAGAATATACGTGTTTGGGAAACTAACTTTGACTTTTATTTATTTTAAGATCAGATTTAATAATGTACTTTTGACTATATAACTTAACAACTTTATATTATTTATATATCTTTGATTTACTCGGACGCAAGGCACGGGTTATAAAACCTAATTAGAATCAACAATCTAACAATTTAGTTAGAAACTTTTTTTATAACAGAATTAAACACGCACATACACTTTTGGCCATCAATTATCTCAAATGAAGGGGTGTTTGATAAAGAGAATATATAAAGATGAGAAATGGAAATGAGTAAATTCGATCTCTTGTTTGGTATGTTTGAGTTGTATAACAAGAGAAATATATGCTTCCATTTGATGTTTCTGATTCGTGACTAAAATATACTTGTTGCTATACGTATTCTCCTTGTGTACATCCTAGAGTCCAAGTTTTATGATATTTTTGTTTGATTAGTTTCTAGTTCACATTTTATTTGATATATTTTTACAAGTTACAAATATATATGACGAAGTCACCATTTTCCCAACAAAGGAACTGAGGAATGATTTGAAAATTGAAGTTACACATAAGCATTTAAATGGACTGATCATTGAAGTTACATGGTGTGCGAATGTGCAATTATGAAAGTTCAAAACCTTCTAAACAAGAACTTTCGGTTTAAACGATACAATCGTGATCATGGAAATAACAAATAAGTATAGGAGAAAAGAAAATCATGGAAGCCCAAGTATATATTGGGCCAGGCCTTTTATGCACATTCAGTCATTCACACATGTCAATATGTCATGTCTAAAATTTTTTATTACGTCAAAATATTTGATTAGTACGTATGTAACCTGTGCTGAAACTAAATTACCTTGATATGACATTAGATTAAAATTTACAATCATGGTTAAATAACGAAAATGTATTTAAAAAAAGGGAGAGGATTCCTCAAGTTATTTCCCCAATTTGAGTCAAGTTGGGGAAATCTTGACCCTTGAATGAAAATCAAAGGCCAAGATTCAAAGATGATTATTGAATCTTGGCCTTTGATTTTCATTTAAAGGTCAAGATTACCCTAACATGACATGTTAGGGTAACTTGAGGGAATCCCCTCCCTTAAAAAAAGGGGATGATTATATAAACTATTTAAGGTTATGTGTGAAATACTTACATATTAATTTTTTAATCCAAAAATTTCATGGGGCCAAACATTTATTCATTAAATAAAAAATATAAATAAAATTAGTATATAAGGGGTTCCACACCTAAACTTAGGTACCGAATAGACTTATATTCATTTTACCTTTAAAAGAAACAACTCTTTCTTACAAAGATTTTGTGGAAAAAAGAACCCAACATTTTTCTAAACATGTACAGTTAACACAGTTATAAGGATTTTCAGATTAGTATTTACGAAGTTTTAACTCTTTCTTAGTATTACGAAGTTTTAACTCCGACTATTACGAAGTTTTAACTCCAACTATTATGTTTGTTGATGTATAAACCGATACATATATAAGTTAGTCAAAGTCAACTGCCACGTCAATAAATCTGATGACGTGTCACTTAATGGGCGTCGTCTGTCAAAAACTAACGAGATACCTTTTACTAGGAAATTTTTGGAAATAGGTCCTTTAAATAGACGAAAACAAAATAGGTTACCTTTAATAGGAAATTTGTGTAAATAGGTTACCTTTTTATGAATTTTTAAAAATTTTCCCTTGTATTATAAGTTAAACGAGAGGGGTATTCGAACAATGCGGCGGGAGGGCGGCGACGACGGGTGATGGTGGCGTTAATGATGTAGTTATTAATGTAAAAATAGTTGACGTAAAAAGATAGTATAGTTAATGAAAACAAGCACTCGTGAAAATAGAATATTATGGTATGATATTTCTTTATAAAGTGAAAGACAAACTTATTGGGGTATTTCTGGTATAACAATACTCATTTAATATGAGTAACTATAATTTTAAGGGTAAAAATGGTATTTCAAAGATGGAATATTTAATGGTAAAAAACAGTTTTTTGCTATATAAGGTATTATAGATTGAATAACTTTTGATATAACTGGCCAAAGTTACACATACATATGAACTAATTTATATTAAAATTGCATCAAAAGGTAAATCAAAGTTAGAATAACCTAATTAAAGCCGAAGAAATTTCTCTAGCTTTACCAAAGTGTCCTTTCATTGGGTTGTACGAACTCGTGCAAATGCCGCCCTGTAGTGGGAAAAGTCATATGAAAGCATCAACTTCCATCTCGGGTTCTCGGGTGAAAATCAGCCCAAGTACCAGGAGCGGAGACAAGGGGGGGCTGAGGGGGTGCCAAGCCTCCCCCAATAGGCGGAAATATGACGAAGGTTCTATAGTCCAGTCCAAGATTCGTTGTGTTTTATATAGTTTAGCCCCTTCCAATAAATCAAAAAATGGTAAAAATCAGAGCTTTTAAAAGAGAAAATGGTGGAAATTGAAATACAGTAAATCGGAAGATGAAGGGATAGAGACGATGACTCATTGACTTGTGAATACATGTGGGTCCAATTTATGTTATACTGATATTTTATTTTGAGTTTTTGCTTACAACCTTCTACTTTTCAAAACTTTAATATAAACCCTTCTTTTTGCCAGTTTTTTATATTATGAGTATATGTTTCAATGTGTATTACAATTATTATATTAGTATGAATAAATTTACATGTTAAAAATGTTAAGACAAAATTTATCATCCCGACCCCCGCTAATCGAAAATCCTAGCTCCGCCCCTGAGCCCAACCATTCACAAAACCCCCCATTTTCTACCATTTTTATTGTATAAACAAAATCATAAAAAACAAAACTTAAGTAGCAAAACTAATTCGAGTAATAATACAATCATACATATAATCAAATCCCTATAATTTGAATTCTAATTTCATAAACATTGTAGAAGAAAAAACGAGATAATTGTTTCACTAAACCTGCTATGCGGGGCCCCGGGGGAGTTTACTCCAAGGTCTCGAGTTCGAGCCTTGGTAGGTTCTCCTCGACGGTATTTTCCAATTAAGGAGGTGGTATGGTGAGAAAGGCTATTTAAGATCCGCTTAGTGCGGGACCCTTTCGTTGTGCGATTAGCACACATCATATGCGTCTGAGGTAAAATTCACTTGTCAAAAAAAAAAAAAAACAAAAAAAAAAAACAAAAAAGAAAAAAACAAAAAAAAAAAACAAAAAAAGAAAAAACAGTAGCCATGTTTCACTAAACCTGCTATGCGGGGCCCCGGGGGAGTTTACTCCAAGGTCTCGAGTTCGAGCCTTGGTAGGTTCTCCTCGACGGTATTTTCCAATTAAGGAGGTGGTATGGTGAGAAAGACTATTTAAGATCCGCTTAGTGCGGGACCCTTTCGTTGTGCGATTAGCACACATCATATGCGTCTGAGGTAAAATTCACTTGTCAAAAAAAAAAAACGAGATAATTGTTTCACTAAACCTGCTATGCGGGGCCCCGGGGGAGTTTACTCCAAGGTCTCGAGTTCGAGCCTTGGTAGGTTCTCCTCGACGGTATTTTCCAATTAAGGAGGTGGTATGGTGAGAAAGACTATTTAAGATCCGCTTAGTGCGGGACCCTTTCGTTGTGCGATTAGCACACATCATATGCGTCTGAGGTAAAATTCACTTGTCAAAAAAAAATGAACAAAAAAAAAAAAAAAACGAGATAATAAGGTATCTAAAGGTTAAAGAAAAACAATAAATTGCAAGTTAATCCTACCAAACGATGAAAAAAACAAACTTTTCTAAAATAAATACCTGCAAACTTTAATCTTTATTCCATACATATGAATTTAGGTTTTTGAAAAGGAAGGAAGAAATTTCTGTTATATAATCAGTCACTAAACTAAGACGGGAGGAGCACCCATAAGGCGTAGCAAACTGAAATGAACACATTAAAGTTGAGGTTGTTAATCAGTTATTTTATTTATTTTTTCAAAAAAATAATAGATAAAATAACTTTGATCAAAATTCAAAACCCTTTAAGTGAGGAATGCTCAATCACTAAACTATATTTTTACGCATTCTATATTTCACTAGCTTTTCAATTTTATATTGAACCTCCGACTACAAAGAAATAGAAAAGCCCATGGAAAGAAAATGTTCACCCTAAAGTATATTAATATTATATTAGTATGAATAAATTTACATGTTAAAAATGTTAAGACAAAATTTATCATCCCGACCCCCGCTAATCGAAAATCCTAGCTCCGCCCCTGAGCCCAACCATTCACAAAACCCCCCATTTTCTACCATTTTTATTGTATAAACAAAATCATAAAAAACAAAACTTAAGTAGCAAAACTAATTCGAGTAATAATACAATCATACATATAATCAAATCCCTATAATTTGAATTCTAATTTCATAAACATTGTAGAAGAAAAAACGAGATAATTGTTTCACTAAACCTGCTATGCGGGGCCCCGGGGGAGTTTACTCCAAGGTCTCGAGTTCGAGCCTTGGTAGGTTCTCCTCGACGGTATTTTCCAATTAAGGAGGTGGTATGGTGAGAAAGACTATTTAAGATCCGCTTAGTGCGGGACCCTTTCGTTGTGCGATTAGCACACATCATATGCGTCTGAGGTAAAATTCACTTGTCAAAAAAAAAAAAAAAAAACGAGATAATAAGGTATCTAAAGGTTAAAGAAAAACAATAAATTGCAAGTTAATCCTACCAAACGATGAAAAAAACAAACTTTTCTAAAATAAATACCTGCAAACTTTAATCTTTATTCCATACATATGAATTTAGGTTTTTGAAAAGGAAGGAAGAAATTTCTGTTATATAATCAGTCACTAAACTAAGACGGGAGGAGCACCCATAAGGCGTAGCAAACTGAAATGAACACATTAAAGTTGAGGTTGTTAATCAGTTATTTTATTTATTTTTTCAAAAAAATAATAGATAAAATAACTTTGATCAAAATTCAAAACCCTTTAAGTGAGAGAATGTACAATCACTAAACTATATTTTTACGCATTCTATATTTCACTAGCTTTTCAATTTTATATTGAACCTCCGACTACAAAGAAATAGAAAAGCCCATGGAAAGAAAATGTTCACCCTAAAGTATATTAATATCATTATTAGTTGTAAATATTATATAACTAATTTTTTTTAATTTTTACTTTAAACTTTATATGTGTTGTTCAAATAAATAAAGCGTCATGAATCGCAACAATGATGCTTCAATTCTGGTTTAGTTTATTGGTAGATATCTATCTATCAATACTAATATATAAAAAATCAACCCCTACCAAGGGATGAAATCCTGGGCTTACAGATTAAGGTTGCAGGTCACAAGTTTAAAATTTGTCAAAGACAAGTGAACTTTATATCTTGTAATCTATGTGCGAGTATGGTGTTTCACCGAACATGAGTTCTATACGATGTGTATTATGGGTACCAAGACAGTACATAAGACCGGATGGTTCCCACTCACTTATCTTTTGTTTTATAAAACATCAACCACACTCCAATTTTCTCAAATTACAGTTTGATGTACCTATAACGTCCCTAATCATTCAACACACCTTCCACGTAACATACATGGTCTACCAAAAATACTTAATAAATATAATTACAACTTTTATCCCTCAATGCCTGAAGTCACTAAACTATATTTTTTACACCAATTACCTTACATTAATAACTTACATTATTTGATGCCTCCACCACCACACGCCGCATCTGGTAGCCATGAGTCTAGTATATAGCAGTAATTCATGATTGAAACTAGAAAGCAAATTAACAAAATGTTCCGTTACATACTTACATCTTTAAAGTTCAAATAGAAATTTTTAATTGTTAATAAACACCCCAAAATTAATACTGATACCGTACATCTTATAAGGGATAAGCGAAGTTCTAAATGTCTTTCACAAATGGGGATGCCGTAAAAACTAACTGGGTTGGATCAGTGGTTGGAGCTCTTGCCTCTGGAGACAGAGGTCATGGGTTCGATCCTCATGCCCAGCAAGGCTGAGGTCCCTTTCTACCTTTGGTAGAACTAGAAGCAGTCTCTCTACCTTTGGTAAGGGTAAGGCTGTCTACATCTCAACCTCCCCATACACCGTCGAAGACGGCATTGGGAGTTACTTTTAATGGGGATGCCGTAAGAGACTTTGAACTCTGGCTTCACATAAGTTGGTTCAAAAAATGTCTTATACTAATATAGGTATTTCAAACATGACAAATACACTTATGATCGTAATATAGGAGTCACAAGATAGCGATATATGTGCGACTCTGCATTATGATATAGGATCAATGTCATCGGTGTGCAGCAAAAAAAAAGCATATATGCTTTACTACTTTAACCTTTCAACCTGTGCAAATTAAATAGGCTGCTCGGTGCTCGCTCTAATACCGGAATTTAGGGATTTTCACACAAACACACACATGTGTAGGGAAAAATGAATTTTTGATTTATGATGAACTGATCACTTTCCCATGATTACATTGATATAAATAAAGCTGCAAATTTCGAACGGGCCTAAAAACATTAGTGGGCCGAAAGTTATAATCAAAAGAAAATCCAAAAAACCCGAAAAAAACATAAAAATGTCCAAAAGTCATAGAAAAAGACCGTTTCGGGGCTCGAAGGTCGACCCATTGGCGGTTTGCAACTTGATGCGTCTCGTTTCTGCGGTCGTTTTGACTGGTCATACGCCCAAAACGGAGCCCTGTAGCTCAAGTAATTATGATTGAAACTAGAAAGCAAATTAACAAAATGTTCCGTTACATACTTACATCTTTAAAGTTCAAATAGAAATTTTTAATTGTTAATAAACACCCCCCCCCCCCCCCCCCCCCCCCCCCCCCCCCCCCCCCCCCCCCCCCCCCCCCCCCCCCCCCCCCCCCCCCCCCCCCCCCCCCCCCCCCCCCCCCCCCCCCCCCCCCCCCCCCCCCCCCCCCCCCCCCCCCCCCCCCCCCCCCCCCCCCCCCCCCCCCCCCCCCCCCCCCCCCCCCCCCCCCCCCCCCCCCCCCCCCCCCCCCCCCCCCCCCCCCCCCCCCCCCCCCCCCCCCCCCCCCCCCCCCCCCCCCCCCCCCCCCCCCCCCCCCCCCCCCCCCCCCCCCCCCCCCCCCCCCCCCCCCCCCCCCCCCCCCCCCCCCCCCCCCCCCCCCCCCCCCCCCCCCCCCCCCCCCCCCCCCCCCCCCCCCCCCCCCCCCCCCCCCCCCCCCCCCCCCCCCCCCCCCCCCCCCCCCCCCCCCCCCCCCCCCCCCCCCCCCCCCCCCCCCCCCCCCCCCCCCCCCCCCCCCCCCCCCCCCCCCCCCCCCCCCCCCCCCCCCCCCCCCCCCCCCCCCCCCCCCCCCCCCCCCCCCCCCCCCCCCCCCCCCCCCCCCCCCCCCCCCCCCCCCCCCCCCCCCCCCCCCCCCCCCCCCCCCCCCCCCCCCCCCCCCCCCCCCCCCCCCCCCCCCCCCCCCCCCCCCCCCCCCCCCCCCCCCCCCCCCCCCCCCCCCCCCCCCCCCCCCCCCCCCCCCCCCCCCCCCCCCCCCCCCCCCCCCCCCCCCCCCCCCCTCTCCAATTTTCTCAAATTACAGTTTGATGTACCTAAAACCCCCCTAACCATTCAACACACCTTCCACGTAACATACATGGTATACCAAAAATATTCTTAATGAAATAATTAAAACTTTTATCCCTCAATGCCTGAAGTCACTAAACTATATTTTTTACACCAATTACCTTACATTAATAACTTACATTATTTGATGCCTCCACCACCACACGCCGCATCTGGTAGCCATGAGTCTAGTATATAGCAGTAATTCATGATTGAAACTAGAAAGCAAATTAACAAAATGTTCCGTTACATACTTACATCTTTAAAGTTCAAATAGAAATTTTTAATTGTTAATATACTTGTAGCAACTTCATGATAACAGGCGCTTATACGACTTTGATTCTCATCACACTGCATCTTCATCAATTTACTCACGACGGTGTCAGCCTCGGCACAGAGACTAGAAAAACGTGCTTGCATCATAGCACGTTTTGTTGCAGACAGTTTTTTGAGTAAGTTTTCAATATCGTCCAACATGGAAATGATGTGACAGGCCTTGGATTTCCTTTGCTCAAGTTGCATCATCAGATCTTCCCAACAACTCTTGATTGATGCTCTGTTTCCCCCAATTTGAAGTTGCATCTTTGCATTGATGTCGCCCTTGTCAATTGGTGCTTTCCCTGATCTATTTGTATTTGCGCTGTCGTAGGTGTCACACCCGGTTGTAGCGGAAATACAGGGTTAACAAATAATTGCGTACTAATCAGAAGGTAAATAGAGATTACATCCATTAATCCAAATACAAGTTTATTACAAGTATAATCGTTCAGATATGGACCCCAATACACGGATACAAACTATCCTCAATTGGAAATGGGCCCACTTAATACAATAATAACATTTGGACAGTCTAGTACAATTAGGACTAATAATACGATAGTCCTCAGAAGTCTGACGCTAATTGTACGTCCAAAGTTCAAAAGATGGCTTCTAAAATGTCATATACGCTTCCAATACTTACTGTTGGTTCCCTGAAAAGCATGAAATTTGAAAGGATCAACTATCGAAATAGTTGGTGAGTTTACAGTATGTTTGACCAAATTTTAATCGTCATTGAGAGAACACAATGACGTGTAGTTATTTTCAACAAGACAATCAGGATCAAAAACCTGATAATATTTCATAACAAGACAGCCGGGGTCTAAGTCCGACTAAAGCATATGACAGCCGGGAGCCAAGTCCGACAGTATCAGTCACTATGCTACATTGCTTCGCACAGGATTTCCCTCTAAAATGGGGTGCACACCACAACAATGTTTATGACTAGCATATGACAGCCGGGAAACAACATCCGACAGTATCAGCCAACATGCCTCGCACAAGATTTCCTTCTACTAGTGGGTGCGGACCATAACTAAGACAGTCAAGAACTAAGTCTGACAATACAACCACTAGGGTTTCATAACAGGGATAACTACACAGGGGCAACATTTTAGTTTGTCAAACACAAAGAAACAATTTTATCAGCCATCACACGGCAATTCAAAGTCATTTCATTCAACATTTAATAAATGACACGTATACACATTTTCGACAGCCGTCAACATGGCAAATTTAAGTCAAATGATCTAAGTATCCAAATCACATGGCATACTCACAAAACAATCATTTATTTAACAAATCGTGTATACTATAACACATGTTTTTCAGGCCCAAAGTAAAAGGAAAAAGGGCGCCATAAACTCACCTTAGCGATCTAAGTGCTAAAAGGTGCAAAGTAGCTCGAGAAGATCCACAGTCAATTCTCCACGTTATCCAAAACCTATGATATGATTACCAATAGTGAGGATCCAAGCTCACAACGACAAGTATCATATTTAGAACTACTTAGCTATAGACCCTAGAATGCCCTAACCGAGAATGTGATTTAAACTTTCATTTTATTTAACTTTAGTTGGTAATATCAATGACATTGTCATTATAAGGTAGTCTAAAGTACCATTCGATATTCACCAAGTTCAAACGTTCGAGTTATCGAAAACTGAAAATGTTAAACAGAACAAAAACTCGCGGCGCGAAGGCCATTTTGAACTAGTTCGCGGGCGAGACCTGAAGGGTCGCGGCGCGAGAGCAGACCTGCACGAGTGAAAGTGCAGTTTTTGACCATTTTCGCCAAACCAAATCGTTTCCATTTCAAATCTTTTCATTTCAACAAGTACCAACAGGTTCAATAACCTGGGAACAAAACCATTTCGCTAACCATTTCACAAATACAACCATATTGATTTCAAAGACCCATTTCAAATCAAATTTCATCTAATAACCAAACCTAAAACTCATTTCATATTCAAAGCCTATTTATTAAATCAATCATAACTGAAATTAACCCATAAGATGGAATTTAATCAAATCAAAAGTTTAAAGAAGTATGTTACTTACCAATTTAGGGTTCTTGAGATAGAATGAAGAAAATGGTGATGATGATGATGATAAAACCCTAATTATTATTGCAAAATGATTACTTCCTTTGATTTCTCCTTTGATTTCCTTGCCAAAACAGATTTTGATATTCAAGAGATTTGTGTGTGTGTTTCTATGTGTGTGTGTCGACCAAACAAAGAAGAAAGAAAAGAGGGAGGTGTTTGGTGGTTTACTCACGTCCACAAGGAAAAGGGACGGCCCATGTGGCCAAATTTTGAGATATTTTGTACCCTTTATTCGGTAAAATGCTTACGATTAAATACCGTTTGACTAAAAGGTTATAATTTAAAGTAAAGGTATTTTCCCTCGTCTTATTTTAGTTAAGACAAGCCAATAAAACTTCGTCAAACTAAACTTTATTTAAATCTTTATTTAAAGTTATTTTTAAGACTCGGCATTCGTCTAAATAGCTAATAGTCTACGTCATCAGGATACGTCTAATTGAACTATATCAATTGTTCAATTATTTAATAATTTCCACGTCATAATCTCTAAATTAGACGAAATTATAATAATGATCGAGATTAAGACTAACCCGTTGCTAATAAATTACGAGTTGTCACAGCATCCCCGACTTCTAAGGATTTCGTCCCGAAATCAAGTCTTGCTTAGTAAACAAATGAGGATACTTATCTCTCATATAATCCTCACGTTCCCAAGTCGAGTCGGGTCCGTGTTTTGAGTTCCAACGAACCTTGACCAACTTGATACGACTACGTCTAAGTTGTTTGAGCTGTTGGTCTACAATTTCAACAGGTTCCTCTACAAATTGAAGAGAGTCATTCACTTGCAACTCTTCGACAGGCACAACCAATGTTTCATCAGTCAAACATTTCTTAAGATTCGATATATGAAATGTGGGATGAACATGTTCCAGCTCTTGGGGTAAATTGAGCTTATACGCCACGGAACCAATCCTTTGAACAATTTCAAATGGTCCGATATAACGAGGACTAAGTTTTCCTCGCACGCCAAAACGTGCAGTGCCTTTCCAAGGTGACACTTTCAACATGACTTTGTCTCCCACTTGAAACTCAAGTGGTTTCCTTCTACGATCTGCATAGCTCTTTTGGCGATCCTGAGCCGCCTTCAGCCGTGCCCTAATTTCAACAATCTGGTCAGTAGTCTTCTGTACCAGTCCATATTTGTACAAACGACGCTCACCAGCATCAAGCCAACAAACAGGCGATCTACATTTTCGTCCGTACAAAGCCTCAAAAAGCGCACATTTAATGCTTGTGTGATAGCTGTTATTATACGAAAATTCAGCTAACGGCAAAAAGGTATCCCAACTACCTTTGAAATCAATAACACATGCCCGAAGCATGTCTTCTAACGTCTGAATGGTACGCTCACTTTGCCCGTCCGTTTGTGGATGGTAAGCCGTACTCAAATTCAACTGAGTGCCTAAGGCGTCTTGAAAATATCTCCATGATTGTGAAGTGAAACGACCATCACGATCAGAGATAATAGACACAGGAACACCATGAAGTGACACGATCTTCTCAATATATAATTGAGACAATTTCTTTATCTTCCAATTCTCCCGTATGGGAATGAAGTGTGCAGACTTCGTTAATCGATCAACAATGACCCAAATAGTATCGTATCCTTTCAGGGTTCGAGGTAACTTCGTAATGAAGTCCATGGTGATCTGTTCCCATTTCCAGTCAGGAATTTGGGGTTGCTGGAGCAGCCCAGAAGGCTTTTGGTGCTCCGCCTTAACCATTGAACAATTTAAACATTTTGAAACATACATGGCGATATCTCTTTTCATACCAGGCCACCAATAAAAATCCTTTAATCCGTGGTACATCTTGTCAGCACCAGGATGGATTGAATACTTAGATCGATGACTCTCGTTCATCAAGAGTTCTCTAAGTCCATTATATTTGGGAATCCACACTCTGCCCTTGACATGTCGGATCCCATCACCATCCAATTCAAATAACCGTTCAGCATTCCACAATGCTTCTTTCTCGATACACCCTATTTGTAGGGCCTCGTTTTGATCATCCAAAACTCTATCTCTTAATGATGAGCCAAGATAAGAACTTGCTCTTGTTATGACAGATAGTGAAATCCTATCTTTTCTACTCAGCGCGTCAGCAACCACATTTGCTTTACCTGGATGATATTTGAGTTCACAATCATAATCACTGAGTAATTCTACCCATCGTCTTTGTCGCATATTCAACATTTTCTGATCGAAGATATGCTGAAGACTTTTGTGATCTGTGAATACCGTACACTTTGTACCATACAAGTAGTGCCTCCAAATTTTTAAGGCAAAAACAACCGCTCCGAGTTCGAGATCGTGGGTTGTATAATTCTTTTCGTAGATTTTGAGTTGTCTGGAAGCGTAAGCAATGACCTTACCTTCCTGCATAAGTACACATCCCATGCCCTGATGTGATGCGTCATAGTATACCACGAAGTTTTCAATTCCATTTGGTAACGCTAAAATAGGAGCATTACATAGCTTGTCTTTCAATGTTTGAAATGCCTTTTCTTGGGCATCCTGCCAAACAAATTCCTTGGTCTTTTGAGTCAACAACGTCAAAGGTTAAACAACCTTTGAGAAATTCTCTATAAATCTCCTGTAATATCCAGCCAATCCAAGAAACTGGCGGATTTCTGTCGGAGTCTTAGGGGCTTCCCACTTCTTTATTGCTTCGATCTTAGATGGATCTACGTGGATTCCATCCATATTCACTACATGACCCAAGAAGTGTACTTCCCTAATCCAGAATTCACATTTTGAGAATTTTGCGTACAACTTTTGATCCTTGAGTAGTTGTAGAATGGTTCTCAGATGACCTTCATGTTCGTCTTTATCTCTCGAGTAGATCAGTATGTCATCAATGAATACAATGACAAACTTGTCAAGATACGGTCGACATACTCGATTTATTAAGTCCATAAACACAGCAGGCGCATTGGTTAAGCCAAAAGGCATAACCAAAAACTCATAATGTCCATAACGAGTTCTGAAAGCTGTTTTAGGAACGTCCGTCTCTCTGACTCTGAGTTGATGATACCCAGATCTGAGATCAATCTTGGAAAAGTGTGATGCACCTTCCAGTTGGTCAAACAAGTCGTCAATGCGAGGTAAAGGGTACCTGTTCTTGACAGTCAACTTGTTCAATTCTCTGTAATCAATACACATGCGCATAGAGCCGTCTTTCTTCTTGACAAATAGTATTGGAGCTCCCCACGGTGATGAACTTGGACGAATTAGTCCTTTAGCTAACAACTCTTGAAGTTGTTCGGACAATTCTTGCATTTCTGACGGCGCAAGGCGATAGGGTGCCTTGGCCACGGGTGCAGCTCCAGGGACCAAATCTATTCCAAACTCAACTGGTCTGTGAGGTGGAAGTCCCGTCAAATCTTCAGGAAACACCTCCAGAAAATCTCTAACTACTGGAATATCTTGCATGTCTTTACCCACTGGTTTCCTTTCAACTACTAACGCTAAGAAAGCAGGGTGTTCTTTTTGTAAATACTTATTTGCTTTTATCGCCGATACTAAGATCAATTTCTTTCCTGACTTGTCTCCTTGCACTATTAGGGTTTCGCCTTTCGGTAGGGGTATTCTAACAATCTTCTCATAACAACTTATATCAGCTCTAACTTTAGATAACCAGTCCATACCAACAATCACATCAAAACTACTTAGTTCTATAGGAATTAGGTCGATTTTAAAAGTCTTACCGGCCAATACCAAACTGCAATCTACTAAATGATCTCTAGCAATATACTTTTGACCGTTTGCATATTCGACAACATAAGTGTCTTTCATAGGATAGCTACTATACCAAATCGAGACTTAAATTCTAAGGATATGAAACTTTTATCAGCGCCAGAGTCGAATAACACAAATACATAATGATTATTGAGTATGAATGTACCTATCACAACGTTAGGATCACGTCGTGCATCAGCAGCATCCAAAGCAAACACTCGGCCTCTACCTTGACCTCCTTGATTTCTCCCCTGATTTCCAGCTTGATTATTCCCAGCATTGTTCCTCATTGGAACTATAGCATTGTTGTTCGGGGCTTGATTAAGTCTTGGACACGCTGGTCAGAAATGAGTTTCACTTCCACACTCATAGCATTGATTGGGTACCTTCTCCCTACAGTTCTTTGCCAGATGTCCCGACTTTTTACAACGGTGGCAAGTAGGACAATTTCCCACGTGACGAGTGCCACACCTATTACATCTTGTGTCTGCGCCAGGGTACCTCTTGATATCTTGTGGGACCACTGCAAAGTTTCTGGCAGCTTTAAACCTCTTGCCATTCCCACCATTTCCAAAACCACTACCAGAGGCTTGATCATTTCTTCTCTTGATCAGTTCAGTTCCAACAGAAGAACCAGCGGTTCTTTTCAAATCTATCACCATCCGGTTGGTCGCACTAACTGCCGCTTGAAGAGTCAAGGGATTAAAAGCGGCTACCAACCTTCGGATATCAGGTGACAATCCATAACAGTATCTTTCAACTAACTTCTCCTCCGTATCCACCATACGAGGAACAAGTCTTGTCAGCTCATGAAAACGAGTAGTGTATTTCTCGTTGTCTAGCCCGACCATATTATGATTCCAAAATTCGCCTTCCATTTTCTGTACTTCCTCCCTAGGACAGTACTTTTCCATCAACATTCTTTTAAAATCAAACCAAGGTATCCTATTAGCTTGGTCTCGACCTCGGGTCCTAACCTGCTCGTTCCACCATGACAGAGCGTGCTTTTGAAGTTGAGTGGAAGCATATTCCACTTTGTGCTCTTCGGCACAACGACTAATATGAAGCACCGCCTCTATGCTTTCTAGCCAGTTGATTAGACCTACCGGACCCTCGGTACCATGAAATTCTTTTGGTTTACAATAGGTGAAGGTCTTGTAGTCACCCACTCGAAGTTGAGCTCGAGGAACAACTTGTTCAGCAGTAGGTTCAACATTGTTACTATTATCAGTATGATGATTATTATTGGCGTTCATGCTTGCCGTGATCTGAGCAACTAAAGTAGGCATAGCAGCCAATAATTGTTGCGTCACAAACGCTGCCATATTATTTTCCCCATCAGCATTTGGGGTAGATCCAGGACCAGTGTTCACATTTGCAGCAGCAGTTTCTGGTTCTTGCTGGATCACAGGTTCTTCCTGTTCAGCTTCATTATTTAAAGGAGTTGATCGAGCAACTCTCTTTGGGACAGTTTTCTTACTTGGAGCCTTTTTCTGGATTTTGCTTCGCGTCTTAGGAGCCATAAGTCTATGACATGAACAAAAATGTCATTTAGAGGTTTTCTCGTAAGGACAACACAGAATGTAGCTTTTCAAGATATAAGAGAATACTAAACACAAGTCACAATTTATCGACTTACTTGAACTCATAAACTAAACAAGACAAGAAATATAGAATACTACATTTCTAGAATTGAAATGAGCAAGCGACGTAGCCTGAACAAGTATGTAAGCCAAAAGACGATCGTGTTTCATTAATACCAAAATTTTTTACATAACCTGACTTGTATATCTCAAAACCTTGTGGGAACTACATCCACAAATCAAAATCATGTGGGAACAACATCCACGCTGATATACTACACAGTCAGAGTGATACGATCCGAAATACATGGGAAATACATCCACCAAAAGACTACAACTCAAATACAAAAGTATGAGTCGTTACAAGTTCTAGGCTTACAATACGTTACTACTACAGATTACAGCTTGAAAAGAACAACAACTAGCAAAGCCACAACCAAGGTCACCAAAACCAACAGCATGCAGACCAACGTTCTAACAGTCTCCTTCCCCTCCTTAGCAACAGTCATAACATCAGAAGCATGAAGATAAGCTCCAGTCAACGCTTGGGCTTGATTCTCAATAGCCTCCCTAGTACGGATGAGAGAGTTGTTCATCCTTGACATTTGTCGGAGATAATATTCTGACCTATCAGTTGCATCAGCAACTGGCATCACTTCAGCAGCATTGGGATTGTAAACAGGCACTCTGGAGGGACCCGCAGCATACGGATCGCCCAGAATAAATGAAGGACCAAACACACGGTTGTCCTGAACCGGTGCAGAAGGACCGGGAGCATTAGGATCTCGAGGAGCATAAGGCAGACGAGCTCCCTCGGTAGTTCTCCTCTGATATGGAGCTACCGGTGACAAAGATGGTTGAACATGAATAGATACATGTTCATTTCCAGATTCACTGGATGTTGACACCAGATTGATGGGGCGAGACTCATTGCCCGAAGCCTCAAATTGTTCCTCTTCAGAAGAGTGGGGAACACGAGGAATGGAGTTTGCTACAACTGGAACTTGAGGAGTACCAGGAACAACAGCATAAGAGCTAGCTCCGTTCGACATGACAAGTCTGAAAGAATAGTCAAGGAATCCATATAAGTCTGATGGATAAGACAATTCGAGTCAATCGAATGGGACAGTACGCAACAAGAGTTTCAAAGAGATCTTTGTCTAGATTATACACATTCGATTTGGGTTTCTATTTCCAACATATTTTCAATGCTTATATATAGGGTCACCCGCAGCCTTCCCACCACATTTAAATATGTTGTTAATATAATCCAAACTATCACGTATATAAACCTTATGCATACACATACGATTTGAGTTTCTATTCCTAACATACTTTCAATGCTTATGTATAGGGTCACCCGCAGCCTTCCCACCACATTTACAGTATGTTGTGAATATAATTCAACTAACACGTATATACACAATTTAAGATATTTATTTCGAGCCTTATACTATTTTACATAATCGGGACGTAGTTGATCGGGTTAGGTCTAATTATTGACAAATAGTATAACTCTCGAGATAAGTATCCTAAACCTTAAAGACTTAGATTTCCTATATGAAGCGACCATGGCTATAGATTGAGTTATTCACGAGGAATAACTCTGTATTCACTATAACCTTGGCTCTGATACCAATTTTTGTCATACCCCATTGTAGCGGAAATACAGGGTTAACAAATAATTGCGTACTAATCAGAAGGTAAATAGAGATTACATCCATTAATCCAAATACAAGTTTATTACAAGTATAATCGTTCGGATGTGGACCCCAATACACGGATACAAACTATCCTCAATTGGAAATGGGCCCACTTAATACAATAATAACATTTGGACAGTCTAGTACAATTAGGACTAATAATACGATAGTCCTCAGAAGTCTGACGCTAATTGTACGTCCAAAGTTCAAAAGATGGCTTCTAAAATGTCATATACGCTTCCAATACTTACTGTTGGTTCCCTGAAAAGCATGAAATTTGAGAGGATCAACTATCGAAATAGTTGGTGAGTTTACAGTATGTTTGACCAAATTTTAATCGTCATTGAGAGAACACAATGACGTGTAGTTATTTTCAACAAGACAATCAGGATCAAAAAACCTGATAATATTTCATAACAAGACAGCCGGGGTCTAAGTCCGACTAAAGCATATGACAGCCGGGAGCCAAGTCCGACAGTATCAGTCACTATGCTACATTGCTTCGCACAGGATTTCCCTCTAAAATGGGGTGCACACCACAACAATGTTTATGACTAGCATATGACAGCCGGGAAACAACATCCGACAGTATCAGCCAACATGCCTCGCACAGGATTTCCTTCTACTAGTGGGTGCAGACCATAACTAAGACAGTCAAGAACTAAGTCTGACAATACAACCACTAGGGTTTCATAACAGGGATAACTACACAGGGGCAACATTTTAGTTTGTCAAACACAAAGAAACAATTTTATCAGCCATCACACGGCAATTCAAAGTCATTTCATTCAACATTTAATAAATGACACGTATACACATTTTCGACAGCCATCAACATGGCAAATTTAAGTCAAATGATCTAAGTATCCAAATCACATGGCATACTCACAAAACAATCATTTATTTAACAAATCGTGTATACTATAACACATGCTTTTCAGGCCCAAAGTAAAAGGAAAAAGGGCGCCATAAACTCACCTTAGCGATCTAAGTGCTAAAAGGTGCAAAGTAGCTCGAGAAGATCCACAGTCAATTCTCCACGTTATCCAAAACCTATGATATGATTACCAATAGTGAGGATCCAAGCTCACAACGACAAGTATCCTATGTAGAACTACTTAGCTATAGACCCTAGAATGCCCTAACCGAGAATGTGATTTAAACTTTCATTTTATTTAACTTTAGTTGGTAATATCAATGACATTGTCATTATAAGGTAGTCTAAAGTACCGATATTCACCAAGTTCAAACGTTCGAGTTATCGAAAACTGAAAATGTTAAACAGAACAAAAACTCGCGGCGCGAGGTGGATGACTCGCGGCGCGAAGGCCATTTTGAACTAGTTCGCGGCGCGAGACCTGAAGGGTCACGGCGCGAGAGCAGACCTGCACGAGTGAAAGTGCAGTTTTTGACCATTTTCGCCAAACCAAATCGTTTCCATTTCAAATCTTTTCATTTCAACAAGTACCAACAGGTTCAATAACCTGGGAACAAAACCATTTCGCTAACCATTTCACAAATACAACCATATTGATTTCAAAGACCCATTTCAAATCAAATTTCATCTAATAACCAAACCTAAAACTCATTTCATATTCAAAGCCTATTTATTAAATCAATCATAACTGAAATTAAGCCATAAGATGGAATTTAATCAAATCAAAAGTTTAAAGAAGTATGTTACTTACCAATTTAGGGTTCTTGAGATAGAATGAAGAAAATGGTGATGATGATGATGATGATAAAACCCTAATTATTATTGCAAAATGATTACTTCCTTTGATTTCTCCTTTGATTTCCTTGCCAAAACAGATTTTGATATTCAAGAGATTTGTGTGTGTGTGTTTCTATGTGTGTGTGTCGACCAAACAAAGAAGAAAGAAAAGAGGGAGGTGTTTGGTGGTTTACTCACGTCCACAAGGAAAAGGGACGGCCCATGTGGCCAAATTTTGAGATATTTTGTACCCTTTATTCGGTAAAATGCTTACGATTAAATACCGTTTGACTAAAAGGTTATAATTTAAAGTAAAGGTATTTTTCCTCGTCTTATTTTAGTTAAGACAAGCCAATAAAACTTCGTCAAACTAAACTTTATTTAAATCTTTATTTAAAGTTATTTTTAAGACTCGGCATTCGTCTAAATAGCTAATAGTCTACGTCATCAGGATACGTCTAATTGAACTATATCAATTGTTCAATTATTTAATAATTTCCACGTCATAATCTCTAAATTAGACGAAATTATAATAATGATCGAGATTAAGACTAACCCGTTGCTAATAAATTACGAGTTGTCACAGTAGGTCTTGATATTAGCTTTCTCTTGCTCTAGAAGTACCCGCAGTTTGGCCATAAGCTTTTGTGCTGATGCAGATTGCCTCTCTGCTATAATCTCCTGCAACATGATCTCGTATAGTTAGTTTTATACTTTATAGGATACGTAAGTAGTAGAGTACCACACCTCATTAATCTCCTGAAACATTGTTAACTAATTAAGAACCCTTTAACCACAAATCTGCGAGTTTACACAACCATTCACAAGTTGTTGGTCACATGTTGTGAAACGCAGCCTTATAGTACTGTTATACAACTGCTCGTAAATGATTATGAATGAATGTTAGAAAGTTCAATCTACTGAAAATGTAACTCTACACCGATTAACATGTTGTAGGATGAAACTATAATGGAGTAACTAATTAAGAGTCAACAAAATAATGTGAGTTATGCATTACAATAGCTAGGCGTGCAGAAAATTAGCGGATCAAATGTAATATTCAGTACGTGATGAATGAAAAAAATCACCAGAATAAAGCTTGCCAGATACCTTTTGATTGAAACTTAAAATGAGGGTCTAATTACGTCTAATGCTTGCCATAATTGAATTAACAACCTAGAACAGCAATAAGTGGGATGGATGCATAATCAATGTATATATATATATATATACCAGTTATATGTCCGCGCGATGCGGCGGTGAGTAGTGCGGGCGGTGCGGTGTGGTTGATAATGTAAAATTAATTGATATAAAAGGGTAATATAGTTATTTAAGAGTTAAGGGTAGATGTTAAATTAAGTTCATTAAGGGTTTTATAGTTATTTCAAGTAGATATTATAGATATTTTAAGTAAAGATTTTTAAAATAGTGAATAAAAAGAGAGGGATATTTTGGGTTTATCAATAACATAGTTGGAAAAAATGAAGGTAACTAAATGCTTTATATGTACTCTAACATAGATAGGATTTAGTATTTGGGAGTGTAAGGAACTTTTACTTTTACTATTGTATGAATGCATGTAACTTACATTTGGTGCATTGTAGGAAGAAACTTTATAAAACTGTTCAAATAATGTAAAGCGTATACGTGGCAAACCATATGAACTGTCACATACAAGTTTTTTCGATTGGTGCATGTAAAAATGTTACGGTTTTTTAACAGTTTTACGAAGTTTCTTCCTATAATGCACCAAATATAAGTTAGATTCATACAATAAGAAAAGTGTAAAAGTTCTTTATATTTCGAGATACTAAACCCTTTTAGATATAAATATAGATATAGATACTTAGCATAGTACATACCTCACGATAAAACATTGTAACGGATGCCCCTGGTGAACTATCAAGTAAATAGTTTGTTACTAATTGAGTAGACAAATTGACTTTTCCTTTTGGGCGGCTCTTCATCACCACAAGGTTTTCTGGATATATGGTTAAACTCTCCAAGTTAACAAACGGAGAAGGTTGATGAGAGATCAATTCAACATATTCAGAAAGATGCTGCATGCACAATATATATGTTGTAAGTTGAAATTATATATGTATACAAAACAAATATTTGTTCAGATTTGCAAGGGAGTGATTAATCGGAAATTCGGAGTTTATGAACATAGTCAGGAATAATGACAATAGATATGTATTTTATGAAAATTAGTGCTTGGCGCAGTATATAACGTAATAATGAAGTTGAGAAGCCAATTCATTTATTTAACATTATGCCTTTAGAAAACTAGTAATTGATCAGTAACAATTTAATTAAGATGTACATGAAATATAAACATGAAGATATAAATGTATACCTCAATAATCTCCAGGTTAAGTTTAAGAAATTTGACATAGTGGAGCTGTTGAAGGAGACCAACCATTTGACGAGCATCATTAACATCTAGACGATGATAATCTAAAACCCGAATATCCGCCTCCTTTAAAGAATGGAAACCATTCGTCGAAAGGTGCAAAGGATAGCGACCTCTATAAACCAAGGAGGCAATATTAGGTGCCGAAATCACATGCTCCTGCGTACCACTATAGTCGTCGTATCTAATAGTGAGATTCTCGAGTTGCGGTGCAACCACATTAACAGACCATCCTCGGATATCATAAAGAGTGAGATTAGATAGGCCAGGATGACAAATGCTCAATGATGATATGTCTAATGTACTACAGCTTATTTAGGTGAGATTCTTCAAGTTTGTACACTTGGAGAAAAGGCCACTAATAACACAGCAGTTGGCGTCATCACTACAGAAAGTGACACCTTCAAGATACAATGTTGTTAAAGCTGGAAGCTCCAAAATTGACGTGGCCCATTACTCAAACTGAGATGTTTAAGAGACAGAGAACTGCTGAATAGTGAGAGGGGAAATTCAATAAGATCAAAGTTCTCAACCCAATCCTGCGGCCGATATGTAACTTCAATTCGTTGGATATTGTGAGAGAATGCATAATGCACAAGTTCTTGCACAGATGGGTCGGTAAACTCTCTCATCTCAATATCGAGCTCCAGAGAAGACACGTCTATTTGATTATTGCGACGTTTGAGAAAATAATCCACAAAATTTTGCAACCTTGGAAGATCCTCAGTTTCAAAATTGAGGTAAGCCATGGTTTTGACGGTATCATTGATGCTAACAAAAGAAAGAATTTTATGGATTAGATCATCCGTCAAGTTGCTCAATCTATCGGCTTTTTCTTCTTCTATATTATCATGCGGTCCATAATCCATTCTCTCCCACTTTTTCAAATACATCATGAGCACATACAAATATATAACATAAATAATAATTATACATAAAAAAAAAGTATATAACATAAATCTATCAGCTTTTTCTTCTATATTATCATGCGGCCCATAATCCATTCTCTCCCACTTTATCAAATACATCATGAGCATACAAATATATAACATAAATAATAATAATATAAATAAAACTAGGTGAAACCCGTGCGTTGCACCGGTCTTTTTATTTTCTACAATTACTTGTAAAACATACTATTAAGATTAATCGTAGAACCTAGCTTAATCAAAATACAAAACAGAGCGAATTGTGCTAAGATGTAGTAAATTATATTTTATTGCAAAGTATACTCTATAAAACATATATTATTGTCTATTGCTAAGATTTATTGTGGGAATATCATTCCTATAAAAATAATATTACATTGGAACCCTAAACATGCATAGGAAAAAAAAAACAAATAAAGTTGTAGCGATGTATTTATATTGGGTCAACAAAATTTCACATATTAAACATGATACAATACATTTTTCACTATAGTAAATAAGCAAACAAAGTGAAATTTAGAATTACAACATATATATATATATATTACAAGAGCAACTTTTTTAAGGCTGAATTGCTGAAGAAGATTACAATGAACTACATGCATTGGTTTCAAGAAAATAATCAATTCCATGAATTTGATACCACACATGACTTTTGACAGCAACAACACCCAAAACCTACAAAAATAACACTAACCGTAGGTAGTACCATAACAGCAGTAGCATTAAAATCATAGTAACACAAAATACTTGTTTGACCATTAGTGTTTCAAGATCCCCAGGCGCGGAATCGTAATCTGCTAGTACCATCCACCATTGGGATCATATGCATATAGAAAGTAGTAGAACTGCCAACACTTAACAATTTTTTACCATTTTTTGAGTCTGACAAAATCTCTATACCACCCAAACATATTTATCTATCAGGTTGCTTAAGCAGCACAAGCCAAAACCTTTCAACAACTATGTACTAATGTAAAAAGCCAAAAACCAATAACACATAAAAGCCATCTCCAAGAATCAATGTATATATTACTATATAGCCAGAGAAACAACTTACAGTACCACCAAGCATATCCGCAGAAGCGCCACCGACACCACCATGTAGCAGCAGCATCTCCTGGATAGGACCGAGTAGGTTCGCCCAATCTTCACTAAGACCATCCCCTTTCAAGTCTTCAGAGCACAATCCAAGATATCATTAGATATATCACCAAAACAATCAATTTTCATAAAACTCGGTACTATAATCACCAGCCCCACACATTCTCTTATTATTATTATTAGTATTATTGTTATTATTATTATTAATTATTCTGTAAAACAAACCAAGTTTTATATACAAATACTAACTAATAACAAAAAGAACTATATGTGGTAGATTTATCAAATTTTGTGGTATGATTATCATTATCCATATGTGTATAGCATTTAATGTTTTCTTAACACATAATCTTGTGAAATGTATGTAACACAAACCAGCTAAGATTCTTAAATAGAGAACAAAAAGGTAAAAAAAACATAAGGATCATATGAAATCTATCTTTTGTACTTCAATGAAGTCATCAACTTGTGCGAATGTAGTTACCAATTACAGACTAAATAACATCTTTTGTAGTTCAATAAAACTTTGAAATCATATTAGACACCCTAATTCTTTCATAAGTATCCAATAGGGAACCCTGTTCAACCTTATCAACATTGCCCCAAAAGATTACTCCAACTACTCATTTTGACCCTTTACCTTATCTATTACAGGCGTACAGCCTTATGCCCATTATAACACTTTAGAAAGTAAAAGCTCCGAGCCTCCAATGAAGATAGTCAACAGACAAAATGCATACCTTATCCGTTCCCATATAGTGGACTATGTTCTCTTGATGGAATCCACTTAATATAGATATCTCCTGAAACAGTTTAAAAGAATAAAGCAATATCTTATGGTGTGTTTAGTTGTAAAAAGCTATAAAACTTATTTCCAAATGAACAGATATAAAACTAAAAAAAAACAAATAATTATGAATTAAACGCGATATAAAAATGAAACACGTTAAGCATATATAAGCAACTCATTGGAAAATTTTATCGAACACCTTCTATGCCAATATGCCATGCAAAGATGGAATATAAAAGACATCAAGTCTAGTATTTGAAAACCTTCAAATATGGAAACTGAGAAACAAATCAGTCAAGTACCAAACATATAAGCACAATAACAACAATTAAATTTGCCTTTCAAAAATAAAGATAATATAGAGATAGAAAACAAAACATAGTTGAGAGTCTGAATGTTTTCATATATCTAACCTGCTTGCAGAAAACAAAACATGTTATTCTTATTTTGTAACTGCAAAATGGACATCCTTAATCAGTTTATATAAGCCGGTAATCAGAGAATAAGTGGTCCAAATGGAAAATGGGCGAAAGATGGAAGGAGACTTGCGTACGGGTTTAAAATGAAATTTGGTATGACATGAATTGGAACACTTCTATGGTTAGTTTATTAAAGATATCGACGAAGACATACTTTTTGATAGCGCAATTCAAATTGATTCTAAAGTAGCTTGAAATAAAGACAAAAAACTATATCTGTTACCTTTTATATATATAGAGAGGGTTGGTTATTGTAAAACAAGTATTAAAGTAAAACAAATAAGACAAGATCTTGACCATTAGATCATGGTAAAATAGATTCACGAAGTACAAGTATATATATTGATACACAATGATTTTCATGATGCACGGTGATTTTCAATGAAGGAAAACCTATTGTTTTATTTGTTTTACTTTAATACTTGTTTTATTTTACCTAAAACCTATATAGAGATTATCTTGATTACCTTTACTTGTAATGGATTGAACTAATACGAAACCAATATTTAAACGTATGAATATACGGGTAGTCCACGAAGATTGATAGCTCTAAATCACCAAAAGTCAAAAACTCTTAATTAGCTTGTTTTTTTCAATTTTCGTGACTTGCTTCTGTCGAATAAAACAAATAAAAGGTTTCCCTTTTGTACGGTTGTCGAAAACTAGCTACAATACAAAGAAAAGTGTTTTCCTTTTATTATTGTTGATGTCACGATCGAATGGAATGAAAGCCCAAACTATCCTTATCGGCGGTCGACTCAAATTAAAGAAACGATGTGAATTGTTTACATTGATTATTAGGATAACTTTATATAATATATGATGATACAATTATATTTATATAGATAATAGAGATATGTGGTTGTTAGATACCTAAGTTTGGATATAGATCCTTTCACATATTATATGAAACCCCATGAATTGTATAATATATTTGTTTAATTGGATGTTTAAAACTTAGCATATATCTTATCTTTTAAGATAGTTGTATTCCGTATTGATATATTAGTTGTTAACATTATTAAACTTTTTTTATAAATCATATATATGGAAACTTAGTATAATAATAATAAAATATATAATGAGATATATATATTAAATCTAAAGATTAGTATTTGATTACAATTAGGTAATTATGAATTATGAATCTTTTTTTAGTTACACCAAAGTGACACATGTCGTGTAAGGAATGCGCCAAGTGTCGATCAAAAACCTTTTTTATATTAAATTTAAAAGATTAGTATTTGATTACAATTAGGTAATCATGAATAAGAATTATTTTTTTTAATTACACCAAAAGTGGCATATGTCGTGTAAGGAATGTGCCAAGTGTCGATCAAAAAAATACACAATCCTGTTTTAGTATATTGGTAGATAGATATCTCTAATAACTTCATCTCCAAGTTTAATTTTTTTATAAGGTTTTTTTAAATATAATTAGTTTAGTGTATGAAATAGTTATACACTTACTTTAAAAAAAAAATAGTTATGCACTTACCATATAATTCAAGAGTGGACTTTTGATATAAAAGATACAAATTTTTTATGCACTTTATTTTTTAATTTGGTGTAACATCCCAAACTTTATTTAACGGTTGACTTGAGTCATTCAGTCAACACCTCGTGCCCGTTAAATCTCTAGGAGATTTAATGCTTATATGTATTTAATGTGCTATATGTGTGAGACTTTAATGCCTTAATGACGTATATGTTAACGTGTTTAAGATGCCAAAGATGTTTAAGATGTGTATAATGTATCGGTGAGTATTTTTGTTAAGTCGTTTAAGCTTTAGATTTCAAGATGTAAAGTTGAGGGACTTAATTGTGAATTTTGGGAAAGTGTGTCTAGGTCTTAGGGGTCAATTGGGCTAACCTTATTGACATTAATCAGTTTCTAAATTCCGTTGAATCCTCTCCAAAACCGTTCCCCTCTCTCCATTTTGCTTACATTGCAAATCCTTAAAAAACGTGTTGATTCATGTGTGTTTGATCAAGCCTTTTCCACTCTTCTTGTAATCTCTAGATGTTAGAGGTATAATAACATTGAGTTTATGTATTTTCATTCATATTATTCGTTTGATTACTAATCTAGGTCTTTAAAGGATCAATTGATGTCGAAAACGTGTGTTTTAATCGATTCAGTGACCTAAAACGGTTTTCATTGTATTGCAAATCAATCGGATGTTAAAGGTTGTTTTCATGGCATCATTAGAGATTTAAAATGATAGATTTACAG
The DNA here is from genome assembly GCA_034093135.1 of Erigeron breviscapus. NCBI lineage: Eukaryota > Viridiplantae > Streptophyta > Magnoliopsida > Asterales > Asteraceae > Erigeron > Erigeron breviscapus. The sequence goes on from CM067167.1 coordinate 264,568,303, forward strand.
GGTTAAAAGTCGTGGGGTTTGGGATCGTTTGCAATTCGTTTGGCTAAGTTTTGGTTGCAAAAAAACATTTTTTCAGCGAACAGCCAAATATGCGACATACATTGTTGCATGTGGCGCATAAATGGTTCTGTTGTGAAATTCAGGCAAATATGCGGCTCATACAAAAGTGTATGTGGTGCATATTTTTTCATTTTTTTGGGCATTAAGCTCTTATACGACACATGATGTTTGAATGCGGCACATAAGACCCCTATATGTCATTTTAGCCCCGTTAAGCTCATTTATGGTTCATATGTTTTATCTTAGGTTGTCGGGAATACTTGTCAAGAACGGTAAACTTGTTTGTGAGTTGTCGTAAGCTCGATTGAGGTAATGCTATCTTGTAATAACTTCCCCAATGATATCTTGTAATGCTTGTGGGTACTCGGGATTATGCGGGAGGCTATATGGGCTATGTAATTACGTAGGGTAGCTTCAAATGCTATCATGTGATTATGTAATTTTATGAAATGCTACGAAATGTTAATGATGATGATGCTTATGATGTTGTTATGATGTATATGTTCATGCTATATGATGAAATGATTACGAGGACGTGCAATATATGTATTATGTGATGATTGCAAGACTTGAACACATCTGTTCACTAGACCTTGTAGGTTGCCATGACACGTGCACGTTTAAGGGCCCAAACGTAAAAGTGATAAAGTGTAGTTTTAGGTAATGTGATCACCTAAACTATATATAAAGTGTTAGCTCGAGCAAAGTGTAAAGAAAGTGTTAAGCTTGACTCACATTAGCTCCTCGTGGGCTAGTGTGTGATGTGGTCGCTTGAGTGGCTCCTTGCGACGAAGAATACGTGTTTGAGTATTTCCTGGTGGAGTAACTCACCGCTAAATGAACAAAGGCATAAACGGTATTTGACTATGTCATTCCTTAACGACGTTGATGGACCGCCGGCAGGCAATACCTATCATGTCGGGTGTGAGGTTCCATGTTATTAGGCCGCCTACATACAACCCCCAATGTTCCATGTGATAGGTGACGTATGTCACCAAAAGTGTAAAGTGTAAAGTGAAAAGTGAAAAATAAAGTGAAATGTGAAAGTGAACGATCATGAAAGGCACAAATAGGATCATGATTCCTAATGAGATGATATGTATGTGTATGTGTATGATATGTAAAGAAACGAATATGTTTTTTGAAATGTAAAATTGGTAAATGCTTTACTAATTACATGTTATCTTACTTAGCTAATTCGTTAGCTAACACTTGTTTCTTGGAAATGTTGTGTCTTCAGCAAATAAGGATGCTAAGTGAGAGGGGGTAGATGTTCTTAGATGTTTAGCTACCCATTAGAGACCTTATTACTTAGACATTTATTATGACATTTATTCATGATGTTTTATGTCTTGGTTTTTACAAGACGAACTTATGTAAGACTTGAGGTGACATCTATGTTGGTGTCATTTGGATTTCCTTTAATTATTGCTATGATATGGATACGGTAACACCTTTTCAATAGATTAACCAACCGTTACCTTTTGGTTTGGTTACATAATGTTTGTTTCGCTGTCTTTTAACGCCTTTAGTCAAAACAATTTGGAAATCCACATTCATTTTATAAACGATGGGTGTTACATTTGCATTTGGACTTGGACTCTTTAATTTAATACTTAACATTTAACTAATTAATAAAGTCGAATACTATTTTTCTCCATGTAGGTGATTTTAAATATGTATATGTAATATACAATAGAACCTCTATAAATTGATACTCGATAAATTAATAATCTCGATAAAATTAATAATTTGTCAGGTCCAACTTGGGACCAGTACAAAATTGGACCTCAATCAATAAAATAATAAGATAATAACTTTTTTGAAATCACAATGTATTTATATTGGTCCCAACGAAACTATAAATTAATAATTACTAAAATATTCCAAATTTTAGTAGAAAATGATGTATAGTCACTTTTTTTTGTAGAATTTAAATCTATATTAAGTTTATCTTTAAATCTTATCATTGGACTCTTATCATTTATTTTTCCTATTTCATCTAAAAAAAACTCAAAAATGCAATGTAAGAGTTTGAGAATTGTTTACTCGTATTGCAACAATAAGTTGTAAAGAGTTCTATCATTAAATTATCTTCAACTTCGTCATCAATCGGATTTTGAATGATATTCGTCACAATTTTTTCAAAGTTTTAAACCTCATAACATTTATCTATTTTCACTAGCATAATCTAGCAAGTAATTCACATCTATTTTGTGTTGATAATGCATACCCGTAATCAAGGTCTCATACTCACAGATGTCTTCTCTAAAATTTACATCATAAAACCTCTTTAAATTAATAAATTATTAATTTATCGATATAATAATATCTCGCTAAATTGATAAAATGTGTTGGTCCCAACATTATTAATTTATAGAGGTTTCACTGTATATATACACACAGGGAAAAGTTATATTAGGAACCCCAAAAATTGCAGCAACCTTTAGGAACCTTCTTCAAATTAAAATTATCTACTATATGATCACTTACACATGTTCATATAACTATATAATTGCTTACAAATGTTCTTACAACTATTTATTACATTTGATCATCACTAATTTCATGAAAACATTAATTTACAAAATGCTTGCATACATATGATCAACCTCCATACATGTGCACATAGCACTATTCGTGCACATGTGATCATAAAATTCATATCTCCAAAAATTGTATAATGGATGAAAATCCATGTCTCTACATAATTGTAAAATCCAAAATTGCACCCAATTAACTCAAAAATGAAAAATAAAAAACAATAACTATGTAAAGAATAATCAATGATTAAACTTGATTTAAAAAGTTCCTAAAAGTTCCTGCAATTTTTTGGGATCCTAAAATAACTTTTCACTATACAAATATACACATATATAGTGTAATTTTTCAATGAGAACACCCTTAAATTGAGAACACGGTGAGAACACTTAAAAACTCCATTTTGATGCATTAAAGTCCATAAAACCAACATAGTGTACAACTAATTATCATTATTTAAGTGTTTAAAAACACATTGATCCATCAAAACTAACAAAATCACCTTTTTAAATTTATGCATAACTAATTATCGTTATTTAAGTGGAAAGTAATGGTGTTCAAGAGGATGTAAAAGGCTATGTTAGGGATTGATGTGACTAATTTTATACCAATTTCCCACTTCGTATTTGGTCATTTATAAGTGATTTGAAGTCGTTTTTGTATACGTTTGGTGCGTTTATGGTATTTGTCAGTGTTTCAGGATGTTAACAGGTATTTTAGCACAATTACTGAAGAAAACGACATTTGGAGGCCTAAAGTGTGCTTATGGATGAGCTCGTGGAAGATTTGAGGAAGAAACGAACATATTCGAAGTTTTGGCAGATGGTCATGACATGACCACATATGGTCATGTCGCATCTGGAAGTCAGAACCTACTCAAACTCTTGTATTCAGATATGGTCATGGTGTGACCATCTATGGTCATGTCGCATCAAGCTGTACGACCAGAAGAGGAATTTTCCACCAAGTATAAATACCTAGCAAACACAACCCTAACTTTTCATTTTCGACTTTCCAAAGGTTTTTAGGGTTCTTGGAGGCTATTTTCATTAGATCAAACACCTCTAAAGATCATAGAAGCATTTGGATTCATTGCATCAATTCATTCACGATTCTAGCACTCTTTTGGATTTATTTCTACATTCGGTGCAATATGTTTTCATATATTATTGATTGTTTTTTATCTTTTCATCATGAGAGGCTAAATCTCTTTGCACCCACTTGGGTAGTGAACATGTCATAGGATTGTTTGATGTTATTTGCAATTGTTGAACATGATTTATATGTTTAATCGAAGATACACATTTATATGAGTTTATAATTGTTTTATCTTTTATATAGATTAATTGATAATTGTTATTAGAAGTTCGAGAGAAATCTATTTGATTGTCAATTGGTTATGAAATGATTAATCGGTCTTTAATTAATCAAAAGTCGTTGGAGTTCGAGAGAAACTAGCGATAGAGATTTAACCAATTAAATTCATTTTGAGTGTGCAAATGTCTATGATAGAGAGATCTAATTAGGCGAATAAAGCAGTTCGAGAGAAAGCTTTTCAAGATTAAATCATAAAATCAACTTAAGTTCTTAATGCTTAATTGTTTAGAGTAAAAATTACTCACGAGAGTGATAACTATACTTTTTGCAATTAAAGATTTGAGCACAACGAGAGTTCATTTTTTTAAGCTTGAGGATTTTCGTATCTATATAAGAATCGGTTTTAACTTAAAAAGTATGCAAATAATAAGTTAAGAGTGATAAGATATGATCGTCACAATCCTCGTTCAAACCAAACAATGTGATGACGTCAGAGAACGAACAAAAACTTAAAAACTAGTGAATACAGACAAGAGTAAACGTAAACATTTGAGTCATACAAATCGGATTAGTTACGTAATAAAGTTCAGAAATGAAGGGGAATTCGTTTAACTGAGGAATTCCCCAATGCGTCAAGTAAGATCTCGGTCCAGGAAGATTCTCTCTTAACTGGGAATCAATCATGGTGTGCGTGAGGCGAAACGATTAGGATGTGAACGACATGTGAATGGAAACCTGGTTTGTCCTATGATACCAAACGAGGCCACGTGCTACAAATGATGAGAGTATGTAACATTAAGGATATTTGAACGTGATGGGAGTGAGAATCGTGGTAATTTCGAGGACGAAATCCTTTTAACTGGGAATGATGTAACATCCGCCGTTTTGTCCGGTCAACATAACGGGACTAGTAGTTTTGGACACAAATCAAAATGGGATAAAGTAAACTTTTGTAATGAAAAAGGTAGACATATGAATAGTCGTTAAAAACGTAATTTCGAAATAGATAATAATATGTCATGAAAGTATTTGAACGAGTATCGGGTTAAAAGTTTTAACTAAATGAATCATTTCTCGGGAGAAGCTGGAAGGATCCGCGATAGCTCTCTAGATTTCTTTCTATCCTCCATCTCTCTAGAATCCAAGAACTTCTTCATCATCATTTTCTTCTTCTTCCTCTACTTTTTCGGATTATCATCATCATCATAAGGAAATCAACTAGTAATGGTATAACAATAACAATAATCTTCAAGTGTCCAAGATTTACTCTTTGAAGTCCAAGAACAAGTCTCCATTCCATCCTCTTTGTCTCAAATTCGGATTTCACACTTCTAGGACGAACTAGTAAGGGATTTCACTCTTAAAATGTTTGAATTACATCGTAGTATACTCCCTTTGTCTAGATCTAAGCGATTGTAGTCGCGTTGGGTGTAAAATGGGTGTTATTGCGAAAAAAACGGGTTTTTAATCTAAGGTTGAGAAATTGGAAGTGGGTTTTGGTTTAGAATTGATATTATAGCTTGTTTATACTAGTAAGATGTTGTGTTATGAGTTGAGGCTTTGATTTGGGGTTTAGATTGGTCAATTTTGAGCTTAAATCGGGTTTTTGGGTTGGATGCAGCGCACTGGCTTTGGCTGCGTCGCAGTGAAGGCTCCGAGGGTTTGGATGCGATGCAGTGACTCTGATGCGACGCATCAGAGTCTGGAACTTTAAAACGATCATAACTTTTGAACCGTAAGTTCGTTTTCGATGATTTAAGCGGCCACGGAAGCGTCAATGAGTCTACTTTCCAATGTTATAGTCCTCTAAGTCCAAAACATAGTTTTAACAAATAAAAAGTTTTGATAAATCAACAGTGATCAAGTCCCGGTGAGTCATTGTCAAACAAAACTTAACGATTCCACCTTGGATGGATCAAAGCCTTATAAAATGAACATAATGAAGCAATTATGGTAATATTAGGTCAATAACTAGGAGACCTTACCTCTTGAGATGCTTTAGGATTAATGTGATACGTGTATGATAGGTTTCGGCTATCGTGGACGTCTTCCTTTCATCTTGGGATTGTATTGCGCGTGTCAGGTGAGTTTCGTAGCCCCTACTATATGTTGTATGCTTTGGGGGTGGAAAGATACTTGCTATGTGTTTACGTGTTATGCCGTAGATTAAGCTTATGTTTATTTTACGTGCATACGTTTTTGTGCTAGTACACGTCTCAGGTAGACATGTATCGTGAATGGTATAGATGTGGTATATGATACTTGATGTGTTTATATGATTAGAGATTGGTAGGTTTTCGGTATGCTTAATGGGTGTTGGTCGGGTGGAGGGAAAGCCGATGGTATCACCTGTATACAAACCCTGCCAATACCTAAAGGGCATATCGGAAACTTAGGTCCATTTGGCGATTTAGTTAATTGGAAAGTGTACTCACTGTTAAACGTGAACGTGTTGTTATGTGGATACATCATTGTTGATTAGACGTTGAACGTATTGTTATATTGATATCGTGTTGTATTATACGTGTGTAAGACGTGACGTTATGGATTGTTTAATCCTTATTATATATTTATAAGACGAATGACGTTATATTATATTTATATAAGACGTAGACGGTGGATTGACGAATCCACACCCGGTATGATCATGCCACGTTACGGGTTGTTGAACCCGCGTTATTGACGTTATTATTTATATATGACGGAAGACGTTATGGATTATTGAATCCATATTATATTATACGTATGTATGACGGAAGACGTTATGATTATTGAATCCATATTATATTATACGTATGTATGACGGAAGACGTTACGGATTATTAAATCCATATTATTTATATGTAAGACGGTATACGTTACGGATTGTTGAATCCACGTTATATATATATATACATATATGTACGTATATCGAGGAAATCGTTGTTGTTAACCGTTGAACGTTGAACATGTTATGTGATCCTACGAACTAACAAACCTAGTGTTGACGTTTTTGAGTATCTTTTCAGGTATAAGAGAAATCGCTTGCAAACTAGGAGTGGATGCCAATAGATGGACCTAAGGATCGTTTGATTGTATTTTAGATCTTTAGACTCGGGCACGATGCCTCGATTTGCTCTCCCCTTTCGTGGGATTTGTATGTTGTATTTTGACTCGTGTATGGCAATTTGTTGTGTTAAATGAACATCATATAGTTTCTCTGAGTAATATCCATTTGCAAGCTCGTTTCAGTTGCATCTCACGTTTCCGCCACTGGTGGGGTGTTACAGAAAGGGACTAATGTTGGGGGGAAAAATTAAGGGAAAATTTCATTACATGCCCCTGTGGTATGTCATTTTATCAAAATTCGCCCACATACTTTTTTTTTATCATTACATCACCCTAAGGTGACTATTTGCTTCATTACACACCCCTCTCTTTAACAGACGTGAGTTTGGCTCCGTTAAGCCCTCATGTGCAATGCACATGAGGACATTTCAGTCTTTTTCACCCCTAAAACACTCTCTCCCCATTCTCATCTCTTTTTCAGATCAAAACTCATTTTCTTTTCTAAATCTAAACACATAATAACAATAACAATAAAATCTAAAAAAAATCATAAACAATAAAATCCAAAACCCAAATTAACAACCCAAACACCAACAAGATCTTCTCACAACCTTAAATCTAATCACAAAAATTCTTTGTCTTCACTTACAGAATATATATACATATATATAAATCCACTTAGAAAGTAATGTATAATCACAAGCAGACCCAACTGGAGCAAACCAAGATTTGCATACTTCTTTTTTGAGTTCATACATTTTGAGAAATTTAGCTAGCAATTTGCTCCGCTCTCCTTTTCTCCAAAGAGAAAACAACCCATTTCGTCCAAATGTGTTTTTCATTCAAAGCGTGATTTCCATAGTGGCTATAAGATACACAACATACCAGACTTAATAGTACACTGATAATAAGCCCATGAAAACAAAGACCACAAGATAACTATACTTTGAACATGATAAATTCAAAAAAAGCAAAAATATGTTGCGTTTTCCATAAAAATGTCCCAAAATTAGAAAACCATATCTTTTCTATCACTCACTTCCTTTCTAGATTTTAGTGAGAAAAAAAAAATAGAAAGAGGAGGAGTGTACCCACCACCACTGCCCGGTGCTACCCAACACCACATCCGGAGTTACCCGCACCGTCGCCACTATCAACCGTTGATCCCAAAAGAAGCGGCAGGGGATGATTTTCAGTACCGTGATTATGATGTTTATAACAGATCTGGAGTGTATGTATATATGGATCTATTTTCTTTTTGGTATTGTATAGATGTAGATGCGTGTGTATCTCCTTATCTCCTTATAGATTAGAGCAATACATCACAAAAGCTTATGTGTCAGCCTTTAAGGCTGTCCACCTCATAAAAAACACACACCGGCTGATGTCATGCGTGTGTTTTTATAGCTTCTCTCAGAAGCTTTTGGATGAATAAATAATGTTTTTAGAGTATCTACAATGAGGAAATTATCAAAAGCTTTTTTGTAAAAAAAAAGTATATAAAAAACTTTTTACCATTGAGTTAGATGACTTTTTTGATCAATAGGTTGAAGAATCTCAACCTATTAAAGAATATATATATATATATATATATATATATATATATATATATATATATATATATATATATATATATATATATATATATATATATATATATATATATATATATATATATATATATATATATATATATATATATATATATATATATATATATATATATATATATATATATATATATATATATATATATATATATATATATATATATATATATATATATATATATATATATATATATATATATATATATATATATATATATATATATATATATATATATATATATATATATATATATATATATATATATATATATATATATATATATATATATATATATATATATATATATATATATATATATATATATATATATATATATATATATATATATATATATATATATATATATATATATATATATATATATATATATATATATATATATATATATATATATATATATATATATATATATATATATATATATATATATATATATATATATATATATATATATATATATATATATATATATATATATATATATATATATATATATATATATATATATATATATATATATATATATATATATATATATATATATATATATATATATATATATATATATATATATATATATATATATATATATATATATATATATATATATATATATATATATATATATATATATATATATATATATATATATATATATATATATATATATATATATATATATATATATATATATATATATATATATATATATATATATATATATATATATATATATATATATATATATATATATATATATATATATATATATATATATATATATATATATATATATATATATATATATATATATATATATATATATATATATATATATATATATATATATATATATATATATATATATATATATATATATATATATATATATATATATATATATATATATATATATATATATATATATATATATATATATATATATATATATATATATATATATATATATATATATATATATATATATATATATATATATATATATATATATATATATATATATATATATATATATATATATATATATATATATATATATATATATATATATATATATATATATATATATATATACAAAAATTCTCTGTCTCTATAATCATATCACTTACAAAATATATATATACATATATATATAATCCACTTAGAAAGTAATGGATAATCACGGGCAGACCCAACTGGAGCAAACCAAGATTTGCATACTTTTTTTTTATCATTACATCACCCTAAGGTGACTATTTGCTTCATTACACACCCCTCTCTTTAACAGACGTGAGTTTGGCTCCGTTAAGCCCTCATGTGCAATGCACATGAGGACATTTCAGTCTTTTTCACCTCTAAAACACTCTCTCATCCTTTCTCATTCTCTTTTTCAGATCAAAACTCATCTTCTTTTCTAAATCTAAACACACAATAACAATAACAATAACAACAAAAAACAATAACAATAATAACAATAACAAAATCTAAAAAAATTCATAAACAATAAAATCCAAAACCCAAATTAACAACCTAAACACCAACAAGATCTTCTCACAACCTAAAAATGGAAGAAAAAAAACCAAAAAAAAAACACAACGACATTTTTATTTTTTTAAACTAAACTTAAACTAATTGGGACCGAATAGGAAGTCTTTGTACTCCGCCATGAGTTTCTTCTTGGCTTCCTTGATGTACCTCTTTTCCTCGTCATCACACTCTGTTTGGCCCATGAACGAAAGAGCCGAATACATGGTGCGCTTCCTTTCTTCCTCACGAATGGCAGCCAAAGATTGTTGTTGTTCATCCAACACCGCCTCTTTTTTACACCCAAGTCGGTCGAGTCGGGCGGCTAGGTCGGAAGCTGAAGAACGAGCAGACCCCGCATCGGAAGAAGCAGATGTTCGTGATGCCTTTGACCTAGTAGGGGGGCGCGTATACTTATCCCCACCGAAGAGGTCATTATCACCAAGGTCCACCGGCTCGAATTGGGTCTCCTCCTCCTCCTCCTCGTCACTGTCAACAACATTAAGAATGTTTTTCCTTTTATGCATGCTTCGCCCCATAACATCATGACCGGATGGAGCGAAGAACTTTGGCTTATCTTTCACAAGCAACCAACACTCGTACATGGTAAACTGAGTTTTGGTTTGACTAAAGTACTCTGAACGCGCTTCCTCCATGACTTGGGCATCGTTCTCACCACTAGATCGATGATCATCATAGCCTTTCCAGATTGCATTGAACTTGTTTACATTTGTTTTGATTTTTCTCCACTTGCCACTAATCTGATTGTGATTTCTTGGGTTGTTGGGGAATCTTGCATTATACTTCTCTCTGATTTTCCCCCAAAAACAATCAAGCGATTGGTCTTTGCCAACTATTGGATCTTCTGTAGCATCGATCCAACACTCAGTGAGAACTTTCATTTCAAGCTCGCTCCAATGTGACGAGTTTGCAGCAGGTTCTTTTGGTTGTTTGCTTTCTTGGTGCGTTTGGCCATGCTTTTGACCCGGCCCTTCTTTGGTTGTGTTTCAGGAATGGATTGGGGGGTGGGAACAGATTCGGGTGTGGGAGCGGAGTGTTGATCAGGTTGTTGAAAACATGCTGCTGACGATGACCCCCCATGGTAGAAACTAGGGGGTTGTGTAGCGGCAAGTGAAGCATAATAAGCTGCCATGAATTGAGGATAACGGGGGTCATTTGGTTGTGGGATGAACGGTATTTGTGATGGGTTGTTAGTGTACGATTGATTAAATTCGTTCACGGCGTTGTTCCAGAAGTCGTCGGCTTTTTGGTTGTTGAAATTCGACATGATTTGTGCTTAAAAAGGATTTGTATGTGTTAATGTATCTGAATAATGAAAGTGTGGTGTGTTCTAGTGCTTATGAAGTTGTATATATAGGCTTTTTCAAAAACTAGCCGTTAAAGGACTAAAAGTGTAAACTTTTTTGTACTGCAGGTGGTCAAACAGGCCGTTAGAGGGACCTGTTTTGCCAACTTTTGAAAGTTCAAAAGTTTTGTCTTCTTCCTTCAAAACTATCCGTTGCATTCAAAAAAAAAAAAAAAAAAAAGAGAAACCACTCGTCCCTGCAGGAACGAAACCACCGGACGAGTCCCTCGAACGAGCCATGGACGAGTCCCACCCAACGGTGTGGACTCGTCCGATGTACCCGAACGAACCCATGGACGAGTCCATTGGGGAGCCCCTAAACTTTCTCATTCAGATTCACTTTCTTCTTTTTCTTTATTCTCGATCTAACATGGGTGTAAATTTGAAAAGCTTATTTTTCTTTTAATTATTATTGGTTTTTACTTCTTCCTCATCTTTGGATTTTAGTTTAGTTACAGTACACTATTATATCTTTCTTTTACATATGAGTTTTTTTTTAATTCTATTTTTTGTTACTAATTTTTTTCTTCCATAATTTCTACAAGAACATGAAGAAGAAGCAGATAGCTACAGGCTTGTGATTTCAATTCGAGATATAAGGTATGTTTGTAGATTTTTTTGATTTTTTTTGTTATATGGGGTTTTTGGATATTAAATTAAAAGATGTAAATTTTGGATGGCTTTTTTTTTCCTGTTGCTTAAAAGGACATGGATTAAAAAGACATAATTTTATTTATACTTCTTCTGTTTTCCAGGTAAGAAAGACATGGATTAAAAGTTTTTTTTGGGATTTTTCAATTTCAATATTGAACTTGGTTGAGGTAAGCTTCTTTAATTAATTATCTGTTTTTTTTTTATTGTTTTCTTGAGATTTGGAATCTTTCATAGGAAGATATTCTTCCTTTCTCTTTTTCATCCTCAAATCCACCAAATTTTTTTCTTTTCCAGGTATGTATTATTGTATTTTTTTTTTACTTCATTAAGCCTAAATCCTATACATTTAAATATGATGCATAATATCTCCTTCTTCTCCAACAATTAACTATTTGGTGCAGGGGATACATATACAATAAAGTTATGTAAGTTTTCATCTAAAATGTTTATAAAGTGAAAATATTAACATCTGAATGGCTAATTTTAGGGCTATTGTTATCAAAAACTTTTCTTCTTCTATCATCTCCTGATGTATAAGATGTTGGTACTTTTGGTGATGCATTTCAAAATGCTCGATGAAATGTCTAAAAGAACTAGAGATGAGTGTAAGGTATTGTTTTTATGTGTTTTGTGTTGGAATCTTGATATTGAAAGTAATTAAATAGAGATGAGTTGTATTCACAATGTGTGTTTGATGAAAAATCTAAATGGGACTAAGCTAAAATTTTGTGTGTAGCTATGTATTGCAGATTTGGGAGTGTTATCTTGAAAAAGTTTTTATTGCCAGTTGAATGGGAGATTGGTGTTCTCGGAAAAGCTTACTCTAAATGGGTAGCCAAAACGGCTGACGGTCTAAAAACCGATGTCCATGGATAATGTGCAAACAAGAAAATGCCCCTGATCCAATGGTAAGAATTTTCATGAAGCTTTCTAGCTTACATATGCATACCTCGAAATTATTTAGAACATGATTTAATAGATGAAAGATATAAAAAAATTTGAAGTTTTTATTTTGGGCAGTCCCTTAAAAAGGTTTTGTTATTGTAGTGTTTACCAGAGTAATTAAAGAACTAGGATTGTTACTTAAAAGTGCTTAAAGACTGAGAGGGTACCAGCCTGCGAATTTTGTAAGTGCTTATACCTTCTAAGGTAAGAAGATATGTTTGATGGTTGAACTAATGTTATATATTTGATCATGTTCATTGTATATTTGCTAAAAGATTTTTGGGTGGTGCTGTTTTTTTCAGGATTTAAACCAAGGACCAAAAAGTTGGGATCATGCTATTGCAACTAGATCATCAAACCTTTCTGAATTTGCTTCTCTTGAGGAAGAAAAGGCCCAAATATTCCATTCATTTTTCGGTAATAGACCCGGCCTATACTCTTTGTAAGTACCTTTTAAAATTACAACTCTTTTCCAATATTATACCTTGCTACCCAGAGGTTGGAACATGGATGGGTCAGGGGTCAAACTGGTTCGGTTATCAATTACTCATTGCAAGATGCATTTACTTAATAGAGGTAGCAAAATGAGCAGGTTGAATAAATGGCTCAGGTCAAAACATGTTTTTTTAGGTGTTTTGAAGTATGTATTCTGTTTTAGTTATTATGACAATACTTGTTCAAACTAAGATATAATATAAGATTGTGTATAAATAAGTTAGTATAATAAATATGATTCATATTGTGGTGCAATGTGCTTTGAGCTAAAATTTGCTGATGAGACAAACCAACTGAAACCACCTCACACATTTGTACCATGGACAGGTTACTAGGTTAGGCGAGGGTAAAAAATGAAGCCATATTCCTATCATGTTTCTGCCCAAAACTGAAACCAACTGAACAAACACTTGCTGTGGTAAGGTCCTAGACATCTTTTATTGCACATTGGTAAATCATATCCCTATTATGAATCTACCCAAAACATTTAACTATTCTATGAGGATCAAAACAAGTTCGTTGGAGTATTATCAGAGATGAAGATCTTTATATATCTTTATAAATAATTTTATTGTTTTGACAGGTCTTTAGTAATGAAACGATTCTTATTTTTTTTAGGTTGTGTTGGCTTCCAATCTCATCAATCAATGTGAGTTCATTTTTATAGAATGTATATATGCAATTATGACAGATACTAATATGAACCATCAATATAGTAGTTTAGTTTAGTTTGTGGAGGGAAGTCTCATGTTCAGCCAGTTAGGAAAATCACATTAAAAGTGAAGATCTAAATAATTTGCTTGGAATTTGAAGGTTAGTAAGTGATCAAATCTTGTGTAAAAAATTTGTTTCTAGGAATTTTATCCAATGAGGGAAATATAATTTAGACGAACCCAGTTTTAGAGAACTGTATCATATTTGTAATTAGATTGCTATGTCTCGGGTTACTTAGCTGCTTACAAGAATGATCAACACCTCTTTTTTGATGAAATGCTTGAGTGAGAAAAATAGTTTCGAAACTTCTATTTGAAAATAATGAAGTGTTATATATTTTGATGATTCATGGAAATTGAAAATGGACCAGTAGCTATATAAATTTGCATTTTGGGTTTATATATATATACTATTCTGTTGGGTAATTCGAAATGAACCATTAGCATTGATTTTTTTGGCATAAAGATTCTTAATTTGTTTATGTAGATATGCTGATAAGCCGGGTAACATAAGGTATGTCAAGATTCCTTCCACATTGCATAATAAAACTTTGACTTTTACTAACTTCTGTGTAATCTCTATTCTAGCAACTTAGTAGTCAAAATGCTTTAGACCAGTGATAGTCTTCATGCCCGAGCACTCAAGGAGAGCATGAGAACTTATTCCAGTTTGCTACAAGGTATCCTTTTGCTTTCACATGGAAATATGATTGGTGCATATGATTGTTACTTGACTTAATTGGATGAGTACGTTGTATTTTATAGTTAACCTTAAAATTTTAGTTGTTGTTTTGGTTGCTTAATGGGCCTTATTTATGGTTCATTTTAATGACTATTGCTGATGTGGTTAAGCAAATGGTCATTTACTGTTGTAGAGGACCCCTCTAAATTCTATGGTTTCCTTATGGGACATTTTGATGTAAGTTTGAAGATTTAACTAGACAAGTTTGGTGGGATGAAACTTTCCAGGTGATGATGCTTACTACTTAATATGGAGTAATGTTGCTGGTCAAGATTGGGCTACGACGATAAAGAATTTAAAGTGCAAAGAGGTGGTTGGACTAAAGTAGATAGGACGTTAGATTCAATTAGCAGTCTAATCTCATTATGTAGTGCTAATTATCTTTCAAGTTTTTCAAAAATACATCATTGTTATATATTTATATTTTACATGGTATTTTTTGTTTATATATAAACTTGGGCTCTGTTATTACTAATTTAGTGAGTATTGGGTTGTACATAGAAGTTCTATACTTCTATAATGTATTTTATGTATTGGTTGTGAAATCTAATTATTAAAATTTTTCCTTTGAGAATAGTTGTTTACAAAATGGATAAAAATGATGTTTGAAGGTATTGGCTAATTACCTAAGTTGCCTATTGGCGTTTTGCCATAACTTTTTCATATGTTGGGTTTTGGTGTTTTGCCATAATAGTATATTTTATTTTTAAAACTCATTGTGTAATTTTTCAATTGTCGATCCGTGTTTTCACACGGGTTCTAGAAGTACTATTATATATATATAGAGAGATACATGAACATAAAAGAACAAAAGTTTGCATATAGATAAGTACCAAATAAATTGTTATCACAAATATGTTAGCGAATAAATGTATGTTAGTAATCTACACCCCACCTTATAGGAAACACAACTACGACTACAAACGATCAACCCAACTACGACTACAAACGAGTTTGACTTTTATTGACTAATCAGAATTTGGTTAGGAAGATAGTTAGGTGCTTAATTTGGTTTAAACTAGATAATTGGCTTGGTTTTGTAGTAAATTAGGAAATGTTTGACTCTTTGTTGTACTATAAGCAACCAAAATGCATAAAGCATATATATGTTTCCCATGCAAAAAGAGACATAAAGCTAATTACAAAAATCAAGAATTCAAATTTTAAGTTGTTTTGTTCTTTACCTTCCATCATAAGCTTTTTATCAATCATAGTCATGTGTTTATGGGTTTGACTAAGGTAATGTGTACTTTAGAGATATTAGAAATTAGAAATGTCTTTGTCTTGCAATTCTCAAGTAAAAATCGGCTCCTGCAAGTGTTTGTATCTTCAAAACTTTACAAAACTTTGCTTTTATTAATTATTAAGTACAATCTACAACTACTAATGTACCTTAGTCAAACTTTTGGATCATGGTAGGGTCTTCTGTAGGTAAATTTTAATTTATTTATATACATATCTTTAGTTAAGTGTTTTGATTCTGATGTATTTAGTGATAACCATTTAATTTAAT
The DNA here is from genome assembly GCA_034093135.1 of Erigeron breviscapus. Lineage (NCBI taxonomy): Eukaryota > Viridiplantae > Streptophyta > Magnoliopsida > Asterales > Asteraceae > Erigeron > Erigeron breviscapus. The sequence goes on from CM067167.1 coordinate 264,584,853, forward strand.
GATTTTGATGCTTTTTAACAATTATTTTTTGAGATCATGTGTAACCATTCATTTTTTGATTTTACTGTAGAGTAAACTGTTTGTTCATGATAAGTGGTTTATAAAATTTGGTTTCATGGAAAATGTTTATAACAAATGGTTAATAGAAAATGATTTATAGAAAATGGTTCAAGTTCATAGAAAAGCGTTAATAAAAAATGATTAATAGAATCTGGGTTTATATGAATTAAAATGGTTTATGAATGATTATTAAAACTTGGGTCATAGAAAATAGTTTATGAAAAATGGTCACAAAATACGAGTTCATATAAAATGGTACATTATAGTATTTTCAATGTTTTGTGGGTCTGAAATCAACATAAAAAATCACTAATTTTCGATTACATTGTATAATATATAGCTTAAAATCAATGTATCTATTATATTATGGTATATAGATCGTAATATTAATTAAACTACAACTATATATTTTTTAAGAGTTAATTATTATCTTCACTATCAGTTATATATTATTATTCATCGTCATATTTCAACCCGATGTCCATGAATTTGTCATTTAATTTATAGAAGGTCTATTGATTGTCCGTGTTTTTACATATACAAATGGAGGTTATTTGCTTTTCTTTTTCATAAGGGATAAGTTAGGTAGGGTTTTGGGGTAAATATATGTTTTACATATTTTCAATACTTTGTGAAATTAAAACTTAAGTTTTCATTTATAAATACATTTGGTTTTGGTTGAACTTATAAAATTAATTTCAACCATTATCATGTGTTAGGTTTTATTTTTGTTCTTTACCTTCATCATAATCTTTTTATCAATCATAGTCATGTGTTTATGGGTTTGACTAAGGTAATGTGTACTTTAGAGATATTAGAAATTGTCTTTGTCTTGCAATTCTCAAGTAAAAATCGGCTCCTGCAAGTGTTTGTATCTTCAAAACTTTACAAAACTTTGCTTTTATTAATTATTAAGTACAATCTACAACTACTAATGTACCTTAGTCAAACTTTTGGATCATGGTAGGGTCTTCTGTAGGTAAATTTTAATTTATTTATATACATATCTTTAGTTAAGTGTTTTGATTCTGATGTATTTAGTGATAACCATTTAATTTAATGATTTTGATGCTTTTTAACAATTATTTTTTGAGATCATGTGTAACCATTCATTTTTTGATTTTACTGTAGAGTAAACTGTTTGTTCATGATAAGTGGTTTATAAAATTTGGTTTCATGGAAAATGTTTATAACAAATGGTTTCAGAAAATGTTTATAACAAATGGTTAATAGACTAATTTAAACAAAACATTCCATGGATTGATTAAAAACAAACACTAATCAAATTTAATGATTAATATAACAAGTAACGTAAACAAACATGTAATTGATGAAGTTGCTTTTATACGTAGCCATATGAAATTTGTAGTGTCAAAATTTTTTTATACAAAGGTCTACGTATTTTCCGTGTTTCTACACGGGTCTACATCTAGTATCTATATATATAAGATTTTACTTCCCATTTGATTTTTTTTTTGAATATATCAAAATACCAATTGAATCTGCAAAAAAGTAAAATCATCCTTTGATTGATGGTAGAGAAAGAAAAAAAAATTCTTGCTTTTTGGAGGTAGAGTAATAATGGAAATGTATATTTATATGATTTATGTATAGTATGTCGTGTATGTGTGTCAAGTTGGTATTCAAGTTTCAAGAAGACATTTAATTGATAATTCAGATGTATATATGTTCGGAGAAGAAGATAAGGTACTAAAAGGACGAAAATACCCTCACGCGATATGCATGTGAGGAGTTTAACGGAGACCCACAAACGACTGTTAGAGGCAGGGGTTTGTAGTGAAACGAAAAGTTACCTTAGGGTGATGTAGTGATAAAAATAAAGTACGGAGGCAAAACTTGATAATATGACATACCCAGGGGCATGTAATGAAATTTAGATTAAAATATTTCTGGCACGGCTTTTCGTACTTTCAATTTTATTATATACGAGATATGTTACCCGGGCGTTACCCCGGGAAATGTTACGTTTATCTTATGCGATCATTCTATGTTTGAGATTTTGGTTTATAGTTGTAATCATGAGGTTTTTTAATAAAAAAAACCACACCTAAACAATGTTATAAATTGACAAAAACAATTATTACTACATAAAATGGACACATATGTAAGACCATCATATTCGTTATCTGAATGAAGTTTATATTAAAACATAGATAAAAGTAAGCCCATAACAATAATATATTTGAAATTTTACAAACCATTATATTCAAAATTAACTTGAAAAAAAACCATTTATCCATGTATAAATGGATCTCTTGCCACTTAAAGACATTGAATCATTAATAAAAGGTTTGAAAAGCATAGACAAAAATAACCAATTACAATGATAATTATGATTTATCAAATTAATATATATATTATAAAAAAAAATATTAAAAAGAAAATAAATGTTGGTATTAAAAAGTAAGTTAAAAAACAAAACTATTTGTATTAAAAAGGTAAATAGCAATCACAATGATAAATTTGAAAGTTATATAAATTATTATATTTAAAAAGATAGTCAAGAGAAAATAAATATTGGTTTTAAAAATAATAAAAAATGGATCTATTATGATATAAATCAATTATAAAATGTTTGAAAAGAATAAAGAAAAAAAAAGTTCAAGAAAAGGAGCTAAAGGGGAATCGAACACAGGTGGGGTGTGTGATAGGCAACACGTGCTACAAACTCAACCAACTCAACTTTTGTTATTTATTTGCTGTAACTTTTATTTATACCATTTTAGTTGCGGTTAAAAGAATAAAGGAAAAAAATTTTCAAAAGATGAGAGCGAGGGGAACCAAACCCGGGTATAGAGTGTGATAGGTAACACGTGTTACCAACTCAACCAATTCAACAATTATTAATTTTTGGCTGTAACTTTTATTTAAACCGTTTTATTATTATGTATAACGAGGCAAAGTACCCGCACGATGCAGCGGTTTAGTAGCGACGGGTGACGGCGAAAGTGGCGGTGGTGGCGATGGTGACGGGTGGTGGCGGTGGTGACTGGTGGCGGTGTAATGACAACAGCGGTGGTGGCGGTGGCGATTGGTGGCGGTAGGGGTGTAAGAAATGAACCGGAAAACCGAAAAACCGGTCCGAACCGCGTGATCCGAAACCGAAAAAACCGAAACCCGAAAAAACCGAAAATAAAAAAACCGATATGTAACGGTTCGGTTACGATTTTCAATATTCATTACCCGCGGTTAACCGAATCGAACCGAATTTTGATATATACCTACATATAATCATATATATGTATATTTACACATATATGTATTACATAAATACATCATTTACATATTTATTTAGCTAAGTTTTTGTATTTGTTGCCTAAAATATTAACAAATTTACTAAATTTCTTTCACAATCTATGATTAGTTTTGGATATTCTAAGTAATTTTCTTATATATATACTCTTTTTAAGAAAAGTTGTTAACTTTGTTTAAAATATTTATCAAAAATATTTGTAATATCATATAGAATACATTTTAAGTAGTAAATCATGATACTTTTAAATAGAAATTTGCATTACATAAATATAACGTTAGAAAAAAGTAATTCAAAATTAGATGTAATGTATATTTATTTATAAAACAAAATATTAATGTAGTTAAATAACTATTATACATAGAAAAATTAATTAATACAATGTAAATTGACTATTATAATTGAAAACTTAAAGTTTATATTAGCATAACTTTAATAAATGGTTAACCGAAAATAAAACCGAAATTAACCGACTTTTTCGGGTAACCGATTTGCGGGTAACCGAAATTAACGGTTCAAAATTTCTAACTAACCGAACCGAAACCCGAAAAACGGTTCGAAATTTCTAGCTAACCGAACCGAACCGAACCGTTTACAGCCCTAGGTGGCGGCGTGTAACAACTCGCAAAAATCTGAGTAAATATAAAAATCATAAGGTATTATGTCTAAAGCCTTAATAAGATCAAATTTAAAGTTTGACAAAATAACGTCAACTATTTAGATTAAAACACGGGTTAAACTGTAACATCCCAAAACTTAATCGTATATGTTGACTAACGTCGTTAGGTCAAATTCTAAGTCCGTGATATGTTATGTGGTAAAATGTGTGTTTATATGTTTATGTGCCCTATATGTGAGGTTTAATTACCTTTAATGAGTGACAATAAAGTGGACTAAATGATGTGTAAAAGGCCTTTGTAGTGTGCGAAAGTGCTTTAGTGTGTTATATGTATCCCCAATAGGTGTTTTAAGCAAAATAAAGTCAATATGAAGTCCAGGGACCAATTTTGCTAAAGTTGAAAAGTTAAAAACGGGTTTGGCATGGGATTAGCCTAATCTAGGTTAATTTTGCAGCCATTAATCAGAATTAAAACAAATACAAAAGTTCCTTCAATTCCTTAATTGATTTCTTTAGCAAACCTTCAAGTTTTTGGTCAATAAATTGAGTGTTTTATATTGGAAATCAATCGGCCATCATTTGCTACAGGTAATCAATGATTCGTTGGCTATATTTCAGATCTAAAGATGTTTCTATTTGAATCAAATCTGATTTTAAAAGAAGTTTTGAAAGAATTAGGGTTTATTATGTGTTTTGGTCAATTGATGTTCATAATGGTGTTAAACGAGTTTATAATCGATCTTTATGATCAAGAGATGTTCATTTATGTCAAAAACATGTTTTGGGTGAAGCCTAAGTCGATCGATTTCTGGAAAAATGAAGAACATGGTCGTTTTTGAATTCTGGACGAAGATAGGTCTAAATTCGTTTTCTGATGACTATGTTCGTTTGAAAAACGAAGTTTAACTTCGTTCAAGCTATTTTCGTTTAAAAGAAGACTAATTTCGTTTGTTAACTCCGTTGGCTAAATTCGTTTTGGAAACGAAGATTAAGTTCGTTTGTTATCAGAAAGCAGTTAAGTTCGTAAGAACAAAACTAAGTTCGTTTGAAAAAGAATTACTTCGTTCAAGCTATTTTCGTTTAAAACAAAACTAATTTCGTTTGCAAGTCCATTTAAGGTCCCAAATGACTTATATTTTATATATTAATGTACGATAGGTGTCGGGGATTACTATTAAGCACTGTTAGCTTTTGTTGCGCGCACATTCTACTACCAGGTAAGATACACTACTTTTGTCACGCTGAGGGTGCAACAAAAATGGTTTCATAAACTATAACCTCCAAACGGTAATGTATAACCTATATTGTGGTTGGGTTGATATGGGAGGTATTCGGGGATTAAAGATGACAATGCCTACGCCTAAAATGCTTCCCCGTAAATACGTTTATGATATGATATGTGATGATCTGTTTATGATATGATATGTGATGATCTGTTTAACGATATGATATGTTATGATGAATGGTGGTTAGTGATATGATGTAATGATGATATGTGCATGTATATGTGGCTTGTTCATCTAGAACACTAGACCTTTTTAGGTTGCCATGACACGTGCACGTTTTAAGGGCCCTAACGTGAAAAGATGATAGATGTGGATTAGTTTAGGATTAATGTGGAAACCTAAACTAAACGTGGTAAATGCTCGAGCTAAGTAGACGTTAAGAGTTATGCATAACCCGTGCCTGGCTGTGGTAATAGGTACGTATAAACCGTGCTCGTATGTGGGGGAGTACGTCGTGCTCGCATGTGGGAGAGTACGTAGTGCCCGTATGTGGGAGGGTACGTTAAAATGGTTGCTCGGGTGGCTCCTTGCAACAAGTCATATGTGGCGAGTAGTTCGGGTGGCCTGATGACCCACCTAATGTCGTGAACATAACGTGCTACTCATGGATCGACATTGTCTTTCCTTAACGGTAACTTCGGTTACAACTTAACGGTGACCTAGTCACAACTTAATGAGATGAGATGAAATGACGAAATTGATTAGGCACACTTAGGGTCATGAACTCTATGCTTATATGTGATATGGATACGTTATGTGGTGATATAAATGCCTAAATCAAATGACGTAATGTTTTAAAGTGACGTGTTTAATGGATGAAATGTTTGCTTAAACCTGGTGTTATCTTACTTAGCTTTATAGCTAACACTTGTTTCTTCTTATGTGTTGACACCCCTCAGGTTAAGCAGTGAGATGTCGTGTGAAGCTTTGGCGAGAGATGGGTAGATGATCAGGATGGCTTTAGTTTACCCAATAACTTCGCATAGACTTAATGTTAATGATTTCCTTTATGGAACTATTGTAATGACTATGTTATGGTTGCTTTATGTTGGGCAATCTTATGGATTTCTTTTATTACTGATTTGATGCTATTAGTAACACCACTTATGTATCTCAACTGTTTTCATTGGTTGAGGTTTTTAATAAACTGTTTCCGCTTTATTGACGCCGTTAGGCGAAAATTTTTGGAAATCCATATTTTTACGAAACGGGTGTTACAATTTGGTATCAGAGAAGTAGTTTAAGTGAACCAAGGCCTATTGACCATAGGGTTTGGACTTAAACTTAAGATGTGCATGCTAGGTACTCGTAGGATGCCTTAGCTAGTGATGACATGTGATGTAGGATGGGTTGGGATGAGTGCGAGTGTGATAGGGCTTACGAGATGTTTACGTTACGATGTTATGTTTTAGCCTTATCTCGGCGAGCTTTTTGTTTTATTTTGCGCTTATCGACTCCACCATTTTATTGAAGGAAAATGATTAGGCACACTTAGGGTCATGGACTCTATGCTATATGTGATATGGATACGTTATGTGGTGATATAAATGCCTAAATCAAATGACGTAATGTTTTAAAGTGACGTGTTTAATGGATGAAATGTTTGCTTAAACCTGGTGTTATCTTACTTAGCTTTATAGCTAACACTTGTTTCTTCTTATGTGTTGACACCCCTCAGGTTAAGCAGTGAGATGTCGTGTGAAGCTTTGGCGAGAGATGGGTAGATGATCAGGATGGCTTTAGTTTACCCAATAACTTCGCATAGACTTAATGTTAATGATTTCCTTTATGGAACTATTGTAATGACTATGTTATGGTTGCTTTATGTTGGGCAATCTTATGGATTTCTTTTATTACTGATTTGATGCTATTAGTAACACCACTTATGTATCTCAACTGTTTTCATTGGTTGAGGTTTTTAATAAACTGTTTCCGCTTTATTGACGCCGTTAGGCGAAAATTTTTGGAAATCCATATTTTTACGAAACGGGTGTTACAATTTGGTATCAGAGAAGTAGTTTAAGTGAACCAAGGCCTATTGACCATAGGGTTTGGACTTAAACTTAAGATGTGCATGCTAGGTACTCGTAGGATGCCTTAGCTAGTGATGACATGTGATGTAGGATGGGTTGGGATGAGTGCGAGTGTGATAGGGCTTACGAGATGTTTACGTTACGATGATATGTTTTAGCCTTATCTCAGCGAGCTTTTTGTTTTATTTTGCGCTTATCGACTCCACCATTTTATTGAAGGAAAATGGTTAACACTCGCAACCGCAACATCCAACGCGACGGAGCTACTGCTAGCGTTACTCCACCTGTCCATCCGGGTGCAGGTGCTTCTAATGCTGCTAATGCTGCTGCTAATGCTAATGTGAATCGTGTGAACCCCCGCCGTGTTAATCAACCAGGCTCATTGGGTCCGATGCCTCCACCACCTGGCAATCCTCCGAGAGTTAACGATGTAGTGGTGGATCAGATTCCCAATCAGGCGGAGATGTATAATCTTGTGCTAACTCTTCAGGCCCAGTTGGCCCAAACGCAAGAACAGTTGAATCAGGCGTTGGCAGCTAACGCAGAAGGAACTGGTAACAGTCACTCTGTGCCTTCTCACCACACTGAGCCACCGGTCGATGATGTGGTTATTCCCCATGCTAATGTTAATGTGGTTCCTCCTAATGATGTTCACGCCCCTCGATTCAAGTTTGAAAGTTTCCAGAAGTGTGGAGCTCAGAAATTCTATGGAACACTTAATGCAGTAGGTTGCATGGAATGGCTTGATGATACTGAGATGGTTTTTGAAGCTTGTGATTGTCCCGAGGATAAGAAAGTGTTGTGTGCTAGTAGGATGTTGAAAGAAGGTGCTCGGGACTGGTGGAAGAGCATTACCATTTCGATGACTCCAGCTATGGTATCTGCTATTACGTGGGCTAACTTCAGACAGAAATTTATTGAAGAGTATATTGGAGTTCATGAGCAGCGCAAAATGGAAAAAGAGTTTCGTGCCTTGACGGCTGAAGTGGGTAAAATCAATGATTATGCTCGTTCCTTTATGGAGAAGATGAAGTTCGTGGGTCATTTATTCCGAACTGATGCAGATCAAGTTGCTTGCTATGTTGATGGTTTGCCTCCGAGTTATCGAGGTATATGCAGGCAGCATAAGACTCTAACTGAAGCTATCAAAGAGTCTAAGAAGCTTGATGATGATTTTGCTGCGGATAAGAAAGTGGAAAAGAAAGAGTATGAGAAGAAGTCTGGCAATAAGAGGAGGTTTGGTGGGTCAAATCGTTTTGGTAAGAAGTTCAAGGGATCTTCGTCCTCCGACAAGGGAAAGACAGACAAGGATGGAAAATGGTGTCCTAGCTGCAAGGCTTTTCATTCTGGTCAGTGTTCTGCTAAGACCCGCAGGTGCAATAGGTGTGGAGCACAGGGTCATACTTTTGATGAATGCACTGATAAAGCAAGATGTTATAAATGTGGAGATTCAAAGCACCGTATTGCCGATTGTCCCCAAATGAAGAAAGATGAGGGAAAGAAAGCGGAAGCTTCCAAAGCCAAAGCCCGTGCTTTCCAGATGACGGCCGAGGAGGCAAAAGACGACGATCAGGTAGTTACTGCTACCCTTATTGTTAACTCCAAACTTGCTAATGTGTTATTTGATTCTGGTGCGAACAAATCTTTTGTGTCTACTCTGTTTGCTCCTAAATTAGACATGATTACGAGTCCCTTAAGGTGTCCTATTGAAGTAGAGGTGGCTAACGGCACAACGTCTATCGTACGTGAGGGTTATTCTGATTGTCCTTTAGAGATAGAGGGTCGGTGTTTTACTGCTAACTTGCTACCTGCTACTATCCATAGTTTTGATGTTATACTCGGTATGGACTGGATGTCTAAAAACGATGCTGTCGTCTTATGTGCAAAGAAAATAGTTCGTATCGCTACCCCTGATGGTAAAGGTGTCTGTGTTTATGGTGACAAGAAGCCAGGAAATGTTAAGGTGATCTCGATGATGAAAGCCCTTCGTTGTATACGGCAAACTAAGTCACATTTTCTAGCTTATGTCATCGATTCTCGTATCGCGAAGCCTACAGTCTCTGATGTCGAAGTTGTTTCCGAGTTTCCTGATGTTTTCCCTGAAGATCTTCCAGGTCTTCCTCCTGATCGTGAGGTTGAATTTTCTATTGACCTCATTCCTGGTGCTACTCCTGTAGCCAAAGCTCCCTATCGATTAGCTCCGACGGAGATGAAGGAGCTGATGACCCAAATTCAGGAACTTTTAGATAAAGGTTTCATTCGTCCGAGTTCCTCTCCATGGGGTGCTCCTATCCTTTCGTAAAGAAGAAAGACGGATCCATGCGCATGTGTATCGATTATCGTGAGCTGAATAAAAGAACGGTGAAGAATAAGTATCCACTCCCTCGCATTGATGATTTGTTCGATCAACTTCAAGGTGCTTCCTATTTTTCGAAGATCGACTTACGATCTGGCTATCATCAACTGAAGGTTGAAGAGGAAAGTGTAGCCAAAATAGCGTTCCGAACTCGTTATGGTCATTACGAGTTCCTTGTCATGCCATTTGGTTTGACAAATGCTCCAGCGAAGTTTATGGATTTGATGAACCGTGTCTGTCGACCATTCTTGGATCATTTCGTTATCGTTTTCATCGACGACATCCTTGTGTATTCAAAGTCGGAAGAGGAACATAGAGAGCATTTGAGAGCTGTCCTTCAAGTCCTCAGAGAGAAAAAGCTATATGCTAAGTTCTCCAAGTGCGAGTTCTGGCTAAAAGAAGTTCATTTCCTCGGCCATGTCATCTCCTCTGATGGTATAAAAGTAGATCCTTCGAAGATAGAAGCGGTGTCGAAGTGGGAGCAGCCTAAGTCTCCTACTGAAATTAAGAGTTTTCTCGGTTTGGCTGGCTATTATCGACGTTTTATTCAGGATTTCTCACGCATTGCCAAGCCAATGACTGAATTAACGAAGAAGGGTGTGAAGTTTGTGTGGACCGATGCTCAAGAGAAAGCCTTCACGACGTTGAAAAAGAAGTTGTGTGAAGCTCCAGTCTTAGCTTTACCCGAAGGAACCGATGATTTAGTGGTCTATAGTGACGCATCCATCACGGGTTAGGGTGTGTATTAATGCAACGAGACAAAGTTATCGCTTACGCCTCTCGACAGCTGAAGCCACATGAGCGGAATTATCCTACTCATGACCTTGAGCTGGCTGCTGTTGTTTTTGCTCTGAAATTGTGGCGACATTATCTGTATGGTACGAAGTGTACCCTTTATACGGATCATAAAAGCTTACAGTACGTGTTTACTCAGAAGGACATGAATGTTAGACAACGACGGTGGATGGAGTTATTAAAGGATTATGATTGTGAGATTAAATATCACCCAGGCAAAGCTAATGTGGTTGCTGATGCCTTGAGCCGCAAAGGATATGCGAAAAGTAGGTTATGTGCAATGATTACGAAGGTTGAGTCGAACTTAATGGAACCTATTCGATTAGCTCAAATTGAAGCGTTGAAGGAGGAGAATGTGAAAGAGGAGTCTATTGGGAAAAAGAAGAAAAATAGACTTGAAATGGAAGAAAATAGTCGCGGTCTTCGAACTTACAAAGGAAGAATATGGGTCCCTCTATATGGAGGCAATCGTGAGTTAGTGATGGACGAAGCTCACAAGACTAAGTATTCTGTACACCCTGGTGCCACAAAGATGCATGCAGATTTGAAGCCTATTTATTGGTGGCCCAGTATTAAGAACGATGTAATGATGTACGTACAGAAATGTTTGACGTGTGCGAAGGTGAAAGCTGAACATCAAAAGCCTTACGGGAAGTTTCAGCAACTTGAGATCCCTGAGTGGAAATGGGATCGTATTACGATGGATTTTATAACCAAGCTTCCAAGGACGCCTCGTGGTCACGATATGATATGGGTTATTGTCGATCAATTAACGAAGAGTGCCCATTTCCTCCAGTTCGTGAGAATGCTCCTATGGAAAATTTCGCTACGTTGTATATTGATGAAGTGGTTTCTAAACATGGTGTTCCGATATCGATTGTGTCAGATCGTGATGCTCGATTCGTTTCCAACTTTTGGAAGAGTTTTCAACGGGAATTTGGTACTCAAGTTCGTCTGAGCACAGCCTATCACCCGCAGACTGATGGGCAAAGTGAAAGGACTATTCAAACGCTTGAAGATATGCTCAGAGCATGTGTAATGGATGATGGTGGTTCGTGGGATAAACACCTACCTCTTGTTGAGTTTGTGTATAACAATAGTTATCACGCGAGCATTGGAATGCCACCTTATGAGATGTTATATGGTAGAAAGTGTCGGACTCCTAGTTGTTGGTTGGAGCCCAGGGAAAAGCAATTTGCTGGACCTGAAGTAGTACAAATTACGGCCGATAAAGTTAATGTTGCAAAGAAAGCCCTGCGTATTGCTCGCGAAAGGCAAAAGTCATATGCCGATAAGAAAAGGAGGCCGTTTGATTTTAAAGAAGGTGAAATGGTTTTACTCAAGGTGTCGCCTTGGAAAGGTGTATTACGATTTGGCAAACGAGGAAAGCTAAGCCCTAGATTCATTGGACCTTTTAAGATCATTAAAAAAGGTTAATGAACAGGCATTTCAACTGGAATTACCTCCAGAACTTCATGGAATTCACAACACATTTCATGTGTGTTATCTACGTGAATGCTATGCAAATGAAGCGGATGTCATTCCACTCGAGGACGTAAGTATTGATCCAAACAAGCAGATTGTTGATGAACCTGTTGCTATAATGGGAAGGAAACAAAAGAAGTTACGACGAAAGACTATCGATCTAGTTCTCATTAAGTGAAACACAATCACGGCGAAAGTATGACTTGGGAGACCGAGTCTGTAATGCGGGAGACCTATCCCCACCTTTTTGATGCTGAAGTGATTCCGGGGACGGAATCCTCTTAAGGGGAGGTAATTGTAACATCCCAAAACTTAATCGTATATGTTGACTAACGTCGTTAGGTCAAATTCTAAGTCCGTGATATGTATGTGGTAAAATGTGTGTTTATATGTTTATGTGCCCTATATGTGAGGTTTAATTACCTTTAATGAGTGACAATAAAGTGGACTAAATGATGTGTAAAAGGCCTTTGTAGTGTGCGAAAGTGCTTTAGTGTGTTATATGTATCCCCAATAGGTGTTTTTAAGCAAAATAAAGTCAATATGAAGTCCAGGGACCAATTTTGCTAAAGTTGAAAAGTTAAAAACGGGTTTGGCATGGGATTAGCCTAATCTAGGTTAATTTTGCAGCCATTAATCAGAATTAAAACAAATACAAAAGTTCCTTCAATTCCTTAATTGATTTCTTTAGCAAACCTTCAAGTTTTTGGTCAATAAATTGAGTGTTTTATATTGGAAATCAATCGGCCATCATTTGCTACAGGTAATCAATGATTCGTTGGCTATATTTCAGATCTAAAGATGTTTCTATTTGAATCAAATCTGATTTTAAAAGAAGTTTTGAAAGAATTAGGGTTTATTATGTGTTTTGGTCAATTGATGTTCATAATGGTGTTAAACGAGTTTATAATCGATCTTTATGATCAAGAGATGTTCATTTATGTCAAAAACATGTTTTGGGTGAAGCCTAAGTCGATCGATTTCTGGAAAAATGAAGAACATGGTCGTTTTTGAATTCTGGACGAAGATAGGTCTAAATTCGTTTTCTGATGACTATGTTCGTTTGAAAAACGAAGTTTAACTTCGTTCAAGCTATTTTCGTTTAAAAGAAGACTAATTTCGTTTGTTAACTCCGTTGGCTAAATTCGTTTTGGAAACGAAGATTAAGTTCGTTTGTTATCAGAAAGCAGTTAAGTTCGTAAGAACAAAACTAAGTTCGTTTGAAGCTAAATTCGTTCGATTCAAAACTAATTTCGTTTGCAAGTCCATTTAAGGTCCCAAATGACTTATATTTTATATATTAATGTACGATAGGTGTCGGGGATTACTATTAAGCACTGTTAGCTTTTGTTGCGCGCACATTCTACTACCAGGTAAGATACACTACTTTTGTCACGCTGAGGGTGCAACAAAAAATGGTTTCATAAACTATAACCTCCAAACGGTAATGTATAACCTATATTGTGGTTGGGTTGATATGGGAGGTATTCGGGGATTAAAGATGACAATGCCTACGCCTAAAATGCTTCCCCGTAAATACGTTTATGATATGATATGTGATGATCTGTTTATGATATGATATGTGATGATCTGTTTAACGATATGATATGTTATGATGAATGGTGGTTAGTGATATGATGTAATGATGATATGTGCATGTATATGTGGCTTGTTCATCTAGAACACTAGACCTTTTTAGGTTGCCATGACACGTGCACGTTTTAAGGGCCCTAACGTGAAAAGATGATAGATGTGGATTAGTTTAGGATTAATGTGGGAACCTAAACTAAACGTGGTAAATGCTCGAGCTAATTAGACGTTAAGAGTTATGCATAACCCGTGCCTGGCTGTGGTAATAGGTACGTATAAACCGTGCTCGTATGTGGGAGAGTACGTCGTGCTCGCATGTGGGAGAGTACGTAGTGCCCGTATGTAGGAGGGTACGTTAAAATGGTTGCTCGGGTGGCTCCTTGCAACAAGTCATATGTGGCGAGTAGTTCGGGTGGCCTGATGACCCACCTAATGTCGTGAACATAACGTGCTACTCATTGATCGACATTGTCTTTCCTTAACGGTAACTTCGGTTACAACTTAACGGTGACCTAGTCACAACTTAATGAGATGAGATGAAATGACGAAATTGATTAGGCACACTTAAGGTCATGGACTCTATGCTTATATGTGATATGGATACGTTATGTGGTGATATAAATGCCTAAATCAAATGACGTAATGTTTTAAAGTGGCGTGTTTAATGGATGAAATGTTTTGCTTAAACCTGGTGTTATCTTACTTAGCTTTATAGCTAACACTTGTTTCTTCTTATGTGTTGACACCCCTCAGGTTAAGGCAGTGAGATGTCGTGTGAAGCTTTGGCGAGAGATGGGTAGATGATCAGGATGGCTTTAGTTTACCCAATAACTTCGCATAGACTTAATGTTAATGATTTCCTTTATGGACTATTGTAATGACTATGTTATGGTTGCTTTATGTTGGGCAATCTTATGGATTTCTTTTATTACTGATTTGATGCTATTAGTAACACCACTTATGTATCTCAACTGTTTTCATTGGTTGAGGTTTTTAATAAACTGTTTCCGCTTTATTGACGCCGTTAGGCGAAAATTTTTGGAAATCCATATTTTTACGAAAACGGGTGTTACATAAACATTTAGCAAACAATGATTATTATTTCAATAATTATCTATGCCGACATATAATTAAAAACGGACAATATATCCGTGATTTTTATTTGGAATGTTTTCTTTGCGTCTATTACTTCAGTACTCAATCATTCAATATAATACTCCCTCCGTCCCATCAAAAGTGTCTTAGTTTGAATTTTCAAAGTCTTTATTTATAAACTTTGACCTCAAATATATTTTTTTGTGTTATATAAAACTTGATGAAAATTATACCAATGAAAAACACGTCTAAAACACAATCAATTCATATAACTTTCATCAAGTATTATCTAAAAACAAACAAAATTATTTAAGGTCAAAGTTGAAAAGGTTGGACTTTGAAATTTCAAAATGTGACACTTTTAATGGGACGGAGGGAGTAATTATTATTATAAAGCACAAATGATCCGTGAATTCAAAGTAGAATGCTTGTGAACAAACTATAATTGAGTCTGATATTTTGATTCCTGCTTTTCCTTTCTCGTGAAACAACAATACAATATATAAATATGTCATCTTACACATTCACACACACTGAACACACGGGTTCTTTCTACTTTATCACCAATCATCATTAATATTATATATATATATGCTTTTCGTGTATCTTTTCAACGCAACATACACCAATCATCACTAATATTATATATATATATGTATGCACTTAGATATAGATGTGAGTATATCATCAGCCAACCAATCTTCAAAACACCATCACAACCACATTCCCTTCTCCTCTATCTCTCTCGGCTACATTCATCATCACTATCTATCCTACCTTACAAAATCTATATATATATATATATATATATATATATATAATATAGATATAGATATATATATATATATATATACGTACATATATAGATATATTCGAGATCAACACCAGTAAACTTCACCACCATAAGCTGCTGCCTTGCTAACGTGTTATTACTGCTGCTACTTACTGTTCAAACCTCACGGTTCCTCCATCATCACCATGCTGCTTAATTTGCTGCTAATACTATACTACTGCTCGTGTTTTGCTGCTGCTCGACTCTTGGTTACAACTGCTACTACTCCTCGTTACTGCTGCCATTACTCGATCAAGTGCTGCTGCTGTCCTTAATGTTGCTGCTGCTGCCGTTCTGCTGCTGTCTTGCTACAGCTGCTGCCGTCTTTTGTTGCTGCTCATTACTGTTACTGTTCGAGAATTACTAGCTATTGCCGACCAACTATGTCACGATCATCACCTTTTAACACCACCATCGTGCCACTGCTGCTATTACTCGAACTGATGTTGTAGCTACTACATGTTACTGCTACTGTTGTTGAGCCGACCAAGCTATACCACGAACTGCTCGACATGATTTCTGTTGCTATTATCCTACTGTTGTTGCTGTTCGTTTGTTACCAAAGAACCAAAACAATCTCCGAATAGCAACTGCCGCTACTACTTTGTGGTTACACCATCATCGAACCTCCATTGTTACTGTTCATCATCTTCCCCACCACACCACCGCTGTTTTACTGCTACTTCCGGTTACCATCGAAAGCAATCACCACCCTAACCATCGTATTGTTTACAACTGCTGCTGTTACTTGTTTGCTGCTACTACCCGTTCTTTTTAGTACATCACCACCGAATCACTATTACTGCTGCTGCTGTTGTTCGGTTGCTCGTTGCAACCCTTCATCATCACCATCACGGCCAAACACCACCACCGTTAGCGCATTATTCATTATATAAGTCGCACCGTTAGCGCATTATTCATTATATAAGTCGCACCGTTAGCGCATTATTCATTATATAAGTCGCACCGTTAGCGCATTATTCATTATATAAGTCGCACCGTTAGCGCATTATTCATTATATAAGTCGCACCGTTAGCGCATTATTCATTATATAAGTCGCACCGTTAGCGCATTATTCATTATATAAGTCGCACCGTTAGCGCATTATTCATTATATAAGTCGCACCGTTAGCGCATTATTCATTATATAAGTCGCACCGTTAGCGCATTATTCATTATATAAGTCGCACCGTTAGCGCATTATTCATTATATAAGTCGCACCGTTAGCGCATTATTCATTATATAAGTCGCACCGTTAGCGCATTATTCATTATATAAGTCGCACCGTTAGCGCATTATTCATTATATAAGTCGCACCGTTAGCGCATTATTCATTATATAAGTCGCACCGTTAGCGCATTATTCATTATATAAGTCGCACCGTTAGCGCATTATTCATTATATAAGTCGCACCGTTAGCGCATTATTCATTATATAAGTCGCACCGTTAGCGCATTATTCATTATATAAGTCGCACCGTTAGCGCATTATTCATTATATAAGTCGCACCGTTAGCGCATTATTCATTATATAAGTCGCACCGTTAGCGCATTATTCATTATATAAGTCGCACCGTTAGCGCATTATTCATTATATAAGTCGCACCGTTAGCGCATTATTCATTATATAAGTCGCACCGTTAGCGCATTATTCATTATATAAGTCGCACCGTTAGCGCATTATTCATTATATAAGTCGCACCGTTAGCGCATTATTCATTATATAAGTCGCACCGTTAGCGCATTATTCATTATATAAGTCGCACCGTTAGCGCATTATTCATTATATAAGTCGCACCGTTAGCGCATTATTCATTATATAAGTCGCACCGTTAGCGCATTATTCATTATATAAGTCGCACCGTTAGCGCATTATTCATTATATAAGTCGCACCGTTAGCGCATTATTCATTATATAAGTCGCACCGTTAGCGCATTATTCATTATATAAGTCGCACCGTTAGCGCATTATTCATTATATAAGTCGCACCGTTAGCGCATTATTCATTATATAAGTCGCACCGTTAGCGCATTATTCATTATATAAGTCGCACCGTTAGCGCATTATTCATTATATAAGTCGCACCGTTAGCGCATTATTCATTATATAAGTCGCACCGTTAGCGCATTATTCATTATATAAGTCGCACCGTTAGCGCATTATTCATTATATAAGTCGCACCGTTAGCGCATTATTCATTATATAAGTCGCACCGTTAGCGCATTATTCATTATATAAGTCGCACCGTTAGCGCATTATTCATTATATAAGTCGCACCGTTAGCGCATTATTCATTATATAAGTCGCACCGTTAGCGCATTATTCATTATATAAGTCGCACCGTTAGCGCATTATTCATTATATAAGTCGCACCGTTAGCGCATTATTCATTATATAAGTCGCACCGTTAGCGCATTATTCATTATATAAGTCGCACCGTTAGCGCATTATTCATTATATAAGTCGCACCGTTAGCGCATTATTCATTATATAAGTCGCACCGTTAGCGCATTATTCATTATATAAGTCGCACCGTTAGCGCATTGTTTACGATGTAAGTCGCACCGTTAGCGCATTATTCATTATATAAGTCGCACCGTTAGCGCATTATTCATTATATAAGTCGCACCGTTAGCGCATTGTTAATTATTAACTATGTAAGCCGCACCGTTGTTGAATGTTATTGATTATTATGGAACGTTGTTGAACGTTATATGGAATCGTTGTTGTTGAACGTTGACTTGTATTGAATTGTGATAATGTGAAACCATATAGGTTTTCTTTGGACTTGATTAGATATTCTAATCCTCGCTTATCGTTAACGGTTGTTATCCCGATACATATTGTTTCCTGTTACTTGTCCCTACGAACTCACCAACTTTATGTTGACGCTCTTTAGTACACTTTTCAGGTAATCAAGTTAATCAGAGACAAAATGGATGATTGCATGCTTACTTGCTAGGATTGGACTAGCTTTGGACTTTCTGGATCCATGATCCTTACTTTCCTTTTATGGGTTACTTTTAGGATCAACTACTATCGATTGAATTGCCTTTTATTATTGATTGAACATGTATTTCGATGAATGTTAATGATTGTATACGTTTGTACAAGTTTAAGGATTGTTTCAATCCTATGTTTTCATATAGTTTGACTCTACATAATTTCCATGTCGTGCTATGCTTTTCTAAGTGATACCCCATGATTCTGCCATGTTGGGGTGTTACACGGCGAGTATAGCGTAGGTTATATTGATATGATATACATTGTTAAATGTTGAATGTTGAAAATTGAAAAATAGATTTGCTTTATAGTATAGTATAGATATAGATATATAGTAACGAGAGAAAGTACCCGCGCGTTGCGGCGGTGAGATGGTGGGGGTGATAGGTCATAGAGTGTGATAGGTCATAGGAGGTGATATGTCATAGAGTATCATAGCCAAATGCCTTAGCCGTACGGGCTTCGCCTCGGATTTAAAAATTCGTCGAAAGTATATCGAATGACCTCTCTAATGAAAGAGCATGAAATTTTAAGAACACCCATATAATTTTTACAATTTATCGATGTACGGTTTTTGAGATCAAGATTTTAAATGAATTAGAGGAATAAAATGATTTATGGAGAAGAGAAAAAAAAATGAGTTGTTGAGATTTGATGAGAGAGATGAAAATGAGTAGCTGAGATTTCCTCTAAGGGTATTATAGTTGAAAAGTTGAAAAAATTTGGCGGGAACAAATGCTTTATAATGTAGTACAGATAAACCAAGTGGACCTTTAAACACAAGTGGGCATACGTACAAACCTATATTTCTGGACTGACCTAACCAAAAGCCCAAAATACACAAGGCCCAACAAACAGAAACACAAGACATGTTAGGCTATTATCATACACATAACTTAGTTTTAAAAAAATAAAACTTTAATCCTTTAAGTTTTAGGTAATAATCACCAAACCCATATACAATATAAGGAGTGATATTCATACAACAAGTTTTAGCCATCTCTAACAAAGATACAAAATTTATTGCGCGGTATACAACTGTATCTTGCAGGAATTGTTGTAGATGGTTAAAGTTTGTTGTAGATTTATCACTTCGCATACAATATAGAATAAAAAACCTGACATTCTAAAATCTAATCGCCTCTGATCATACTACATTGGTAATGTTATAGATGTTGGAATAAACATGATTCGATTCGAGTGATAAGACATCCCAGATCGTCTGTGGAACCTGTAAGAGCATTAAACATGATTGCTATTGATTTCGGGTTCCCAAAACAAGATGATTGCAGTATAATGGGATGATGAATTCGGCTGATGTTATGCACAAATTCTAGTGAGGAATACACACACGAATTTAATGAAGGATTTAGGTGTGTTTATGTGATTAGTCATTAACCTTAACTTAGGGTTAATGGCTCTCTATTTATAATGAGAGCATTTATACATTCAACCCCTCTGGTGTTTAATGTGTGTAACATTAGTCCTCATAATTCCAATCATCTAATGGGAAACCCTATAGTATGTCTTTAAGAGTAAATACGCCCATTATATATTTACTAGACATATGGATTTCAGTTATCGTCAATTATCATATCAAGAATAATAGATGATCAGTGACGGTCACACTAACGTGGTTCCAACAATAGACTTATAGCAAATTATTTTAGAAATTAATGAATGATACACTGGCAGATCATATATATCTCTCATGAACTTATGAAAAGATGATCCCAGAATGGAAATATTGTTAAGTCTTGTGACAATACATGCATATAAAATGCAACAGAACATACTAAATTAAAACTTGAACATACTAAATTGAAACTTGAACTTATAACGAATTTAATTCTATAAGGAATTAACGTTTTTGATTTTATCGTTTTATTTCCTTATAAACCAACTGGACCTTTAAACACAAGTGGGCATACGTGGTATTTATTTGTGAACTGGACTAATTAACCAAAAGCCCAAAGCACACAAGGCCAACAAACACAAACACAAGACATATCACTATATATCAGGCTATCATACATAAATTAGTTTTAAAAAAAACAAAACTTTAATCCTTTAAAATTGAAGTGATAATCGCCAAAACCAATATACAATATAGAATAAAAAAACTGACATTCTAAAATTTAACCACCTCCGATCATACTACATTGGTAACTAGATTAAAATTTATCGGAAAAAAACAACTCTTTATTACAAGGATTTTGTGGAAAAAAGAACCCAACATTTTTCTATACATGTACAGTTAACACAATTAAAAGGCTTTTTAGATTAATACCTCGAAGTTTCGTTGACCTTTATATGGTGTTCTTATTTGAATTTAAAGTAGAAGTTAAGTTAATTTAGAGAAGAGAAGAGAAGAATAAGGGTGGAATGGGAGTTAGTAGGTAATTTACATGATTCGATTCGAGTGATAAGACATCCCAGATCGTCTGTGGAACCTGTAAGAGCATTAAATTATGATTCGATTCGAGTGATAAGACATCCCAGATCGTCTGTGGAACCTGTAAGAGCATTAAACATGATTCGATTCGAGTGATAAGACATCCCAGATCGTCTGTGGAACCTGTAAGAGCATTAACATGATTCGATTCGAGTGATAAGACATCCCAGATCGTCTGTGGAACCTGTAAGAGCATTAACATGATTCGATTCGAGTGATAAGACATCCCAGATCGTCTGTGGAACCTGTAAGAGCATTAACATGATTCGATTCGAGTGATAAGACATCCCAGATCGTCTGTGGAACCTGTAAGAGCATTAACATGATTCGATTCGAGTGATAAGACATCCCAGATCGTCTGTGGAACCTGTAAGAGCATTAAACATGATTCGATTCGAGTGATAAGACATCCCAGATCGTCTGTGGAACCTGTAAGAGCATTAAACATGATTCGATTCGAGTGATAAGACATCCCAGATCGTCTGTGGAACCTGTAAGAGCATTAACATGATTCGATTCGAGTGATAAGACATCCCAGATCGTCTGTGGAACCTGTAAGAGCATTAACATGATTCGATTCGAGTGATAAGACATCCCAGATCGTCTGTGGAACCTGTAAGAGCATTAACATGATTCGATTCGAGTGATAAGACATCCCAGATCGTCTGTGGAACCTGTAAGAGCATTAACATGATTCGATTCGAGTGATAAGACATCCCAGATCGTCTGTGGAACCTGTAAGAGCATTAACATGATTCGATTCGAGTGATAAGACATCCCAGATCGTCTGTGGAACCTGTAAGAGCATTAAACATGATTCGATTCGAGTGATAAGACATCCCAGATCGTCTGTGGAACCTGTAAGAGCATTAACATGATTCGATTCGAGTGATAAGACATCCCAGATCGTCTGTGGAACCTGTAAGAGCATTAACATGATTCGATTCGAGTGATAAGACATCCCAGATCGTCTGTGGAACCTGTAAGAGAATAAACATGATTCGATTCGAGTGATAAGACATCCCAGATCGTCTGTGGAACCTGTAAGAGCATTAAACATGATTGCTATTGATTTCGGGTTCCCAAAACAAGATGATTGCAGTATAATGGGATGATGAATTCGGCTGATGTTATGCACAAATTCTAGTGAGGAATACACACACGAATTTAATGAAGGATTTAGGTGTGTTTATGTGATTAGTCATTAACCTTAACTTAGGGTTAATGGCTCTCTATTTATAATGAGAGCATTTATACATTCAACCCCTCTGGTGTTTAATGTGTGTAACATTAGTCCTCATAATTCCAATCATCTAATGGGAAACCCTATAGTATGTCTTTAAGAGTAAATACGCCCATTATATATTTACTAGACATATGGATTTCAGTTATCGTCAATATATATATTGATGATAAGACATATACAAAAAACATATATGTTGTTGATTTATTTTTGATTTGTTGTTGATGAAGATGAATTGATGGATGGATGATGATTGATTTGTTTATGATATTAGATATAGAATTCAGATGAAGAAGAAGATAGATGTAATTATTTGACCAAAATACCCATCATGTGAAAGTCACATGATGGGGTTCTTAACGTCCGTTAGTCATTTGGACTAAAAGTGTTGACGAAGCAAAGTTTTTTTGACTAAAACTGTAATTTATTAAACTTAAGAACGAAAACTGCAAGTGGAGATCCACGACAGGTACGATTGTTGTAATTAACCCAAAAACAAAACAAATAATGGTTTTGTGACTAGACTAGGCCACTAGGGACATGTAAGCCTAGCCTTGGTTTAGTTCATAATTCGTACTCGTACATAAGCTAGTTTCAATCACGAGTCCGATAATAAAGGATCATGTACCATGTAACGGAAAAACATTAAATAAATGGTACTAGATAACAAAAAGTAAGATATATATACACCTAAACGGTACAACGTCTTGTTTAAACAGACTCGTATATATGCTAGTTTGAATTTGAATATGTTAGTATATGTTACAAAACTTATACGTTGTGATAGACTGATAGTGTAATTTATATTATATTATAAAAAAATAAAACTTTATTTATGAATTATGAAAGTGTTGAAAATATGTAATATTTTCATTTAGATTCATTCAAATATTTTTACATACACTATCAATCATTTATCTTTTAAAATATCTTCATTACTTTTACATCTACTTTTATATCAATTATCTACACCACTCGCCGCCGCCTTCACCACCAACAGTCGCACCACCACACCGTCGTCGCCACGACCACCACCGCATTGCGCGGGTACCGTGCTAGTAACTTATGGTATGTTTATCGTTTCTTTATGTAAAGTTTGTTAATTGTCTATAACTATTACGTTTTTAGCGTTTCTCCCTCGCATACTTAATTATACTCCTTTTTTTCTAGATCATTATACTTTTTAAATGTCTTTTATAGGTTATTAAAACCTTTAAAATGCATTCCTATTAAAGGTTTTTGTTTTGTCAAAATGATATAGCAGAATGTATTTTAAAGTTCGAATAACAAAAAAAATACGTACATCAAAATTGTAAGTTAAAATTCATATATAAAATACATTTCATTATTAAAGTTCAATAAATTCATGATTTTGGTTAGCTCATTCACATTTTGTGGATTTATATAAGGTTAATCCATAATATGCTGAAGTAATTAGGCATGAATCCTTAAACAAGTATGCATGAAGCCATGAATAAGCTGTTCAAAATTATATAAAAAAAGAAGAAGCATAATTAAGTAGTACTTAAACGAGTAAGCATGATGTATTCCACCATGAATACTTAATCCAACGAACGGCAAGAAGTTATTTTTTGTTTCGGCTTCTTTGATATATATCATATCATATGGAAATAAAAAACGAGTAGATCATGATGTCTTATCCTCTAATTGCTATTCATTAACAATTTAAACTTCAAAGTGTGCTAATTTGATTGTTTATGTTCACCGATTTTGTTGTTTATAACATGCAACATTTAAAAATTCTGTTGGATATAAAAACTTATATTATATACTGTAAAAAGACTAAGCATATCTCTATAATCATTATCTATACTATATTATAAAGCAAATCTACTTTTCAACTTTCAACATTCAACATTCAACAATGTACATCATATCAAAATAACCTACACTATACTCGCCGCCATCACCACCAATCGCCGCCACCGGTCACCACCGCCATTGTCATTACACCGCCGCATTACGCGGATATATAATCACCACCACTGCCACCACCACCGCCGCCGCCATTACATCACCACCACCGCCCGTCACCGCCACCACACCACCACTGCCGGCACCATTACATCACCACCACCGCCGCCACCTCCATCACCGCCGCAACGCGCGAGTACCTTTCTCTCGTATGATTTAAAGTGAAACTTATTGATTTTACATGGTTAATTTGATGAGTTCTAACAAATGATATAAGAGGCAAATCAGACAATGTGGAAAGAGTACATATACTAAGTCCATTTTTTTATTGCCTTACCAAAAAAAATGTCCATCATTTTTCCATTCCTTAATGACATCGATCATTTTATTCATTCTCGAATGACATTTTTATGTTAATTAAAATGCTAAATAATCGATTTCATTTGTTCTTTTTCCTTTATCTTAGTTAGCATATATTATCTCAATGGATAAGGATTAATATGCCTAATTGGTATGCCTAAAAACATGACTAAGAATAAGATGATCACATTTTATGATGATGTGTCAAACATCTAAAACATTAGACATATGTTTAGGTCTATGTCATATCAATCATTTTTGTATCTCAATATGACGTATGAAAACAATTTAGTGATATATTATAAGGATGAATGGATTAGATATGCTTTATTACTTAATATTAAAATCAGCTAACAAACAAAAAATAAATGTTAACTAGTTTTTTGACCCCGGGCGTTGCCCGGGATCGACGTTGCGTCATGCAAACATATATACATACAACATTACCTAAAAGTCTGGAAACTAGAAGTTTATTATAAGGGGTAGAAACTAAAAGAATAGGTGGCTAAACCAAGATTTTGATGGTAAAAGAAACTACACTTAAGTTTGTATACAAAAAGTTAGACTAAAGTTAAAAAACCTAAAAGTTAAGTGGTAAAAATAAGTTAAACTAAAGTATACTTGTATACAAAAAGTTATACTAAAGTTAAAAAACCCAAAAGATAAGTTAATGATTAAAGTTAAAACCCAAAAATTAATTGGTAAAAATTTAAAACTTTTGTAGAAGTAAATTAGATTTACAACTTTGTAAAAGTAAAGTACATTTAAGTTTCTATAAAAATTTTGGACTAAAGTCAAAAAACCAAAAAGTTAAGTGGTAAAAATACGAAACTCTAAAAGTATACTATCGTAAAAAATAAAAATAAAAAATAAATAAAAAAACAGAAAAAGACAAAATAGCTGACGTCAGCATGACGTTAGTGGTAATGTAGACACGCGCGGTTACTGTTCACACGCGCCACGGGAATTGTTATTATATATAATTATAATTATAATATAATATAATTTTAGGACAAAGGACAAAGCTAGAGACCAATTTCTAAAATCTACAGCGGGGGCGGCGGAACGGGAGAACTCGAGCACAGTCAATGTAGTACTTGTCGACGTGTTTTGATAGTTGTCTATTTTTTTTAACCTTTTATCAGTATCACTTTTTTACATATCTTAATTTTATAAAGCATACAATTACGGATTACCGGCTTAATTAAGCTTTAAAAAGAAGTGGTTGTAGTATTGTACTCTTTTGTTAGACAAAAAATACATCTTAATACTCATAACTTCATTTACTAGGTATTTTTATTATCCAGTCATTATTATATAACTAGATTTTAGACCCGTGTCCAACACTGCACATGTGCTTTACGATATTATCAATATTAGATGTTCATACATTTAAGTCATAAAAGCTTATAATTTTGAAGATATACGGTTCTAAGTGTTATACTTTGCAAGTTGTAGTACAATAATCATAGGTTCGTCACTGTCATTATTAGCTGAGACATATTGATGAAATTGTTTGCCGTAGTCATTCCACAAGGCACATGCTATAATAATTTCTCTATAATAGAATTTTTTGAAAACAGTTGTACTCATAATGTGATATTATTATGAAAGATAATTAAGAATTAAAATATAAACATATTTGTGATTCTGTAATTGACATTCAAGTATATGTGATCATGATGCGAACCCATAACACGCATAGGTTTATTTTCAATCACCTGTCCTATGATAATTAGATAACAATTAGGATTGTTTTCATATTCTTTGATAACAATTAGGACTCTTGATTTGAGTGACAATTGTAACTTTAAACATTAATACGCAAAACTAATATATAAAAAAAGGAGAAAATTATGTACCTTTTTGATTGAGAGATAGAATGAATCTTGAATGGAGTTCATATTGATTTGAATTTAGTATTCAAGTAACCCTCTGTTGTAAATCGTGTTTTGTTCTGTGATCGTCCCATGTTCTGTGATTCCATTGTGTTTATGATAAGGATGTTGTATATCGTCATCTGTTATTATGTTTGGGTTATGTATCTAGAGTTCAAATTGTGTTTATATTAAATATTAAACTAAATATTAATATTTATAATTTATAAAAATCTAATCTAATATTTGTTAATAAGTCATTAGGTTTTGAAATAATTTTTGTAGACAATATTTCATATGTTGAAATTTTTTTAATTAATTAAATGATTGTAAATTTTAAAAAATTCTCTCAAGTTATGGCTAAAAATAAATATAGATTAAGTATTCAAGGCTAAAAAGTGTAAATTATTGATGGAAAACAAAAAAGTGTAAATTAATGAGACTTTTTCTACAAATTAATAAAAATACTAATATAATAATATATTTGGATAATGATTATTAGATTTTAATTTATAGTTAATCTAAATGATGACATAAGCGAGAGTCAATTTGATGAAATTGAGCGATTTGATTGGTTAATAAGTCATTAGTTCAACTGTCTTATAATATATATTAAGATTAAGATTAGATTACTTAAATCTAATTTTAAGGTTGTATAAACTAACATTTAACAATTGTAGATTACTAAAAGTACGAATTTCAATATTTTTAAATACGTAACAAGAAAAAATATACGTTTTGAAACTTGGTATTTTTTTTGGGTAAAAAAACTTGGTCTTTTTTATCGCAAGTATAAAAGTTTTACATCAAATATCATTTATGTGCTTAAAAATTTACATTTTATGTGATGTGTGATATTAACTTTCAACTTTGCAAGTTACGAAACAAGAAAAGATAATACTCCAAAAATTATTTATTGCCATTGATATTTTTCAACACTAGATTAGATTTTGCGATACATTTTGTTTCTATTAATTTGTTTAAGGTACAATAATTGTAAGGTACAACCAACCATAAATAGACACTGAGGCTGATGCATTAGAAATAGACCTGAGAAACAAATTCATCCATGATGTTATTTCATTAAAAAACCATATTTACTTTTTATTAAAATATATATACATGAAAAATTAAAATGATGGTTAAGTTAATAATTTAATGTGATTATCTGCATTATAGAATGATTTCTAGCTTTTTGACAGCATCATCTTTTGTTGTGATTATACCAACTTTTTCATTAAAAGTGTTCTTTTTCTTGCGTTGATGAATTATAACTTTTGATACACGTTGGAAATTTCATGATGATTAAACCAAATATATAAAATAAAGACATTTTTATTTATAAAATAATCGATAATATAAAACCATTTCGGAATAAAATTCAATAAATAAATTAATATTAAAAAAAACTCAAGTTAAATGAAAATTGAAGTCGAACAACATGAATAACATGAGAATGGTGGTACGATGGTCATAAAAACAAAGTCAATATTAGCAAGTTTTTATCTGGTTTGTTGTGATAATTTGACGGGGTTGTTAACTTGTTACTCGTATTACTTATTAGACTAGGCCAGTACACCAACCCAATGCATCTCTAGTCAAGATTAGACTTTAATTATTTATATAGCGAACATCTCCTTTATTGATTGTGGATATATATCGGACAAGGATTATATTGTGATGTTTTTGCTTTTACTGATTCTTATCTTAAATATGGTTGTGGTTAATTATCAATATCAAATGGTATCTACACGAGATTATTAAGAAAGAAATCACAAAACTTAATTGACGGATGTCAATAGAACAGAACCAAAAGATCAATTTTTGGTTCAGCAGTTAATATTTAATGAGAAGTAATAAATCTATAATTTATCATAATATACAATGTTTACAGCAGAATGTAAAAGTCAATAATATATACATATGTATCAAATGTAGTGGTAGAGATTTTACTTCTTTAATGATACAAAAGTTTACAAGTAATAAGTATTAAGTAATGTTCATCAGCCGTAGGTTGAACTGTAGTACTAGGGAGAACGACCGTATGTGCTGGAGACATAAATCCATAATATGAGCTTCAGGGGTCATATTGGAGGCTCCTATACGGGTTCATCAATCATCACACTATCACAGT
>CM067167.1:264614286-264734286 GCA_034093135.1 Erigeron breviscapus
CCATCTAAAGAGCATCAATTTGATGGTAAACGGAAATGGGATCCTTACCAACACTTGGATAGGTTCGAAAAGTTGGCTCGGCTATACCAATATGGGCAAAACCAAATGAATGCCGTGAAACTTGAGACATTTCCCATGTCAATCACAGGAGAAGCACTTGATTGGTTCAATGATCTTCCGGAAAATTCTATTACTGCTTGGAACCAACTCAAGGAAGCTTTCATTGGTGAGTTTTATTCACTTAGAACTCAAAGAAGGTTGGAGAACATGATTAGATCTTTTGAACAAGATGATGGAGAAGATGTTGTTGAGGCTTGGATTCGTTTCAAGGAAATGTTGAGAAATTGTCCAGGGTCACGATTTGACTAGGGAGAAATATGTGGAGCTTTTCTTTGATGGGTTGGATAAGAAGTCCAAACGCGAATTGGGATATGCTTTCGGGGGTAGTTTCAACAACATTACACCCAATGAAGGCTATCGAATCTTGGAAGACATGGCGAAGGATAGCTCAACCTTGGATGATGAAAGGTTTTTGAAGAATGAGAAAAAGATGAAGAGAGGTACTAACCAAGGGAGAGTTGCTATGGTTGAAGCTAGCAATGACCCAGGGGTTATTGGAGAGATTAGGGCGCTATCTGAGCGCATAGAAAAGGGGTTTGCTGCTCAAGAGAGTCGATTTGGAGCAATTGAGAGGGATGTTAAGGTAGTAGCCGATGGGTGTGATTATTGTGGTGATATGCACTATTCTGATGAGTGTCCAAATAGGGCACCCGAAGATGTGAATTATGTTCAAAATCAGCCCCAAGGGAATTTCTACCGCAACACCGGTTTCCAGAATCGGCCTTCAGGTAATACTTCTTATAACTCTTCTTTTCAATCTAATAATTCTCGTTTTGCAGGAAATAGGTGGCAAAGAGATTATTATCAGAATCAGCCACAACAGCAGACTCAGCAAGGACAAGGATCAGGTTCTTCTTCTTCTAATGCCGATCCTAATGCCGAGTTGAGAGAGATGATGAAGCAGTTGGCTAATAATCAGGTTGAAACAAATACTAGCATTCAAATGATCAGGGAAGACACTAAGACTTTGAGTGAGAGGTTGGATCAGTTAAGTGGGAAGGTGGAGATCAATATGAAGAACCAGGGAGTTAATTTCAAGGATCTCGAAAGTAGGATGGCTGCTCTTGCTAGGCCTACGGGGACTCTTCCTAGCAACACACAGCAGAATCCTAGACCTCAGTTTAGTCAGGGACAAAATCAAGGACAGAATCAGGGACAGAAATACACTCCACCACCAATCCGCAATGAGCAAGCCAAAGCCATCACCACTCGTACTGGTAGGTCTTATGACTCACCTCCTATGCCTAATGTTGTTGTTTCTGATGTGCAGGATAAAGGGAGTGATGATGATGAGGTTGATGAAGAGATTGAAATGGAGGAAGATTCGACCGTGAAGACTCCGGTCACTCCACCAAAACCGGATGTGGTTCCAGAAGTTAGACCTTACAAGCCGAAGATACCATTTCCGCAGAGGTTCAAAAAGGCAAAACTGAAAGAGCAATATAACAAGTTTGTGGAGATGATAACAAATGTTCATATTAATGTGCCTTTAGTTGATCTTATTAAGGGGATGCCACATTATGCCAAGTTCATTAAGGAGCTTGTGACTGACAAGGGAAAAATGGATGAGGTGAAAGCTACTTATCTTAATGCCGAGTGTTCTGCTATCTTGCAGAACCGCATCCCACCTAAGCTTGAAGATCCAGGGAGTTTCCTTATTACTTTTTCTATTCGTACTCTTACTTGTAAGGCACTTGCTGATTTAGGTGCTAGCATTAATTTGATGCCTTACTCGGTTTGGAGTAAGTTAGCTCTAGGAGTTTTGAGACCTACCCGCATGAGTATTAGATTAGCTGACCATTCTTTTCAGTATCCCATTGGGATTGCTGAAAACATGACTGTCCGGGTAGGCCATATTGTATTTCTAGTTGACTTCGTTATCCTCGAGATGGAGGAAGATACGAAGGTACCTCTTATTCTTGGACGCCCATTCCTTAATACCGCGGATGCTATCATCTGTGTGAAGGATAAGGAGATTTCATTAGGCGTTGGTACTGATAGAATTGTGTTTAATGTTGAAAAATCTATCAAGCATTCATATTCTAATGATGAGTCTTGTTTCAGGATTGACGTTATTGATGATGCTTTAGACCGAGAGTTTCAGGAACTAATGGAGACCGACACTGGAGACGAGGAGATTGCTGATTTAGGATTGGGAGATATATCTGATGATGATTTGTTTGCAGAGGTTATGGCGCTTAGCTTGGATGAGACACCTCCAGAGGATGAGAGTTTTGAGGAGGTTGTTGCTGATGGAAGTTCGAGGGTACCGAATTCTGTTGATGTACCACCCACTGATTTGGAGCTTAAGCCATTACCTTCCCATTTGGAGTATGATTATTTGTCAGGTGAATCTTCTTTACCAGTGGTTATCTCGTCCTCACTCTCGAGTGACGAGAAGGATTGTCTTTTGTCTGTGCTTCGAGCCCATAAGCGGGCTTTTGCTTGGAAGACCACCGATATTCCAGGTATTAGTCCTAACTTTTGCCAGCATAAAATAGATTTTGTTGATGATGTTAAGCCCGTTGTCCAGAGACAAAGGAGGCTTAATCCGAACATGAAAGAAGTTGTTAAGAAAGAGGTTATTAAGTTGTTAGATGCTGGGATCATTTTTCCTATTGCTGATAGTCCTTGGGTTAGTCCTGTTCATTGTGTGCCCAAAAAGGGGGGCATGACAGTTATTGAGAATGATAATAAGGAGCTTTTGGCCACGAGGACTATTACGGGTTGGCGGGTTTGTATAGATTACCGTAAGCTTAATGATGCCACCCGTAAGGATCACTTCCCCTTCTTTCATTGATCAAATGTTGGAACGTCTTGCAGGTAATGAATATTTTTGTTTCTTAGATGGGTTTTCCGGGTACTTTCAAATATCCATTGATCCAAAGGATCAAGAGAAAACCACGTTTACTTGTCCATTTGGCACTTTTGCTTATCGGCGAATGCCGTTTGGTTTGTGTAATGCCCCAGGCACCTTTCAAAGGTGCATGATAGCTATTTTCCAGGACAAGCTTGAAACCTCCATGGAGGTTTTCATGGATGATTTCTCGGTTTTTGGGGACTCTTTTCATACTTGCTTGCATAATTTGGAAAGGATGTTAGAACGGTGTGAGAGGGCACACCTTGTTTTGAATTGGGAAAAGTGCCATTTTATGGTGACCGAGGGAATTGTTTTAGGGCACAAAGTGTCTAAGGCCGGGATTGAAGTTGATAGGGCTAAAATAGATGTTATAGCCAAATTACCCCCGCCTTCCAATGTGAAAGGGGTAAGGAGTTTTCTTGGACATGCCAGTTTTTACCGCCGATTTATTAAGGATTTTTCTAAGATTACTCGTCCTATGACCCACTTGTTGGAGAAGGACGTCCCTTTTGTGTTTGATGATGCTTGTTTTAGTGCATTTCAGGTTTTAAAGGAGAAGTTGACTAATTCTCCTATAATGGTTGGTCCGGATTGGGAATTGCCATTTGAATTGATGTGTGATGCAAGTGATTATGCTGTGGGAGCCGTGCTTGGGCAAAGGGTTGATAAGCATTTCAAGCCCATTTACTTTGCTAGTAAAACTTTGAACCCCGCTCAGCAAAACTACACCACTACTGAGAAGGAGTTGCTTGCCGTGGTCTTTGCCTTTGATAAGTTTAGATCTTATTTGGTGTTGAGTAAGACCATAGTTTTCACTGACCATTCAGCCCTTAAGTACCTGTTCTCAAAACAGGATGCTAAACCCAGGCTTATCCGTTGGATTCTTTTGTTGCAAGAATTTGACATTGAGATAAAGGATAAGAAAGGGACTGAAAATTTGGCTGCCGACCATTTGAGTCGTTTGGAAGATCCTCACCGGGAGGAACTTCGTGATGGGGAGATCACTGATCACTTCCCCGATGAGTCTTTAATGTTTATCTCTAACTCTGATGATGCTCCTTGGTTTGCAGATATAGCTAATTATTTGGTTGCAGGTGAGATACCTAATGATTTCACGTACCAGTAGAAGAAGAAGCTCATATCAGATGTTAAGTATTATTTTTGGGACCATCCATACTTGTTTCGTGTTTGTGCAGATGGTATAATTAGGAGATGTGTTGCTGGAAGTGAGACTAGAGAGATCTTGGATGCTTGTCACTACGGGCCAACTGGAGGTCATTACGGTCCTTCAGTTACTGGTAAGAAAGTTTTTGATGCAGGTTTCTATTGGCCTACATATTTCAAGGAGGCCCAGACTTTGGTAGAGACTTGTGACATTTGTCAAAGACAAGGAAGCATTACCAAGCGGGATGAGATGCCTCAACAAAGCATTCAGGTATGCGAGGTATTTGATATTTGGGGTATAGATTTCATGGGACCATTCCCACTGTCTAACAAGTTTCAATATATTCTTGTTGCCGTTGACTACGTGTCTAAATGGGCCGAAGCCAAGACTTTGCCCACGAATGACGCGAGGGTAGTCATTGATTTCTTGAAACAATTATTCTGTCGATTTGGTTGCCCTAGAGCTTTGATTAGTGACCGAGGAACCCATTTTGCAAATCATCAATTAGCTAAGGTCATGAAGAGGTATGGTGTTGTGCATTATTTTTCTACTTCTTATCATCCACAAACTAGTGGACAAGTAGAAAAAACCAATAGGGCTTTGAAAAGGATTTTAGAGAAAACTGTTGGAGATAACCCCAAGGTTTGGCCAAAGAAGTTAGATGACGCCTTGTGGGCGTTTAGGACGGCTTTTAAGACGCCGATTGGCACCACGCCATACCGGTTGCTCTATGGCAAAACTTGCCATCTTCCTATTTAGATAGAGCATAAAGCGTATTGGGCGTTGAGGAGTCTGAATTTGGATTTGATGGAAGAACGTGTGTTAGGTCCAGATTTAGTCCAGATTTACTGGACTCGCTCCAGACGCGACTACTGGAGCCTCACTGAAGATCTGTCCAGAAACGTGTTCTACTGGACCTACTCCAGACTTGGAATCTGGAGTCCCTCTGAAGATTTGTCCAGAAATAATTGAAGACCAGTGAGCAAATACTTGTATAGAAAATCTGGAGTATTCTCCAGATGAGCTCACTGGACTTCACCCCAGTCCAGATCAACTCTACTGAAGACATTCTGACTGAAGTCAAAGACTGAAGTCTGAAGAAAGAAGACTTGACAAATGGCGGAGTCCACTGGAAAGTCTTACCAGATCTGTACACTAGAGGATTGTCAGTGTTCTAGATCCTACAAGTCTGAACACTGATATCAAGGATTGACTTTTCTCTTTACACACTTTCCAAAGAACAATCCACTTGTTCTTTACCAAAGTATACGTGTGTAAAGGTGGTTGGATAAAAGGATACACTTGCATTTGATGTGATTTTATCCTTATTCCTTATCCAATACATTTAATGTTCTTGTCGGATCATTAAATGTATGCAACCATATTTGTACGGCACAAAATTCACTGGTGAATTTTGTTGCCTATAAATACAAAGTCATTTCCTTGACATAAATACTTTTAAGCATTCATTTTGCATTGAAGTGGATTTGTCCAAATACTCTCGATCTTAAACTGGGATACTTCACAACTTTAAGTATCTCGATCCTAAAGAGTTATTTGACAAATATAGATCATTTGTAACTCAGAGGTTATTAGGATACATACTTAATTGTATTATCTTGATTCCGCAACAACCTTGTGTTTTATTTAACATCATAAATAAAATACCCATGAAAAATACATAATGTTCCACTTTATTTGCTTATTGCTTTAAGTCTTGTATTACTTTATTTATATACTTGCATTTATATTAAAGTAATACTAGTCCATTCTAGTGCTTATTAGACTTGTTGTATTTTGCACTTTCTTGGTTTAACCATCGAATTTAAGGGACTCACATTTGGTATCAGAGCAGAAGGCTAAACATTGCCTAGATCTGTTTCTTGATGGCTAACCAAGAAAATACACAAGGTTTTAGTCTTGGTCCCGATCCTAATGCAAATATTAATGATCAAAATGAACCACCAATTGTTAATAACACTAATCCACCTCCTCCTCCTACTCCTGCTTCTCCACACGTGCATGTGCACTACTCAAATAATCCTGTTCCTAAATTCAGTGGGAACAGTGATGAATTTGGTACGTGGAAGGCTAGGATGGTTTTGCATGTCACTGGTATTGAGAGGAACATGATGAAAATTTTAAACGAAGGTCCTTATGTACCAACATCACCTCTCAATCCCCTTCTTGATCCTTCTGGATCTAGAAGAGGAAGGGAAAAGAGGGAGGAACATTGGTCAGAAGAGGAGAGGAGATTGGTGAATCTAGACACCCTTCTCAAAAACATGATCCTCGGGGCCGTTCCAGAAACCCTAATTCCCACACTAGTTCTTTTTCCTAGTGCTAAAACCATGTGGGATGAACTTTTAAACCAACATGAAGGAGGAGATGACACCATTGTCACCAGAAAGGTCTCCTTAAACAAGAGGTATGAGTCATTTTTTGCTCAACCTAACGAGTCTCTCACTGGTACTTACACCAGATTTATGAGTATCATAAACCAATTGAGAGGTCTTGGGGTTGAGAAGGACAAGGATATACTTCTGGAGAAATTTTGTGACATTCTACCCACCAAATGGTCTCACATGATCCTAGTCTTACGACAAGGAAAAACTCTGCACACACACACTCTCTCAACTCTTTATGGAGCTTTCAGGTACACTGAAGAAAATCAAGCTCAGAGAGTGGTGGCAGAACAAGATGCCTATAACCATGCCTCCAGTAGTCCTAATGTGGTTAGTCATACTGAACCACAAAGTACAGCACTGATATCTTCTGAGAATGTATTTTCTATGAAGAAGATGGTGTCTGAACTCATGGATTCTGGAGAGTCCAGTTAAGTCTCTCCAGACTGTTGTGATGAAACTGAAGATGATGACCTTATTGCAATGATTGCTAAAACGTTTAACCGTTTCAAAGCAAGAGCAAATAGGCCATCTGGACAATTTGCATCCAGTTCTTCCACTGATAAGACCAATTTGACATGCTTTAAGTGTGGCAAAAAGGGTCATTTCATGAAAGAGTGCAGGTCCAACCAGTTTGTATCCAAGCCTGGTCCATTCTCTTCAAATAATAAGCCTGATGATAGCTATAAAATGAAATATAAAAAGCTTAAGGCCCAAATTGCTCTCATGGCACAACAAATTGAAACCAATAACAAGTGCATGATTACAACAACTGAAGAGAAGTGGGTTCCTTCTGATGAATCATCTGCTGATGAAGAAAAAGAAAGAGATTGCTGTTACATGGCTTTGGCAGACGATGAGCACCTGGTGAAGGAAGATGTCACATCTGGACGATGGGTAGACATTGTTATTAAGAAGGTTAGTGATTATGATTGTGCAACTGACCAAGAACTAAAACTGGACATGTGAAGCTCTTAATTCTGATTTGATTTTTGTAGAAACTGTTAGATCTGATTGTGTAAATGGTCTAGAAACAGATTCTTCTGAAATAACTGCTTTAAAATCAAAATTAAAAGAACTTCAAGACATTGAACTGGCATTTCAAGCCCAGGTTCTGGTAACTGAACAATTGATTCAAGAAAAACAAGATCTTGAGATCATTTTAGAGAAAGAAAAACTGGTGATTAAATCATGGCTAGAAACCAAAAAGCCATATGATGCTGTATTAAAACAATTTCCTGCTCAAAAACGTGCATACTTAGATGGAAATACTCATATAGCATCATTAATACCAGTAATCGATCGATTACCAGAGGAGTTCAGGCCCACCACTATTTATGATGAGCCTGTAACTCCCAAGACCAATTTTTACCCAGTTCAATCCCCAGAGGTTAAGACTGGAGAGCTCCAGATGACTGCTCCAGTTAAAGAGGTCCATCGGAATAGACCTTTGCCTCAGACCAATCCCTTACCAAAGCCTAGGACTGGAAAGGCTAAGGTGTCATCTGAAGAAAATATTTTGTCCAGGTTAGAGAGCCAGATTCAAATTCTGACTCATCAATCACAAAGTTTTAATGCAAGATTAAACTTTATTGAGGGTACTTCATCTGGCCCTAGACAAAATACAAAACCTTTTGCTAAGAAAGACAAATTTATTTCTCCAGTTGAGAAAATGAAAAAGGTTTCAAAATCATCAACCCCAGTGGTCTTTTCAACTAAGACCACTGTTGAAGAAAGTGAACTGAACCAGATTGCCCCAGGGACCTATAAGGGAGGGTCCAGTGAACCCATCAGTCGATGGGTTCCCAAATCTAACTGATCAATATCTGGTGTATGTGTAGGGCGATCGAAAGAAATATATCTGGTATCTTGACAGTGCAGCTGGCAGGACGATGACCGGATGTAAGACCCTGCTGGAGGAGTTCACCATTTCTGATGGACCCTCCATTACTTTTGGAAATGATGGTTGTGGAAAGACTGAGGGATACGGTGTTCTGAACAATGGACAAGTCAAGTTCAGACGTGTTGCATTTGTGAATGGTTTGAAATATAACTTGATCAGTGTAAGCCAACTGTGTGATGATGGCTATCAAGTCTTATTCAATATTGCTCAGGGTATCGTATTCAACAAGGACTGGAAGGTAGTGTTGATTGCTCCCAGAAAAGGGAATGTGTACATGATGGATATGGAAAGCTCTCCTTCAGAGCAGTGTTTCTATACTCAAGCTGATGAAGACACAAACTGGTTATGGCATAAAAGGTTATCCCATTTAAATTTCAAGAATATTAATAAGTTGTCCAGAAAACAACTTGCAGATGGGATACCTTCAGTTTCCTTCAAAAAGGAAAGGCCATGTCCAGGATGTGAGATGGGTAAGCAAAAACGTACCAGTTTCAAGACCAGACAGAATTTCAGCATTTTTGAACCTCTTCATATGCTTCATATGGACCTCTTTGGTCCAGTGAACGTTCAGACTCGTGCTGGTAAAAGATACACCCTGGTGATCGTAGATGAATTCTCCAGATATTGTTGGGTGATCTTTCTTAGGTCTAAAAGTGAAGCTGCTGCTGAAATCATCAGTCTTATCAAGCAAATTGAGCTCAAGTATAGTCGAAAAGTGTGTCAGTTAAGAAGTGACAATGGAACAGAATTCCAGAATGCAACTCTGGAGTCATTCTGTACTGACACTGGCATCTCCTAGAATTTCTCATCAGCCCGCTCTCCCGAACAAAATGGAGTGGTGGAAAGGAAGAATCGAACGCTGATAGAAGCTGCCAGGAGTATGCTTGCTGAATCTGGTCTGTCTACCAGTTTCTGGGCGGAAGCAATTGCAACTGCTTGCCACACCCAGAATCGATCAGTGTACATCAAAAGACACAAAAAGACAGCCTATGAAGTCTTAAGAAATAGAAAACCAAATATTGGTTATTTTCTCACGTTTTTGGATGTCCAGTTTACATCCTGAACGACTCCAGTCAGCTAGGCAAATTTGATGCCAAGGCTGATGAAGGGTATTTCTTAGGCTATTCAGCCATTCGCAAGGCCTTCAGAGTCTACAACAAGAGATTGGAGAAGGTCCATGAGTCAATTCATGTAACATTTGATGAAACAAATGCTGCAATCAACAAGAAGCCAGCCCTTGACACTCCCCCAGTAACTCCAATTGTCTTTTGTGAATCTGATCCAATAAACGACAAAAATGAAGATTCAAAAGACACAGTTTCCAGTCATCCTGATCTGGAACCTGTTCAGAAAAAGAAACTCTCCAGTAGTACTCCATTCTATCCTTCTATTATTTTCAAACTACCCTCTGAAATTAATATTGGATCAGATGTGCGTTCTACTCCCCCAGTATCAGTGTCAGTTGAGAATAGACCAGAAATGTCTTCTTATGAAGAATTTCAAACTGAACCAATACTTCAGGAAATGCCTTCAAATGAAGAATTTCATGATGCAAATCGTGATTTAAATGACTCAGATGAAGATACTGAAGTAATCTGGCAAGATCCTCCCCCAGAAGCAACTCCAGAGGAGACTCAATTGAATTCTTGCACTGATATTGTTGTCAGTAACAATCCTGGTCAGTACTCTAGATGGACAAAAGCTCATCCTATTGATCAGATCATAGGTGACTCCAGTAGAGGAGTTCAGACCAGAAGAGCCTCCAGTAATCAATGCTTATACGTAAGTTTTCTATCTTTGATGGAACCAAAGAATATTGACGAGGCTATGGAAGATCCAAGCTGGGTGACTGCTATGCAAGAAGAGCTTCACCAGTTTGAAAGGAACAAGGTCTGGTATCTGGTTCCTTTCCGAGTTGGAAAGAAAGAACCAATTGGAACAAGATGGGTCTTCAGAAACAAAGTAGATGAAGATGTCCACGTTATCAGAAATAAGGCCAGACTGGTAGCACAAGGCTACTGCCAGTCAGATGTCGACTTTGATGAATCATTTGCTCCAGTGGCTAGACTTGAAGCGATCAGAATATTCTTAGCATTCGCTGCTAATCATCAGTTCAAGGTCTACCAGATGGATGTAAAGAGTGCTTTCTTGAATGGAAAGCTTGAAGAAGAAGTTTATGTCAGACAACCTCCAGGTTTCGTTGATGAAAGCATCCACATTGGGTATATCGTCTGGACAAAGCGCTATATGGCCTCAGACAAGCCCCACGTGCCTGGTATGACACTCTGACTAAACATTTGTTGAAAAATGGTTTTAAACGATGTGCAATTGACAATACCTTATTCATTCTTCATGAGAAAGGTAATCTGTTAATGGTACAAATTTATGTTGATGATATCATTTTTGGGTCTACTGATGAAAACATGTGCAAGAAATTTTCAAAAATCATGTCCACTGAATATGAAATGAGTCTGATGGGTGAAT
The DNA here is from genome assembly GCA_034093135.1 of Erigeron breviscapus. Lineage (NCBI taxonomy): Eukaryota > Viridiplantae > Streptophyta > Magnoliopsida > Asterales > Asteraceae > Erigeron > Erigeron breviscapus. Next base: position 264,625,224 of record CM067167.1, read on the forward strand.
TAACATATTTTCTTGGACTCCAGATTAAACAAAACAAAGATGGCATTTTTATTAATCAGGAGAAATATGTTAGAGATCTTTTAAAGAAATATGATATGAACTCTTCACCATCTAAACCAACTCCAATTTCTGCACCACTGACACTGGACTCCGATCCAGATGGTAAACCAGTGAACACCACTGTCTATAGAGGCATGGTTGGTTCACTGATGTATTTAACTGCCAGTAGACCAGATATTATGTTTTCAACATGTTTATGTGCCAGATATCAGTCTAATCCAAAGGAATCTCATATGTTTGCTGTTAAGCGCATACTGAAGTACCTTAAAGGTGTCCCCAGTCTAGGTCTTTGGTATTCCAAAGGCTCAGGCATGGATCTAATGGGTTATTCAGATTCAGATCATGCAGGTTGTAAGATAGATAAGAAATCCACAACTGGTGGATGTCATTTCCTAGGTGGCAAACTGGTCAGCTGGACCAGTAAGAAGCAAACTTCAGTTTCATTGTCCACTGCTGAAGCTGAATACGTGTCTGCAGCCAGTTGTTGTGCTCATATACTCTGGATGAAGAACCAGTTGCTTGATTATGGTATTAAATATTCAAAGACCCCAATCTTTTGTGATAATACCAGTGCCATTGCTATCTCAAACAATCCAGTCATGCACTCCCGAACGAAGCACATTGATCTCAGGTATCACCTCATTCGTGATCATATTATGAAAAACAACATTGAACTCCATTTTATTCCCACTGACAAACAACTCGCTGACATTTTTACCAAAACTCTGGATGTCAAAACTTTTGAATATCTTGTTGGTGAGTTGGGAATGTTAAATCCTTAAATCTGGTGACTGCTCAGATATTGAACGCCTTTGTGTACTATCTTTGCATTATTAGATTTCTGGAACAACATTCCAGGGAAGACTTGAAAAATATTTTCCTATTAAAAGTGTTTTAAGTTCAGGGGGAATTTATTTTCTCACTGGACAAATTCTTCAGAAAATATTACTGGTACCTTGTAAATGTGTCCCTCTCACTGGTAACTGGACAGGTTGAAGTGCGTGTTTGAGTTGACTTATGTCTTCTTGTAAATGTATCCCTCTCATTTGTCTGTATTAGTTGACGTGCACGTTTGAGGTTACCAGTCTTTCAAAAATGGTTTTCACTGGTACTTTACTGGAGTGTCCCTCCAGTGTACCATCAGTACATGTTCACTGGGCTAATCCACCAGTGATACTGGAAGGTCCAGTCAACCTCCAGATGCACTGAAATATGTCATAATATTTTCTAAATACTTGGTCATTGTGTGTGCCACGTAAGCAAATCTTTTTGAAAATATCTTAATCCTACGTGGCATGTAAATTTTTCAACGTTATGATGGTCTTTTTACTTTGGGAAAACAAAAAGTACAATTTGTTACTGTTTGTGGGCTGTAAACCGTCATGCATTTATGTATGATGTGATGTAATTAATGCGGATCTCAGAACCCGATCAAAAATGTTATTTGATAATTTCAAATAAACCGTTTGAGTTCCACATTCCTTCTCCTATATATACCCACTTTCAATTTCAATTGCATTTACTTCGAACATATTTACTCCCAAATCTTTCAAATTCCTTCATTAACTTCCTTCTTCATTCAATTTTCCAATCATCATCATCTCTCTTATTTACTCCATTTACATTCAATTCTTTCATCAAATCTTCATCATAACCTATATATTCAATTTCATTTTCATCTATTCCTTATAAATGGCACCTAGACAATCAAGAACTAAAAATCTGCTTGCCAATGAATACATTCCTTCAGAAAATGTTGCTAGGGCACCTCATATCAATCTTGAGGCAAGTGCCATAAGAATCAATATGAATAACTGGATGACCAGACTCTCTCTGTCCAGTGTTCATGATGCCCAATCGATTATTGGGAGATTAAACTCGTTCTTTCCCTCTTGCCCATTATGTGGTGCATTAACATTGAATCCAGGAAGGATGTATCACGAGTACCTATGTGAATTCTGGTACTCTGCTCAATATGACGATGATACTTCATCGATCAATTATACTTTCAAGGGAGGTACCAGATCCCTTGGTTTCACTGCAAGTCTGCTCAGGTCTGTTCTACAGTTAAACTATCTTGACCTGAATGAGTTGCCTATTGAGCTTCCCACTGGAATAAATACAAGGGAAGTATGCAGGCTGATGGGGCATACATATATATTGGATGAGCATGGGCAGCTATCCAGAAAAGGGACTATCTACATGAGCAAACTGTCAGACTCATGGAGATATTTCTTTACACATATTGTTGAGTGTCTAGGAGGCAGCTCTGGAGGATTAGACCAGATTAATCAAACACACCTCCAGATTGCCTACTGTTTATGGTTTGGGCTTAGAGTGGATTTTGCCCAAATTCTTTTTGATGACTTGGTTGAGCGACTTAGAGTGAAAGGAAGAAAACCGTTCGTTCCTTATATTCGTTTCCTTTCTCTAATGTTTAAAAATGCTCTTGGAGACCAGTATGATATGGATACTACTCGCTTTTCTGTGAGTGAGTATATGAGAGATCTGGTCAATCTCAGGTCTTCACTGGACGAGGTAGATATTCCTCAGTCCATGCTTTCCTTACAAAGGGAAGAAGCTGAAATGGCTCCAGATAGAGGTCAAGCTGTTGAAAGAGCCTCTGGAGACCAAGATGTACAGATAATTGAGGTTGTACAACCCATAAGACAAGTTGCTCCAGAAGGTCAAGGTCAAGGAGTTGTTGAACCTTCCAGACGACCTAGAACTAATAGGCGTCTGATGAGAGCTGGACTCCAGGTTATTCCAGAAAGACATCCAGGTGATGTTATGAATCTGGATGGGTCACCAATCTTTGAATCTGAAGAGGTTGTTGGGCAGGAAACTGATGAACAAGCTAAAAATATTGCCCAGATTGTAGAACAGGTTGTTAAGGAAGTTGTTGAAGATGTTCAGACTGATGAACATGCTTCTGGTGAGCAAGAGGCTCCACTGGATTTGAATGTAGAGACTGGTGAACAGTCTGGTGAACAGACAGTTGGGATTGCTCCAGAATGGGATGATGTTGACTCCCCAATGTCTGAAGGCTTTGATGTTAACTTGAATTTTCTGGGTGAAGATGTACAAGAAGAAGAAAATCTACCAGAAATGCCAACACCTACACCAGAAATGCCACCACCAGAACCAAACATGCCACCACCACCACCACCTTCAATTCCAGAAAACACCCAATACTTCACTCCAGCAACCATTCAACCTTCAGAATCTCAACCTCCTCCTCGTGCGCCGGAGTCACCAGTTGCAACGTCTGAAGCTACAACTGAAGAGGACTGGGCACAAGTTCCTCTAATGACCAGATTACCCTCAAATCTTGAACCTCCCACTGGTCTCTCCACTTCTTCTTCTGCCGAGGTCCAAGGCCTTTTAATTAAGGTGGCGGACCTGGAGAGATCACTCCAGACTTCATCTCAGGTTATTTCAGACTTCAAATCTTTATTATCAAATAACCTGGCATCTGAGATGAATGTCTTTGCTGGAAATGAGAAGCTGGTTTATGAGAAGCTTGATGAACTGGTACTGGCCACAAACACCAACACTGAAAAGATCAAGGTGGCAGTCCAGGGATTAGAGACTAGGTTGGTTAATTCTGTTCAGACTACAGTCACTGGCGAACTGGCAGGTCTGAAAGAAGATGTTCAGAATTTGGTTTTCAGGGTAAGCTCTCTGGAGAGTAGACCCACACTGGAACAGGGTGCAGTTGTTAGCACTATAAGTGATGAATGTACAAGGAAGTTCAGAAACAATATGTTGAAAGAATTATGTGAAGAAGTTTCTGGGACTGTTCTTCGTAGCATTTATGATGGGGTGTTACCCCAAGTAGAAAAGTTACTGGATGAGAAGTTGCCAAAGCACTTGCCTACAGCTGTTGCAAATGTTCAGAAGGAAGTGCAGGCACTCAAGAAAGTTGTGTCTGAAACAACTCCAGTAGAAGGTACAACTTTTGGTCCACTAGACCGACTTATGCTTGAACAGTTGTGGAATGATCTCAAGTCAAGTACTGGAGATCGTTCCAAGGGGGAAAGGTCGTCTGGTGACCAAACTGAAAGACAAAGAGCATATGGCACTGAAGCTGGGCTAACTGAAGAAGCTACTGGTACTGAAGCCAGTGAGCCCCAAGAAGCTACTGGTACTGAAGCCAGTGAGCCCCAGTTTGAAACCTTCCCAGATATTCCAACTACACTGAAGGCTGTTAAAGGAAAAGAAAAAGTAGTATCTGGTGAAAAGGTAGAGCATACTGAAGATGCTGATGATGAAACTTCCAGCAAGTTAGAGCAAGAATGCATAATGATAGAGATTTTCAAAAGAAATCAAAAGGATGAACTGCTGGCCCATCAAAGGGAGATGGCAACAATGGGGACTCTGGACTCTTACAATGCTGGAAGGTTAGGCATTAACATTGAAGTATATAAAAGGATAAAAGATGACCCCAGAGTTCATCAATGCCTAAATGCATTAGATGATGTTCATGTACGCTCATTCTACGCTGAAGAAGAACAGGTATATGATTCAATTATTTATGGCGTGAGTGTACCAGAACTCATCAGACAAAGAAAGGATGAACTGGTGAGTCTCCAGAAAAAGATAAGAAAGAATGCTGGTGCTCTGGAGATAGAGTACAGAAAGAGACTTACTGGTTTACCAAAGTTGACTACCAGACAGATCAAAGCAATCAAAGATGCTGATATAAGAAATTTCATTCCTCTGGACACTTCTCGAAAAATCAATCGTCAAGAACTCCAATCTGCTGTAGAGCAAAGGAGAGTGTCCAAGGATACTGAAGCTTTGATCCAGCTAGCCAAAGTGAAAGACAAGTACAATGAGATGTTAAACTTCAGGGCTGATGCTAGAAGGATCACTGGTGCTGAAATCAAGTTGGCTGAAGATCATGAAGGCATGTCAAAGTTTGAAGTAAAGTTGACCAGGGAGGGTAACTTTACTGACGAAAGGAGAAGTACTTCAGTCCAAGCATTTGGATGGAGTGAACTGAAGGAAATCGCTTTAACGTTCAGGGGGAAGACAAATGTGTCGACTGATGTTAAAGCATTTCTTAAAAGGATTGAAAAGGTATGGAGAAGAAAGCAACAGATGGAAGTTGCAATGGGCATAAGATCACCAGATTCAATACCATCTTCTCCATCACCAAAGAGAAAGGCTACTGAAGATGCTCCAGAAAGGACATCGAAAAGAAGGGCCTGACACTTATTGTTTACTTATTGTAAATTATTGTCTTATGAAAATTGTATACTATTTATCAGTTGATGAATGTAATAATAGTTGCAATTTTTTATTCCTATAAGTAAATGATCAGATTTAGTCTAAGTTAGAACTTACTTGATGAAACTGAAAACACTCATGATCTATAAAGTGTTTTCCAGTAACTTAGATTTTTTAGACAAATCGAAACTTGTGTTTTTCAAGCTTACAAAATGTATAGATTCAAGCTTGAAAACACTTGCATTATTTCTAAACAAATAGGGGGAATTTGTTAGGTCCAGATTTAGTCCAGATTTACTGACTCGCTCCAGACGCGACTACTGGAGCCTCACTGAAGATCTGTCCAGAAACGTGTTCTACTGGACCTACTCCAGACTTGGAATCTGGAGTCCCTCTGAAGATTTGTCCAGAAATAATTGAAGACCAGTGAGCAAATACTTGTATAGAAAATCTGGAGTATTCTCCAGATGAGCTCACTGGACTTCACCCCAGTCCAGATCAACTCTACTGAAGACATTCTGACTGAAGTCAAAGACTGAAGTCTGAAGAAAGAAGACTTGACAAATGGCGGAGTCCACTGGAAAGTCTTACCAGATCTGTACACTGGAGGATTGTCAGTGTTCTAGATCCTACAAGTCTGAACACTGATATCAAGGATTGACTTTTCCTTTACACACTTTCCAAAGAACAATCCACTTATTCTTTACCAAAGTATACGTGTGTAAAGGTGGTTGGATAAAAGGATACACTTGCATTTGATGTGATTTTATTCTTATTCCTTATCCAATACATTTAATGTTCTTGTCGGATCATTAAATGTATGCAACCATATTTGTACGGCAACAAAATTCACTGGTGAATTTTGTTGCCTATAAATACAAAGTCATTTCCTTGACATAAATACTTTTAAGCATTCATTTTGCATTAAAGTGAATTTGTCCAAATACTCTCGATCTTAAACTGGGATACTTCACAACTTTAAGTATCTCGATCCTAAAGAGTTATTTGACAAATATAGATCATTTGTAACTCAGAGGTTGTTAGGATACATACTTAATTGTATTATCTTGATTCCGCAACAACCTTGTGTTTTATTTAACATCATAAATAAAATACCCATGAAAAATACATAATGTTCCACTTTATTTGCTTATTGCTTTAAGTCTTGTATTACTTTATTTATATACTTGCATTTATATTAAAGTAATACTAGTCCATTCTAGTGCTTATTAGACTTGTTGTATTTTGCACTTTCTTGGTTTAACCATCGAATTTAAGGGACTCACAACGTGAACTTAGAATGTTACAACTACATGAGCTTGATGAGCTTAGGTTAAGTGCTTATGAGAATTCGAGGCTTTATAAGGAAAGGACCAAGATTTGGCATGATAAGAGGATCCGTAGGAAGGAGTTTAAGGTTGGGGCTAAAGTGTTGTTGTTCTTGTCCAAATTTAAGATTAAGCAACCCAAACTCACTTTTAGATGGATTGGACCGTTTGAGATTAAGCATGTGTACCCGTCGGGTTATGTTGAGTTGTTTAAGCGAAATGGTGAAGGATCGTTCATTGTCAATGGTCATTGACTTAAGTTATATGTGGAAGAAGAGCAGGTTGAAGGGATATTTGATGAGATCCCCGTGTTTGAATTTGATGCTTGAAGGTTGGTCGAGTCAAGCTAAAGACTCGTTAATAACTTAAGCTCTTCTCGGGAGGCAACCCGTGTTCATTTTATCGCATTTTACTTTTCTTTGAATTTGTTAGATTTAATCTTGTTTTAGTTAAGTAAGTGCAGGTGTGGTTTAGATTTGATGCGGTTCCGGGTATGTGGAATTTGAGTTTTGTCATAATTTTTTGAAGAAAAATCTTCCAGCAACTTCCCACTGCGCCGCAGTGGGGAGTGGGATAGGCTGACTGCGCCGCATGAGAAACCCACTGGTCAGTTGTACAAAATCCTTCACTGCGCCGCAGTGGGAGGGTGTGATGCCTCACTGCGCCGCAGTGAAGGGTCGGGTAAGTCAAGATGAGGCCAGGTAAGTGTTTCTTTTACTTTTTCACTTTCATTCTTTCTTCTTTCTTTCTCTCATCTAAAAACAACAAACACCCATTGTTTCCCATCAAGATCTTCCATTTTTCTTCCATGTTTTCTTTCTTTCTCTCATCTAAAAACAACAAACACCCATTGTTTCCCATCAAGATCTTCCATTTTTCTTCCATGTTTTCTTTCTTTCTCCTAGATTATCATCTCTACATTATCATCATGGGAAGAGGAGTAAGTTTTCTTGATTATTTTCTGTGTTTATTTCTTTATTTTTGATTTTTAATTTTTAGGGTTTTTAATTTCGTAATTAATTCTAGGGTTTAGTTGTTTATGGGCTAATGAGGCTAATGGGGGTGGTTAATCTTTCATTTAAAACGCTTGTTCATCCGATTTTGATTTTGATTTTGAAATTAGGGTTTTGTGAATTTAGAGATTTGTGATGAACAAGTGTGGGGGAGGTTAATGTTGGATTAGTTGGTGACTATTGCTTCATTATTGCTGAATTTGAGTATTTAATTAACCCCTATTTGGCTACCCATCGTGATGAACGGATGAACTTGCCCAGATTTTCTTCGCCACTGCGCCGCAGTGGGTATGCATGTTGCCACTGCGCCGCAGTGGCCACCACCTGACCTGCACGTGATTACAATCTCATTGCGCCGCAGTGGCCACCACCTGACCTGCACGTGATTACAATCCTTCACTGCGCCGCAGTGGGAGGGTGTGATGCCTCACTGCGCCGCAGTGAAGGGTCGGGTAAGTCAAGATGAGGCCAGGTAAGTGTTTCTTTTACTTTTTCACTTTCATTCTTTCTTCTTTCTTTCTCTCATCTAAAAACAACAAACACCCATTGTTTCCCATCAAGATCTTCCATTTTTCTTCCATGTTTTCTTTCTTTCTCCTAGATTATCATCTCTACATTATCATCATGGGAAGAGGAGTAAGTTTTCTTGATTATTTTCTGTGTTTATTTCTTTATTTTTGATTTTTAATTTTTAGGGTTTTTAATTTCGTAATTAATTCTAGGGTTTAGTTGTTTATGGGCTAATGAGGCTAATGGGGGTGGTTAATCTTTCATTTAAAACGCTTGTTCATCCGATTTTGATTTTGATTTTGAAATTAGGGTTTTGTGAATTTAGAGATTTGTGATGAACAAGTGTGGGGGAGGTTAATGTTGGATTAGTTGGTGACTATTGCTTCATTATTGCTGAATTTGAGTATTTAATTAACCCCTATTTGGCTACCCATCGTGATGAACGGATGAACTTGCCCAGATTTTCTTCGCCACTGCGCCGCAGTGGGTATGCATGTTGCCACTGCGCCGCAGTGGCCACCACCTGACCTGCACGTGATTACAATCTCATTGCGCCGCAGTGAGGGCTGCCAAGTCTCACTGCGCCGCAATGCAGACTCTCTGACCTGCGATTTTGTTTGTTATTACGTAATGGGTTAAGTCTTGCATTCTTAGTTCTCATGTTTTATTTGCTTTATGTATTTGATTGCAGACCGCTGCTGACAAGAGGAAACAAGCTGAAGGCCAATCTAGTGAGGCAGCTAACGTGCCTCATAAAGCACCTAGGCGACAAGAGGAAGTGCCGCTTCACTTTGTGGGAGAGTTGAATGAAAGACATGCTTGGTTGCAATTTGATAATATTAGGCAACCTCACAAGAACAACTACTTGAACAAACTGTACAAGCTTCAAAAGCATCCCGTTTGCCCACCTAAGTATTTCACTCATACTCAGGCTCAATACTTTGGGGTGCAAGCAGATATTCGTCAGTGGTATTCTATGGGGATGAGAGTTGGTAATAGGGTGGTCAATTGCGAAATTTGGGATAGAGTATTTCTTAACAGGGAACCAGTTTACCGGGAATTGTGTTTGGAGTTTTATTCGACCTTGAGATTGACTAAGGAATTGCCCTCATTATCAAAGCAACGGGTAGAGACTCAACTCCAAAACTAAAGTTTATTCTTTATTTCACATATCGTTGAACTACAAACTTTATGGACTATAATATCAGAGAACTTTTATATATTGAGCCGTGCATCGTATGAGTTCCAACCTTGTAGTATGAAACTGAAAAAAAAGAAAAAAAAAAAAAAAGAAAAAAGAAAACAAAAAGAATGGTACTCGGAATACTTTTCTTCATCTTCTCCGGTGCATTATGATATTGGATCAATATATTTGTCATTGGTACGGTGTGCATCATACCAGCAAAGAAGATTAAAAAATTTACAACGTAATTTATCGTTTCAACTTGTGCAAGTTAAATAGGCTGCTCGGTAGGGGTAAAACAAAATATATCTATCGGAAAATCAAAACTAAAGAATAAAATGGCATCAATACATGTATAGTTAACGTACATTTTGAGCATAGAAGTACAATTTGCTGCTAAGAAGACGGTTCCATTGTTGTACTAATTGTAGCAAGTTGTTGAAAACAGGCACTTGTATGACTTTGAATTTCATCACAGTGCATCTTCAACATATTCCTCGTGACGGTGTCAACCTCGACACAAAGACTAGAAAAGTGTTCTTGAATCATTGCAAGTTTTGTTGCAGGCAGCTCTCTGAGTAAGTTTTCAATATCGTCCAACGTGTTAATAATGTTACTGGCCTGGGATTTCCTTTGCTTAAGTTGCATCTTCAGATCTTTCCAGCAACTCTCGATGAGTGCTCTGTTTCCCCGAATTTGAAGTTGCATGTTTGCATTGACGTCGCCCTCGTCAATTGGTGTTTCCTCTGATCTATTTGTATTTGCCCTGTCATAGGTCTTGATATTATTAGCTTTCTCTTGCTCTAGAAGCACCCGTAATTCAGCCATATACTCTTGTGCTGATGCAAAGTTCTCCTCTGCTATCATCTCCTGCAGCATGATCTCATAGAGTTATAGGATACGTACTTTTTTTTCTCTATGAAAGGCACTTTAATCATCATTATCATATACTACTAAATTTTAATGCATAAAAGTTATGTAACTAGTTTACATACCTCACGAGAAAACACGGTGACGGAGGCCCCTGGTGAACTATCCAACAAATAGTTTCTTACTTCAGTAGACAAATTGACTTTCTGTTTTGGACGGCTCCTTCTGTTCCTCCACTTCAAATCATGAAGGATTTCTGGATATATAGTTAAACCCTCTAAGTTAACAAACGGACAACGTTGATGAGAGATCAGTTCCACGGATTCAGAAAGAAGCTGCCAATTCATTCATTTAACAATATGCTTTAATTAGAATACTAAAGCAATTATTAATCAGATATATAAATAGAATAACAAATTAAGATGCACATGAATATATATATACCTCAATAATCTCCAAGTTAAGTGTAAGAAATTTGACACTGTGGAGCTGTTCAAGCAGACCAACTATTCGAGGAGCATGATAAGCAACATCTAGATGATTAGCTAAAACCAGAATATCCGCCTCCTTCAAAGAATGGAAACCATCTGTCGAAAGTTGCAAGAGATGTTCACCTCTGTAAGCCAAAGAGGCTAGTTTAGGTGACGAAATCACATACTCCCACGCACCACCTCTATACTTGTTGCATCTAATAGTGAGATTCTCGAGTTGAGGTGCAACCACATTAACAACGTCATAGAATTCGATATCATCAAGAGTGAGATTAGATAGTCCAGGATGACAAATGCTCAATGATGACCTGTAGTCTTCTTTACAGCTTTTTAAGGTGAGATTCTTCAAGTTTGTACACTTGGACAAAAAGCCAATAACGCGGTTGTTTTTGTCATCTTTATCTAAAGTGATACCTTCAAGATACAATGTTGTTAAAGTTGGGAGCTCCAAAGTTGACGTGGCTTTAAGTTTTAATCTCTGATCACTCGAGGACGCCCAAAGATAGCCTCCCATTGTCAAACTGAGATGTCTAAGAGACAGAGAACTGAGTAGTGAGAGGGGAAATTCAGCAACGCCAGACTTCTCAACCCAACATGTAACTTCAAACTGTTGGATATTGTGAGAGATTGCATAATGCATAAAATTTTTGACAGATGGCTCGGTAGACTCACTCAGAAAAATATCGAGCTTGAGAGAAGACACATCGATCTGATTGTTGCGGCGTTTGAGAAAATCATCCACGAAATTATCCGCAGATGAGAAATTATTAAGGTAAGGCGTTGTAGTCCAAATAGATTTATATCTAGATGACAAAACCATGGTTTTGACGGTATCTTTGAGTCTAATAAAAGAAAGGATTTTATGGATCAGATCATCCGACAAGTTGCTCAGTCTATCAGCTTTTTCTTCTTCCATATTATCAGGCACATAATCCATTCTCTCCCCACTTAATTTATCTGCTGAAAAAATAGCACAGCTGAAAAATACATCAAGAGCATACAAATATATAATAATAATAACTAGCTAATCAAACCCAGGTGATACCCGAGTAGATCAAAACTATATATTTAGAGTTCAATCGTGTATATATAATTATATACATAACAATAAAGATAAAGGAAAAGAAAAAAAATAATTAAAAAATCATAATATATACATGAAATCATGAAATATGAATTAATTGAATTTATTTTGTCATGTTGATAGAAATATAATTTAAAAATGCATAAAGATATTTATTAAACAATATGATAAGAATTTAAAAATATAATAAATTAAATATATTTAATATTATAATGATGTCATAAATTTATTTAGTTGAGAAGGAAATAATTTTTAAAAAGATTTTGGAGTTGCCATGTAAGATATTTTGAGAAAATGTATGATGTAATCACAAATTTTGTTTTATTTAATATAGATAATAATAATAATAATAATAATAATAATGTAATCACAATTTGCTATTGTAGAGGGGTGGGCCCAGATAGTATCTCGGCTTCCCACTAATTTCTTGTAAACCCACAAATTTCTAATAAAAGTGATTTTATAATAATAACAATAACAATAATAATAATAATAATAATAATAATAATAATAATAATTTAAGTAATATTGATTACTTTATGTACTGGATTAAATAAGAACCGGTCAAGAATACGAAAACAATATTTGAACGTATGAATATACGGATTGTCCACGCGAACACGAAGATGGATAAATCTAAATCACCAAAAGTTAAAAACTCATGAGCTTGTTTTTTTCAATTTTCGTGACTTGCTTACAAATAAAAGGTTTCTCTTTTGTACGGTTGTCGAAAACTAGCTACAATACAAAGAAAAGTATTTTCCTTTTATTATTGTTGATGTCACGATCGAATGGAATGAAAGCCCAGACTATCCTTATGTTTACTACTTTCTACGGTCGACTCAAAGAAACGATGTGGAGAAGTGATAATTAATTGTTTAGGTTTGTTATTAGGATATCTTTATATATACTAGGAATCGATAATATAGATAATCTCTAATAACTTAGTCTCCAAGTTTAATCTTTTAAGGGGTTTTGGAAATACAATTACCATATAATTTAAAGGTGGTTTTTAATATGGAAAGTACAAATTATAATACAACAATTCACAAAAGTCGGCTCTCTCTCTAATGCCACTGTAGCGTTTACTGTAGAAAAAAATTATTTTTTTATTGCTTACTTATTTTATATTACTAAGCCACCGTCTTATTTTTTGTAACAACAAAGATTAAATGTCGGTTATGTGGCTTAACTGTAGCAGTAAAATATCTTTTTATTGCTTAGCTATTATATTATTTTTTTTTTTTTTTTTTTTTTTTTTTTTTTTTTTTTTTTTTTTTTTTTTTTTTTTTTTTTTTTTTTTTTTTTTTTTTTTTTTTTTTTTTTTTTTTTTTTTTTTTTTTTTTTTTTTTTTTTTTTTTTTTTTTTTTTTTTTTTTTTTTTTTTTTTTTTTTTTTTTTTTTTTTTTTTTTTTTTTTTTTTTTTTTTTTTTTTTTTTTTTTTTTTTTTTTTTTTTTTTTTTTTTTTTTTTTTTTTTTTTTTTTTTTTTTTTTTTTTTTTTTTTTTTTTTTTTTTTTTTTTTTTTTTTTTTTTTTTTTTTTTTTTTTTTTTTTTTTTTTTTTTTTTTTTTTTTTTTTTTTTTTTTTTTTTTTTTTTTTTTTTTTTTTTTTTTTTTTTTTCTTTTTCTTTTTTTTTATAGGTTTTTTTTGTTTCATTGTTATGTTGTTTGTGATTAGGAGTAGGTTAGTTTTTTATTGTTTAGCTCATTAACTCATTAATAATCTTTATCGTCATTTGTTGTTGTTGCTTCTAATTCGTTTACTTATCAACCCACTAACGTCATAACCAGTGCCGGCTTAACAAATTTGGGGGCTTTAGGCTGGCACAAATTTGGAGGCCTAATACATTAGGCTAGAATGAGTTTAATCAGCCAATCAGGACATTCATTAATTACTTACATATACTATGCTGAAACTTATTTGCCATGACTTTGAGAGTAATGAACATACTTAGCATGCCTTTAGTAAAGAGGAGTGACTTTGACCATCGAAACCATAAACCGCGAGCTTTCCAAAAATATCTTTACCAATCAGTCTTAAAACTTTATCATAACCCGATGGTGCTGTAACTCCCTTAAGAAAAAACAAAACCCCAATGTATATCTAGACTAGCTATTAGACTAAACTTTAGGGACTGTTTGGTTTAAGTCTTCAACCATAAGTGTATTATTTTATATATATGGTTTCTTTATGAAGGCTTTGTTAAAACAATTAAACATGTTGTATTTTTCATAGTTATTGGGATTCTGGTATTTTTTTAGTTAAACACGAGGTAATGAATGTGTGATCTACAATAAATTAACTTATTTATGCTTTAACCGTAGATAGAAATAATGATGGATGCAACACATAAAGTTACGGCAGACAAAAAAAAATCTAAAAGAATACGAGAATACTTCTTCATTTCGATCAATTTATTAGATAGCAGAATATGCACAACTGCATAATATATATCTTTTGACAAAACTTGGAACTCTCTTTAAACATGCAGCAATAAGGATCAAAAGGCAACATGTCGTGCAAGCGACTTCGTGATATCAATCAACACAATAGACACAAACAATTGAGATAAGAGTGCTTAGAAAATGGGTGACGGAAGGCAATAAGGAAGAGATATGCTATCAATTTGTTGACTGCTATGTAAGTCTAAGTTATATATTCAACTGTACATATAAAAACTTTGAAAGTATTTTGAATGATTTCTATTTGCGACATCATTTTTTGCTGCAGGGCGATGCCATAGAAGCAACAGCAGAACCAAAGGACAACAACCACTTTGACTCAATCATAAAAGTAAACTCATGCTATAAGGTTACTGGATACATATGTGCCGGCCGAAGAACATACATGGCTACTGTCGACCATGCAGCGTCATTGGTTATTGGGAAAAAAACAAAGTTTACGCCCATAACAGGCACAACTATACCCACTACTTACTTCAACTTTGACAATTATGAAACACTAAAAAAGAGGATCAAAGACAAAAAACTTCTCACAGGTACGCACATCCCAAAAAAACAGCTTAATAAAAATACACATGACTAATGTTATATTTATTTAAATTACTAACAGATTATATCGGTTGAGTAGAGAAGAATTCATTCAGAACCACAAGCACAGGATTAACGCTACGGAAGGTCCTTTTGCAAGACGAAAGGTCGAACCACAAACTTTATCTTGCTTTCTCTTAATATATACGCTTATTTTATTTTAGTGACTTCAAAAATTATATATATTTTGCAAAACAGAAGTTTTAACCAAAACTTTTGTCTTGGTTACTTTTGATATATACGTTTATCATATACCTCCAGAAAGCCTCATATTGATATTAGGATAGACCGATAAAATAATACGATGTTGTTGATTCGTGAA
Organism: Erigeron breviscapus; assembly: GCA_034093135.1. Classification (NCBI taxonomy): domain Eukaryota; kingdom Viridiplantae; phylum Streptophyta; class Magnoliopsida; order Asterales; family Asteraceae; genus Erigeron; species Erigeron breviscapus. Next base: position 264,640,369 of record CM067167.1, read on the forward strand.
GCTTGGACTAACTAATAATTTCGCAGTACAAAAGAAGTTGAAATCACCTTATGGCAACTAATATTCTTGCAGTAAAAAACAAGTTGAAATCACCCTATGGCCTGAAATGCGTCACCTAATAGGGGACGAGGTACTCCAAGGAGATATTATCGTCATTACCTCAACAACAGTTACTGAACATGAAGGTATGTACTATGTGGTAGATGCTTTGAATATTATACCGCCCAAAAAAATGATTTCACTTATATATCTTTTACTCTAATAGGAATGTTACAGCTCGAATCAACATACTTAACAACTACAATAATCAACCCAGATCTCCCACAAACAACCGAGCATGTCAACAGGTAGGACACTAATGTCTTTTTAATAAACCTTATTCTTATATCATTATTACAACTAAAGTCATATCATACTTCAAAGGCTAAAGGCACTTCCAGCTTTACAAACCTTCAAGGCAAATGAAAAGCTTGTGACAATTTGTGAGCTACCAGCCGGCAATCTGCCAAAAGCCCAGGTAACCACTAGACAAACAAAAACTAATTACCGTATCTGACAGTCCACGATTTGCACACTTATATGTGATTAATTAAGACAAGAAAGTAAATGCAGAAAGTGAAGAACAAGAACAAGAATTAAGTTCAAGTGCAAAGATCTAAGCAAGTCTAATCATATGTATCATTGAATTAAACGATGAATACATGGTCGATATTACAACTTGTCTTACAAGAATACAAATGAACTAATAATTGCTAAGTCTAGACAAACTATAAACTTAAACAATTTAGAGAGAAAGTAAGTGACACACACTTGTGGTGACAAACACAAAGTGTTAATGAGATGGTTGTGTTGCTTTATATAGGGGAGGAATTAGGGCAACACAGCCTTACATTGATAGAGATAGAATGGTGGTTGTCGACATCTAATTGGCTCGTACTACTTGAATCCAGGAGCCTTTGTCTTCTTTACCAAAACGGGTATGAAAGAGAAAACCCTTCTTTTTGGTCCAACTGCATTTTTGCCATACTAAGTAAATTGCAGTTGGATGAACCACCATGTGACTCCTTGTCTTCTTTTGATTCGAAATCTTCCCGCCTTGACACACAACTTGGAAAGTGAACCACCCGCTGACAAGAGTCACTGACTCGCTGAAGACTTGCTGATGACATACGTCAGCGACCAAGTCTGGTCAGCGAATCCTTGACTCAACAATCTCCCCCTATTCGCTGAGAAGACTTGCTGAGTAAACTAGACTTTGAGATAATAAAAGAATGATAGAAATATGTCTTATATTTCATCATTTTAACTTTACATGCTGAACCATCAAGCATTTACATTATACAACATCTAAGGATTGGCAGCTTCAATCTCCCAAGCATCTTCTTGTTTAGCAATTCTTAACACTGGGTCATCTCTTCTGTGAGGCTTCAGCAGTTCTTCATCCAACTTGCTGATGAACCATCCAGCATTGGTTGTCTTGGCACACCTTTTCCTTATGCCGATGATGAACCCAGTGGATGCCTTTTCAAGTTCAGTCAATCAAAAGAACAGTTGATCGTTCTGAAAATTGGTGAAGAATATGAGTGCTGGATTCTCCAGCACTCTCCCTTCTTTGAAAAAGCTTCTAGGAGGAAGTCTGAGGTTCAGCAAGGCATCACCAGATATAGGAGGAAGATCAGCATGCAAGGTTCGATATTCTTCTTTTCTTTTTCTTAGGATCCTTTTGCCTGCTGATGTGGAGATGGCTGCTGGAGTACCAAAGATTTGCCTCAGCATAGGCAGATCAGCTTTGAACTTTGTCTCATACTCCAGTGCTTTTTCAAAATATTCTTTCAGCATCTTCTGGAGGTGAGCATAGCTGACAGTTTTCTTATCTCTGATCAGCATATAGACCTCAAACCATTCAGAGGCACTAAGTGTCATTGGTTGAACCGCTTTAAGATAAATTGGTTTGGGTGCCCCATCTCTTAAAATCTTCAAATTTGTTGTTAAACCCATATCAGCAGGAAAGGCTTGAGCAGCAATTATTCTTTGTGGCCTTTTTCTTGTTTCCATATTCTTCAGCCACTTAGCCTTTTCTTCTTCAAACTTAGCTTTTTTCTCACTAAGTTGTTTTTCAACCTCTGCATGCTTTTGCTTGTATACAGCTTCAGCACCCCCAGTTTTGAACAGCATCTGCTGCTCACCATCTAGTTCACTCTTCTCAAGAAGAGGCAGCTGCTTGATAAACTCCAAGTTCTTTCTTTCATTTTCTTGGTTTTCTTTGATCCTATCCAGCTCTTTGATAGCTTCTTCTTGAGACTTTCCCTCAGCAGTCAAGGTCAGTATTTCTATCATTTGATGCTTGTGACCTGCTGGGGTTTGGATAGAAAGTTGAGCAGCAGGAAGAGAAGATGAAGGTCTCTTGTGCTGAATGCGAGCAAGATACTGACGCTGAGAGTCAGTCATAGGAGTAATGGTAGCATTTCCAAGGAAACGTTTGTGAAAGATTGGAAGGGTTTCCTTGGACCTGTCAGTGGCCATCTCAGCGGCAAAACCTGCCTTCCATGCTGCTTCCACTACTTTGGGGTCAAACTGCTGTTCTATATCATCAAAGACTTCAATCTGGGGAGCATCAGCAATGATCATTTGTCGCTCCCCCTCAACACCAGCTGGAGGAACTTCAACATTAACTTCTTTTTCAATCTCCCCCTCAACACCAGCAGGAGGAACTTCAACATTAACTTCTTTTTCAATCTCCCCCTCAACACCAGCAAGGGGAACTTCAACATTAACTTCTTCAACATTTGACGTCACAATTGCCATCTCATCAGTGACATTATCAGTAGTGCCCAAAGCTTCTTCAACAGCTTCTTCATATATTTGATCAACAGCTTTGTTTACAGCTTCACCAACTAAATCAACAATAGTTTCATCAATTTTCTCCCCCTTGGAAGTTGCATTATCAATAGCCACTTCCACATCGGCTGCCTTGGTTTGTTGTTGGTTTACTAGTTGAACCAGCAGGTTCTTAAGTTCTCCTACTTCTCTTTCCAACTTAATCTGCCTTTGGCGATCTTCCTCAGTGAAAGATGCTTGAGGGATGGGAAGATCAGCATGCAAGGTTCGATATTCTTCTTTTCTTTTTCTTAGGATCCTTTTGCCTGCTGATGTGGAGATGGCTGCTGGAGTACCAAAGATTTGCCTCAGCATAGGCAGATCAGCTTTGAACTTTGTCTCATACTCCAGTGCTTTTTCAAAATATTCTTTCAGCATCTTCTGGAGGTGAGCATAGCTGACAGTTTTCTTATCTCTGATCAGCATATAGACCTCAAACCATTCAGAGGCACTAAGTGTCATTGGTTGAACCGCTTTAAGATAAATTGGTTTGGGTGCCCCATCTCTTAAAATCTTCAAATTTGTTGTTAAACCCATATCAGCAGGAAAGGCTTGAGCAGCAATTATTCTTTGTGGCCTTTTTCTTGTTTCCATATTCTTCAGCCACTTAGCCTTTTCTTCTTCAAACTTAGCTTTTTTCTCACTAAGTTGTTTTTCAACCTCTGCATGCTTTTGCTTGTATACAGCTTCAGCACCCCCAGTTTTGAACAGCATCTGCTGCTCACCATCTAGTTCACTCTTCTCAAGAAGAGGCAGCTGCTTGATAAACTCCAAGTTCTTTCTTTCATTTTCTTGGTTTTCTTTGATCCTATCCAGCTCTTTGATAGCTTCTTCTTGAGACTTTCCCTCAGCAGTCAAGGTCAGTATTTCTATCATTTGATGCTTGTGACCTGCTGGGGTTTGGATAGAAAGTTGAGCAGCAGGAAGAGAAGATGAAGGTCTCTTGTGCTGAATGCGAGCAAGATACTGACGCTGAGAGTCAGTCATAGGAGTAATGGTAGCATTTCCAAGGAAACGTTTGTGAAAGATTGGAAGGGTTTCCTTGGACCTGTCAGTGGCCATCTCAGCGGCAAAACCTGCCTTCCATGCTGCTTCCACTACTTTGGGGTCAAACTGCTGTTCTATATCATCAAAGACTTCAATCTGGGGAGCATCAGCAATGATCATTTGTCGCTCCCCCTCAACACCAGCTGGAGGAACTTCAACATTAACTTCTTCAACATTTGACGTCACAATTGCCATCTCATCAGTGACATTATCAGTAGTGCCCAAAGCTTCTTCAACAGCTTCTTCATATATTTGATCAACAGCTTTGTTTACAGCTTCACCAACTAAATCAACAATAGTTTCATCAATTTTCTCCCCCTTGGAAGTTGCATTATCAATAGCCACTTCCACATCGGCTGCCTTGGTTTGTTGTTGGTTTACTAGTTGAACCAGCAGGTTCTTAAGTTCTCCTACTTCTCTTTCCAACTTAATCTGCCTTTGGCGATCTTCCTCAGTGAAAGATGCTTGAGGGATGGGAAGATCAGCTACTTGTTTTTCTAAGGCATGGATAGCCTTGGTGTTGTTTTCAACTTGAGTTGATAGAGGGGAGATGAGATCACTCAGCCTCTTTACATGAGCAGCAGCAGATTTGCTGGTAGCGGCTGCCTTCTAAGCTGAGTAGCTGGTAGAATTCGCACATTTGATCAGTGACAAGGCACCAGACTTAATGATCTGCTGATCACGCTTGATAACATTTGTTGTTGCATTTATTTTGTCTTGAGCATCAGCTATGGAGGTTGTGTTATCTTTCAGCGTGTCTATAGCTTTGCTATTCTCATTTTGCTTGTTGTACCAACTGGTTAATGTGGAAATCAGCCTTCCAGACTCTTTTTCTTTCCATTCAACAGCCAAATTGGCAGCTTTGGTGAGATCATTCAATTGATGCTCAACTCTTTCCAGTCGGTTTGAAGAGTAAGTAGAGTAGGAGATGCCCAGTTCTTTAGCAACAAGGGGCTCAACTTCTGTTTGCAGGTTAGAAGGGCAACCAGGAACAACTTGGAAAGAGGAAGGCATGCCAAGAGATAGCATGGTGTTCACTGGTTGCATAGGAGGAGTCTTAGGTCTAGCAGTGAGAGCTATTGACCCACTTTCAGTGTCAACATTTTCTGTCGCAGTGACTGGAATATTTGCTGCTACATTTTCTCCAGATGGTTCAATTACCTCATCACCTTCATCAATTTCCATGTCACTGGACTCCTTTTCATCAGCGTAGTTGTATGAGTCCAGCTGGAACTCATCAGCATCAAAATCTCCTAAATCCAAATCACTTTCATTTTCGTCATCCTCAACTTCAAAATTAACAACAGTCTCTTCCTGTTCAACAGCTACATCACCAACAGTAACTTCACTTTCAACTTCATTTCTTCTTTCAATATTTTCAGCAGATATGTCACCAGTACCAGCACCTTCATTTGTTTCAACGTTTCCACCAGCATCTTCGTTTGTTTCAACATTTTCACCAGCACCTGTATTGAGATCAACATTTCCAGCAGCCTGTGTTTCAGTTTCACCAGCAGCTTGCACTTCAGATTCATCAGCAATGGCTGTTTCCCTTTCATCAATAGAGTAGTTGATAGGGGTAGGTGATAGGCGTGCCTCTGCTTCAGTATGTTGCTGCTGAATGTTTTCAACAGCTGTAGAGGCTTCTTCCTCATCAATGAGAGAGAGTTGAGAGGATTCCAGACCTTTAATTGCAAACCCCTTTGCTATTTTTTGCTTTCTTTTAGGGGCAGCAGCGGAAGGTGATGATGGAGCAGAAGTCTTGGAAGACTTTGATCTTGCTTTCTTTGATGGTTTGGCAGCTTTGGGCTGTGCTTTCTCAGCGAGACCCTCAGCAATTTCTCCAGAAGGTTTCTTTATGTAGATGTTTGGATAGGATGAGAAAAGTACCTCTTTCATTGTCGGAGTGAGATCAGCAAACTTACTATCGAAGAGGGCAGGATCACAAGCAGGCTGCTTGTAAACTGAGGGACCAATTCTTGGTGGTTTGCATACAGAAGCACCGAATTGATTGTATTTTTCCTTCAGCTCTTGTTTAAAAATCAAGGAGAAGAATCTTGTAAATGGAATGGTGTATGAGCGATTGCTTGCTTGAACTTTTGCCTTCATATCTTCAAATATGACTGAGGCAAAATCGATAAATCTTCCATTAGCCAAGGCATGGATGATTTGCATATTCGCTGCTGTAGCTTGATCATGTGATCCAGAGTTGCCACCCATGCATTGAATAACATGTGCAAATAGTAATCTCCACACACCAGGGAGATGCTTTTTTGTGGGATTGCTGGGTACAGCTTCAGGTGGATCAACATCTGTTCCATATCCAATAGTGGGCAACCACTCTTTCCATTGTTCAATAGTTGTTGGATTCACAAAAGGCTTTTCTTTCGTTTGATCTGGAAGACCAAGTGTTGTTCGAATAATATTTGGAGTGATGGTTATACGTGCCTGCTTCTTTTTCACTGTGCCAGAGATGGCACCGATACTTACATGATAGTCACACGTCCACCAAAACTCTCGAAGGAGATAAACATACATTTCTTCAGGATCAGCATAGATAGCATTTTTTGCAGGGCAAGCTTTTATAAAGTCTAGCATTTGCTGGTACCCTGTAGTGGAAGAAGGAACATCAAGAGAACCCAAATAATTGTTAGGTTTAATGGAGATTCTTTGGGCTTGAAACATGACTTTTGAAGAAGGAGGAATGGTTTCTGGATCATATATTTCAGAATGCATATAGAGAGGGACATGTTTAAGAGCCTTTTTGGTGGCTAGATCCTTTGCAGGCAACTCAACATGAGTTGGTGATTCTGGTTGATTTTTTGATGGAGGGTTTTGAGTTTCTGATTGTTGTTGTTGTTCAGGAGTGGGTTGCTCAGATGAAGAAGCCATCTTAGATTAAGATTGAGAAATAGGAAGAAGAAGATGAACAGTGAGAGGAGATAGAGAGGATTTTGAGAAGTTTGAGAGATTTGGAGAATAAGAAAATAAGAAGGTGAATTTTGAGAGTATAAAGGATGGTGATTGAAACGATTTGAATATATATAGTATGGATATGGGCCCCATAACTATGACAGTGAACCGTCACAAATACTCTCTTTCATACGTAATATATACATATATATACATATATATACGTATTTAATAAATTAATAGGAGACCATAAGTGGTTTTGTATATATATAAAAAACTGATTTTTTAATTTACAAGAATACATTTAATATACGTATGTGAGTAACGTATAAAAATGGATTGATGTGACAACTTGTACCATTATTTCAAAAGTACTCGAGTTTTACGGCGGATACAGTGTACAAGTTGCCCATTAGGGAGAAAATCGAGGTAACCGTTTTGAGATTCCAATAGAATATTGATAAAAATACTTGGTGGATATACTCACACGTTAAAATAGTTGAGATTGAAGTATATCCACTGACAATTTTGTAAATCTGGTTACCTCATTTAGAGAAGGAGTTTCAGTCAGCGACTTCACGGCAAACGTTGGTCGCCGATGAATAAAGAATACAATTTTTAGCAAATTGTCAGCTATCAACGGATTTGGTTAGTCTTTACCAGAGCCGTTTGCTGCTGGACTAGATGAAGACTTTTAAGCTCTTCATTGCTTTTTAGTTCAGCGAGTTAGACATACTAAAACTTCGCTGATAAGGGTTTTGACTACACGAGTCAATTTTCAACTTATAAAGAGAAAGATAAGTTGAATTTTAGCAAATTGTCAGCTATCAACGGATTTGGTTAGTCTTTACCAGAGCCGTTTGCTGCTGGACTAGATAGAGACTTTCAGCTCTCTATTGCTTTTGTTTTGCTTTTTCCCAAAGCAACAGGGAATAACGGATTTGGTAAGTCTTTACCAGAGCCGTTTGCTGCTGGACTAGATGGAAACTTTCAACTTTCCATTATTTTTATTTGCTTATTCCCAAAGCAACAGGGATTAACGGATTTGAGGAGTCTTTACCAGAGCCGTTTGCTGCTGGACTAGATGAAGACTTTTAAGCTCTTCATTGCTTTTTAGTTCAGCGAGTTAGACATACTAAAACTTCGCTGATAAGGGTTTTGACTACACGAGTCAATTTTCAACTTATAAAGAGAAAGATAAGTTGAATTTTAGCAAACATGACACATCATGTCGCTGATTCACCATTCAGCATTCCCAACTTGCTGACCAGATATTTGAATCTGCTTTCATCTAACGGTTTAGTGAAAATATCAGCAAGTTGGTCATCAGTGGGAATGAAGTAGATTTCAACATCCCCTTTCATGACATGGTCACGAATAAAATGGTACCTAATGTCTATGTGTTTGGTCTTTGAATGCTGAACAGGATTGTGTGTGATGGCAATTGCACTTGTATTATCACACATTATGGTAATCTTAGAAAATTCTAAGTCATAGTCAGCGAGTTGATTTTTCATCCATAGGACTTGTGCACAACAACTCGCTGCTGACACATATTCTGCTTCAGCAGTGGAGATGGACACTGTATGCTGTTTCTTACTAGACCAACTAGTCAGCTTCCCCCCCAACAGTTGACATCCACCACTGGTGCTTTTCCTATCTAACATGCAACCAGCATAGTCAGAGTCAGAATATGCAACTAAGTCAAAGCTGGAGTCTTTGGGATACCAGAGACCCAGAGTGGAAGTACCCTTCAGATACTTAAAGATGCGCTTGACAGCGAGAAGGTGAGACTCCCTGGGAGATGCTTGATATCTTGCACACAAGCAAGTAGCAAACATGATATCAGGACGACTCGCTGTGAGATACATCAGCGAGCCTATCATTCCCCGATAGTGAGTGGGGTTCACATGCTTACCTTCAGGATCAGCATGGAGATTGTTTGGAGGGGACATGGGAGTGGCCTTAGTAGTGACATTTGACATGTCAAATTTGGCCAGCATGTCACGAATGTATTTCTCCTGATTAATGAAAATTCCATTTGGGAGTTGGCGAATTTGCAGTCCAAGAAAGAAGGTCAGCTCACCCATCATGCTCATCTCAAAATGAGAGGACATCATGGAGCTGAACTTGGTACAAAGTTTCTTGCTGGAGGACCCAAAGATGATGTCATCCACATATATCTGGACATAAAGGACATCAGCACCCTTTCTATAGATGAAGAGGGTGCTATCGATGGACCCTCGCTGAAACTTGTTAGAGAGAAGAAATTCAGAAAGAGTGTCATACCAAGCTCTACGAGACTGTTTAAGACCATAAAGTGCCTTATAAATACGATAGACATGGTGTGGCTTAGCTGGATCTTCAAAACCAGGTGGCTGCTTAACATAAACTTCCTCGTCGAGTTTTCCATTTAGGAAGGCACTCTTGACATCCATCTGATATACTGTGAAGTTTCTGTAAGCAGCATGTGCCAGGAATAGGCGAATTGCCTCCAATCGGGCCACTGGTGCAAATGTTTCATCATAATCAACACCTTCTTCCTGAAGGTATCCTTGTGCAACCAGCCTAGCCTTGTTACGAGTAACTACACCATCTTCGTCCATTTTATTCCTATAAACCCATTTTGTTCTAATGGGTTCTTTGTCAGCAGGTAGAGGAACAAGAAACCAGACATGCTGTCGTTTGAACTGGGTAAGTTCCTCTTGCATTGCCTCTAACCATGAAGGATCAGCCATTGTTTCTCTATGTTTTTAGGAGTGATCATTGACAGGAAGTTCACATAGAGGCATGTGTTTCTCGTCGCTGATCGAGTAACTATCCCTTGAGAAGGATCACCAATTACTTGGTGGGCTGGATGACTAGAAGTCCATTTAAGTGCTGGAACACTTGATGAACCTAGTTGAGTGTCAGCGGAAGACTGAGAGATGGGTTCAGTAGAAAGATCATTGTAAGAGGAGAAGTCAATGGTAAAAATGGGATCAGAAGGGGTATGATCAGATGAGCCATTCGGCTGATTTGAGTTATCATTGATGTTGGAGTCATCAGCTGACTCCATATCATCAGCATTAGCTGATGCATCATGAAACTCTTCCTCAGCAGAGTCATCAGCATGCACAACATCAGCCAGTGATCTAGGTTTGGCTGATGCAGCATGGATTGATCTTAAGATAGGCTCAACTGGCTCAATCGAGTAGATATGAGCAGCAACTTGCTCTAGTTCAGTATCAGCTGAACTATCCTGTGTGTCATGCTGAATATTTTCAGTCAGTGAGCAAGATGTATCAACAAATGAGTCAGTTTCCTCAGTAAGAGGATCAGCGAGCTCATTAAAAATGACTTCTGATGGAGTAGTTTGGATGTCCTTAAGAGCTGATGAACTTTCATCAAAGGTAACATGAATGGATTCATCCACTTTCTGAAGGCGAGTATTGAATACTCTAAATGCTTTACTGATGGAAGAATATCCAAGAAAGTATCCATCATCAGCTTTAGGATCAAATTTTCCTAAGTGATCCTTATTGTTTAGAATGAAAACAGGGCATCTAAATACATGGAAATATTTTATTTGAGGTTTCTTACCTTTCAAAACCTCATAAGCTGTCTTGTCATGTCTTTTAATAATGAGACATCTATTCTGAGTATGACAAGCAGTGCTGACAGCTTCTGCCCAGAATTTACTAGGCAAAGAAGACTCACTGAGCATGGTACGTGCTGCCTCTATTAGAGTTCTGTTTCTTCTTTCAGCAACACCATTTTGCTCAGGAGTTCTGGTGGAAGAAAAGTTTTGTGAGATCCCTTGATCAGCACAAAAGGATTCAAGAGTGTGATTTCTGAACTCAATACCATGGTCGCTTCTGAGTTCTTTAACCCTTATGCTGTTGAGATTTTCCATCTTCTTTATGAAATTTATGATTTCTTCAGCAGCATCACTTTTTGAACGAAGAAAGATAGTCCAAGTGTATCGTGAATATTCATCCACAATTACTAAAGTGTATCTGCTACCCTTTAGGCTTTGGACATTCACTGGACCAAACAGGTCCATGTGAAGAAGATGAAAGCAGCCAGAGATAGAATTGGCCTGCTTTGTTTTGAAGGTAGCTCTATGGCTTTTACCTTTTTCACAAGCACCACAGAGTCTATCCTTTTCAAAAGAGAGACGAGGAAGGCCACGAACAAGGTTCTTTTTGGCCAGGGAGTTGATGATTTTGAAATTCACATGCGACATACGCTTGTGCCATAACCAATTGAGTTCAGCTGCTGACTTAGCAAAGAAACAAGTCTCACTGTCAGTCTTGATAGGAGTGAAGTCCACAAGATATACATCTCGTTTTCTTGGAGCGACCAAGACGACTTCCTTGTTTATATTTACAACAGTGCCTTGATGCTTATCAAGAATCACTTTGTAGTCAGCATCACAAAGTTGGCTTATGCTGATAAGATTATGTTTCAAACCATTTACATAAGAAACCTTGGTGAACTTAATGAGACCATTAGAGAGATGACCATATCCTTCAGTTTGTCCAGTGAAGTTATCACCAAACACTACAGTAGGGCCAGCAGCCTCTACGTAGTTATCCAGCAGGGTCTTAGTGCCAGTCATGTATTTTGAACAGCCACTGTCCAAGTACCACACACCTTTTCCCAGCGAGCCCTGCATGGATATGACAGAAGGAATTAGACGGGTTCACTATTAAACTCGCTGACAGCAAGATCAACAGGGTTAATAGCAGCAGCTTCAGAGGTTTCCTATTCAGCTTGTGTAGAAGGATGAGGAGGAAGAGAATCTAAAGGAAAGGTGCCATAAGATGATTCATCACCATCAAATGGAGTTGTGGTATTATTAGATTGAATGAAGACCACATTGCTGACCACATCAGTATCACTGAACTCAACTATCATAGCTGGTTCACCAAATTCATTGGTAATAACCCTTTGAGAGTGAGGGACTGATACATTCTGGGCTGCAATGAAGTCAGCAATGTTTTCCTCAGTGAGAATGGTTGTGTCTCCTACATTATTTTCATGTTCAGCAGAAGAAGAAGAAGAAGAAGAAGAAGAAGAAGAAGAAGAAGAAGAAGAAGAAGAAGAAGAAGAAGAAGAAGAAGAAGAAGAAGAAGAAGAAGAAGAAGAAGAAGAAGAAGAAGAAGAAGAAGAAGAAGAAGAAGAAGAAGAAGAAGAAGAAGAAGAAGAAGAAGAAGAAGAAGAAGAAGAACCCTGCTGATGAGACTGATGCACTCTTTTAGGAGTGATTGGTCTAGATTGCTGATTAGGAGTAGCTGACCTCATTTGCCTATGAGGTAGATACTCCTTTTTTAGAGTAGTGGACCTTACTTGCTGATGTGGCAAGTGTCCTCTCTGAGGGGTAATAGGTCTAACTTGCTGATGTGGCAAGTATCCTCTCTGAGGAGTGTTGGACCTATTTTGAGAATGAGGCATTCTTCCTCTCTGAGGAGTGGTTGGACCTATTTTGAGAGTGAGGCATTCTTCCTCTCTGAGGAGTGTGGACCTATTTTGAGAGTGAGGCATTCTTCCTCTCTGAGGAGTGTTGGACCTATTTTGAGAGTGAGGCATTCTTCCTCTCTGAGGAGTGTTGGACCTATTTTGGAGTGAGGCATTCTTCCTCTCTGAGGAGTGTTGGACCTATTTTGAGAGTGAGGCATTCTTCCTCTCTGAGGAGTGTGGACCTATTTTGAGAGTGAGGCATTCTTCCTCTCTGAGGAGTGTTGGACCTATTTTGAGAGTGAGGCATTCTTCCTCTCTGAGGAGTGTTGGACCTATTTTGGAGTGAGGCATTCTTCCTCTCTGAGGAGTGTTGGACCTATTTTGAGAGTGAGGCATTCTTCCTCTCTGAGGAGTGTGGACCTATTTTGAGAGTGAGGCATTCTTCCTCTCTGAGGAGTGTTGGACCTATTTTGAGAGTGAGGCATTCTTCCTCTCTGAGGAGTGTTGGACCTATTTTGGAGTGAGGCATTCTTCCTCTCTGAGGAGTGTTGGACCTATTTTGAGAGTGAGGCATTCTTCCTCTCTGAGGAGTGTGGACCTATTTTGAGAGTGAGGCATTCTTCCTCTCTGAGGAGTGTTGGACCTATTTTGAGAGTGAGGCATTCTTCCTCTCTGAGGAGTGTTGGACCTATTTTGGAGTGAGGCATTCTTCCTCTCTGAGGAGTGTTGGACCTATTTTGAGAGTGAGGCATTCTTCCTCTCTGAGGAGTGTGGACCTATTTTGAGAGTGAGGCATTCTTCCTCTCTGAGGAGTGTTGGACCTATTTTGAGAGTGAGGCATTCTTCCTCTCTGAGGAGTGTTGGACCTATTTTGGAGTGAGGCATTCTTCCTCTCTGAGGAGTGTTGGACCTATTTTGAGAGTGAGGCATTCTTCCTCTCTGAGGAGTGTGGACCTATTTTGAGAGTGAGGCATTCTTCCTCTCTGAGGAGTGTTGGACCTATTTTGAGAGTGAGGCATTCTTCCTCTCTGAGGAGTGTTGGACCTATTTTGGAGTGAGGCATTCTTCCTCTCTGAGGAGTGTTGGACCTATTTTGAGAGTGAGGCATTCTTCCTCTCTGAGGAGTGTGGACCTATTTTGAGAGTGAGGCATTCTTCCTCTCTGAGGAGTGTTGGACCTATTTTGAGAGTGAGGCATTCTTCCTCTCTGAGGAGTGTTGGACCTATTTTGGAGTGAGGCATTCTTCCTCTCTGAGGAGTGTTGGACCTATTTTGAGAGTGAGGCATTCTTCCTCTCTGAGGAGTGTGGACCTATTTTGAGAGTGAGGCATTCTTCCTCTCTGAGGAGTGTTGGACCTATTTTGAGAGTGAGGCATTCTTCCTCTCTGAGGAGTGTTGGACCTATTTTGGAGTGAGGCATTCTTCCTCTCTGAGGAGTGTTGGACCTATTTTGAGAGTGAGGCATTCTTCCTCTCTGAGGAGTGTGGACCTATTTTGAGAGTGAGGCATTCTTCCTCTCTGAGGAGTGTTGGACCTATTTTGAGAGTGAGGCATTCTTCCTCTCTGAGGAGTGTGGACCTATTTTGGAGTGAGCATGTCCTCTCTGAGGGGTAATAGGTCTAACTTGCTGATGTGGCAAGTATCCTCTCTGAGGAGTGTTGGACCTATTTTGAGAGTGAGGCATTCTTCCTCTCTGAGGAGTGTTGGACCTATTTTGAGAGTGAGGCATTCTTCCTCTCTGAGGAGTGTTGGACCTATTTTGGAGTGAGGCATTCTTCCTCTCTGAGGAGTGTTGGACCTATTTTGAGAGTGAGGCATTCTTCCTCTCTGAGGAGTGTGGACCTATTTTGAGAGTGAGGCATTCTTCCTCTCTGAGGAGTGTTGGACCTATTTTGAGAGTGAGGCATTCTTCCTCTCTGAGGAGTGTTGGACCTATTTTGGAGTGAGGCATTCTTCCTCTCTGAGGAGTGTTGGACCTATTTTGAGAGTGAGGCATTCTTCCTCTCTGAGGAGTGTGGACCTATTTTGAGAGTGAGGCATTCTTCCTCTCTGAGGAGTGTTGGACCTATTTTGAGAGTGAGGCATTCTTCCTCTCTGAGGAGTGTTGGACCTATTTTGGAGTGAGGCATTCTTCCTCTCTGAGGAGTGTTGGACCTATTTTGAGAGTGAGGCATTCTTCCTCTCTGAGGAGTGTTGGACCTATTTTGAGAGTGAGGCATTCTTCCTCTCTGAGGAGTATTGTGCCTCATATTAGAAGGAATAGGCACAGATTGAGGAGCCTGCTGATGGACCTGTCTATCAGCAGGTTTGACTTGAGATGGTCCTATATGCTGATATCTAGCATCACCAAACCTGACACGTCTTTTCATGAGACGATCATCCTGAACAGTTTTACTGTCAGCATGGGCAGGAACTTGCTGAGAGGATGAAGAAGAAGAGGGTTGAGGAGCAACTGGTTGAGGTTGCTGATTGACAGGATCAGCACGCTGAGGCGTAGGGGTGTTGATGGGTCGGGTTATTCGGGTTATATAGGTCGGGTTATTCGGGTTTGAGCCATAAAAAATGTGACCCATAAACCGAACTGAATAAAGATTTGGGTTTTGGGTTTCGGGTTAAATGGTTCGGGTTAGTTCGGGTTGGGTTGTGGGTTGAACCCAAATTAACCAATTGAAAAAGTTTTGAAACAACTACAAAAACTTTCAATATTAAAAATAGGGTTGTTTGCCCATTTACATGTACATTACAGTATTTTAGCTACATAACAATTCCAACATATGAGTTTTGAAGTACATCATCAGAAATTCAAAATACAAAAAAAAGATTACGCATGATCAGAATATTAGAATACACAAAAGAAGAGAGTACATGCATTATACCAATCTAGTCCAAAAGAATGTTTCTTGTTTTTGAAGTCAAATTCTTATATATCTTGTTACTTTAGTGATCAGTCACTCTAAATTTGAAGTACAAACATTTCTTGTTTTTAATTCTACAATAATAAATAACATAATACTAGACAAAATTTATATATAATAAAAGATGTAATGGAGAAACAAAATTATAATCGTCGATTCCTGCTAGCATTCTAGTAGTTATGCCATATTTATCATTATAATAATTCTACCAAATAATAAGAAGAATTTATTCGGGTTATTCGGGTTGACCCAAAATGAAATTTTATCACCCACAACCCGAACCGATTAAGTTTATATGGGTATGGTTAACCAAATAACTAACCCAAAACCCGAATAACCCAACCCGTATAACCCAAACCCATTTGGGTCGGGTCGGGTTATTTGGGTTTGGTTTTTTTCAACACCCCTACTGAGGCGTGCTATAGTCATAAGGGACAGCAACCTTACTTCTTTTGAAGGGTTCAGTAGCTTTGATAGTAAGCTGCTGAGGAGCGACGAGTTTGAAACCATCACTGCCAATATCACCTTCAAAGGATTCCCCAGAAGAGTATTGAATTCTTTCTTCATTTGGCATCATGCCAATAATGGGAAGATGAGGAAAGAGGTTGTTGGTGCTTGCTGAGGAGCTTGCACCATTATCCTCAGCAGGGTTAGATGGGTTGCTGGTAGTAGAAGAGGTAGTACCAGCTTCCATTTCATTATGGTAATCATTAAGACCCCTAACGAAATACCATTTCTTCATCTCTTCATTGAACAAGTCAGAAAGAGTGGCAGCGGCTTCAAAGTCACCGCCTATCACTGCCTGAACTTGGGCAGGAACTTGTTCACTTAAGCAACTATGGTGAAACCTGGAAGCTTTTGACCAGGAGATCACAATCTTCTTAAGATTTGCAATTTCAAGCTTGAGTTTTTCATTTTCAAGCTGAACCTTTTGTGCCAGCAACTCATGAGATTGGAGTTCAACATGAACATTCCTCAGCTCATTGAGTCTTTCAGATTTGTCACTTAACTCTAAGCAGACAGAGTCAAGTTTAGACTGGAGTTCAGCTCGTATGGATTCTACGAACTGAATATCACATGATAAGGATTCAAGAATTTTGGATTTATCCTCATCAGTGGCTGAAGAGTGAGCACATACCTTTTTGATGGTGACGTTAACCCACTGACTGGAGGAGACTTGGTCTTTTGTCAGTGCATCGCCATCAACAAGAGCCATTAGACACATGGCATCGACATACTCTTCACTATCTGAATCATCTGATTCAGCCCAGTCATGTTCTTCAGCGACCAGCCCTTTTGCTGGTGTTTTTGCATCCTCCATCTCAGCAACCTTTGCTTTGAGCAGATAGTATTTGTTCCTGTACTCATCAGCAGGTTTGGAAGAGTTAGTCTTAGGAGCAGCAGGAGTTGGTATAGCAACTCTGCACTCCTTTTGGTAGTGTCCCTTCCTACCACATCTCCAGCACTCCTCTTGAGATTTGTCAACAGGAGGCTTGTATGGAGCAACCGACTTACGGTTGTTCCATTTCCGAGAGTACCTCTTACCAGCGACCAGGGCAAAGTCCATGAAGTCGCTGAACATCTCTTGTTTCTCATCAGCGTCGAGATCATTAAGCAGAAGAAGAAGAAGAAGAAGAAGAAGAAGAAGAAGAAGAAGAAGAAGAAGAAGAAGAAGAAGAAGAAGAAGAAGAAGAAGAAGAAGGAGAAGAAGAAGAAGAAGAAGAAGAAGAAGAAGAAGAAGAAGAAGAAGAAGAAGAAGAAGAAGAAGAAGAAGAAGAAGAAGAAGAAGAAGAAGAAGAAGAAGAAGAAGAAGAAGAAGAAGAAGAAGAAGAAGAAGAAGAAGAAGAAGAAGAAGAAGAAGAAGAAGAAGAAGAAGAAGAAGAAGAAGAAGAAGAAGAAGAAGAAGAAGAAGAAGAAGAAGAAGAAGAAGAAGAAGAAGAAGAAGAAGAAGAAGAAGAAGAAGAAGAAGAAGAAGAAGAAGAAGAAGAAGAAGAAGAAGAAGAAGAAGAAGAAGAAGAAGAAGAAGAAGAAGAAGAAGAAGAAGAAGAAGAAGAAGAAGAAGAAGAAGAAGAAGAAGAAGAAGAAGAAGAAGAAGAAGAAGAAGAAGAAGAAGAAGAAGAAGAAGAAGAAGAAGAAGAAGAAGAAGAAGAAGAAGAAGAAGAAGAAGAAGAAGAAGAAGAAGAAGAAGAAGAAGAAGAAGAAGAAGAAGAAGAAGAAGAAGAAGAAGAAGAAGAAGAAGAAGAAGAAGAAGAAGAAGAAGAAGAAGAAGAAGAAGAAGAAGAAGAAGAAGAAGAAGAAGAAGAAGAAGAAGAAGAAGAAGAAGAAGAAGAAGAAGAAGAAGAAGAAGAAGAAGAAGAAGAAGAAGAAGAAGAAGAAGAAGAAGAAGAAGAAGAAGAAGAAGAAGAAGAAGAAGAAGAAGAAGAAGAAGAAGAAGAAGAAGAAGAAGAAGAAGAAGAAGAAGAAGAAGAAGAAGAAGAAGAAGAAGAAGAAGAAGAAGAAGAAGAAGAAGAAGAAGAAGAAGAAGAAGAAGAAGAAGAAGAAGAAGAAGAAGAAGAAGAAGAAGAAGAAGAAGAAGAAGAAGAAGAAGAAGAAGAAGAAGAAGAAGAAGAAGAAGAAGAAGAAGAAGAAGAGGAAGAAGAGGAAGAAGAGGAAGAAGAACAAGAAGAAGAAGAAGAAGAAGAAGAAGAAGAAGAAGAAGAAGAAGAAGAAGAAGAAGTAGAAGAAGAAGAAGAAGAAGAAGAAGAAGAAGAAGAAGAAGAAGAAGAAGAAGAAGAAGAAGAAGAAGAAGAAGAAGAAGAAGAAGAAGAAGAAGAAGAAGAAGAAGAAGAAGAAGAAGAAGAAGAAGAAGAAGAAGAAGAAGAAGAAGAAGAAGAAGAAGAGGAGGGACCAGCACTATGTTGTGCGTCAGCAGCAGCCCTTAAGGTTTGGGCAAGAGCTCTCTCTTCAAACTAAAGCATACCGAAGAGAGATTCAAGATCAAGACCATTAAGACGCTCTGTGGTCCTAAGGATTTGTCTTAATCCTTGCCACTTGATAGGTAGACTATCAATAAATTTGTGACACACCTCAAAGTTATCATGAGTGATACCAACATTGGTCATGTCATTCAGCAACCCTTTAAATCGGGTATAAGTGCCGTTGAGACCTTCATTTGGAAGAGAAAAGAATTTTTCATAGGCTCTTTTAAGGTCTATCTTTTTAGTAGCAATGGTAGCAGCAGAGCCCTCATACATGCTACACAACCTATCCCAGACTTCTTTAGAAGTGGGATATTTGATGATGAGCTTCATGATGTCAGTAGGAAGGGTAGAGACAATCATGTTTTTGAGCCTGGAATCAAGATTTACCAGCCTTCGCTCATCATCAGTCCATTGTACCTCTGGTTTGACTATGTCAATCACAATCTCAGGAGCATCAGCAGTTGCTCCTGGTGTTCTTTGTACCGGAGTGGGTACGTATGGACCTTTGGTCATTATGGTCATTAGATAGGGTTCTACACCAACAATGTGAAGAAGCATTCTTTCCTTCCAAGATCCAAAGTCCTCAGGCTCGAATCTTGGAGGAACAGACACGTAACCAAAGTCACGTGTGTTCACAAGAGTTGGTACAGCAGTCATGTTCTTGTTTTAAAGAAAGATAAAAAGTTTAAGAAGGAAAATAAAGAACATAATTATAAGAAGAAAGTAAGTAAGTATGCAAACAGATCTTGTTTCAATGATTTAGAAACAGTGGCTCTGATACCACTTGACAGTCCACGATTTGCACACTTATATGTGATTAATTAAGACAAGAAAGTAAATGCAGAAAGTAAAGAACAAGAACAAGAATTAAGTTCAAGTGCAAAGATCTAAGCAAGTCTAATCATATGTATCATTGAATTAAACGATGAATACATGGTCGATATTACAATTTGTCTTACAAGAATACAAATGAACTAATAATTGTTAAGTCTAGACAAACTATAAACTTAAACAATTTAGAGAGAAAGTAAGTGACACACACTTGTGGTGACAAACACAAAGTGTTAATGAGATGGCTGTGTTGCTTTATATAGGGGAGGAATTAGGGAAACACAGCCTTACATTGATAGAGATAGAATGGTGGTTGTCGACATCTAATTGGCTCGTAGTACTTGAATCCAGGAGCCTTTGTCTTCTTTACCAAAACGGGTATGAAAGAGAAAACCCTTCTTTTTGGTCCAACTGCATTTTTGCCATACTAAGTAAATTGCAGTTGGATGAACCACCATGTGACTCCTTGTCTTCTTTTAATTCGAAATCTTCCCGCCTTGACACACAACTTGGAAAGTGAACCACCCGCTGACAAGAGTCACTGACTCGCTGAAGACTTGCTGACGACATACGTCAGCGACCAAGTCTGGTCAGCGAATCTTTGACTCAACAGTATCAAATACTTAAAATAACAGCCAACATATTTTGTCCATAACAACTTTACGCGAACTTCAAATGTGAGGCAAAAATCAAGCACATCGACATACGTCGCTCCTGGTACTATGTCTTATGCTCAAAATGTTCAAACAAACTTTATCCAGAAGAGGAAAACGGGCAACTATACTTTGTTTGCAAAGACGACGAAGACATTGTACCAATATTCAAGTAAACAACAGTAACACTTAAGCTAACAAAGGCACTACATACTTGATACTAATTGCTTTACCCTATTTTGATACAACAGGTACTGTGTCCATGCTACAATTTGCGATGAATCAGGAACCAAAGACGTCACTTTGTTCGATGAAGGCATGCAAGGAATGCTTAACATCAGCTGCGAAGACATGGTTACAAAGGCCTCACAAACAGACCTACAAAAATTGCCGGATCTATTAGCTTCTATTATAGATGTACCCAAGCTGCTACACCTAAGCGTAAGAAATGATGGGAAAGTTGTTGTCAACAGTGCAACAGAGCCTACATCAACACACAACAGCCAAACAACCCTGACCCACCCAAGGACCTCCATGCTTTCCCCGACAACTCCTAATCCCAAAAACAGTACAAAGAGGCCATACCCAGAAACACCAGGTCAACGCATAAACTAATTTCTTTATTTTTTGCTTTTAACGCATGTTCTAATTTATATATGTATTTACTTTGTTAACATCACAATTTCTACAGGTCCAACCCAAAAACCAAAAATAAAACAATCGTAAAGAACAACAACCAACTCTTTTGAAGCCTCTACAATTGCAGGCTTTTTTGTACACAAACACAAACTAACAAAAAAACACCCCTTGTTTTCCATATATGTTTTCCAAGAAAACATAGAAAACAGAAAACGCGTTCAAATCATAGTTTTCCAAAAATGTTATCCATGAAAACGGAAAACACTGTTTTCCACTTTTCTATGGAAAATTAAAAAACATTTTTTTTATTGTTTTCCACTTTTCATTTTCCATTTTCTAACTTTTGAAAACCTCAAGCTGTTTTCCATTTTCTAGTTTTGAACGCGTTTCAAAATTTTCATTTGTTTTCTAGAGATGGAAAACTCTTTGCATTTTCTAGAAAATTAGAATTGGAAAAGTAGAAAACATTTTTCACAACTAAACGCGCCCTAAATATCCAACATGAAATGAAATCATTTACTACAGCAAAGAAATTGAGCATATGGTATAACTTTTGAGTTTGCAAATAGGCAGCATGCATTACAATTTTGAAACAATATATACATTATGAGTTACACAAAAAATCAACAGGCCGGAGATTCAAAAATACTCTTACCAAGGTTTAGGCATGTACGGACTCATTGGAATCAATTGCCTTGATTGCTTAACAGCAAGCTTTTACAGCCTTTGAGTTCTAATCGAAAGCTACAATGGACATGATTAAACATAAGTAAATGAAGCAGTGGAATAGTATTTTGGAACTATTTACAAGAAAACTGGGTGTTCCAGGTGCTTTATTTTCAATTGGTAAAATAAGAGATGACCAAAAGGAAAAAGAAAATTGGTAAAACAACTTAAAAGTCGCCCAACGTGTGTTGTTGATGCATACAACCTCCAAACCATTTTATCCATATTTATTATCTTATTCTTCATAATTTTGTAATTAAAAATACTTGTAATCAGATTAAACTCACAAAGTAGAACTCATAAAGTATTTATATTTTATAGTTTTTTTGTTAACTTGATAGCAAATCTTTCAGGTCAACCCAACCTGACCTGGCCCATTTCAACCTGAATCAAACAAGTAAGCTAAGTAGCCATTTTGACCAATAAGCTTTCCCACCCATTTAATACCTCTAATGCTAACAGGTGATATGTACGTAAAACATGCTTAATCTACCTGGGAAGCAGTCTGAGCATGAGGACCATGTTCCAAAGTTTCAGCCATATTGCGACCAGCTGTCCTTTTAGCAGTTGTAGAGATTTTGGCGTTGCTTGTACAGGTTGCGCAACATAAGTGTTGGTTCTATTACTCCCAACTATCACAAACACCTTTGCCAATTATGAGCTCCATCAATTCTCAACGCACATAGGCTCCAAGCCTCGGCTAACTCAACGAACCTCCTTGTTCTTTTCACGCTTGCTCTTCAGATGGTGAAAAGAATCTACAAAATAAAAGGTGTAATTTTCATATTCAGACTGACATAAAACACACTACTAGAAAAAATGCCTTTAATGACACCGATTTGGTGTCATAAAAGGAGTCAGATGACACGCTTTTTTGTTTTTTTTTTTTTTTTTTTTTTTTTTTTTTTTTTTTTTTTTTTTTTTTTTTTTTTTTTTTTTTTTTTTTTTTTTTTTTTTTTTTTTTTTTTTTTTTTTTTTTTTTTTTTTTTTTTTTTTTTTTTTTTTTTTTTTTTTTTTTTTTTTTTTTTTTTTTTTTTTTTTTTTTTTTTTTTTTTTTTTTTTTTTTTTTTTTTTTTTTTTTTTTTTTTTTTTTTTTTTTTTTTTTTTTTTTTTTTTTTTTTTTTTTTTTTTTTTTTTTTTTTTTTTTTTTTTTTTTTTTTTTTTTTTTTTTTTTTTTTTTTTTTTTTTTTTTTTTTTTTTTTTTTTTTTTTTTTTTTTTTTTTTTTTTTTTTTTTTTTTTTTTTTTTTTTTTTTTTTTTTTTTTTTTTTTTTTTTTTTTTTTTTTTTTTTTTTTTTTTTTTTTTTTTTTTTTTTTTTTTTTTTTTTTTTTTTTTTTTTTTTTTTTTTTTTTTTTTTTTTTTTTTTTTTTTTTTTTTTTTTTTTTTTTTTTTTTTTTTTTTTTTTTTTTTTTTTTTTTTTTTTTTTTTTTTTTTTTTTTTTTTTTTTTTTTTTTTTTTTTTTTTTTTTTTTTTTTTTTTTTTTTTTTTTTTTTTTTTTTTTTTTTTTTTTTTTTTTTTTTTTTTTTTTTTTTTTTTTTTTTTTTTTTTTTTTTTTTTTTTTTTTTTTTTTTTTTTTTTTTTTTTTTTTTTTTTTTTTTTTTTTTTTTTTTTTTTTTTTTTTTTTTTTTTTTTTTTTTTTTTTTTTTTTTTTTTTTTTTTTTTTTTTTTTTTTTTTTTTTTTTTTTTTTTTTTTTTTTTTTTTTTTTTTTTTTTTTTTTTTTTTTTTTTTTTTTTTTTTTTTTTTTTTTTTTTTTTTTTTTTTTTTTTTTTTTTTTTTTTTTTTTTTTTTTTTTTTTTTTTTTTTTTTTTTTTTTTTTTTTTTTTTTTTTTTTTTTTTTTTTTTTTTTTTTTTTTTTTTTTTTTTTTTTTTTTTTTTTTTTTTTTTTTTTTTTTTTTTTTTTTTTTTTTTTTTTTTTTTTTTTTTTTTTTTTTTTTTTTTTTTTTTTTTTTTTTTTTTTTTTTTTTTTTTTTTTTTTTTTTTTTTTTTTTTTTTTTTTTTTTTTTTTTTTTTTTTTTTTTTTTTTTTTTTTTTTTTATAGAATTACTAATATCCACACATTAAATAACAGTTAATCTCATAATACAAATAAATACACAAATAGCAAAAGAGCGCATTTTATATATATCAAAACAATGTGTTTCATACAACTACAAGTTATTTTAAAGTTCTATAATTAACCATAAAAGTAAATTTCTAAAACATATCAAGGATGATCAAACGATAAGGCAACCAATGACTTATTTAAGACAGAGTTCCGTTGATGGTTGTCAATAATATCTAGACCTCTTTGAAGGCTGGCAGCCAGAGATTCAGTGGGACCTCCAAATAATTTGCTTGATCGTAAGGAGGACCTGATTTGATCACTAATCTTTACTGGTTCATGTGATGCATTTGAGCTGAACTTCAAACTGTCCGCCACATTATACTGACCGGTTGACAAATGACTTACTCTCAATGAACGATTAAGGCTTACTCTCAAAAGATTCAAGCTTTGGCGTACACTTCCATTTTTATAATTCGTGTTAGATCCAATGGAGTAACTAGCATCCGTTTTTGCTCTTATCAGCTCTTCCTGGAATGATAACAATGAAACCACATTTACTCGTTATTAAACAAATCAAAAGTAGATATCTTTATTAAGTAGATAACAACACTATACCTTCAGTACACGAATTTGATCACTGAGGTCATTCACATCATCTTCAGTTATTTCATTTACGACCGGATTATTGTGTATCAGTTTTGCCCGGTGTCCAAATCTAAGTGTGCTAATTGTTTCACCAGAACACCTATATTTCAAAGAAAGTGATACAAGTGAGTGTTTGCATCACATAATTTAACACAATTAACTCATGCCATTTTTTTTATCTCAGTAGGCATTCAAAGGGCACCTTAAAGATCGATTTAATGATATGGGATAAAGGGCTAGTGAACGTACTTGTCATCTGGGGAGATGGCACATATAGTAAGCTTTGAGTTTCCCCCTAGTGATTCTCTCAGCAAATGTGTTAGACAGGAACTGTTATAGGGGATGTCCTTAGCTTGTCCAGTCTGGTTTGTCCACAAGGGTAATCCTGCTTGTTTTGGAACTACCAAAATGCTTTGAAGCGGTACCCTGATAAATTACAGTTTGATGGCAAAGATTCAGACACTTAATACATATAAAAGCATCAAATAGGATAACTCAGATGCTTGTAACAAAGCATGTTTAATGGCAAAATTGCACCAAAACAGAAACAAGCAATGATCATATCTGAGTACATCATGGCTGGGCTGGGTGAGAACATACCAAAAAACCCTGCTGGTCTGGAAACGCAGCAAGTTGTATCATAAATACTGGACAAACAAATTGCTTGTTACTACTGACAGAACTTGTGTGTAACATGAAAATGGCAACAAGTAAAAAGATTATAAATTTACCTCTGTTCACTTTCACAGACTTTGGATCTTTCTTTTCCTGTGACACCCCAAAAACATCATGACAAAGGTCTTTCATGGAGGTAGCTACCTGCAATGATTCACCAATGTAAGATTGTATACAATTATCTATGTATATCTTAACTAGAATCGCTCCTTACACTTGAAAATTCATCTAGAGATGTGCCCGAAAGTTCAATCAACTTAGTCTTATCAACCTTGAGCTGTGAAAGAAGCCAAACTAGTAAGGAGAAATGAACTGAAAAATCAAACAATACACTGTTACATGCTCAAAAAATAGGTTGGGTATACCTTGTGCTTTTTGGCACACAAGTAAAATCCTGTGGCAGTAAAAACAGGCCTTGTACAGTCAGCACTAGCATAGACAACCAGGTTCTTACAAAAAGCCAACAATCGAAGAAATCTCTTAAGAACTTCACTACCAACATTGGACAACATATATCGATTACTGCTTTCAATAAGCATATATACTCTATAGTTGATTTGATTAAGAATTAAACTAACGAGCACACTAGTAAACTACTAAGCAAACAACCAATAGTTAGCGAAAAAGAAACAGCAAACACTAAGTATTACCCAACTTCAGTGATGCGAAAGCCAACTAGTAATTACGTTTACATAACTAAGTATATCAAACACTACCAACAAACTACTTAGCTACGAGCAAGCAAGTGTAATCAAAATAAACTGAATCTATTCACCGAGTTTAAAGACAAATTAACGACCACTGGCTAAACAGCATGCCTAATGTGCTCAGTTACTAATCAAATTAAACTACTTATCTAATCAATTGTAATCAAATTAAACTACTTTGCTACCAACAAGCTGTTAAACAGCAAGCCTAAGGTGCTCAGTTGCCTTTCTAAATTGATTATTTCATTATACGAAAGACCAAAACATTAGCCAAACATTCTTTTTAACCTGCCAACAAATCAGTTAATTCCCTTTCTAAATTGATTATTTCATTATACTTTTGCAGCCTTAATCCTTCTAATAAAAATTAATGAGCATACGAGCATAAACGTATATGAAACTCATGGCTAATTAAGCACAAAGTAAGCAATCACAACTTGATTAATCTGTTTTAGCAAGCAGATTAACAAACACTCTTACTCAAGCAAATCATCGAACAGGTTGTACGCATCTTATACCTTTAACTCAATTCAACCATAAAACACAAAAAATTCATCTAAATCGAATCTATCCTAGCTGATTTTAACTCAAATACACAGTAACTGATGCATTTTGTCACACAAATTCAGCAATTTATCAATTGAAAACACTGAATATCACAGCTATTTATATATAAATATAACATGACTTTGTGGATAATTAAAAAAAAATCACAATTTGTTCCAAATATATCACAAATTACATAATAAAAAAGCATAATAAACGAGAACCGGAATGGCGGCAACACGTCCGATCGTTAAAATCGTCGGCAACGTCAACAACTTATTCGCCGGCGGAGGAGATTTAACATTCCGGTGCTTCTCCGGCGACAAACGGATCAAGTAGTGCGTGAAGAACATCGGAGCCCTAAATTGAAATTGAAATATATTTATATTTGATTGATTTGAGCCCTAGTTATTGAAATTGAAATTGAAATTAAGCCCTAAATTGAAATTGAAATTGAACATCGGAGCCCTAATTATAACGATTAATTAAAAGATGAATAATGAGGGATCTGAAGACTGATGCGCCTGGATAGGATGAGAATATTAGGATTTTCGAGAAACGTGTGTGAGAGTGAGTGAGGGAGGAGATTGGGGATGAATGGAGGTGAAGGAAGGATATGATGGTTTTGGGGGAGAGGGTTTAATTTTTGGAGAAGTGATTTGAATTTTTTGGGAGTAAATTAAACTTGCCGCCTGAAGAAAGTGTCGTCTGTTTTAGGGATGACACGCAAATGTAAGTGTACTCCGCGTTAGAGGACGTTTTTTTATGACACTAAAAATTGCCTGTCATCTAGCCTTCAGATTGTACAATTTATGACAGTTTTTTTATGACACACATTTTTACGTGTCATTATTGTGCGTGTGTCATAATTTAGGTGTCATTAAAAGCTATTTTTCTAGTAGTGACATCATATCGGTGTGTTAGGTTAAAGGAGAGAATATTTTATTAGCAATGTTTTAGTGACAAAAGCTTCGAGGGAGGAAGAAGAGAGGTTGAAAATGAAGTTTTACTCTCTTAGCCACAGTAAATGCCTCTCTATGTTGTATAATAATGGTGTTTTTTCTTTTAAATTAATGGCTTAGTATTTTAAGTTAAATTCAATAATTTTTGATATAACTGGCCAAAATATACACATACATATGAACTAATTTATATAAAAAATGCATCAAAAGGTAAATCAAAGTTAGAATAACCTAAAGTCAAAGAAGTTTCTCTAGCTTTACAAAGATAACATTCCTACCTTAATTCTTTGCAAAAAAAAACCCTTCTAAAAACCGTACAAGAAGACCTCTCTATCATGATATCATCATCACCAATTGTCAAATGACGGATAGAACATGGTTTCTGAACAAACAAAGATACAAAAAAAATTACAACAACAATATTGCTGGATTTACAACAACAAATATTACTAGATTTGCAAATTTGGGAAAATACAGAAAGAAAGAGGCGTTTAAGATGAGAGGTAGATTGAGATATTTGTGCAAGCTATAATAAGTAGCAGAACACTTATCACTCAAGAAAAAAATAAATATATATATATGTATATATAAAATTCCTACCTTAATTCTTTGCAAAAAAAAACCCTTCTAAAAACCGTACAAGAAGACCTCTCTATCATGATATCATCATCACCAATTGTCAAATGACGGATAGAACATGGTTTCTGAACAAACAAAGATACAAAAAAAATTACAACAACAATATTGCTGGATTTACAACAACAAATATTACTAGATTTGCAAATTTGGGAAAATACAGAAAGAAAGAGGCGTTTAAGATGAGAGGTAGATTGAGATATTTGTGCAAGCTATAATAAGTAGCAGAACACTTATCACTCAAGAAAAAAATAAATATATATATATGTATATATAAAACAAAACAATGCATACAAATCAAAATACATATAAGAAAAAGCAGCAATGAATGAAGATTGCAACAATTGGAAAGCAAAATCAAGAGACGTACCTTTGAGGATTTAAGTAAATCCCACATATTCAATCGAAAGTCAACCCAGCCTCTTCTATATATTAAAGAGAAAAGTGAAGGAGTGAATTTAGGGCAATGAATGAGAAAGAAAAGAAGCAGCAGTAGCAAAGAACATCACAAAACATGGGAAAGCAGTGTCTGACTATTTGAGGCCACGTGTCATTTCTCGAAAGGTCACAATAAAAAAAGTTTGTCATAAACGGTAATATGGGAAGTGATATTAGTACCACAACGAAATATTTACCACATATATTTTACTGACTTGTACAATATGTTATAAAAGTTATAGTGATAGATAAGTCATTATTTGTGGTACTAATATCACTTTCCATAAAATTTAAAGATACAATATATAACATTTTAGATATATATATATATATATATAGGTTTTAGGTAAAATAAAACAAGTATTAAAGTAAAACAAATAAAACAATAAGTTTTTCTTCACTGAAAATCACCGTGCATCATGAAAATCATCGTGCATCAATTGCTTCGTGAATCTCCGTGCATCAATTTAACCATGATCTAAAGGTCAAGATCTTGTCTTATTTGTTTTACTTTAATACTTGTTTTACAATACCAACCCCTATATATATATATATTATATAT
This sequence comes from Erigeron breviscapus, assembly GCA_034093135.1. Taxonomy (NCBI): domain Eukaryota; kingdom Viridiplantae; phylum Streptophyta; class Magnoliopsida; order Asterales; family Asteraceae; genus Erigeron; species Erigeron breviscapus. Next base: position 264,668,589 of record CM067167.1, read on the forward strand.
ATAAACAAATATATAATATATAATTATATATATATATAATATAGATATATGAGACCTTTATTTTGAGAACCATTTTTTTGTAAGAACCGTGAGAACTCTTAATTTTTGTATTGGATCATATGTTTTTAAAGTTCATTCACATGTGAAACATTATAAAAATGTATGTTGTAAAAATATTTTTTTAAAAACTTTCAAAATAGCCTTGTGTGAAATTCTTAATGAATTTGTTCAAAAATATAAACAAAATGAGGGAGAGAGAAAACGGGGGAGGCGAAGAACAAGCGGGAGATCAAGACTGGATTAGGGTTTCTAATCGAAAAAAGAAGAATGAACACAAGGGAAATTCAAAGACTGTCATCACGAAATTCTTCATTGCCAACATTCCCGATGGTTGTAGACCATGGGATTTGGCCGATGTACTTAAGTTTTCGGATTTTAAAAGGGGTTTTCATTGCTCGTAAAAGGAATAAAGATGGTGTCCGTTTTGGTTTTGTTAGTTATGAAGGGGTTAAAGATCCAAAGGAAATGGAAAAAGCTATGCAAAACGTTAAGATCGGGAAATGGACATTGAAAATCAACGTGGCCTGGTATGCACGTGAAAATGGTCCTCATGTCCAGGAGAGGAAGGAGTTTCGTAGAGGGGCTAAACCCAGTTTTGGGTTTTCTTATGCTAAGGGTCAGCGTCGACAACCGATAAACTTTAAACCTAGTTTTCCATCCACTAGGGTTTTGGGGAATACTGGGTATAATGGAATGTCTTATCGATATGCGATTAAAGGCAATAACGGAGACAGTCAAAAGGAGGTGGAGGTCGTTATATATGATGAGTCCATGGGGGAGTCTGTGTTATTCAATCGATCTTTGGTGGCTACGTGTGTCGATGTTGAGATTTTGAACTCCTTACTGTCCTTGCTGGGAAGAACCGATAGAGGAGTGAAGTCGTTACAATACTTGGGGGGATTATTTGTTCTCCTGGTATTCATCAATGATGGTGATGCCAAGGAATTTTTGGTCAAGGATGATTTGTGGAGGAAGTGGTTCAATAATTTAGAATTATGGAATGGTCAGTCTCTTGCGTACGAGAGACTGGCTTGGGTAGGCATTTACGGTATTCCACTCCACCTTAAAACGACTGACTTGATAAATAAGATCAGTTCACGAGTAGGAAGAGTTGTTAAACCATCATCTTTCAATTTCAACGATGGGAACAAAGCAGTGGACTGTGTGGGTTTATTGGTAGGAGATGGTTTTTCGGTGAAAAAAACGATTCCCTTAAAGTGGAGGGAAAGGATCTTTAGGGTTTGGATTGAAGAGAAAACATTTGATTTGTGTCCCTAGGTTGGTGACATTGTTCGTGATCCTGACTATGTAATTTCAAAGCAAGATGGGTTGAGTGATCTTAATCAGGAAACCCAAGAAGTTATGGATGAAGGTGAAATAAAAACTCTGACCATCATGGGGAAGACAGATCCATGCAGAGAATCAATGAGGAGCATGCAAATTCATTTGCCTTTTCTACTCAAAGGACGAAACAGACGAAACACTCTAAAAAAGGTAAGAAGAAAAGCAATTCGATGGACTGCAGTCTCAAGATATACAAGGATACTTCCAGACCAAAGAAAAGGCAAAGGGAGGCTGTTGCTGATAGTATTAGAGACACAATTATACAGCTTTTAGAGAATGATGATACAAAGACTTGAAAGGTTTTTTTTAATAATGAAAACTTGCATACATAATGAGGAGAATCAGCCACTATAAATAATAAGGAAAAGTATGAAAAGTAAGCCACTACCCTATAGACTCGGTTTATGATATCAATCACAAACACACAGCCATTATTCAAAAGACTAAAACGTGGACTAGATAATAACTGACAAACGTGGACTAGTAAATAGGAAAAACAATAACTGACAAAGACTGATTCTCAAAAACCTCCTGCTCACGTGTCACCTTCATGTAGTGTGGACTTTGGGTCACTTTCAATACCTCCCCTTGATCCAAATTCCATCACTCCAAGCTTGTATCGAAAATAGACAAATTTTTCTTTTGACAAGGCCTTGGTTAACTGTTAGGTCGGAAATCGACCAAGTATAATTTGTTCAGAAATAGCTTGAAGTTTAGTGAAGACGTTTGTACAGAATTCTGAAATGTCTCAGAATTCCTTCACTGAAGCTTCACTTCAGTTCAGATCAAGACAAATCTGAAGCATTCATTCTGAAGTCAAAGACTGAAGTATGAAGAAGAGAATCATCTCAGAAGCGAGCAAAGAGTGATTCTACCAGATCGAAGACTGAAGCATCTCAGTGTAAAGTATTTACAACACTTTACACTGATTACGAGGAAGACCTTTTACTTTACATACCTTTACCCAGTTAATAGATTTATCTATTAATAAAAGGTACAAGGTAAAAGTATAGGTATGGAACATAGTACTATAAGTCACATCAACTGACTTATATACTCTTCCTAGTATGAGCATGTAAGGAATTAGATTTAATTCCTTAAATGCTCACAACCACATTTGTACGATCTTGTCCACATCATCATGGACTTGGTCTATAAATACAAAGTCTTCTCACAACTTGCAAAAAGGCTTGAAACTTTAGCATTGCAACTTGTGAGGTATACTCTAAGTAAACTTACGAGTATTTCCAAGTTATTTAGATCACTTGTTTTTCAGGATTGTTTAGATACTTACACTTGGGTGTTTATCTTTGTTCCGCAACAATCCTTGTATTTGTTTATATATCAATAAATCAAATACATTAGAAAGAAAACAACGTGTCTCAATGCTACATACTTGATTATACTTATATATATCTTTATATAGTTTCTGCCAATTTGTTCTTGCATTTTATATCAAGTCAATTGTTTCTTGTTATCCATATCTGGATCGTAAACTGAACTTGTCCATCAAGATCAGTTGTACTTGCCAGTCGGGTTTAATTAACCATCTATATTTGGGACTCATATTAACACATCTGCCAATTGTTCTTTTGTGTTGCAGTACTCTAAAAGAACCTTTCCTTGCTCAACCATTTCACGAATAAAATGGTACTTTAATTTTATATGCTTTGTTCTCCCATGCATGACTGGATTTTTAGAGAGGTTGATTGTTGAGTGACTATCACAGTAAATAGTAACCGGCTTGAGCTGATACACATCAAGGTCTTCCAATATTCGTTGTAGCCACATAGCTTGACAAGTAGCATTTGCAGCTGAAACATATTCTACTTCTGTACTTGATAAGGCCACCGAATTTTGTTTCTTTGAGCTCCATGTAATTACACTTCCTCCTAAAGAGAAGATGTTAGCTGATACACTCTTTCGATCATCTACACAAGCTGCCCAATCACTGTCAGTAAAACCAACCAGATCCATTCCACCTTTCTTTGGAAAATTTAGACCATAGCCAACTGTACCACTTATGTATCTCAATACACGTTTGGCTGCTCCATAGTGATTCTTTGATGGAGATTGCATAAATCTTGATAGAACCCCGACAGAATAGGACAAGTCGGGCCGAGTATATGTTAAGTAAATGAGACTTCCAACCAAACTACGATAGAGAGTTTCATTGACTTTGTCTTCTCCATCATCTCGAAGCAACTTGTCAAAGGAGTTCATTGGAGTCACTTCTGTCTTGCAACCTTTAAAGCCAAATTTTTCCAACAATCTAATAGCATATTTCTCTTGGCAGATAAATACCCCACTTTCTGATTGCTTAACCTCAATCCCCAAGAAAAACTTTAGCAACCCCATGTCTGTCATTTCAAACTTTTCTTCCATTACCCTCTTGAACTCACTTATCAGATTAGAACAAGAGCTAGTACAAATAATATCATCTACATAAATGCAAACATAGATAATATCACCTGTATCAGCCCGTTTAACATTAAGTGTTGGCTCATTCTGGCTTCGAGAGTATCCATTGCTGATGAGGTATCCATCTATTTTAGCATACCAAGCACGAGGTGCTTGTTTCAATCCATATAGAGCTTTCTTTAGCCTGTAAACTTTTACTTCCTCCCTTGAAATCTCGAAGCCTTCTGGTTGATGAACATAAATTTCTTCAGTCAAGTCACCATTTAGAAAGGCTGTTTTAACATCGAGTTGATGAAGCTTCCAACCTTTATGAGCTGCAACAGCCATCACAATTCTGATTGTCTCAAAGCGAGCCACCGGAGCAAACGTTTCCTCATAGTCTATACCCTTGAGTTGAGAGCACCCTTTTGCCACCAACCTTGCCTTGTGCCTTAATACTTCTCCATCCGGTCCCAGTTTGGTCTTGTACAACCACTTTAACCCAACTACATTTTTACCTTCTGGAAGAGTTACTAGTTGCCATGTTTCATTTTTCTCAATTGCCATCAATTCTTCTTTCATTGCATGAAGCCATTCTTGCTTGTTAGAGGCTTCAGAGTAAGTAGTGGGAGCTATCGACATATTGAGAACGAAGTGGCATTCGTTTTTTTGAAGCTCATCATCAGACAACCCTTCCCCAGAGAGATAATCATTCATCCATGAAGGAGGTTTGGTTGACCTACGTGAGGTACCAGTAGCAGAAGAATCAATGGATGAGTTTTGTATAGGTAATGAGTTGGTAGTGGGGTCTGAGGGATTAGTTGGGTGAGTAGGAGTGATATTTGATGAATTGGTATTGATGGTTGATTCAAGATTTGCATGGTCAGAAAAAGTGGAAGCATTAGAGGGTGGCATGGTACTAGTACCTTGTGTGTTGTCACTTTCAATTGACAAAAATTGATCATCATAAACATAAGTCAGATTGTTGCCATCTTCACCTTTCCAAGTCCACTTTTTGTCTTCCAAGAAAAGTACATCCCTTCTCACAATGAATTTTTTACTTTCTGGAAGATAAAGTCTATACCCTTGAGTTGAGAGTACCCTTTTGCCACCAACCTTGCCTTGTGCCTTAATACTTCTCCATCCGATCCCAGTTTGGTCTTGTACAACCACTTTAACCCAACTACATTTTTACCCTCTGGAAGAGTTACTAGTTGCCATGTTTCATTTTTCTCAATTGCCATCAATTCTTCTTTCATTGCATGAAGCCATTCTTGCTTGTTAGAGGCTTCAGAGTAAGTAGTGGGAGCTATCGACATATTGAGAACGAAGTGGCATTCGTTTTTTTGAAGCTCATCATCAGACAACCCTTCCCCAGAGAGATAATCATTCATCCATGAAGGAGGTCTGGTTGACCTACGTGAGGTACCAGTAGCAGAAGAATCAATGGATGAGTTTTGTATAGGTAATGAGTTGGTAGTGGGGTCTGAGGGATTAGTTGGGTGAGTAGGAGTGATATTTGATGAATTGGTATTGATGGTTGATTCAAGATTTGCATGGTCAGAAAAAGTGGAAGCATTAGAGGGTGGCATGGTACTAGTACCTTGTGTGTTGTCACTTTTTGTGTTGTCACTTTCAATTGAAAAAAATTGATCATCATAAACATAAGTCAGATTGTTGCCATCTTCACCTTTCCAAGTCCACTTTTTGTCTTCCAAGAAAAGTACATCCCTTCTCACAATGAATTTTTTACTCTCTGGAAGATAGAGTCTATACCCCTTACTTTGGGTAGAGTAACCAATAAAGACTCCTTTTTCTGATTTTTCATCCAACTTTTGTCTTCTTTCAGCAGGAATTTGTGCATAAGCTACACACCCAAATGTCCTTAAATAAGACACATTTGGTTTTCTACCAAACCATAATTCTGTTAGGACCAGTTCACCTGGTAAACTGGCCAGTCTCCAGTTGCATCTGGAGACCCAGTGAAACTGGAGACCTAGATGATTTGTCGAGAAATATATTGAAGTCCAGTTGCACCGTACAGTCAACGCAACTGAAGACTTCCTCCAGTTGAGAACTGACCAAGTTGAAGAGTCATTCCAGTTGAAGTCGAAGACAACAAATGGAAGATAGAGAATGGCAATGACAGCGAAGCCCAGTTGACATTCTAGTCAGTTACAAACTGGAGACCATCAGTGGAAAGCTCTTACAAAGCTTTACACTGATTACGAGGAATTGACTTTTATGCTTTATGTACCTTTACCCGGATAATAAGATTTATCTTATTATTTAATTGCAAAAAGGTACATAAAGGTGGTTGAGTAAAGTTGCTTTATCATGCGACTTTACAATGCTTTTTAAGGAATTAAATGCTATTCCTTAAATGATCTCAACCACATTTGTACGGCCAAAGTTAACATCCCAATGTTAACTTTGCCTATAAATACAAGTCATTGCACAACAAGAATATTTAAGTGAATTCACAAAGTTGAATAACTTCACACTTTGCATACCTGCAATATTCTTGGTGAACTTGTGCAATATTCTCTCAATCGCTAAAAGGAACATTTCACAACTTTAAGTGTTTCGATTGTTTAGAGAAATTCCGAGTGTAGATCAATTGTAGTTCATAGGTTGTTAGGATATTTACATTCTTGTATTATCTTGGTTCCGCAACAACCTTGTAATTTATTTAACATCAATAAATAAATTACACTTGAAAATTACATATTGTCTCATCAATTTATCTTACAAGTATTTTGTATTATTGCATTGTTCTTTACTTATTGACATTTAAATAAGTAATCTATCTAGAACTTGGTATATACACACTGCAACTGGTCGTCTCTAGTTCAGTGCATATATTGCAAAGTAACTCCACCATCGACATAGAGGTGTCTTCAGTAGTACCATCTATTGAGTTGGGACTTTCAAGTGGTATCAGAGCAGAAGGCTAATAAACTTGCCTAGATCTGCTAAGATGAACACTACTGAAGGTGGAGATGGTTCTGGTTCAGGTGAAACCCCTTGAATAATAATGCACAACCTTTTCAAAATGTTAATACAAACCCTCCTCCTCCTACTGCCCCAAATCACGTCCATGTACATTATTCTAACACTCCTGTTCCCAAATTCGATGGAAACAGTGAGACTTTTGGTACATGGAAGGCTAGAATGCTTTTGCATTTTGGTGGGATTGAAAGGTATATGTTGAAAATCCTTAAGGATGGACCATATATACCCATGTCCCTTGGGGTCAGTCCTCTTCTTGATCCAACTGGAAGAAGAGGTTCAAGAGAAAAGCTCGAAGACCATTGGTCTGATGAGGATCGTAGACTTGTTGATCTGGACACCAGACTCAAGAACATGATCCTTGGAGCTGTCCCTGAAGATCTAATTCTAACACTTGTGTTGTTCCCCAGTGCCAAGTCAATGTGGGATGAATTAGTTATTCAGTTTGAAGGAGGTGATGACACTATTGTCACCAGGAAAGTTGCCTTGAACAAGAAGTATGAATCCTTCTTTGCCTTACCCAATGAAAGTCTAACTGGTACATACACCAGATTTTCTAGCCTCATTAATCAGCTGAGAGGCTTGGGTGTAGAGAAGGATAAGGATATTCTTCTTGAGAAGTTTTGTGATATTCTTCCTTCCAAATGGGAAAACATGGTTCTTGTCTTGAGACAAGGTAAAACCTTGCACAGCCATACTCTTGCATCGCTCTATGGAGCCTTCAGATTCACTGAAGATAATAATGCTGCAAGACTGGTGGCTGAGCAAGATGCCATGAACCATGCCCAGAGTTCCAAGGTTGCTAGTATACCTGAGCGACCTTGTGCTGCCTTAATGTCTGCAGAGAGTGTCCAGGCACACTCAATGAAGGAGATGTTAAACAGTTTCTTGAACTCTGGTCTGACCACTGAAAACAGTGATGGTTGTAATGAAACTGACGATGATGATCTGGTAGCCATGATTGCTAAAACCTTTAACAGGTTTAAGCATAAATCTAAAAGATTTAATGGCCCAAACAATGCTTCCAGCTCCAGCTCTCTGGATAAAACCAATCTTACATGCTATAAGTGTGGCAAGAAAGGTCACTTTATAAAGGAATGCAGATCTAGTCAGTTGAACAACCAAACTGGCCCCCCTGTCCCTAATTTCAATCGGCCTGATGATAGCTACAAAGCTAAATACAAGAAGCTTAAGGCCCAGATTGCCCTCTTGTCCATGGAAAAGGAAAAGGATCAGTGCTTAATGGCATAAACTGAGGGAAAATGGGAGTACTCTGATGACTCATCAGTTGATGAAGAAGAGGAAAGGGACATGTGTTTCATGGCCTTGGAAGATCAACAGCAGCAACATGTGGCAAAAGAAGATGTCATCACTGGAAGATGGGTGGACATCATCTTGAAAAAGGTATGTGACTATGATAATCAGGTTGACCCTGAACTGAAACTGGACCTGGCTGAATCATTAAGTGGTGATTTAGCTTTTGTGAAAACTGTTAGAGCTGATAGTGAAAGATATCTTAACACTATCTTAATTGAACTGGACAATGTTAAACCACAACTGAATGATTTACAAAGTGTCCAGTTGGCTCTCAAGGAGTCAGTTTTAAAGATTGAGGCTTTAGAACTTGATAATCAAAAACTATTTTCTGATCTTGAAAAAGAACAAAAGATTATCAAGTCATGGGTAAAAGCATCTGGTAAAAACTATGATGCATTTTCAAGAACTATCGATGCCCCGAAGAATGCATGGAAATCTGGAGATCTGGAGATGGCAGCTCTCATACCAGATCTTCATGCATTGCCTCCAGCTCTCAAGGTTGAAACACCTTATGATCAACCTGAAGCTGTTGAAACTGAACCCATTGAGACCACCACCATTGAGGTTAAAACTGGAGCCAAATAGGCTAAAGCTCCAGTTAAAAAGGCCACTGGTAACAAGCCTTTACCTCAAAAGTCTAAGGTGCCCAAGACCCGACAGACTAAAACTCCAACTGAACCAAGGTCCAAGGTTCAGTTGCCTGATGAAAATAATATTTTGATTAATCTGGAAAGTCAACTCCAACTTTTGTCTCGACAGGTTCAGAGTTGCACTGCCCGGATTAAAAATCTGGAAGGAGGTTCATTACCTCCAGTTTTCAAATAAAATATTAAACCACTCCCTTCAAAACCTAAACAAAGAATGTTCCATCTGGAACAAAATCTGGTAAAAATAAGGGGAGTAAGTATCAAGTACCAATCGTTTTTACTCCTGCACCTGGAGCTGGTGAAAAAGCTCCAGATGCAGCCTCCGGTTCAACACCACAACAATCTACTGTGACTTCTGTAGAGAAGTCCAGTGAACCCATCAAGAAAAGATGGGTTCACAAAAATAACTAATGATTTTTGTGTGTGTGCAGGGCGATCAAAAGAAGAATATCTGGTATTTGGACAGCGCTGCTGGCCGGACTATGACCGGATGTAAGCCCCTGCTTGAAGAGTTCACTGTCCAAGATGGACCGACAGTGACGTTTGGTAATGATCAATCTGGAAAGACTGAAGGATATGGTGTGCTCAATAATGGACAAGTCGAATTCAAAAGAGTGGCATTTGTGAATGGTTTGAAATACAACCTGATCAGTGTCAACCAACTTTGTGATGATGGCTTCACAGTTTTGTTCGATATTGCACAAGGCACCATATTTAACAAGGATTGGAAAGTGGTGATGGTTGCACCAAGAAAAGGAAATGTGTACATCATGGATATGGAACCAGCTCCAAAAGAGCAATGTTTCTATACCAAGGCTGATGAGGACACCAACTGGCTATGGCATAAAAGATTATCCCATCTTAATTTTTAAAATATTAACAAGTTGTCTCGCAAACAACTGGTTGATGGGATACCCCAGATTTCTTTTAATAAAGAAAAGCCATGTCCAGGGTGTGAGATGGGCAAGCAGAAAAGAGCCAGTTTCAAAACTAGGCAAAATTTTAGCATCACTAAACCTCTTCACATGCTACATATGGATCTCTTTGGTCCAGTGAATGTTCAAACTAGAGCTGGAAAGAAGTACACTCTAGTTGTGGTTGATGAATTCACCAGATACTGCTGGGTGGTATTCCTCATATCCAAAAGTGATGCACCTGCTGAAATCATCTCACTCATCAAAAGAATTGAGCTCAAGTATACTCGAAAAGTTTGTCAGTTGCGAAGTGATAATGGTACTGAATTTCAAAATAAGGTACTTGAAACATTTTGCAATGACACTGGCATCTCTCAAAACTTCTCATCAGTTCACTCTCCAGAGCAGAATGGAGTTGTGGAAAGAAAGAATCGCACACTGATAGAAGCCGCCAGAAGTATGCTATCTGAATCAGGTCTTCCCACCAGTTTTTGGGCTGAAGCAGTTGCAACTGCCTGCCACACCCAAAACCGGTCAGTCTACATCAAGAGACATAAGAAGACTGCCTATGAAGTACTCAGGAATCGAAAACCAAATATTGGATACTTTCATGTATTTGGTTGTCCAGTTTATATCTTAAATGATTCCAGTCAGCTTGGAAAGTTTGATGCAAAAGCTGATGAAGGGGTATTTTTAGGTTATTCAGATATTCGAAAGGCCTTTAGAGTTTATAATTATAGACTCCAAAAGGTTCATGAGACAATTCATGTCACATTCGATGAATCAACTGAAGCAATCAACAAGAGACCAAGCCTTGATATTACTCCAGTCGTTCCAATCAATTTTGGTGAAACTGACCAAGTTCGTCAGTCAGTTGTTTCACCAAAAGATGTTTCCAGTTACAACAAATTGGAACCAGTTAAGAAGAAAAAAAGCACCAGTGACACATCATTTTATCCCTCCATCAATTTCAACTTACCACAAGAATTGGTGATTGGATCTGATGTACGTGCCACTCCAATATCAGCACCAGTTCAAACTCCAACTTCTCCAGTTCTTCAAGAAATGCCTTTGAATGAAGAATTTCATGATGCAAATCGTGACCTCATTGACTCTGATGAGGATGTAGAAGTAGTTTGGACAGATCCTCCTCCAGAAGCTACTGCAACTGAAGAAGATCGCCAGGTGACTTGCACTGATATTGTTGTGCACCAGCCTAGTCATTACACTAGATGGACTCGAGCACATCCAATTGAACAGATTGTGGGAGATCCAAATAGTGGGGTTCAGACTAGAAGAGCCACCAGTGAGCAATGCTTGAACGTCACCTTCTTATCTTTAATTGAACCAAAGAAGATTGACGAGGCTATGGCAGACCCAAGCTGGGTGGAAGCTATGCAAGAAGAGCTCGTCCAGTTTGAAAGGAACAATGTTTGGGAGCTTGTTCTTTGTCCACCAGGGTTAAAGAAAGAACCCATTGGTACCAGATGGGTCTACCGAAACAAGATGGATGAAGATGGCCATGTTGTAAGAAACAAGGCCAGATTAGTTGCCCAGGGTTATTGTCAAGCAGAAGGCGTTGACTTTGATGAAAATTTTGCTCCAGTTGCAAGACTTGAAGCCATCAGAATATTTCTGGCTTATGCAGCCCATCTGCAGTTCAAGGTCTTCCAGATGGATGTCAAAAGTGCGTTCCTTAATGGAACATTGGAAGAAGAAGTATATGTTAAGCAGACTCCAGGTTTCATCGATGAGAAGCATCCTCATTGGGTTTATAGACTGAACAAAGCATTATATGGTCTAAGACAAGCCCCAAGAGCCTGGTATGATACTTTAACTAAACATCTTCTTAAAAATGGCTTTCAAAGAGGTGCAATAGATAATACCTTATCCATCTTGAAAGAAAGAGGTAATATCTTATTGGTACAAATTTATGTTGATGACATTATTTTTGGTTCAACTGATGATGCAATGTGTAAAAAGTTTTCTAAAATCATGTCATCTGAGTATGAGATGAGTTTAATGGGTGAATTAACTTTTTTCTTAGGTCTTCAGATTAAGCAAACTGAAAATGGAATTTTCATAAACCAAGGAAAATATGTCAGAGATTTGTTAAGAAAATACAAATATGATTCAATCCCATCGAAAAACACACCTATTGCAGCACCATTAAATTTGACTCTGACCCAACTGGCAAACCAGTTAACATAACTGACTATCATGGTATGGTTGGTCACTGATGTACTTAACTGCCAGTCGACCAGATATAATGTTTGCAACATGTTTATGTGCCAGGTTTCAGGCTAACCCAAAAGAATCACATTTGTACGCTGTAAAGCGTATCTTTAGATACCTGAAAGGGTGTCCTAATCTTGGTCTTTGGTACCCCAAAGGCTCAGGATTAGATCTAATGGGTTATTCAGATTCAGATCATGCAGGTTGTAAGATAGATAGAAAATCAACAACTGGTGGTTGTCATTTCCTTGGAGGAAAACTGGTAAGTTGGACCAGCAAGAAGCAGACTTCAGTCTCTATGTCCACTGCCGAGGCAAAGTACATTTCTGCGGCCAGTTGTTGTGCCCAGATTCTCTGGATCAAGAACCAGTTACTAGATTATGGTCAAAAGTATACAAGGACCCCAATCTTTTGTGACAACACCAGTGCAATTGCTATATCTCACAATCCAGTGATGCACTCCAAAACAAAGCATATTGACATCAGGTATCATTTCATTCGTGATCATGTTATGAAAGGAGACATTGAATTACATTTCATCCCCACTGACAAACAGTTGGCTGATGTTTTTACAAAACCTCTCGATGAGAAAACCTTTAAACATCTCATCAGCGAACTGGGAATGTTAAATCCTTGAAACTGGAGATTTCTTTGTTATTGAACGCGTCAGTGACACTGATGAAGTTCTCCAGTTGAGGAGGTCCAGATAATCTTTGCTCGCCAGGCTATCGAACGCCTTTGTGATACTATCCTGGCACTAATCGATTTCTGGATCATCATTTTAGGGGGAAAGACTCAAAATAATTTTCTGACTAAAATTCGTTTTTGTTTGAAAATGGCAACTGGAGAACTCTTCAGTTGGAAACTGGCACTGGACTGATCCTCCAGTGACCAGATTCAGTCTTGTCTTATTTTTATAACGTTAGAAATACTTGGTCAATATTTGTGACACGTGATGGTACTCGAGTGTTTAAACCACTTGGTATCGTGATCTGACGTGTTTAAAGCTATTTTAGTACTTGACAACTGTTTGTATTGGGAAAATAAAAAGTGAGTGGGCTCGTGGGTAAGATAAGCCGTCGTAGCATTTAATGCTGACATGGTAGCATTTAATGTTGACATGGCAAATTATGATTTTATTTCAAAATTCAAACTTCTTTTGTTAAAATATCTACAAAGTTGTTTTTGGTTAAATAAAATATAATTTTTGTATTTCATTGGGATCATGAATCCCTTATAAATACCCTTATTTACTCCGAACTCATTTACTTCCTTCTACATTCTTTCATTTACTTCCCAATCATCAAAATTGCTTCATTTCTCTCTCTGCTTCACAAATCAAGAACCCTAATTCCCAAATTTCAATTTCATTTTCCAATGGCACCTAGATCATCCCGTTCAAGAGATGTAAATCTCTTGACTGTTCCATATGCTCCCTCACCAGATGTCAAACCGGCACCTGGTGCTCCTAGTAATGCTTCGGTCATCAAACTCAATCCCAATAATCCGATGGCAAGCTTACAAGGATCTCAAGGGTCCAATACCCTTATTGGTAGAATCCAAAATTTTTTGAGGGATTCTCCAATAGGACCCTCATTCTCTCTAAACCCACGCAAGTTGTTTCACAACTACTTGTGTGAGTTTTGGTACACTGCCACTCTTTCTTCCGATTGTTCCTCCATCAGTTTCACATTAAAGGATGGAACAATCCAGTGTACCTTGTCCGCTGACGTATTGAGGGATGCCTTACGCCTCAATTACTGGAGAGAGGGTGAATCTCCAGTCGTCTTACCCTCTAATGTTAATTTTCACCAAGTCCTCCTTGAAATGGGACACAAGGAGTGCTTGGAGAATGGAGTTTTGAAGACGAAGGGTGCAATGACCATGAAGGGTCTTACACCTTCATGGAGGTATTTTTTCATCCACCTGGTGGAGAGTATGGGTGGGAGTTCTGGTAGTCTTGACCAGATCAACTCCTCACAAGCAGAAATGGCTTACTGCTTGTGGAATGGATTGAGAGTAGACTTTGCAGACATCTTGTTTAGAAGCCTAGTAAGGGCACAAGGGGTGTTTGTATCCCCTTCTCAAGGTTTCTCTCTCTCTGTTTTAAACATATTCTGGGCAGAGAAGCATACTTAAGTACAGATTCACCGTACACTGCTCCAGATATGTTGAGGAATTTAGACTCTCTGGTATCTGAAGCTGGAGAGGTCGAAATTCCAGAACGAATGCAACTGGCATTCGCTTCAACTGATGCACCAATTGAAGGTGAGTCAGAAAGACAACTGGGCGGGCCTCAAAATAATGAGGGACCCTCCAGTTCGTCTAATGTTGTGGTTGAGGATAGAGCAACCATAACTGAAGCAACTCCAATAACATCTATCCCTGGTGAAGATACTTCGGTATCTGATCCTCCAACAGATGCACCCATCCAGGAAACTGGGAAGGTCATCTGGAGACTGACCCTTCTGGTCAGCCCTCAGTTACATTCATGGATCTGGACATGAATGTTAATGACGAGGAAATCCTGATAGAGTCTTCGGATTCTGAAGGAACTGAAACAGACTTGGAGATTTTTGAGGCTTCTGTACAAGCTCAAAACCCTTCATCTCCAGTCTCACTTCCAGATGCATCAATTTCACTTTCACCATCCCAACAAAATGTGCCTACTAATATACCATTCCCAACTTATAACGATTCACAAACTGGGCAATTCTCACTTGCTCGAGAAATGCCACCCCCACCGCCGCCGTTGTTCACACCTGAGCATTCTCAGCATGAACAACACATTGTTTTTCCAGTCCTTTCTTCTTCCACCACTCCTAATATTTCTTCAACTGCTGGTATGACAACTGGGGAGACTTCTTTAAGTTTGCCTCCTCCAGTTGCTCCAGTAGTAACTGCTGCTGGTCCAGTGACACCTTCTCCTTTGTCACTGGACAGTCAAGTTGTCTCTTTACAAGCCGATCTCCAAAACCTTCTTACCAGGGTGGAGGAGATTCAAAAGACACTTGACAAAAACACCAAGTCTTTCTCCAGATACCACAAGGATCACTTGACAAACATTAAAGTGGTTGATCTGGGGATAAACAAGTTTTCATCAAATGAAGACTTGGTGTTCAATAAGCTAAATGAGTTGGTCACTGGCTGTAACACTCTAGCAACATCTTTGAAGGAAGCCTTTGACCTTACTTAGTCCAAGGTCACAACCTCAATCTCCAATCTACTTGGCAACACTGTAAGAACATCTGAAGTAGATTTAAGGGAGATTGAAAGGCAGGTAAAGGAATTGATTGAAAAACCTGGCCTAAATGTGACTGAACTTGGAGAGCAGTTGATGACTTCAGTTGGTCAGAAGATAGAGGATATGCTGGGTGCAAGAGAACAACAATTGATTGAAAGGGTGATGTCTGAGATCACCAAGCTGGCCACTCCTCAGGTTGATCTGGCCCCACTCACCAGTGAGATCAACCAGTTGAGAGGCAGCATTGAGAATTTGAACACCCATGTATCTCTACATGCTCAATCTTTAGATAAACTGACAACTGAAGTAGAGAATTTGAAGAAGAAGGATTAGGAAGTGAAGGAAAAGGTTATCTCTGGTTTGGATGAAGACTCCAAGATCTTAAATGAATTAAAAATTGGTCAAGAACAGGTTACTGCACCAAAGTCTTTCAAGTTGAAGTTAGTTATACCAGAGGGCCACTGGTTAAAATTGACAATCCTGGTGCTATGCAGTATGGGTTCAGTGAATGGGTGGAAATGGTGAATGTATTGGATGCGAAGGCACAAAAGAATAGGTTTGAGAAAGTATGGGTGAACTTCTTAAGGGGCAAGATTCAACACAAAGAAAATCTGGAGCTAAAGTTGAATATTGATCCTGAAGACTCATCAATTTATCTTACAAGTATTTTGTATTATTGCATTGTTCTTTACTTATTGACATTTAAATAAGTAATCTATCTAGAACTTGGTATATACACACTGCAACTGGTCGTCTCCAGTTCAGTGCATATATTGCAAAGTAACTCCACCATCGACATAGAGGTGTCTTCAGTAGTACCATCTATTGAGTTGGGACTTACAAATTCAGTAGGGGTTTTGTATAGCAAAACACTTGTAGGTGAGATGTTGATGTTGTGCACAGCGGAGGCCACAGCTTCGGCCCATAGTGAGTTTGGTAATTCTTTTTCTTTCAACATGCTCCTTGTCATCCCCATGACAGTGCGGTTTTTTCTTTCCACAACACCATTTTGTTGTGGTGTAAATGGAACAGTCATTTCTCTTTTGATTCCATGAGTTTCACAAAATGCATTGAACTCATTTGAACAAAACTCTCCTCCCCTGTCAGTGCGAAGAGTTTTAATCATTTTTTCACAATTGTTTTTCAACAAAAACTTTGAAAACTTTGAATTTTTGAAAGGCTTCAGACTTATTTGCAATAAAATATACCCAACACATACGCGAGTAGTCATCGATAAATAACAAATAGTATAGACTACCACCGAGACTTAGAGTTTGCATAGGCCCACATATATCAGCATGGATCAATCCAAGTTTTTGTGTGACTCTTGAAGAGCTCTGTGGAAAGGGAAGTCGACTTTGTTTTCCCATTACACAGCTTTCACACAATTCAATGGTGTTAATTAAAGGGAGACCATAAACCATCTGTTTATCATGCATGGTTTTCAAACTAGAATAGTTTAAGTGTCCGTACCTGTGATGCCATAACTGACTTGTGTTAACTTTGTTATCAGGTGTCACTGCTTCAACTTTGGAGATATCAAGTAAGAACATATTGTTGCCGGAGACTGGAATCTTCATCACAGTTTTGTTCTTGGTCTTGATAAAACAGTTTCTTGCTTCAAAGTGAAGTATATAACCCTTCTTCATCAATTGTCCCACACTAAGAAGATTATACTCGAGTTTGGGAGCATAATACACATCATCCAGAATCTTATATGAGTTTTTGCCAATGGGAATTTTTACACTGCCTTTCCCATCAACTCCTAGCTTCTTTTTATCTCCCATTCGCACTTCCACTTTAAAAGTCTCATCAAGGTAAGTGAACATACCTTTACACCCGGTCATATGGTGTGAGCATCCGGAGTCAATAAACCACAGGCTGTTTGTTGCATGGTTAGAGGCACCATTCATGAGAACAAGTGAATCCTCAACTGGTACTAATGTCATAAACAGATGCTCTTCTTCGGTGTTCTCTTCTTGTTCAGGAGTTTCAGCCACAGCATTTACTTCATTATCTTCATTGTACCAGCAATCCTTTTGGACGTGACCATATTTCTTACATATATAGCATTGAGGTACATTTCCTCGACCTCCAGTTCGTCCTCTTCCACGACCTCTTGTAGGACCACGACCTCTTGAAGTGCCTCGACCTCTACCGCGTGAACCGCTTGCCTGATCACCATATAAGTTCAACCTACCAGTGTTTTCGAAGACCTGAAGTGCTTGCTCTTCGATTCTCTCTTGCTTTCCATTTAATCGACTATTTATTCTTTCGGCTTGAGATTGAAGAGACCCCATAAGTGTCGTGGGGGTCAACTTATCAAGGTCTGCAGTAACTTCAATCGAGGAAACTACAAAGTCGAACTTTGAAGTTAGGCTGCGTAGTATCTTCTCTACTATGCTTCGGTCGCTTACTTGTTCACCATAAGCACGTTTTTGACTGACTATAGTCATTACTCTGGAGAAGTAATCACCCACCACTTCTCCTTCTTTCATAGACAAGTTTTCGAACTCCCTTCGCAACCCCTGAAGTTTTACAGCCTTGACTTGAGTATCTCCTTCGTACTCCATCTTTAAAATCTCCCAACTTTCTTTTGCTGTCTTTGCAGATGCAATTCTGGAGAAAAGGGGATCATGTGTGGCTTGTTGAATAAGAGCCATTGCATGAGCATCTCGTTTCTTTGCTGCCTTCAATCGGGTTTGATCCGTCTCCGCTTCATTCAATTCATTTTCTACGCATTCCCAGAGATCTCGCGATCTGAGAATAGTTTTCATACGTATGCTCCAATAGTCATACCCTTCTCCCTTGAAAATAGGGATTGGGGTAGGCGCAGTGGGTAGTGTGCTTGCTTGATCTGCCATGGGTTTATAAGGACTAACAGCACAAGAGCGTTAAGTATGCTCTGATACCACTATGATAGTATTAGAGACACAATTATACAGCTTTTAGAGAATGATGATACAAAGACTTGAAAGGTTTTTTTTAATAATGAAAACTTGCATACATAATGAGGAGAATCAGCCACTATAAATAATAAGGAAAAGTATGAAAAGTAAGCCACTACCCTATAGACTCGGTTTATGATATCAATCACAAACACACAGCCATTATTCAAAAGACTAAAACGTGGACTAGATAATAACTGACAAACGTGGACTAGTAAATAGGAAAAACAATAACTGACAAAGACTGATTCTCAAAAACCTCCTGCTCACGTGTCACCTTCATGTAGTGTGGACTTTGGGTCACTTTCAATAGTTGCTTTTTTTATCGATGAGTTTGATGATCAAAATATGAGACCTGATATCTCGAAGACTGCGGTGGAAAGTGGGACCCATGTTGAACTTGGTATCACAGCTAATTCTAAGGAGGTTGAGCCTGTCTCGAACTTCTCTTTATCTAATTCTGAGACTTGTGTTAGTGATAACTCTTCTGTCCAGTATAATAACGAGATGGCCGATACGGAAATTATGGAGTTTGAAGCCCAAGCAACGATTAAGATGGGTAAAGTTGTGGGAGTTAATTTTGAAGGAAATGAGGCAAAGGTCACTCAGGCCATTCAAGCGGAAGGTATTAATGTTATTCCCTAATGAATTTCTTATCATGTAATATTAAAGGAATTAAAGTCAGTGGGAAAGGGAATTGGCTTAGAGGTATTAAAATAAAAGAAGGTATCTCTTTTGTAGCATTACAAGAAACTCAGTGTGGTGTCATAACAGAAGATTTAATTCGGGGTTATTGGGGGAATACGGGTATGGAATACGAAGTTGTAGAACCTAGTGGGAGATCAGGTGGTTTAGTTAGTGTATGGGATCCGATGGTTTTTAAAAAGACAGATTGTGTAAAAAATAATAAGTTTTTGATGGTGAAAGGAAAAATTAAGGGGTATGATAATTTTGTTTGTGTGGTTAACGTCTATGCGCCACAAAATAGCAGAGAAAAGAAAGCGTTATGGGAGGCTCTAACTTGACTTATAGAGGAGACGTCGGGGTTTTGGTTCATCATAGGAGATTTTAATACTGTCAGATGTGCAGAGGAAAGACTGGGATCTAAATTCAAACCGAGATGTGCAAGAGAATTTAATAACTTTATTGGTTCCAATGATTTTCACGAGTTCTCCATGAAAGGTGGCAAGTTTACTTTCTTAATTGAGGATGAAAGAGGCAAAATAATTTAGCAAGATAGATCGGTTTCTAGTGAATAGAGATGTTGTAGATAAGTGGCCAGAAGCTTGCTTGAGGGCATTACCAAGACTTTACTTAGATCATAATCCTCTCACGTTGAAGTTGGTGGAGTGTAATTTTGGGCCTAAACCTTTCCGTTTCTTTAATACTTGGATGGAAAGGCCGGAATTTAAAGAAGTTATCGATGATGCTCTTGGGTCTTTTGAGGGATATGGAGCACCTGATATCCTTTTATCGCTGAAATTCAAGTGGCTTCGTGAAAAGATTAAGGAATGGCATGATGGGGATGTGAAAAAAGAAGGAGAGCAGTCGGAAAATCATAAGAAAGAATTGCAAGAGTTGGAGTTGAAAAGTGAAGAGGTTGATCTTTCAGAAGAGGAGTTATGGACTCAAATGGAATGCAAACGTAATATTTCAGAATTGGAATGAATCAAATCTTTGGATATTAAACAAAAGTCAAGATGCAGATGGATGCTAGAGGGTGATGAGAATTCCAAGTTTTTCCATAGACTCGTAAATAACAGGAAACGAAGCAACTACATCCCAGGTCTGGAGATTGACAATGAATGGGTTACTAAACCGAATCGTGTAAAGAAAGCAGTTCATGGTTTTTTCAGAAATAAGTTTAGGGAGGATTGGTCCATTAGGCCCGCTCCAGATTTCAATATAGAGAAGGAAGTACCTACAGCAGAGGCGCTCAATTTGATCAAAAGAATTTCCAAAGATGAAATTAAAGAGGCCGTTTTTGCTTGAGGTGACGACAAAGCCCCCGGGCCAGACGGATTTAATTTCAACTTTATCAAAAGGTTCTGGAGTAGTTTTGAACTTGATTTCAAGTCAATTATGAATGACTTCTACCAGACGGGTACCATTAGTCGAGGCTGCAATTCTGCTTTCATCACACTTATACCTAAGACTTTGGATCCGGGAAGCCTTAACGATTACAGGCCTATTACTCTTGTTGGGGTCATTAGCAAGGTGATATCAAAAATTTTGAGTAATCGGCTGAAACCTGTTCTCAGTCCTTTAATTTCAAATACCCAATCCGCCTTTCTAAGTGATAGATTGATCCTAGACGGCCCGTTGGTGATGAATGAGTTAATTACTTGGGCGAAGAAAAGGAAAAATAAATCATCCATTTTCAAGATTGACTTTAACAAAGCTTACGACAACGTGAATTAGAATTTCTTGCTAGAAATTATGGATCAAATGGGGTTTCCGGAAAAATGGTGCAAGTGGATTTATGGCATTCTTTCGTCGACTAGAGCTGCGGTGTTAGTTAATGGGTCACCAACATTCGAATTTCAATGTCAAAAAGGAATGCGACAAGGTGATCCTATATCCCCATTCCTCCTTTTATTGGTAATGGAAGGCTTATCATGCTTGGTAAATAAAGCTTCGAACTCGGGCTCGTTGTTTGGTTTTAAACTACCTAATAAAGGACCGGTTCTTACACACCTTCAATATGCGGATGACTGCACCTTTTTGGGCGAATGGACTGAGGAGAATCTAAAGAATGTTGCTAGAATTTTGCGGGTATTCTTTTTATGTTCAGGTTTGAGAATCAATCTTAGTAAGTCTAATCTTTTTGGAATTTGTGTCGAAAACAGTGAAGTAAAAAATATGGCTAATGTGATAAAGTGCAAGGAAGGATTTCTACCTTTTACTCACCTAGGAATCCGGATTGGCAGTAATATGAATCGGATAGATAACTGGAACTTCTTATTTGATATATTTGAGAAACGATTGGCACGGTGGAAGTCAGATACTATTTCAATCGGTGGTAGAGTTACACTCATTAAAGCCGTATTGGAAAGCTTGCCGACTTATTATTTCTCTCTTTTTAAAGTCCCGGAATCGGTAACTGAAGGCTTGGAATCTGTTATGAGAAATTTTCTTTGGGGAGGGACTTTGGAAAAACGGAAAATAAATTGGGTGGCTTGGGATCGTGTGGCGTCACCTTTAGATGACGGAGGTTTGGGAATTGGGAAACTTAAAGATGCCAACATTGCTTTACTCTCAAAGTGGATTTGGAGATATAAAACAGAGCCAACTGCATTATGGAGGTCTGTTATAGATGCTTTACATGGTACAACGAGAGGGTGGAAACCAGTTCCTAGTTCGACTTCCATGGATGGGGTGTGGACGGCTATCATCAAGACGGTGGAACGGTTCAAAGTCGCAGGTAAGTCCATTTGCAGCCTTTTCAAAGGTGTATGTGGGCGTGGGGATAAAATAAGATTTTGGCTAGATCCATGGGTCAACAATACATGTTTAAAAGATCTGTTTCCTAATATTTTCAAAATCGAAAAGGAGAAAAGAGTGAGTGTGCGGGACAGATTTTGTAGTGATACAGGAAGATTTGTGGGGTGTAATTCGTGGTACTCGATTCCGTTTTCACAAGAACTGTTGGATGAATGGCTATTGTTTCGAGATATGATTGACGAATGCAGGGTGTCACAAATAGAAGATCGGTGGGTATGGATAGGAGACAATGGCGAGAACTTTTCTGTCAAGAGTGTCAAACGATTTATTCAAAGTGGGAGAAGCTATGATGGGCGTTTTATCTTCAAATGGGCAAAGGGGGTTATGAAGAAATGCAACATTTTTGTGTGGCGAGCGGCTCTTGATCGCTTACCTACGTACAAAGCACTTAGCTATCGGAATTGTAATTTTGGAAATACTCTTTGCGGTTTATGTGAGGCATGGGAGGAAACTATAGACCATCTACTTTGCTACTGCCAATTTGCTTTGGAAGTTTGGGGTCTTATAAGTAATTGGTGTAAGGTTAGAAATCTTATCTTCTCTTCTGTGAAGGAACTGATCTTGGCAGCGGAGAACATGGGGCGCGGGAAAAAGTCGACCAAGATGTTTAAAGGGATTATTTTTGTTACGAGTTGTGCCTTTGGAAAGCCAGAAACGAGAAGGTTTTTGATCAAGCATCTATTAGCGTCGCCAAAGTGTTCATGGAAGCCAAAGCGATAGGTTTTATGTGGTATAAAAATAGAATGAAAAAAGGTAGTATCAGTTGTGAGGAATGGAATTCTTTCAATGTAACTTGAACTTTTGTAATCTTACTACTCTGTAATTGCGGAGTAGGGTGAATATATACGACATATACTTTTCAAAATAAAAATGAATTTGTTCATGTTTCTGTTTACATGTGAACATACGGCTATATATAAGGTTTTGAAAAAAGATTTGTTCTACAACATACATTTTTATAACGTTTCACATGTGAATGAACTTTAAAAACATGTGATCCAATACATAATTTAGGAGTTTTCACGGTTTTTGAAAATAAGGGTTCTCGAAATAACATCCTATATATATATATATATATATATATATATATATATATAAAGAAATATATGTAAAGATAGGTAGGAACTTTAAAAATTACAGGAACTCTTAAAAACATCTTAAATCAGTCTCAACCACTGATTATTCTTTACATGAATATTGTTTTTTGAGTTATCTAGCTGTAATTTTGGATTTTATAATATATAGAGACATGAGATCTTAATCCGTTATAAAATTATGTGGAGACATTGATGTAAGTCCCCTCGTACGGATCGTCAATAGCTTGATCCAGTTATCTTGAGGTGCGGAATCCCTCACAATAACTTGGTGATCAACAAAAAGCCCCTAGATCATCTGCGGCCTCGCAGATCTTCTTCGGGCTAGCGGAACAACCTTTGACGACTTTAACCTGCAATACCTGCTTGATAATTCGACAAATGTTCAACCCTAAACTCTGTTAGGGTTCGCTTTATATAGGTAACACCCGACATGGGCTTCAGCACATCGGCCTCGTAAACCCAGCCAAGCCCGTCACTAATGCGAGGTCGCATTCTGTGATTGGCCTCGTATTTGTCCCTGCAAATACGGGGTCGTATTACCTATATGACTAACCTCGTATTTAACCCTGTAAATACGGGGTCGCATTTCATCTGTATGAATTGCGAGCTCGCAATTCATACTTAGCAGATTTACTATACATTCAATACTTAAACTTAATCTAGTATTCTATGCATAATACTAAGTTCATTAATGACAATCACATTACAAAGACATATAACAATATATGCCCAAACAATCTAGACTGCTATTGACATAGACGTGCACTTACAGACTCCCCCTTGGCAATAGCTTCTAGACGTTAACATACTTATGTCTTTGTCTTGTCTTTGTCATTAATCTACTTCCTCTGCTTCTTCTTCTTGCTCCTGCTCTGCTCCTTCTCAGTCTCAGTCTCAGTCTCAGTCTCGAAATCAGAATCTGACTCTGACTCTGAAGAAGTATGAGTTAACCCTAACCGTTCTTTCTCTTGATCCCTCAAAGATCCTGGATCATAATAATAATCCGCAATCTCTGCCCTAGCTCTAATATTGTGGATCATATCCCAACCTCTTCTCTAGACTATGCACAATAATTGGATGCAAATCTGACTCGGTAGAAGTATTATTGGTAGAATCGGTTTTGGTAGACTTTCTATCCTGAGCACTAGCAATATCATCATCAAGAACAATAGCATCAGATTGCCCTACCAAATCCTTATCCTTGTTTAATTGATCACTGTCAACATCTTTTGTAAGGAGTTTGGTTTGAGGTGCATCAGACTCAACTACCATCTTCAACTCTGTGACAACCAGTTCTTGAGTCTGTGGAGCTTCAGAAACTGCCTTGCCAGCAACACCAGCCTGGCTAGACTCCCCTTGAGTCTCTGTTCTCAAACTAGAACCTTCTCCTAGCTCCTGAGTAGCTCTGGCAGCATCTGGATCTTCATTCTGATCGTCATCATGCCTTGCCTTATCCAGCTCATCACCTTTGCAACCTAAGCTATCTCTCTCAGCTCTAACTTTGAGATAGTTATCGATGAGATCATGCAATTTTTCTTCGGCGATCTTGACTCCCTTCTTCATTGCATCTTCCATCTTGATAACCTTATCATCTAGAGCTACATACTTCTTATACATCTTGGACACTACCACTTCGGCTTTGCCCAACTTGTCTTCAAGAAATGTGTTCTTGTCACTAACAACCTTCAATTCATCAGTCAAATGAGTAATCAAACTTCCCATCTCATTCATCTGTCTCTGCAGATCACTAAGATTGGTTTCTTCACTTGTTTGAAACTGTGGTTGTGTAGTCTCAGGAACAACAATCCTTGGCACACTTTGTGAGCCACCAGCAGCAGCAGAAATCTCTTGTTCCCTGACAAGTCTAGTTCTCTTTGGAATAGGCTGCTCTGGCACCCAATCTTCATCTGTTTCTCTCCTTCTTCTTCCTTGAGCTGCCTCAGTAGGTTTAGGAACCATCTTAGATCCAACTCTGATGAATGCATGAGATCTGTAAGGATCTTCATCACCATCATTGCTAGAATCATCATCAGAATGGTTAGAAGGCTCTCTGTCTGCTTGAACATCAGCAACAGCCTTTCCTCTACCTTCAGCATCCATACCAGATCCACTAGCCTGACCTGCTCTTGACCTACTAGCTTCTTCAGTACCAGACCCACTAGCTCTAACTGCTTCAGAACTAACTGTAGCTTTAGCTACATACTCATCTATGTCCTGGTCAAGGTCTACATCTACTAAGTCATCAACATTGGCATTGTACCTTTGCACTTGTGCAATATCACCATCTGGATCAGCCATCTCTTCCAATAAATCATCTACAATCTCAGGATTGGCTCCAGGTTGGTTTATCACATCATCTGCAACCTGTACAACAACTTCAGGCTCTTCTGGTGCATCTTCCTGAACTACTACATCATGTAACTGCTCAACATTCTCAGCAGCTTCATCACCCTCTGGCTGAGGCCCTTCATAAGCTGATATGACCCCATCAGCAGGTGCTATGTAGTTGGCATTGACGATGGCACCGAACAATGCAACATCTTGTGCATTTGGATCATTATGGTATCGAGACACAAACTCATCATAACCACGTCGGATGATCGAGCTCACTTGCTTCACTTCTCCTACAGCAGGTAGATTTGGAAGTCGAGCATTGATTATCATCATCACGAACCGAGGATACATCAAAAATCTCCTCTTTCCCGTGGCTGTGATCTGTTTCTTCATCTCATCGAAGAAGAATTTCGAGAAACTATATGGCTTATTAAAAACCAAGCCAACCATCTGTGCCTGGGCTTCCTGGTTCAATGTATCGAAACCAGACTTCTTATTGCTCAAACTGACATTCAGAACATGAGCAAGATACCTCCACCTGCCATAAAAACCCTTCTTAAACAGAGTTCTACTTGCCAGGTCACCTGCAAACCCCATTCTTCGGAAAGCACCCTGAATCAAGTCATGACTGAACTTGGTGAGACCTGTAGCACCACCTTCATGCTCAACTGTACCCAACCGAAGTATAACAATGAGATCTGCAGCTGTAAATTGTATCAGCTGCCCAGCAACAGAGGTATGAAAAATATGTTCGTCCCCAGCACGAACAACATTAGCATTCGCCCAAAAATCTCTTAAATAATCTATATAAATAACTGGCGAATGAGTCAAAACATGATGAATCCTTGATCTTCGGAAGAAAACAAATATCTCATGATAATACTCTGTGCCTTCCTGATTATCATTGAAGTTCATCACATAGTTATGCGCACCAATGAAGTTTCTTGCCATTTCTGTAATCAATAACAAATAATTAATTACCTAAAACAACATAAAAATTCACACACATAACATATACAACTAGTATTATCTCTGTAATCTAGTCAATACATATAAATTATCCCTGTAATTTACAATATAACATAAATTATCTCTGTAATTTAGTTATAGATAGATTAACTTATTTTCAAATCTTTATTAATATAAACTTTTGAAAATCTGTTAAATTAACTTAAATTATCCCTGTAATTAAGTTAAAGATAAATTAACTCATTTTCAAATTTTATATAAAAATAATTACCTAAAACAACATAAAAATTCACACACATAAATTATCTCTGTAATTTAGTTATAGATAGATTAACTTATTTTCAAATCTTTATTAACATAAACTTTTGAAAATCTGTTAAGTCAAAAATACGAGGTCGTATCCCTGTACGAGGTCGTATTTCAAGGTCAAAATACGGTCAACCAAACTCTAAAATACGAGGTCGTATTAAGGTCAAAATACGGTCAACCAAACTCTAAAATACGAGGTCGTATTAAGGTCAAAATACGGTCAACCAAACTCTAAAATACGAGGTCGTATTCAAGGTCAAAATACGGTCAACCAAACTCTAAAATACGAGGTCGTATTTCAAGGTCAAAATACGGTCAACCAAACTCTAAAATACGAGGTCGTATTTTCCAAGTTCAAAATACGGTCAACCAAACTCTAAAATACGAGGTCGTATTACAAGGTCAAAATACGGTCAACCAAACTCTAAAATACGAGGTCGTATTCAAGGTCAAAATACGGTCAACCAAACTCTAAAATACGAGGTCGTATTACAAGGTCAAAATACGGTCAACCAAACTCTAAAATACGAGGTCGTATTTCAAGGTCAAAATACGGTCAACCAAACTCTAAAATACGAGGTCGTATTTTCCAAGTTCAAAATACGGTCAACCAAACTCTAAAATACGAGGTCGTATTTTCCAAGGTCAAAATACGGTCAACCAAACTCTAAAATACGAGGTCGTATTCAAGGTCAAAATACGGTCAACCAAACTCTAAATTACGAGGTCGTATTCTTCCTCTTGCTAATTACGAGGTCGTAATCACCTCCTGCACACTTTAAAATCAAAATTTCGTCAAAGTTTCTGAATAATTGATCAGCGATTACCACGAACTTCCTGGAAATATGAAAATCTAAAAGATCAAACCTGTAAGCATCAAATTTTCATCTTTTCCTCGATATTCGTCTTAAACTGAAAAGTTAATAAACTTACACAAAATTCTTTAACTTTTCAACGATCAATCTTTCCAAAACTTTCTCGAATTTAGCTTTCCCGAATCTGTACCACTTGCAACAATTCATATTTCTAACCAGTTATAAAATTGATTCTTCATTCTTATACCTCCCCCTCAATTTTATGACTAGGAAGTATAACGATGACTAATCATTATAACAACCATCATTCTTATGTACTCCCCCTCAATTTATGACTGTGATACATAACTATGATAGAAAAAAATATTGATTAAATATTGAAAGAAAACAAATTTTATTTCTTTTTTTAAAATATGAAGTATTTAATCAATTTATTATCAAACCTTTCACATTCATATATGTTTCTATATCTAAGGTAGCAAAGACCTTTCATATTCAAACAATATATCTATGTCTAAGGTTTTGTTAATATTTTATGCCTTAGATATTCAACTAATAATGACATTTCTATCATCATCTGTAAATACGATAAATAGTAAAAACCTGATGATCTTAGCTTTTGATAGCAAGGTCTTGAATTTTTTAGTCTTTTTCTTAGAAATCCTTCCTTTGGATCGACTTCTCTGCAAATATACTGAAAAATAATCATTTCGAGACAACAAATATAATTGCCATACCTGAAACTTTGATCCTCTGAAACTTCAGATTTGAGAAGCAAACTTCAAACTCTCTGTATCGTCATAAAAATCAACTAATGCACCATAGCTTGTTGTAGTTCTCCCCCTCAACGATAAGTCTCTCCGAATTAAGCATATCTCGAGTCCCTGCTCGCCTTGCCTAACCGGCATGTAATAGAGAGGTAAAATTTCCAACAATCTATCCTGAACGAGTTGACTCCCGTGAAAACCAGAAACTTTGAAACTTGAATCACAAACTTCAGGAACATGGAACCTATTTCAAAAGCAATTCTTTGTCTCCAAAAATGTTTCTTCTGATTATGATCAACATCTTCAGACAAAACATATAAAATACAGCTTATTGAGATGTATTCCCTGCACAAGAAGCTGTTAAACAAAACACATAAACAAGATAAAAATGATTAATGTTATTCTTCATTATTTCATCACTATAACATTTGATAGTAACGACTTAATCTAGAACTACACTCTTCATTTTCTTCTTCAAATTTGTTATTCTTCACTATCATAAGTCATAAACATATGACATTATCTTAGTCTAGAACTACAAATCTTCAAGAACTTGAACCGAACTATCAAAAGGGCTTAATTTGGTTCAAAAGTAAGAATCTTAAGATCCCTGTCTTATCATTCTACCGATATTTATCTAGAATCTTAAGATCTCTGTCTTATCATTCTACGGATACTTATCACAAATTTAGAATCTTAAGATCTCTGTCTTATTATTCTACGGATATTTATCTAGAATCTTAAGACCCTGTCTTATTATTCTATGGATAACCTAATCTAAGGTCTTCCAACAAAATATCCTTCATTATGCAAATTTATAGATTCAGTTTCCAAAGTCACTTGTCTTTAACTCAGCAAAGACATCTAACTTAAACCTAATCGTCTATACTTTTGCAAATGAAATTTGATAAAGCAAAATCCAAACCATATGAAATACTCCTATGATTGCCTCATCAAACTAGTATTCATCTTGGTTAAACAATTATAAATACTCCTATGATAGCCTCATCAAACTAGTATTTATCTTTGTTCAGTATGGATTTGCATGATCCATATCTTGCTTCCATGGTGAAATCTTGCTCGACAACCTACAAAAACAAATGTTTGTCCGCTGTCCTGCACATCTCAACAAACACATCAAATCTTCTCAAAGTAATAACATACAATCTGAAGATATGAATAAATAAGCAAGATAAAAATAATTCTTTTAAAGATAAAATTCAAAACTATGAACATCTCTGTGTTCATTCTTAAGAAAATCTTCTTTCTAAGATATAAAATGATTCTTTTAAAGATAAAATTCAAAACTATGAACATCTCTGTGTTCATTCTTAAGAAAATCTTCTTTCTAAGATATAAAATGATTCTTTTAAAGATAAAATTCAAAACTATGAACATCTCTGTGTTCATTCTTAAGAAAATCTTCTTTCTAAGATATAAAATGATTCTTTTAAAGATAAAATTCAAAACTATGAACATCTCTGTATTCATTCTTAAGAAAATCTTCTTTCTAAGATATAAAATGATTCTTTTAAAGATAAAATTCAAAACTATGAACATCTCTGTGTTCATTCTTAAGAAAATCTTCTTTCTAAGATATAAAATGATTCTTTTAAAGATAAAATTCAAAACTATGAACATCTCTGTATTCATTCTTAAGAAAATCTTCTTTCTAAGATATAAAATGATTCTTTTAAAGATAAAATTCAAAACTATGAACATCTCTGTATTCATTCTTAAGAAAATCTTCTTTCTAAGATATAAAATGATTCTTTTAAAGATAAAATTCAAAACTATGAACATCTCTGTGTTCTTTTCCTTAAACCCATATTCTGTTAATGTGACATACTTTCTTTTAGCTTTTGATCACAACACTATCGCTAAACTACCCTACTCGTTTATTCAGTGTTCCATAAGAACGTAGTTGAGTCCTCTTGGAAACTAGATTCTATTCTGACTCTGTCTCTCGTGCAATAGGAACTTTTATTTTACAACAACAACAACAAACAAAAGTTAAACATTTCATGAAAAACACAATGCACACACACACACACTAAACATAAACGAATAATACATATATAAGAGCTAAAGTTACTGCTGATTAGATCAGATTAGCATGTTACATAAGCCTACTAGCGAGAAATAATTCTCTTATTATTAGTTATGAACAGTGATCCATCAACGATTACCAATATGTTTGTCCTCTTAAACACTCGGTACTTCCAATCTCCTTTTTGGTTTGTGACACTTTCGACATACCCTGGCCAAGGACAGTCACCATGTAACCCGAGTAGCCTAATATGTCACTTAATCATGTTTGCGAACTTATGTGCCCCATATTCAGATACACTCTCACAATCGACACAAGCACTAAGATTAAGACATTTGGTGAATAAAGTTAGAAAGTCTTTAAGAATCAAGTCAGCGGTGACAGGTCGGTGATTCCTTACGCGCAAAGCGACTTAACTTGACTCACGTACGGAAATATACTCAACATTGCATAATGCCAAGTACTTGCATATTTGTGATGTAATTTTTTAAGTACTTATGAAAACCCATGACTTTCGATGAGATCCGTGTAGCGAACTTTCTGACAACCTATCCCAAGTTGGAAGCTTTAGGTAGGCTAGGTATACAAAGACACCCCAAGGACTTACTTGTTTGAATCTCAAAGCCCACATTAGCTTCATATTTTCAACAGATTTATTTTGATATTTGCATATCTTGTCACAAATATACATCCGAAAAAGCAATACATACACATATATGTACCCGAGACCTTCTTTATAAAGACCAAATATACATAATTACAATGCAAGATCTTTCATAAGAGTTAAAGGACTTGTCTATTTTTAGAACAAGCATTCTCAGCCATATATCTGAATACGTTTCCCATAAGAACATTGTATATATTAAGTTCAGATTATAAGGAAACCTTGGTACTTTGTGCCTATCGATACATCATATAATGGTATCACAGAACTAAGCAATTTAAAGTACAATTAAGTAGGCTTAAAAGCTAAAGTATCGTCACGTCTAATCGTCTTGAAGCAGTGACCTTACTCCTTTTATTATTTTCTTTTTCTTTTCTGATTTTTCTCATTTTTATTTTGTTTTTCTGACACTATATGACACACATACACTACAACACAAACACTGACTCATTTTACAAAGTTCCTTTTTGAGAGACACTGTCACTATAGATTTCTCATTCCAATCAATTGGACTAACAACTCGAAACGAGTTCGGTCGAAAGCCTTAGTGAACAGATCAGCTAAATTAAAGTCACTCGGCACCTTTTCTAGGACTATTAATTTCTTTTCAGCACAATCACGTATAAAATGAAACCTTATGTCTATGTGCTTAGTCCTACTGTGCTTAACAGGATTATTAGTTATAGATATGGTGGATTAACAGTCTGTCTTTATGAGAGTACAAAGGAAAACCTAACCGTGATAGCCAGAGCCGGTGAATGAGTATTCACTTGCTGTTATGTAATTCGATCTCTCCCCTAAGACAACCATCCACTGATGTCTACTTCCTCAAGAACACCAATTTCTTCATCCCTGTGATTAAACTAGTGCACTTCTAGAACTGACATATAGCATAACCAATAAAATAACAAAACATAAAACAAGAAAATCTGTACTATAGATCATCATCTAAACATGATCTTCTATAGTACTCTGTTTATTACATGAACAATAATAAATATAAACTAATTAGAACAAGTCTTCTTGGAACATTGATCATGTGTTTCATGAAACTGTCTCTTTCGTCCATCTAACACATCTTCAAAGTCCTTGACAGCCTGCTCATGAGACCTACAAATCTCTTCTTGTTCAGGAGTTAACACAAGAGGCACAACTATCGGACGATCATAACTTCGATCCTCCTTGTTAACTTCTACACTCCATACCTTGTCAATCAAAACCCGAGGAAAACAAAATCTTGAAAATTCCATCTCGGTAAAAACTCGATCACTACCCTTTAAAGTATAATGAGTAAGATAGACTTTTTCCTTTTCTAAGTCCTTCTTAAACAATAATATGTCTGGCAAAACGTTCTGATCCTGTTTTTCAACAAAATTAACATTATCAATTAAGACGTTTCCTTTTACGACTCTTCCAACCCCGGAACTTTTTCCGCCTTTGGAATCGGCAAAACTAACATAAGACCCTTTAACAGGTGTAAACTCTATTAACAGTCTCTTGTCACCAGTCATATGTCTTGAACATCCACTATCGACAAACCATAATCCTTTAGTTCTCCTTAGTGGCTCTTTATGTTCAACACCTTCAAGATGTGCCATCAAGCTTGTCTCAGCTTTGGCGACATCTTCGCTCTCAGCTCTTACTGGTTCTGATGATTCAGGTTCCTCTTCTACCCTCTGATGAACACTACCATGATCATTGGCACATACCATAGGATCAAATGAATTATCTGCAAGATCATTCATTTCTTCATCAAGGTCTTGAATTATTGCCATGAATGCATGATTCTGATCATCAGTACTAGTCGAACCCCAATTATATGTACCATCAGATTGAACAACTAAGGCTCTTGAGTTGTCCGCTTCTCCTGAGCTTCGGTTCCCAGTATTAGCATATTGATGTCCGGAATTCTGACTATAGCTTAATTGTTATCCCGTCTTGGCCTCTGACATTCTCTTGCAAAATGTCCAAAACCATCACAGTTATAACACTTCACTTTGGTCTTGTCAAACCCTACTTTGCCATTCACAACCTTCCTTCCGGTTCTATATGTGAAACGTTGAACTCTCAATGTTAACATAGCTAATTGCCAGTTCAGATCCATTTCTTCCAAATCGTCTGGATCAACTTGCTTGTAATCCTCCCTAACCAATTCAAAATCAGTTAGTTTTCCTCCAATTAACTTTTCATGAGCAGACACAAATGAAGCGAGCATGCCCAATTGTCCTTCAGCGGATCTTATGCTCATCGGCATCCCTGTGTAACTCGAACTTGGAGAATTACTATTCTGAACCCCATTATGCACTATCATGGCCGATTCTGGAGAAGTTACATACATTAAGTTGCTATCAGAATCCGTTGACATCTTCATCTTGTCCTCATCTCCACTATAGAAGGCAGTAATCCCTCCATTTGAAGATTTTACAGAAGGAACGCTTGATTTGCTATGATAGAGTTCAGGACGCTGAACAAAATCACTGCTACCTGCTTCCTTTGACTTTCGTTTCATGTCTTGACCTCTCAGCTTTCGAATGATCTGATCCAAAGTCCATGTGCTGAATTCGGGATTTTGTTGGATTGAAGTTATAAACCCTTCCCACTTAACTGGAAGTGCTTCCAACAACTTCTCGATCACATCTTCTGGATCAGGTTTGTACCCAAAATATGCAAGCTCAACCAGCAGATGACTGTAACGAATTAAAATCTCATCAAGAGGTTCATCTTTGAAGCTAGTAAAGACATAATACTGCTTCTTCAGCAAATCCTTCCTACTCTTCTTGAGATCATCATCACCTTCACAATGCTCTTTGAGTGCATCCCATAAGCCTTTTGCATTATCATACATTTCAAACAAGTGCAAGAATTCCCCTTGGAGAGCCATTCGGAGTGATCCTAAAGCTTTACTTTCTGCTTCGTAATCTTTCTTTTGATCAACAGTCATTTGCTCATACAAAGCTGCTTTTCCACCACCTGAACCAGTAGGTTCTTTGTCATTTTGCACAGTGGGATGAACATAACCATTAACAATACATATCCACATCCTCACATCCATTAACCTGCAATATGACTCGAATCTGCCCTTCCAACTGAAATATCTATCAAGGCTTATTAACTTGAGCGGTGAGTTGGCCTTTCCGGTTTCGTGATCCATCAAAATTAGTTGATTCAGCAAAGATTGATAATTTACGGGTAATTGAGACGTCATTTTCTCCGAGCTAGCAAAATTCACGAACTGTTTATAAAAACGAGGTCGTAAAAGTTCACGAGGTCGTTAAAAAAAACGAGATCGCAATTAACTACTCGAGGTCGTAATTGAACTGGCGAGGTCTTAAAGAGCTCACGAGGTCGCAAACGAAACACGAGGTCGCAATTGAACTGGCGAGGTCGTAATTAGCTACCCAGGTCACAATACGAGCTGGATGAGGTAATACGAGCCCGCGAGGTCGCAACAGCTGCTGGAATCCTTAGATCTCTTGAATTCGAAACCCTAAACACCAACAAAAAACACCTTCGACTGCTGCAAACACAAATAGAGGTCACAAACAGGATTTCCGGTCGTAAACTCGTGAAAGAATCACGTCTAAACGACCCTAAATCAATATTGTCTATCACCAACAAGCTATAACCTTCCGGTTTTTAAACCAAGAGGCTCTGATACCAATTGTAAGTCCCCTGGTACGGATCGTCAATAGCTTGATCCAGTTATCTTGAGGTGCGGAATCCCTCACAATAACTTGGTGATCAACAAAAAGCCCCTAGATCATCTGCGTCCTCGCAGATCTTCTTCGGGCTAGCGGAACAACCTTTGACGACTTTAACCTGCAATACCTGCTTGATAATTCGACAAATGTTCAACCCTAAACTCTGTTAGGGTTCGCTTTATATAGGTAACACCCGACATGGGCTTCAGCACATCGGCCTCGTAAACCCAGCCCAACCCGTCACTAATGCGAGGTCGCATTCTGTGATTGGCCTCGTATTTGTCCCTGCAAATACGGGGTCGTATTACCTATATGACTAACCTCGTATTTAACCCTGTAAATACGGGGTCGCATTTCATCTGTATGAATTGCGAGCTCGCAATTCATACTTAGCAGATTTACTATACATTCAATACTTAAACTTAATCTAGTATTCTATGCATAATACTAAGTTCATTAATGACAATCACATTACAAAGACATATAACAATATAAGCCCAAACAATCTAGACTGCTATTGACATAGACGTGCACTTACAATTGATTCTATGAGCATATATATGTAAGTCGAACATATGTATGCAAGTATTTTGTAAATAAATGTTTCATTAGATACTTGGTTATCAAATGTACATAGATAGTCATATGAACATGTGTAGGCAGTTATATAGTAAATGATAAATAATTTTACTAAAATACGCTTTTAATTTTAATTTAAAAATAGTTCCTAAGGGTTTCTGTAATTTTTGGGGTTCCCAATATATCATGAGAAAATGGAGTATGTGGCTGTTAGACACCCAAGCTTGGGTGTAGAACCCCTCACATACTAATTTTTTAATATATCTATAAATGCTTGGCCCCCATGCTTTTTATGGATTAAAAAAACAAGATGTGAGGGGTTCTACACCCAAGCTTGGGTGTCTAACAGCCACATAAACCCTAACCTCATATATCATTTTCCTATATACATATAACCGGATATTTAAGAGTTTTTGTGTGTGACCCATTGACTTTAGTAGTTACACTCATTCACTAAACTAAGACCGGAGGAGCATACCCATAAGGCGAGATGAATGCATTAAAGTTGAGGTTGTTAATCAGTTATTCCCTTTGTTTTTGAAAAAATAATAGTTAAAATAACTTTGATCAAACTTCAAAACCCATTAAGTGGAATGCTCAATCACTAAACTATATTTTTACGCATTCTATATTTCACTAGCTTTTCAATTTTATATTGAACCTCCGACTACAAAGAAATAGAAAAGCCCATGGAAAGAAAATGTTCACCCTAAAGTATATTAATATCATTATTAGTTGTAAATATTATATAACTAATTTTTTTTAATTTTTACTTTAAACTTTATATGTGTTGTTCAAATAAATAAAGCGTCATATGTTACAACAATGATGCTGATATGGAAATGTCCAGGTTAACTGAACTGAATGACACCAGTGAACTGGAGAAGTCAACTGAACTGAAAGGTAGAACTGAACGAATAATGCCATCTGAGCAGGCCATGCTAGTTCTGCCAGCAATAGCCCATTTCAGACAAGTCCAGTCACCAATGGTAACACTCCTCCAGTGGAAAGTGTCTCCAGTGACGACCATTAGTGATCCACTAGTGAAGTTCTCCACTGAAGCACTCCAGTGACCAGCTCCAGATTTACATTCCAGTTTTCATTAATAAAGTTTATTCCAGTCACGTGTTTGTGGACCCAATAAAGAAGGAATGACAGCTGTCAAAGAAGATAAGGGAGGAGCGTGTGACAACGTTAATCCTAACGGTTTGTGGGCCCTTGTGCAGAAGGAATCTTTCTAGAAGCTTTGTCTGTCCATTTCCCATTGGTTGATAAAATTAGTGGTTGTCCTTAGCACATGACAGCTTTTTGATTATTTTATTGTATTTCGTTAATTCCTAGGTAATAGCATGTGGCTATAAATAGGGGCTCTTTTTCATTGTAAAAGGATGTTATGTTGAATTGAATGAAATTAATAGAGCAGCCTCTATTTCTTAAAATCTTCTTTTACCTTTAGAGATCTTTGATCTTGGTGGTTAGGAGTGACCCCTTTATCAATATTTGTGGTGGTTCGTCCTTTATCAAATATTGTGGTGAGGTCCTTTATAAATTTGGGTGGTTACCTTTATCAATATTTGTGGTGGTTCGTCCTTTATCAAATATTGTGGTGAGGTCTAAATCTTCGGTTTCCTTTATCCTTGATTCCGGTGGCTTGGCCTTTACGAATCTTGGTGGTGGATTCTTTTATCTATCGTTTTTATTTTATAAGTCCTGTTTTATGGTTTGTTTCCTATTAAATCCAGAAAATACCAAAAATAGTCTTCCATTGTCGTTTGTCACGTGATTTACGCATCAAATTTGGTATCAGAGCCAGGTTTGAAAAAGGTTTCTTAATCTTTTTATCCGTGGGTTTTGTTGTTTGTTGGATCAGATTCAAAGGGTTGTTCTAATCTTTTGATCTGTTGGAGTTTTTGTTTAGATCTGTTATTGTTGATATTATTTGTTGGGTATTAATGGCTTTTAGAAGAAATATGACCTTAGAAGAGGCTCATAATTCTAGGAGGGGTAGACAAATAGAAGATCTACAAGAAGCACTTGGTAGAGTTGTTCATATGTTAGAAGATGGTGGTTTAAGGTTTAATAGAGACCATGTTGTTGCTAGTGAAAGAGATTCTGAATCTCAAGGTCCTAGTGAAAGATCTGATAGTACACCCAGAAACTCTAGTGATTCTGATGACCCACGTCCTAGAGAAAGACGAAGGAGACATAAGGTTGATGATACTAAAGATATTAAGATAGATCCACCAGATTTGTTGGTTCTTCTAACCCAGAAGAAAATTTTGAATGGGTTCAGGTTATGGATAGGATTATGGAAATAAAGGGTTATGATGATTAAAAAAAAGTTTTAAGGTTGCCATTATTAAGCTTAAAAAGTATGTTTCATCTTGGTATGACAATATGAAATCTGAAAGGGAGTATAAAGGTAAGAGTAAAATCAAGACCTGGTCCAAATTGAAAGAAGTTATGCAGAAGAGATTTGTTCCTCAATCGTACAAGCAAGATCAGTACCTTCTGATGAATAATCTGAAGCAAGGCACTAAAGAAGTTGTGGAGTATATTAGGGAGTTTGAGCAACTGAAGACAAGAACTGGTGTCAAAGAAACTGAAGAGCATACTATTGCCAGATTCCATGGTGGGTTGAATGCTACCATTACTGAGAAGATAGAATTGCAGCCCATCTGGACTTATGAAGGTGCTTGCAAACTGGCCCTCCAGATTCAAAAGCAACTGAAGAAGAAGGTCCAGTACAAACCTTTCACTAAGGTTACTTCCAGTTCCCGTCAACCAG
Source organism: Erigeron breviscapus (assembly GCA_034093135.1). Classification (NCBI taxonomy): domain Eukaryota; kingdom Viridiplantae; phylum Streptophyta; class Magnoliopsida; order Asterales; family Asteraceae; genus Erigeron; species Erigeron breviscapus. Next base: position 264,706,287 of record CM067167.1, read on the forward strand.
TTACCAGGCCCAGTGAAACTATTCAGAAATCCTTCAAAGGAAAGGAGAAAGAAACTGGAGGATCAAAAGAACCAGTTGGAAGAAAATGTTTTAAGTGTCATGGTTTTGGTCACTTCCAGGCACAGTGTCCCAACCAGCGAGCACTAACTGCTAAGGAGATTGAAAGCTTACCAGATGTTGATACTGAAGAAGGTGAACCAGTGTATGATGAAGATGAAAGTGAAGAGGCATATGTAGGTGCAGATGTTGGAGAGATGCTAGTGGTAAGAAGAGTGATGCACACTGATGAAGTTGCAACTGATACTGCCCAGAGAGAAAATATCTTCCATTCCAGATGTACTGTTAAAGGAAAGGTATGTGATATGATCATTGACGGTGGGAGTTGTGCTAATGCTGCTTCAACTTACATGGTAGAGAAACTAGAATTGCCTACAGTAAAGCATCCTCGTCCTTACAAGTTACAATGGCTCAGTGAAGGATCTGAGGTAAAAGTTAATCGACAAGTTACTATTCCTTTTTCCATTGGATCTGTTTATCAAGATAAAATTGTTTGTGATGTTGTTCCTATGGATGCTTGTCATATATTACTGGGTAGACCTTGGTTATTTGATAATTATGTATTTCATAATGGTCGTATGAATTCTTATTCATTATTTGTAAGTGGGAAGAAGGTCACTTTGACTTCTCTGAAACCCAATGAGTTACTGAAAATTAATAAGAAAGACCAGCCCAGCAAGTCTTTGTTTATGTCTCAAACTGAAGTAGAAGAAGAGTTAACTGGAGGCTCTCCAGTTATGATGTTACTGGTGCTTGAGCGTACTGAAGAGAAGGAGTTCACTGGAGTCCCCAATCTCCTGAAGTCTCTACTGAAGGAATTCACTGATGTTTTCCCAGAAGACCTACCTGAAGGTTTGCCACCAGTAAGAGGAATTGAACACCAGATTGACCTGGTTCCAGGTTCAGTTCTCCCAAACAAAGCTGCTTATAGGTGTTCACCTACTGAAGCAAAGGAGTTGCAAAGGCAGGTAGATGAGTTGGTTGCCAAAGGTTATGTCAGAGCAAGCATGAGTCATTGTTCAGTCTCAGCTCTCCTGGTCCCAAAGAAAGATGGTTCGATGAGAATGTGTGTTGATAGCAGAGCCATAAATAATATAACTATTAAGTATAGATATCCCATTCCCAGATTGGATGATATGCTTGATGAGTTACATGGCTCCAGTGTGTTTACTAAAATTGATCTCAGAAGTGGTTATCACCAGATCAGAATGAAGGATGGAGATGAATGGAAGACTGCTTTCAAAATTAAAGGAGGCCTTTATGAATGGTTAGTAATGCCTTTTGGTTTATCTAATGCTCCTAGTACTTTCATGAGATTAATGAATGAAGTCCTCAGGCGACTTATTGGTTAGTTTGTCGTTGTTTATTTTGATGATATTCTTGTATATTCGAAAACTGAAGCTGAACATGTTAATCATTTAAGAAATGTGTTTGAATTACTGAGAAGGCACCGGTTGTATGGTAAACTGGAGAAATGTCATTTCATGGTTGAAAGTGTAATATTTCTGGGGTATGTTGTTTCAAAAGAAGGTATTTCCATGGATCCTTCAAAGGTAGAAGCCATCAGATCATGGCCAGTTCCAACTACAATCACTGAAGTCAGGAGTTTTCATGGACTGGCATCTTTTTATAGAAGATTTATCAAAAATTTCTCTACAGTTGTGGCTCCAATCACTGATTGTCTGAAGAAAGGTGTATTTGACTGGCCTAATTCAGCCCAGTTGGCTTTCGAGTCACTGAAGGAAAAGCTCAGTTCAGCTCCAGTTCTATCCTTGCCAGATTTTGATCAGTTGTTTGAGTTAGAGTGTGACGCCAGTGGAGTAGGTATTGGTGCAGTTCTGGTACAAGCAAGGCGTCCAGTTGCCTATTTTAGTGAAAAGCTCAATGGTTCTAAACTGAAGTATAGCACTTATGACAAAGAATTTTATGCAATTATTCGTGCTATCACTCACTGGTCACATTATCTGAAGCCAAAGCAGTTTGTCTTATTTTCTGACCAAGAAGCACTGAAGTTCATTAATGGTCAACATAAGCTTGATGCCAAACATGCAAAATGGGTGGAATTTTTGCAGTCTTATTCTTTTGTTTCTAAACATAAAGCTGGAGTGGCTAATGTTGTTGCTGATGCACTTTCCAGACGATACTCGTTATTATCAATTCTAGAAGCAAGAGTCCTTGGATTTTCTTTCATTAAAGAGTTGTATGCTGCTGATCCAGACTTCGCTGATCGCCTCACTGAAACTAACCAGAAAGGACCATTTGTTGTTCAGGATAGTTTCTTATTCAAGAATGGAAAGTTGTGTATTCCAAAGGGTTCTATTAGAGATTTACTAATAAGGGAAGCACATGGAGGAGGTCTGGCTGGCCATTTTGGTATTAACAAGACTGGAGAGATTCTCACTGAACACTTCTACTGGCCAAGTTTACTGAAGGATGTTCAGAATATCATCAGTCGTTGTCCAACTTGTCACCAGGCGAAGGCTACTTTTCACAAAGGACTGTATACTCCTCTTCCAGTTCCAAACCAGCCATGGGAAGATCTCAGTATGGATTTCATTGTTGCACTGCCCATAACTCAGAGAGGAAAAGACTCAATAATGGTGGTGGTTGATCGATTTTCAAAAATGGCACATTTTGTTCCCTGCAACACCACAAATGATGCTTCAGCAGTTGCAAATCTATTTTTTAAAGAAATTGTTCGTTTACATGGGATTCCAAAAACAATTGTTTCAGATAAAGATGTGAAGTTTCTGAGTTATTTCTGGAAGACCTTATGGAGACTGATGGGTACCAGATTAATGTTCAGTACGTCTCACCATCCTCAGACTGAAGTCACAAACAGAACAATTGGTATGTTATTAAGAACACTGGTGAAGAAGACACTGAAAGATTGGGATCTGAAGCTTGCTCATGCTGAGTTTGCTTTCAACAGAGCTCCAAATTATTCAACCAGTAAATCCCCGTTTGAAATTTGTTATGGTGTCAATCCACTTACTCCCATTGATTTAATTCCATTTTCGATTGAACCAAAAGTAAGTATTGAAGCTGAAGCCAGAGCAAAAGAAATAAAGAAAATTCATGAACAAGTGAAGACCAGAATAGAGAAGGCAAATGCCAGTTACAAGGCCAGGGCAAACAAGAATAGGAAGCAGTCCAGTTTTGCTCCAGGTGATCTAGTTTGGGTATACCTCAGAAAAGAAAGATTTCCAGCAAAAAGGAAGAACAAGTTGATGCCCAGAGCTGAGGACCATTCAAGATTCTGGAGAAGTATGGTGATAATGCTTATAAAGTTAAGCTACCTGGAGATATGTCAGTTTCAAGTACTTTTAATGTTGGGGATCTGATGCCTTATCTGGAAGATGAGTACCTCGAGGACTTGAGGACAAGTCCTTTCTTAGAGGAGGAGATTGATATGGAAATGTCCAGGTTCACTAAACTGAATGACACCAGTGAAATGGAGAAGTCAACTGAACTGAAAGGTAGAAATGAACGAATAATGCCATCTGAGCAGGTCATGCTAATTCTGCCAGCAATAGCCCGTTTCAGACAAGTGTTCACTGAACCATTCCAGTCACCAGTGGTAACACTCCTCCAGTGGAAAGAGTCTCCAATGACGACCAGTAGTGATCCACCAGTGAAGTTCTCCACTGAAGCACTCCAGTGACCAGCTCCAGATTTACATTCCAGTTTTCATTAATAAAGTTTGTTCCAGTCACGTGTTTGTAAACCCAATAAAGAAGGAATGACAGCTGTCAAAGAAGATAAGGGAGGAGTGTGTGACAACGTTAATCCTAACGGTTTGTGAGCCCTTGTGCAGAAGGAATTTTTCTAGAAGCTTTGTCTGTCCATTTCCCATTGGTTGATAAAATTAGTGGTTGTCCTTAGCACATGACAGCTTTTTGATTATTTTATTGTATTTCGTTAATTCCTAGGTAATAGCATGTGGCTATAAATAGTGGCTCTTTTTCATTGTAAAAGGGATGTTATGTTGAATTGAATGAAATTAATAGAGCAGACTCTATTTCTTAAAATCTTCTTTTACCTTTAGAGATCTTTGATCTTGGTGGTTAGGAGTGACCCCTTTATCAATATTTGTGGTGGTTCGTCCTTTATCAAATATTGTGGTGAGGTCTAAATCTCCGGTTTCCTTTATCTGTAATCGTGGTGGCTAGACCTTTATCGATTATAGTGGTGGGGCGGAGTGTTTCCTTTATCCTTGATTCTGGTGGCTTGGCCTTTACGAATCTTGGTGGTGGATTCTTTTATCTATCGTTTTTATTTTATAAGTCTTGTTTTATGGTTTGTTTCCTATTAAATCCAGAAAATACCAAAAATAGTCTTCTGTTGTCGTTTGTCGCGTGATTTACGCATCAGATGCTTCAATTCTGGTTTAGTTTATTGGTAGATATCTATCTATCAATACTAATATATAAAAAATCAACCCCTACCAAGGGATGAAATCCTGGGCTTACAGATTAAGGTTGCAGGTCACAAGTTTAAAATTTTATCAAGGCAAGTGAAAAACTATATATCTTGTGATCTATGTGCGAGTATGGTGTTTCACCGGACATGAGTTCTATACGATGTGTGCTATGGGTACCAAGACGGTACATAAGACCGGATGGTTCTCACTCACTTATTTTTGTTTTATAAAACATCAACCACACTCCAATTTTCTCAAATTACAGTTTGATGTACCTATAACGTCCCTAATCATTCAACACACCTTCCACGTAACATACATGGCATACCAAAAATATTCTTAATGAAATAATTAAAACTTTTATCCCTCAATGCCTGAATTTACTAAACTATCTTTTTCATATCAATTACCTTACATTAATAACCTACATTATTCGATTCCATCACCCGTCGCATCTGGTAGCCATGAGTCTAGTATATAGCACTAATTAATGATTGAAACTAGAAAGCAAATTAACAAAATGTTCCGTTACATCTTTAAAGTTCAGATAGAAATTTTTACTAATACTCACCCCAAAACTAATTTTGATACCGTACGTCTTACAAGGGATAAGCGAAGATTCCAATATATGTATGTTCTAAATGCCTTTCACAAATGGGGATTGCCTTAAGAGACTTTGAACTCAGACTTCACATAAGTTTGTTCAAAAAATGTCTTAATACTAATATAGATATTTCAAACATGACAAATACACTTATGATCGTAAAATAGGAGTACGTCACAAGATAGTGATATATGTGCGACTCTGCGTTATGATATAGGATCAATGTCATCGGTGTGCAGCAAAAAAAAAGCATATATGCTTTACTACTTTAACCTTTCAACCTGTGCAAATTAAATAGGCTGCTCGGTGCTCGCTCTATTGCATCAGGGTAATAACAAAAAACATCATATCGGACCGGCCTGTAATTAAAACAAAAGGATAAAATGGCACCAATATATAGTTAACATTTTGATTAAATATAAAGTTTTCGTGAGCATAAGAGTACAATTTGTTATAGTTCTCGTGATCGAGCATACGAGTACAGTTTGCTGCTAAGAAAACGGTTCCATTGTTGTACTAATTGTATCAAAGTTGATGAAAACAGACAGTTGTACGACTTTGATGCTCATCACCCTGCATCTTCATCAATTTACTCATGACGGTGCCAGCTTCGACACTGAGATTAGAAAAACGTGCTTGCACCATGGCACGTTTTGTTGCAGGCAGTTTTTTGAGTAATCGTTTAATTCTGCCCAACATGGAAATAATGCGACAGGCCGTGGCTTTTCTTTGCTTAAGTTGCATCATCAGATCTTTCCAACAACTCTTGATTGATGCTCTGTTTCCCCCAATTTGAAGTTGCATCTTTGCGTTGATGTCGCTGTTAGAAAGGAAGGATTCGGGATCAAAATAATATTCGTCACTTTCCTCAAATAGAAGATCAAGACTTGGAGCACAAATTAGAGTCGGTTTACAAAACTATGACTTTGTTACCATAATTAGTTTTCTATTCTTGTATAAATAGAGGTTATATCCTCAAATTGTATTTGATTAGAACAATTCAATAAACTCAATAATTTTGAATCCCTTTATTCACATGGTATCAGAGCCATAACCCTAAAGGAAAAAAAGGGAAAACAAACAAGAAACAAAATTTCGACCATATTGTCGAAACTCGGAACCCACAAACCGCCGTGATATTCAAAAAGCAATTTGTGTTTTAATCTTCAATTAATGCTCTTCAAAACAATCATCAGTGTCAAGGAAATTTTATTTTATTACAATCCATTCTAGTTGTAAAAGTCTAAGTCGGTTGCTTTTAATTCTAGCGGAAGACATCACCGAATCATCATCATCACAATTCATAAACAGCTCAATATTAATTAGTTTTGAGGGTTATATTAAGGAGGTCAAGATTAATTGTGGTGGGTGGTTTTGGTGGTCTGCTCGGCCGAAGAAGGAAAAAAAAAAAAGAGAGGAAGAAACACTATCAGAGCCGATATTCGATCGGGTCACATCATCATCATCGCCACTTTTGGTTTCGTCGGACAGAAAAAAAAATAATTGGCAGAAATTCAACTCACAAACCATCAAGCGCAGCCACCATGGGTGAAGCCGCCGGCTCTGGCTTGGGTTTCTCGATAGTCAAAGATGCAAAGAAAGGAGTATGTGAAAATTCCACACATTCTTTATTTTCTCCAAGATATTTTATGTGAAAATAATGGATGTGTCGGTTTGTTTTGTAACTCAAAAGGGGCAGATCACATAAGTAGGCCAAGTGGATTAGATCAAAAAGTCCATTCGGCCCAGAATATTGGATCGGCCCATATAACTCATATGGTTCAAGACAATCATAAAAACCCGGATGGACCATGGATTTTTTATTGTGGAGCAACTGACACAATGACGTATGAAGAGTCTGATTTTGTCAAATTTTCAAATCCCGTGAAAACACACATTAAAGTCGCGAACAAGGGAAGAATGGATGTAAAGTCCGGAGGCACCATTGAGATTTCCCCGAGCATTAAATTGTCAAATTGTCTTTATGTTCCATCTTTGTCACATAAACTTTTGTCAATAAGCCATGTGACAAAAGAACTCAATTGCTCAGTACTCATGCATCCAACTTTTTGTATCTTACAGGATATCAGGACAGGACAGATCATTGGGCACGACACTGAGAGAGGAGGATTGTATTATGTTGATGAAGTAACTCAAAGTGGAACCGTGATGCTCGCTTATGGAACGAGTGAAAGAGAAGCATGGTTATGGCATAGACGACTCGGACATCCTTCTGGTAGTTATTTACACATCTTGTTTCCTGATCTTTTTCCTTCCAATAAACCAATTTCTTGTGAAACTTGCATTTTAGCTAAGAGTCACAGACAGACCTTTAAACCTAATAACACTAGAGTTAAAACACCTTTTTCATTAATCCACTCAGATGTTTGGGGTCCAGCTCCTGTTATTGGAGGTCAAAATTTCCGGTATTATGTGATATTTGTTGATGATTGCACCCGGATGACTTGAATTTATTTATTGAAAAATAAAGTCGAAGTATATGATAGGTTCACTGCATTTTATACCATGGTTTAAAATCAATTTCAAAAATCTATCAAAATTGTGAGGTCCGACAATGGTGGAGAATATATAAACTCACAGATGAACCTGTTTTTTCAATCCAAAGGTATAATCCATCAAACCACATGCCCTCACACCCCAGAACAAAACGGTGTTGCTGAACGGAAAAATAGACTTTTATTGGAAATGACCAGAGCTTTAATAATCGAATCTTGTGTTCCTAAACTGTTTTGGCCTGAAGCTCTAGCCACTGCCACTTACCTAATTAATCGGCTTCCTACAAAAATCCTGAACATGAAAACCCCATTAGAAACCTTCACTGAATACCATACTCTTACACAAGCTCTCACTCTTCAACCTAAAATTTTTGGATGTACAATCTTTGTTCATATTCCAAAATCATATAGAAATAAACTTGATCCATGTGCTGAGAAATGTGTTTTTTTGGGATATGGAGTCACTCAAAAGGGGTATAGATGTTATAATCCAAAAACCCAACGCATGTTTACCACAATGAATTGTGATTTTCTTTAAACTAGCTATTTTTACTCCCCACAACACAATGGTCAGGAGGAGGAACAATGTGACACATTGAGTTGGCTTAGTTATAATTCTGAAGTTAGTAAAAATACCGTGGTTGACTCTCAAGAACAATCCTCTCAGTCTCAAAATTCCAGTGCCACCGAAAATACTGTCCCAAACCTGATGTCTGAGGTAAGTAATTCTTCACTGAGTAGTTCTTTTGATGTTTCAAATGAAAGTGTACCAGATTCCACGAATGAAAGTGTGCAGGAAAGTGAAGAACAGGTTGAACAGAATGCTGTAGAAGTTGAACAGAATACTACAGAAGCTCCAGAAAAGTATGTTCTGCCACCCAGGTCAACTCGAGGAATACCTGCAAAACGGTATTCTCCAGAAAAATTCTCTATGAGTTCTAAATATCCTCTAGCTAACATAGCAAGAGGAAATCTGTCTAAAGAAGCAAGAGCATTCATGGCAAAGTTATATTCAGAAGAAATTCCATCAAGTGTAGAGCAAGCCTTGAAAATAAAGAAATGGAAGGATGCAATGAATGTAGAGATGGATGCATTAGAGAAAAATGAAACGTGGGACAAGTGTGCTTTACCTCAAGGAAAGAAACCAGTAGGTTGTCGGTGGATTTATACAGTTAAGTTTAAGCCAAATGGTGAGATTGAACGATATAAAGCTCGATTGGTTGCCAAAGGATACACTCAGACATATGGCATTGACTACTCTGAAACATTCTCCCCGGTCGCAAAGCTAGATACAATAAGGGTCTTATTCTCTGTAGCAGCAAATCAAGGATGGCCTCTTCATCAGTTCGATGTTAAAAATGCTTTCTTACACGGAGAATTAAAAGAAGAAGTGTATATGGACCCTCCACCTGGTTTCACTCAGAATTTCAAGCCTGGAGAGGTCTGCAAGTTAAAGAAGTCTCTGTATGGACTTAAACAGTCACCTAGAGCATGGTTTGGCAGGTTCACACTGGCCATGAAGAAGTATGGGTATAAGCAAAGTAACTCTGATCATACTTTGTTTCTTTATCATAAAGGAGATCGGATAACATGTTTGATAATCTACGTTGATGATATGATTATCACCGGAAATGATGAAAATGAAATCAAAAAGCTAAAAGAAGATTTATGTGCAGAATTTGAAATGAAGGATCTGGGAAATTTAAGATACTTTCTTGGCATTGAGGTGTTGAGATCACAACAAGGAATTTTTATTTGTCAGAAGAAGTATATTTTGGATTTTTTGGCAGAGACAGGGATGATTGATTGTAAACCAGCAGATACACCCATGGTTATGAATCAGAAATTGTTTATGAAATTAGATGGAAAGCTTGCTGATAAGAACAAATATCAACGAATGGTGGGGAAGCTGATTTACCTTGCTCATACTCGTCCAGATATAGCATATGTTGTTGGAGTAGTGAGTCAATTCATGCACCAACCTCAAGAAGAACACATGGATGCAGTTCTAAGAATTATCAGATACCTCAAAGGAACTACTGGTCATGGAGTATTGTTTAAAGCAAATGGTCATCTGAATATTCAAATTTATACAGATGCTGATTGGGTTGGAGATAAAGGGAACAGAAGATCAACTTCAGGATATTTTTCTCTGGTAGGAGGTAATCTTGTCACATGGAAAAGTAAGAAGCAGAAAGTTGTCTCTCTATCAAGTGCAGAAGCTGAGTTTCGAGGTATAGCTAAAGGCTTAGCAGAAGCATTGTGGCTGAAGAAACTTGTGACTGAGTTAGGATTCGCTCCCAAAGAAAGTATTCGGATCATGAGCGATAATGAAGTTGCGATCCAGATCTCATAAAATCCGATTCAACATGATAGAACCAAACATGTAGAGGTTGATCGTCATTTCATCAAAGAGAAACTTGAAAATGGGATTATCAAATTACCGTTTGTTAAGTCCGAAGACCAACTTGCAGATATTCTTACTAAGGCAGTAGGAACGAATATATTCAACAAGTGCCTGAACAAGTTGAATTTTGGTAATCCCACTATTCAACTTGAGGGGGAGTGTTAGAAAGGAAGGATTCGGGATCAAAATAATATTCGTTACTTTCCTAAAATAGAAGATCAAGACTTGGAGCACACACAATTAGGAATTAGAGTCGGTTTACAAAACCATGACTTTGTTACCATAATTAGTTTTCTATTCTTGTATAAATAGAGGTTATATCCTCAAATTGTATTTGATTAGAACAATTCAATAAACTCAATAATTTCGAATCCCTTTATTCACAGTCGCCCTCGTCAATTGGTGTTTCCCCTGATCTATTTGTATTTGCCCTGTCATAGGTCTTGATATTAGCTTTGTCTTGCTCTAGAAGTACCCGTAATTTGCGCATAAGCTTTTGTGCTGATGCAAATTGCCTCTCTGCTATAATCTCCTGCAACATGATCTCATAGAGTTAGTTTTATACAGTACTTTATAGGATCGATACTTAAGTAGTAGAGTACCATACATCATTAATTAGTTTTTTTTTTCTCTATGAAAGGCATTTTAATGCATAAAAGATATGTATATATAGACGTATATGAATATAAACTTCCAATTTAGCGTAGTAGGTAGCTCACATACCTCACGAGAAACCATTGTGACGGAGGTCCCTAGTGAACTATCCAGCAAATAGTTTCTTATTTCGGTAGACAAATTGACTTTCCCTTGTGGACGACTCCCCCACATATTATGAAGGATTTCTGGATATATAGTTAAACTCTCTAAGTTAACAAACGGACAACGTTGATGAGAGATCAGTTCCACGGATTCAGAAAGAAGCTGCCAATTCATTCGTTTAACAATATGCGTTTATTAGAATACTAAAGCAATAATTGATCAGATATATAAATACAGTAACATATTAAGATGCACATGATATTTGATATATATAAATATGTACCTCAATAATCTCCAAGTTAAGTGTAAGAAATTTGACACTGTGGAGCTGTTCAAGAAGACCAACTATTCAAGGAGCATGATAAGCGACATCTAGAGATCTATCTAAAACCCGAATATCCGCCTCCTTCAAAGAAAGAAAACCATCTGTCGAAAGTTTCAAAGGATGTTGACCTCTATAAGCCAAGGAGGCAAGATTAGGTGCCGAAATCACATGCTCTTGCGTACCACTATAGTCGTCGTATCTAATAGTGAGATTCTCGAGTTGAGGTGCAACCACATTAACAGACCATCCTCCGATATCATCAAGAGTGAGATTAGATAGTCCAGGAGGACAAATGCTCCATGATCCGTAATATGCTATACAGCTTTTTAAGGTGAGATTCTTCAAGTTTGTACACTTGAAGAAAAGGCCAATAACACACTTGCTTTGGTCATCTCTATCGAAAGTGATACTTTCAAGATACAATGTTGTTAGAGCTGGGAGCTCCAAAATTGACATGGCTTTAAGTTTTAATCCGTTTATTGACGACCCATTACTCAATTTAAGATGTTTAAGAGACTGAGAATTGCTAAATAATGAGAGGGGAAATTCAATAAGGTACAATTTCTTCTCAAACGGACTTGTATTTAATTCAAGTCGTTGGATATTGTGAGAGAATGCATAGTCCACAAGTTTTTTGATAGATGGATTGGTGAACTCTTCCCACCGAAAATAGAGCGTGAGAGACGACACGTCTATCTGATTAATTATTACGGCGTTTGAGAAAATAATCTACGAAATTTTGCAACCTTGGAAAATTGTCAGTTTCGAAATTGAGGTAAGGCATTGTAGTCCAGATAAATCTGTATCTAGATGACAAAGTCATGATTTGGAGCGTATCTTTGATGCTAATAAAAGAAAGGATTTTATGGATCAGATCATCCGACAAGTTGCTCAATCTATCAGCTTTTTTCTCTATATTATCATGCGCTATTTTCTTCCTCGCTCTATGCATGTTGGGCATGTATAATATACTCCGTATATAATTAATCAATTAATTAAATTAATAAATAAATAATCTTGGTTACCTTTTTGAGAAGGAGTTCAATAACAACGGATAAACCGAAACAAATATTTAATATAAATATCTCTACAGGTAATCACACCAGCACGTCTAAACTCTCATTCTCTTTTATTTGTTACTATAACACAAGCAAGAAACAAATTAAAGTTTTTGTTTCCGTTGACCAAAGAAGTCCACCAACAAATCCAAGGTATATTATTATTTGTATATATACAATCTGTGTTGGACCTTGTTTTCTCGGTGTACGGCCGATCGAAAGAACGAAGAGGTATATCTTTAGATAATATCGAATTTTCTTAGGTTTAGATTATTACGCCTTACTATGTTTATAGGATTATTATCTATACTAATATTATAAAAAAAAAAATTCATGTTGAAAGTTACGGGGAATTTTCTAAAATATCCTTAATGATTAAATTACAATACTATCAGTCTTTTATCTTTTAAAATATCTCCATTAACCTTTACATCAATTTTTTACATCAATTATTAAACCACTCGACGCCGCCTCTACCACCAACAGTCGTCCCCACCACCACATCGTCGCCGCATGACCACCGCCGCATTGCACGGGTACCGGTGCTAGTATATTTATAGAATAACTTATATTATATATATATATATATATCCACGTAACTTAACGTTCAACCAATGATTTAAAACCGGTATTTTGGTCGTACCGGTGTGATGATTTTTTCCGTTATTACCGGAAATACAGGCCGGTACGACTAATTTAATTTAATTTAAATTTTTTATAAAAATTTACAAAACTTGTTATAATTTAACAAAATATTCAAAATACAATTATAATCTACTCAAAAATAATACCAAATAGGTATTTTATAACAAAATATAAGTTTACAAGTAACAAAATAACATTAAAGTATCATAAAAATAATTTTGAAAAAAATTCAAAAAAAAATAAAAAAAATGAAAATACCGGAACGATAATACCGGAAAATACCGAAATACCGGAAACTAGAGGGTATTGAATAGTGAAAATAAAGGATAAAATAGCAGGATAGTTGTACCGGAGTACCCTCTGATAGCGGTATTACCAGTAATACTGGTCAGTATATACGAGTATTTAAAACATTGCTTCTAACTAATATTATTCTTGGATTTAAGTTAATTACTATTACCACTAACTAGTTACAAGTCCGCACGATGCGGCTGTATAGTGATTGTGACGGCAAAGGGTGGTGGCGGCCCCTGGATGATTACTGTAAGTCCCTCGGGTCTACTTCTTCTATCGAACCGAGATTGACTAAGGATATGTCGAGGTGCGGAATCCCTCGAGATAACCCACGGTTTTTATATCTACCTTTTATATATGATATATATATATATATATATCACTATATATATATATATATCTATATATATATATATATATATATATATATATATATATCTTTGCGTGAACATAAACACCCGTATTTGGTTAATATAGTGAGGCGGCTTTCCGGACAAACCTTACCAACCAACGTGGTAATCTAAGTCTACAAGCCAACCAAACCGGGTGTGTGTTTTGCGGTTCATGCGTGAGACGAGTAGCACCCTCAAGATCTACTAGATTTGTGTGTTCTTAGCTCTAATAGTTTCTCTCTCAAGATTTGCTCGTTTCTCTCTCTACACTCTTGTTCCCTTAAGAATGAAACACACACCCGTATATATAGCCAAGGGCTGGAACACGCAAACCATAGTTTTGGCCTATTTGAGAGTTCTTTTGAACAAGCATACTTTTGCTTGTTCCCAATAAACTCTCAAACCCTTTGAGAGTTCTTCTGAACAAGCAAACTTTTGCTTGTTCCCAACAAACTCTCAAACCATTTGAGTGTTCTTCTGAACAAGCAAACTTTTGCTTGTTCCCAACAAACTCTCAAACCCTTTGAGAGTTCTTCTGAACAAGCAAACTTTTGCTTGTTCCCAACAAACTCTCAAACCATTTGAGTGTTCTTCTGAACAAGCAAACTTTTGCTTGTTCCCAAGAACTCTCAAATGACACTTAGGAATATTTGAGTTAATGTACATACTGCTGTTAAACGCAGAAACAACATTAACTTGATTTCCCCTTTTGGAAGTACATTAAGTTAATGTACCTACTGCTGATAAACGCAGAAACAACATTAACTTGATTTCCCCTTTTGGAAGTACATTAAGTTAATGTACCTACTGCTGATAAACGCAGAAACAAGATTAACTTAATTACTCTTTACATGTAATGTTTACATTCATGTCGAGTACCTGCATAACATAAATAATAAACAAACATATAAACATAAAAGGATCCCAATATGATCAACAATATATGCCAAGGTAATATTATTGACAAACGGTAATTTACAAAAAAAATTACAAGACTTGAATATAAATACATGACACATCTAGAATGCTTTTGTCACCGAGAAACATGCACCAACAGTCTCCCCCTTGACATCAACATCTAGATGTGGCCTTCAAGTCTTCGTTTGTCTTCCTAAGTGCTGGCCACCAACCCTCTTCAGGAACTTCAGGTGTTGCACCCACTGGACTCCAGCTCTTCTTTTCAATCACCTTAGCAATACCTAGCTCTCTATTAGAGCCTAACTCTGATTGATTGTCTACCCCAACCTTGCCCTCTGCACCGGTTGCTTGTAGAGAAAGCTCATTTGATCCTTTTTCTTTTGGATCAATTAGATCAAGTATCATGAGAGGATAGTTGTACCGGAGTACCCTCTGATAGCGGTATTACCAGTAATACTGGTCAGTATATACGAGTATTTAAAACATTGCTTCTAACTAATATTATTCTTGGATTTAAGTTAATTACTATTACCACTAACTAGTTACAAGTCCGCACGATGCGGCTGTATAGTGATTGTGACGGCAAAGGGTGGTGGCGGCCCCTGGATGATTACTGTAAGTCCCTCGGGTCTACTTCTTCTATCGAACCGAGATTGACTAAGGATATGTCGAGGTGCGGAATCCCTCGAGATAACCCACGGTTTTTATATCTACCTTTTATATATGATATATATATATATATATATATATATATATCTATTAATATATTGTATATATAATATATATATATATATATTTTGTGATATATAAATATAAAATATGTAGATATACCAATGATTTTTTTATATTATTTATATTATTATATATATATATATATATATATATATATATATATATATCTTTGCGTGAACATAAACACCCGTATTTGGTTAATATAGTGAGGCGGCTTTCCGGACAAACCTTACCAACCAACGTGGTAATCTAAGTCTACAAGCCAACCAAACCGGGTGTGTGTTTTGCGGTTCATGCGTGAGACGAGTAGCACCCTCAAGATCTACTAGATTTGTGTGTTCTTAGCTCTAATAGTTTCTCTCTCAAGATTTGCTCGTTTCTCTCTCTACACTCTTGTTCCCTTAAGAATGAAACACACACCCGTATATATAGCCAAGGGCTGGAACACGCAAACCATAGTTTGGCCTATTTGAGAGTTCTTTTGAACAAGCATACTTTTGCTTGTTCCCAATAAACTCTCAAACCCTTTGAGAGTTCTTCTGAACAAGCAAACTTTTGCTTGTTCCCAACAAACTCTCAAACCATTTGAGTGTTCTTCTGAACAAGCAAACTTTTGCTTGTTCCCAAGAACTCTCAAATGACACTTAGGAATATTTGAGTTAATGTACATACTGCTGTTAAACGCATAAACAACATTAACTCACTCAATGTTTCTTCATGCTGTAAAAGCAGAACCAACATTGACAATATTACCTTTGGAAATAAGTTAATATTTCTACTGTTGTCAAACGCAGAAACAACATTAACTTGATTTCCGCTTTTGGAAGTACATTAAGTTAATGTACCTACTGCTGATAAACGCAGAAACAAGATTAACTTAATTACTCTTTACATGTAATGTTTACATTCATGTCGAGTACCTGCATAACATAAATAATAAACAAACATATAAACATAAAAGGATCCCAATATGATCAACAATATATGCCAAGGTAATATTATTGACAAACGGTAATTTACAAGAAAAATTACAAGACTTGAATATAAATACATGACACATCTAGAATGCTTTTGTCACCGAGAAACATGCACCAACAGTCTCCCCCTTGACATCAACATCTAGATGTGGCCTTCAAGTCTTCGTTTGTCTTCCTAAGTGCTGGCCACCAACCCTCTTCAGGAACTTCAGGTGTTGCACCCACTGGACTCCAGCTCTTCTTTTCAATCACCTTAGCAATACCTAGCTCTCTATTAGAGCCTAACTCTGATTGATTGTCTACCCCAACCTTGCCCTCTGCACCGGTTGCTTGTAGAGAAAGCTCATTTGATCCCTTTTCTTTTGGATCAATTAGATCAAGTATTGCATCAAGATATGAACACTTGTCTTGAGCTGAAGAGTCTGACGGATCTTCAAACATGATCCCATACTCATCAAAATTGAAGTACGCAGCAACGTCATCCAGGAGTTTACTCCCAACTTCTTCCTCAATAGTTGGTCTGACCTGAATGCCGACTCCTACTCCTCTAGTCGGTTGTTCCTGGATACCAGCCACTTCCTCTACGGCCGATTGATCAGATGAAGGAGCATTCGAAGTGTCAGCAGCTTTGCCAGATTGACCTTACTGACTCTGCTCCCCCTGAGCTGCATTGACGTTTGAGGTTGGAAATCTCTGAATCTCCTCCTGCTATCTGGAACCACTCGGATCCTCATCCTCATCGTCCCTTTGACGATGTTTGAGAGCGTCATTCTGGCATCCAGACTTCTCCCCCTGAGATTCAAGATTTTTGATCTTGTTGTGCAGCTCAGCAGACCTCTTACCTAAGCTTTCAAGATGCTTAGGTTGACCTTTCAGCAGTTTGTGGTGCAACCCAATGGAGTCAACAATCCCATTAACTGAACTGATTGTTGCTTCCTGGGCTTCCTGCAGGTCGTACTGGCGATTCTCTAGCTCTAGGTGACTTTGTCTTATGAGGTCAGCATCTCTTCGGTGTGACTCTTCTTTTCCTTTAAGCTTGTTAGACAAGCCGGAAACTAGAGCTCTCATCCGCTGGATGTCATCAGATAACCTGGATACTCTCTCCTTGTTAGTCTGAGCGACTCCTTGCTGTGAAGAAATCACTGATGGTCTTGTTGTAGACGGTGGAGTCGTCGACATAGACATGATTGGTGTAGTTGTAGAGCTGCGAGGCCTTGCAGTCATCAAGACTGGTCTATCTTCAATCTTGATTCCCAAAAGTCTGATTACCTTTGGTGGTGACGGGTCATCTTCAGCGTCAACTAGTGATACTACAGCTGGTTTGATGACAGGCGGATTGACATGAACTTGAGGAGTTGATGGTGCTGCTGAACTAGAGGAAGGTGCACCCATCAATCCTTTACCTCTATCCTCAGAATGAAGAGGCCCTTCAGTCATTGCTTCCGCTAAGTCCTGCACAGGCTCTTGAACACTCGGTTCTGGCTCGTCCAAATCTTGTCTTGTCTCTTCCACCTCAGAAGAATATGTCTCCGCTATGAGCCCCAGAGACTCATTTGCATTAGACACCCCTTCGTCCTGACGTTGTCTCTTTCTTTTGAGACTTCGCCCCAACCCAGAGGAATCTTCTTCTTCTACAACTGGCCGGGAATCAGCTTCGGCCATGGGGAGATCCACTGCTGCAGAAGTACTACCAACACCTTGACCTATGGGTACTCTGCCAGCAGCATTATCTACCATCATCCCCGTCATCATCTCCGTCATCTTCCCCGTTTCCTCCTTCTCTTTGGTTGACATCTCCTCCAATGTCATCAGCAACGTCTTCTTGGTTATCAACAACCATATCGTTGACGTGCTCTACACCCAAACCCCTATCATCAACATCCATATTGACTTCTTGGTTCTGTGCATTTTCTTGTTCAGCAACGATCTCAGGATTTGCTTGAACAGCCTCTTCCTGGATCAACAACACTTGAGGAGCCTCTGCTGCAGCTGGAGGTGGTTGTTCTGGTTGCTGTTGTTGTTGCTGTTGTTGTATCATTGGTGCAACTGGAGGTTGTGGAGGGACTGGCTGTGGAGCAGCAACAACATCACCTTCAACGTCAGAATCCTCGTGCGCAAATCCATTATATTCTGGAGCAACATAAGCGGGATTAACAAGCGCCCCAAAGAGGATCTCTGTCCCTCGGTCTAGCCTGTGGTGGAAGATTTCCACGGTATCTATAACTATCGTTAAAGATACGATTAGGCATAGTCGTCACCGATTCAGTGGGACCCTCCGGAACAAGATTGGGTAGTCGAGCATTAATGATCAGCATCACGAACCTTGGATACATCAAAAACCTCTCATCATCCCTCGCCCTTATCTGCCTGCACATCTCATTAAAGATATAACGATAGAAGCTATAAGGCTTGTTCAGCACCAAAGAGATCACTTGTGATTGGGTTTCGATGTTTAATGAGTCGTAACCCGACTTCTTATTGCTCAAAGCAACAAGAATCACATGTGAAAAGAATTTCCACCTGCCCAGCAAACAATTCTTCTGGAATGTGTTCCGATTTGCAGGACCGACATACCCCATTCTTCTGTATGCTCCCAATCTAAGCTCTTGGGGATATGTGGTTGGACCATTCACGCCTCCCTCTTGGTCTTCAGTTCCCAAGTCAAGAATACCAATCAAGTCTGAGGCAGTGAACTGAAAGGTTTGATTGTCACCCTTGCTTCAATGCTTGGGACAACACTAGGTAACAATCGTGCAGATTCCCAGAATTGACTTAAATAAGTCAGATAGATAACTGGGTCAACAGTGAGAACATGTCTGATTCTTGATTGCTGCAGAAACTCAAGAATCCTGACAAATCTCCCAGCATTGCCTTGATTCACGTCCAGGTCAATCAAGTAGTTATGATTCTTGTGGAAGTGTCTCTCGGCCATCTGCAAAAAGATACAAACAACAACAACCAAACGGTTATCAACAACAAATAAAGTCAAACTTTAAAGCTCCTAACATTTTCTAAGCCCCTAAAATTCTTACTTTCACTGGCTCTGAAGGTGTTATCAACTTTAACCATTGACAAATAAGTTGAACGATAAAATTCTTAACGTTTTCTAAGATAGTGAAACCCTTTGTTTCATAAACCTCCAAAACGTCACCAATTTTATCGAATCAATACGTCTAAATTAAAACTGTTAATGTTTTCCAAGATAGTGAAACCATTTGTTTCATAATCCACCAAAACATTTTTAGTTTTAATAATCGACAAATTGAACTTTACTAAATTTAACCAAAACCATTTGTTTTTCTTAAATTTTCTAAAGTCCAATTTTATAAGGCAATTGCCCTTTCTAATTTGACTTATTTGAAAATTTTCCCGTTTTGAAAATTTCCCGAAGTCCTAGAACAGGCAAATTCCCTATACACACACATACGGTGACAATACACACATATGGTGTCAGGTTTGACTGGTCAATGCGTGTTATGTTTCATATTTTACTTATTAAAATTTTTCAATTTAAAAATTTTCTAAGTCATGAAACACGCAAACTGTGTCACAACACGCAAATGGTGACAAACACTCAAAGTGGTGTATTTTACACATGAACACGCAAAGCAGTCATTTGTGTGTTCTTAGTGATGATGTCATCAAAAACACGCAAAATCTGGGTAGGTTGAAGATGTGCATCTGGGTTCACAAGAACACGCAAATGCAGGTTCATCATTCAAAACCTAATCCAGTTGATTTGAACCCCAAAACTCCTAAATCTGGTACAGATAGGTTCATATTCGATCGATTTATCAGTTTCTTGCTTCCATTTCTTTATCCATTTCACTTTTAGTGTCCTTTTTAGAGATTTATTAACCGAAAATAAAAACCCTAAATCTTGACAATCACACATGAAATCTGGATTAAGAAACCTTGTTAATCATATACCATTGTTCGATATGTGTTAATGTAAGTTTTTCTTGTGTCTTAAACACGAAAATATCAAGTCTTGTGAATCGATGGATGTGTGTGAATAGTACGAAGAAGATCACGCAAATGTGGAGGGTTTTTTGATGAAACACGCAAATGAATTTAAATATGGTATTAAATGCGTATTTCTGGTCAGATATTCCTTTATATACCCCTTCACAACACGCAAACCCTAAGACACACACACAAACACGCATATCCGGCCCAGTATGCCAGAACACGCAAATGAGGCCCAAGATGTAACACGCAAAATTGGCCCACTTAACTCAAATACGCATGTTTAGCCCATTTTGCAGAACACGCATATGAGTTTACTTAACACAACTTGCATATTACACTTAACCTAATTTTTTCGATTCAAGTGAACCTTGACTTACCTAAAAGTCAACCTTCACGAACTTGATTAACACTTTGAAAATTCATAAAGAATTTTCTCGAACCCGATATGATTAACGAAAAGATTTCTTTAGAGAACACGATAAGACAGATACTGAATCTCATTCTGTATCACTATTATCAGTAATTTTCTCGATAAATGAATTCTTGTTAATTGTCACCACTTAAACAATCTTACAACGTAAAATCATTAAATCAAGACCCGATATGTCACTATTTAATGAATTACAAAGCACCATCGTTAAGTATGTGACAATAACAGACATTGGACACAACAATGCTGTTTAATACATTCAAATACAACAAAAACCATAGACATAAGATTGAATAACATTATAAACAATCTCTCCATCTTTATTTTCGTCTCCGTTTGAATTTTGATGAGTTGTTGATGTGTAAGTGTACTCTACTTCATCTTTAAGCTTGAGCTTTCTCCATTCCGGACTGGATAGACTCAATTTTCATACACTTTGGAGATCCTTTATCTTAACGGTTGACACACATCCAGTTAAGATAAATAATTCTGCAAACACATCACCAAACTCATGAGATCCATACAACACATGCATTTATCTCAATGGTGGATAACTGAATCTTGA
This sequence comes from Erigeron breviscapus, assembly GCA_034093135.1. Taxonomy (NCBI): domain Eukaryota; kingdom Viridiplantae; phylum Streptophyta; class Magnoliopsida; order Asterales; family Asteraceae; genus Erigeron; species Erigeron breviscapus. The sequence continues at coordinate 264,727,361 of CM067167.1, forward strand.
AAACAGTTAAACCGATATATAACAGATAATAAATGGCTGATTCTCCCAATTAAGATTAGAATCAAAGCCTTTATCATGTTAGCTCACACAATAAGTATGTTCTTATTCAATTATTTAAAGTAAATTGCACATAAAAAATATTTGTCAAATATATCAACTGAGTGACTCCGTTTGACCAATTTTGACCGAAACCTTAAGTATTTAAACTTAATCTTTCGAGCAATTTACATGCAAGACCTAATTCAAGGTGTACCAAACACACTTAAATTAAAGTCTTGACCAACACTACATCCTTATCACGACACACGCTTTCTCGGTGTTCAATAAGAACGCAGTTGAGTCCCCTTGGAAACCAGATACCCTATTTAGCATTATCTCTCGTGCAATAGAACCCTTTTATTATTAGCAAGAACCTTACGGAGCATAAAGTTATAAAATCGATCACAGTAATTTTAGGATCAAAATTACTCTAACAAATCTTATAATAGTCATGCTTAATACTGTCCTTACAATATACCTTACGGAGCATAAAGTTATAAAATCGATCACAGTAATTTTAAAATCAAAATTACTCTAACAAATCTTATAATAGTCATGCTTAATACTGTATATTGAATAGGTTTTAGAAGGACTAATTACTACAGAAGAGATCGGATGTAGCAAATGAGTAAACTTAACATGTCTCTTGCAGTAACGACTCCCCCTTAAACCATTATTCTATTTTTGTGTTGCATTTTCTGAATTTATGATGGTTCTTGAGAGACAGTAGCTAAGGGTTTCTCATTCCAGTCAACTGGACTAGCAACTCGAAACGCGATCGATCAAAGGCCTTAGTGTAACCATCATAATGTAACATCCGTAAAATTTCAGGTCAATTAAAAATAGAAATTTGTCTATTTTAATATGCTACCTTGCAGACAACTAGAATAGTTGAAATGGTAAAGGCGTTTAAACTTTAAAATGAAAGACACCAAATCCTAAGGTATATTGTCTAAATGCCTTAATAAAATCACATTTAAATTTTTACAGTTTAACGTCACTATTTAAATTAAATGACGGGCTAAACATTTGACTAATGACTACTAATATATAAATATCTGTTTATCATAATCGACCCATGAAAGTCTCATGGCTGGCAATTAATCATACACCGACACTATACATGGACGTTAGTTTAGAATTATTTCGTTTTGAATCTCTCCAATTACTTGTCTCCTCCTGCCGACACTATGCGAGTAGTATATTATATGTTTCTTTTCCTTCTTGATGAATTCACAACCAAACTACACTCCACCACCTCCCTTTCTCGGCTCACACCCACAACTATATCATATACTATATATATATATATATATATATATATAGATATATATATATATATATATAGACTGAAGATATAGATCAGAACATATATATATATATATATATAGATATAGATATTGCTATATCATCAAGAACTCCACCACCGAAAGCTACTGCCCTGCTCTGCAACATGTACTGCTGTTCTTGCGCTGCTGCTGCAAATCTTCATCATTACTACTGCTGCTGATCGTTTTCAAACCATCACCACCGAATCATCACTACTGATGCTACTGCTCGGTTGTTACTCCTGTTGCTGCTCACAACCACCATGGCTGCTGCCTTTCGGTTGTTGCTACTTCGCTGCCTGGCCAATAAACTCGGTGTGATCATAAGCTTGTGCCATGCTATGGAAATTATGCTCGGTTTCCTTTTATCTCTCGGCACACACACATACAAACATATATATATACATATATACACATATATAGATATAGTTGCATTCGGTCATCACCTTTGATCACCACCACCGAAAAACCGCTACTGCTGCTATCTACTTCTCTTTCCCCACGGTTTCATCACCATGACAACCTGCTGCTCATTACTGCTAGTTTTGTTGCCAAGAAAATCACCATCACCATGGTTACTATTCATCATCTTCAACCTTCAAACTACTGCTGCTACTCGTTATTGTTTTTGCCACGAAACACCACCACGAGCCACCACCATGTAACTACACCCACGAGCTGTAACAACCTGCTAACATCATCATCACCAACAGGAACCGTAGTTGAAAGCCAAGAAGGAAAGAAAGAAAAGAACGGTTTTGGGAAAACTTTAGATTCATGTTACGTAAAAGTTACACGTTAGTTTTCAATTCTGAAAGTTGCTGGGAGTTCGTTATTGATTCCTCTAGTTGTGTGGTGAGTTTCGTTACAATTGGTGATCGTTTATTTTTGGAAGATTTTGTTAGTTTATAAGTTCTCGTAAGGTTTTCGGGTTAGATTTAAGGAAAATGGTTAAGACTTCCAAGTTGTTATTATAGTTATATGGATAGACTGAGGTACAGAGAATTTAGACAAGAAAACGGATTCGTTGAATCTCGTTTCGTTTACAAGTTATTCGCACCGCGAAATGCCCCGTGGAAGCATTTTACATAGTTTTATTAACATAAAACGTCAACTGGGTCTTGATACGAAGCAGCCAGAATCATCATTTAAACAGGTTATTTATCACTTATAAGTTTCCTATGTTGAATTAGAAACAAGAAATACAAAGTTATAATCTGACCGTTAAAGACCGTTAGATTTTCTGACAGTTTCAGTCCTAAACCGTTAGTTTTTCTGACAGTTTCAGTCCTGAACCGTTAAACTGTTTACAGTTTTAGTCCTTCGCCCATCAGTTGCTTACTAAACTGATAATTCTATAAAAATGGATTATTCTATACAGTTTCCTTTACCGAAGGCTAAAACGTTTGGGATATTCGGATACATTTCAGACTGTTACATACCTCCTACTGTTTGACAGGCATTTCAGGTGAGTTCGTAAACCCTCCCTACTCAATTGAGATTCGGGCTGAAAAGTGTACATATACGTGTTTGTTAAACGTGCTTGTTAAACGTTGTTAATCGTTATATGGAATCGTATTTGTAGAACGTGCTTGTTAAACGTTGTTAATCGTATATGGAATCGTTGTTGTTAAACGTTGTATTGTATGAAACGTAAACGTTGTGATCATGCCTTTGAAATATATGTAAGTCATGCCATTATACATGCTGTTGAAAGACACATAAGTCATGCCGTTATACATGCTGTTGAAAGACACATAAGTCATGTTGTTGTACATGCATTTGGAATATATGTAAGTCATGCTGTAATGATCACGCCTTTGGAAGACATGTAAGTCGTGCCGAAACGTGTTAAATCGTGATATGTGTTGATGTTGTGCTAACGTATACCCTTTTAGGGTTTTCTTGATGTGATTAGGTATTCTAATCCCCGTATATCGTTAACGATTGTATTTCCCGATACGTTTATTCCTTGTTATATGTCCCTACGAACTCACCAACTTTATGTTGACGCTCTTTAGTACACTTTTCAGGTAATCAAGTTAATCAGAGGCAAAATGGATGATTGCATTGCTTGCTTGTTAGAATTGGACTAGCTTTGGACTTCTGGATCCGTGATCCTTATTCTCCCTTTAATGGGTTACTTTTAGGATCAACTATTATCGAATTTGAACTTCCTTTTATTATTGATTGAACAAGTATTTGATGAATGTTGATGAATGTATATGTTTGTACGAGTTTATGGATCGTTTCGATCTTATGTTTTCATATAGTTGACTCTACATAATTCCCATGTCGTGCTGTGCTATTTCTAAGTGATACCCCATGATTCCGCCATGTTGGGGTGTTACACATAAATAAATCAACTTTTCATATTCATCATAGGATAACAACCATTAAACAAATAATAATGCTATCGCAAATGATTTATTAACAAGCATAAAATAAAGTAGCACTTTATATATACTCGTTTTTCCCAAATACGTTCCTTTATAAACAAATTATAAATAACATACATGGGACATGCACCCTGATTTATAATGAAGAAAATACAATAAAAGTTCGATAACCCAATATGTTATCTAATGAAAATGTGCCTAGGACTCAGTCACCGATTACCGAAATTACATGATCCTCCTTGACTGTGTCCTTCACACTAAAGATAGGCGTCTAGTTGCGAAATGGCACCCAAGCCTCAGTAGACTTGAATTTACCGTCCTTATCTTTCACTGAGACATTCGTCCAATATCCATCACTCTCAGTGGGAGTCCTGGATTTTGAAGTTTGTCTGTTGTTTCTTGGCACCCTCTCAGGAGATAACTCAATCTTTCTCCTAGGACTATGCTTCTGAAACAATGAAGAACGACCAGTCTTAACCGTTCCTGTGAAGCGATCATAAAAACATGTATCATCTTCACCAACATGATTAAAGACTTCTCATTTTGGAGTGGGATTCCTCTTTGGAGTCTTGCTACGAACTTGGCCACCGTTTGAAGGTTTCTTTGGAGATACGCTTCTTGGTTTTCCATGTTCCTTAGCAACATAACTCGAGGGATTTCTAGAAGCATAATCTTCATAGTATTTCTTCTTATAATCCCTCATAAATGTTGGATTTGAAGTACTAATCTGATTATTTCTAGGTGAGCCACTCTGTGCGGGTGAGTTCTCTTGAGAAAGCTTTTTAGGTGAAACACTCGTTGACCTTTCTTCATCGGTTTACCTTTGTTCTTTCTCAACTGAACATTCATGTCTTCGACATCTCTGTCACTTGAATCATAAGACTGCCTTGATCTACTGGATTTACCCTTTTGCGGACACTTACTTGCCACATGACCCTTTTCTCGGCAAATGAAGCAAGAGATTCTATTACTGAACTTCTTTGATCTGTTAATTACAGGACCACTTGTGCTCTCAAAGTGTGCCCTTTTAACTAAGTTCTCTTGTTCAGGAGTTAGTACAAGAGGAACAATCCTTTTTCTTGTTATCAACTTAGGATTTAGCACTTCCTCTGTAACATCTGACTCCTTTTCTTCAAGTTGCTTAGTTGATTCTGTGATCAAGGATGATGTTCCTTTTTCTTGAGTCATATCTTCATATGTGTGCTCGAGGTCTTGATGATTGCTAGTACTTTTAGATTTAGACAGATAGTTTATTATACATCTTATGTCTCTCATTTTGTTGAGTTTCCCATTTAGATGAGTTATTTCAACTTTAGCATCTGCCAATTCAATTTGTTTCTCAGTAAGTTTCTTCGATATATTTCCAGAGTTTTCTTGACATAACTCTTTTCTAAGAATTACTTCTCTGAGCTCTTCTTTCATAGCGGTCAATCTGCCTTGGTCTGCTTTAACTTGTCTCTTTAACCCACCTTCCTTTTGGGTCAACATAACAATTTGTTGCTTGAGAGAATATCTATCTTTGACTGAATCATCAAGTAATGCCTTAGTGTCTCTTACAACATTTTGAAGATTACTGACTTCTGAGGATAACATGTTGTTGAACTTGCAAATTTTCACCAATGAATGTAGTGAGAACTCCAATAATTGCTCAGATACGTCTAAATTTGAAATGAAATCAATAAGTTCCTCTGTACTGAGTCTTTGAGGAATTTCCACCTTTTGACAATCTTTGTCTTCTTCTGACTCCAATATCTCATCATCTTCCGAAAGAATACTTGTGTCAAGAATTTTCTCCTTGTCTTGCTCTGACTCTGCATGATAGGTCTCCTCTTGTCGAAAAGGAACATTTGAGTCTTCAGATAACATTGTAAATTCAATGGCACTCATATCTTCTTCATTCTCTTCGTGATGAGCTTGATCAGTCTCGATTGTCATGGTATAGTCTTCCTCAGGGAATTCATCATCTTCATTCATCATTGAATAGTCAACATTATCTACATACTCATCATCTTGATATGAATCACCGAAATCAATGGCATTGTCTGTGTAAATTTCAGCAAGATAAGCATTGTCTTCTTCATTGACTTTTGAACTCCAGTCATATGATCCGTCTTGTTGTTGGACCACCAAAGCTCTTGAGTTACTCTGATCAACTGAGCCTTGATTTCCATTAGACCCATCAATGTATGACCTTTGTCTAGAGGTGTTTGAAGATGAAGGTACTGTTCCACCTTGATTGAAGTTCTGACGAGTCACAATAGACCTATCATCCTTCTTAGGTCTCTGGCATTCCCTAGCAAAGTGTCCAAAGCCCTCGCAATTGTAACACTTTACCTTTGACTTATCAAAGCCAAGCTTGGAACCCACAACCTTTCGCCCTATTCTTTCCAAGAACCGTTTAGCTCGAAGGGTCAACATGGCCAATTGCCATTGTAAGTCAATCTCTTCCAAGTCCAAAGGATCAATCTGCTCGTAGTCTTCATCAATAAGACTAGGATCTTGAACCTTTCCTTGGATAAACTGTTCATATGAAGTCACTAATGAGGAAAGAACGGATAAGTGACTTTCCGCACATTTGACACTTATAGGCACGGTGGAACTAGCACTGGAGGTAGGATACTGACGGTTGCCTTTATTGTTGCTCTGACTTGAAACAAGACATATGTTCCCCTCAGAGTCAAACGAGATCTTCTGTAAGTCAACATCTTCACTCAGGAAGGCACTTGTGCTTCCATCAGAGGAACCTGGACCCACATTGATCGAAGGCCTACCGTAATAAAGCTCGGGAATCTGAGCATTATTATATCCTGCTTCCCTCCTCTTTAGTTTCATTTCTTGTCCCCTAAACTTAGCAACTATCTGAGTCAAGGACATGTCAAAGAAATCTGCTTTCTCCTGCAAAGTAGTAATATAATTACTCCACTTTTCCGGTAAGGAGCTCAAAAATTTCTTGACTTTTTCCTCCTCAGAGTAGGTAACCTCAAATGCTTGCAATTCTGCTAGCAAATGATAATACCTTGTAATTAGTTGATCTAAGTTTTCACTTCTTAACCCATTAAATACATTATACTGATGCTTTAAAAGGTCTCTATGATTCTTTTTAAGTGTTTCATCCCCTTCACAATGATTCTTTAATGCTAACCAAAGTTCTTTAGATGTA